>JASJOG010000069.1:675000-1407500 GCA_030142905.1 Heliopora coerulea | reverse complement strand
TACATATACATATGCATATGCATATGCATATACATATACATATACATTATATATATACATATACATATACATATACATATTAACATGTATATACATATACATATACATACTGACATCTATAAATATACATATAGACCATCAATATCTGTACCTTTATATAATTAAAAAAGGGGGAGGACATGTTGGTATGAATAGAGTTAAAAGTTTTACATGTTTATAAATTCTTGAACTCAAGTCTGAGATATTGCTACCCTAGTCATCTCCCAAGTAAAGGGATCCTGTAGTACTTTCACCCAATCGGGCTTTCTGCTCACCCATTGTGCTTTTGGGTTTGGTCCCCCTGTCTACCAAAGTCCCTCTTTCTGGATCTCAAGCTTGGTGAATAACATACTGAGCACATGCCTATATATATATTTTTAATATCCATAGATTTCTTAAAGCTGTGGTTAATAAAAGTACTTACTGTAAAGGGAACTGGAGATAATAGTAATTTAGGGGCTGATTAAAGAAGTAAAATACAATTTTTTTTATGTGAACTCATGAAAAAACTCCAATAAATATAGTTATTGTTCTTTAATTTGTATATGTGTTCTGCACTGTTAATGCCTAATTAACTCATTAATGGGCAGGGCTCATCCCTTTGACAAGTAAAATTATCTGGCATTAGCCTGAATAAAATATCAAAGTGTGCCCTTGCCCCTTAAAGGGTTAATGTAATGAGGCTCAATGCTTACCTCAAAATATTAAAAGATCATATTATAAATTAGATTAGTGAAGAGGGTCCAAATAACAAAATGTGTGTATTCTCTAAAATTACCAATTATTTTGTTGAATTTTGAATGTATTGGAAACTGGAAAGCCTTTCATTTTTTGGAAATGAGTAACTCATTTACAAAAATGCTCATTAGTTTTCAAAGTGACCTGTTATGTCACTGAATTCCATTTCACTAGATGAAAAAGGCCAGGTGTTTCATGTTCAGCTCTTGCCTACCCAAATTGGATTTCTGTAATTGTACTCAGGCCAATGTGGCAATGTCGAATGATTTTACTTGTCTGTAGGGAGACTTCTTGACAGGTTAGAGTTATGAACTATTTCAAATCTTTTCTGGCTTTTCCAGATTTCTATTATTTTATGTTGGTTGATGTCTGACTTTTTTATTATGGTAGTCAAGGAGACTTTAAATTAAGTTCTTTAGATTTATTTGTTATTTTTACAGGCTGGTATACTTGAAGGAACCATCATCCTCACTTGTGTGGGTTTTCTAAGGTAATTTTAATTTCTTTATATTCTGTTCTCCTTAGAAACTTTTATTATTACACTTATATTTTAACACTCACAAATACAATTTTTTCAGAAAACTGAGTGAATTTGTCAATTTTTTTGTTTATTTCTCTTATCAGTACTAGGGCAATGTTACTTTTGGTGGACTGTAAATATAAGATTTTACACCAAGAACCCAGTTATCAAAAACTTGTTTCTGTTAACAATGAGGAACTTATCAAGCAGAAGAACAAGACAGATGAAGATGTGGAAACAAGAAGTGTAAAGGTAGTACTAAATAAGAATCAAAGCAAAATTTCATAGCTGTTTAGGTATAAAGATCAAGATCATTTCTAACACAGTGATGATAATGCTAATGTCGTAGCAGTAATTATTTATCACACATATTAATTTACCGTATACTGTATTGTTAAGTTATGAAAGAATTTCATGTATGATGAAAAATTTAATCATTTCCAGGCATTGTTGCAAGCAGCAGTGTGTTATGTTCTTTGAATGTTTTTTAAGGCAATGGTAGAATTAGTTGAAACTTTGACAAAGGCTGGCTTCTTGACAAATTTGACGATCACATCGCAATTGCATTTATAGATTTGTGAGTGTGCGTGCGTTGGTTAGCATCCTGAACAATATGACCATTCTTAAGACAATACCGTAATAATTCAATTAAGCCCCGGGGAGGGGGCTTATTCAAAACTCGAAGTTCAAGAGGGGGGCTTATTCGACACGCGGAATATGTTTAAAAAAGATTCGTCACCCAGAAAAACTTATTAAACTTTTAAGTTAACTGTCCGTTAGTCTATAACTACATCAATATCAATATCTTCAGTTCCTTCTATATCTTCCTGGTCGATCTGAAGCTCTGCAATATCCCCCATTTCTGTGTCTTCATCAGGAATAATTTCAAACGGGTTGACGTTATCCTCATTCCATTCGTAGTTCTGAAGGCGTTGCTGTAGATCTTGACAAGGTCCATGCTTTATGCAAGCAATGTTGCTATCTTCCGATCCATCAAGCTTCGTGCTCAAAGCGCAAGATACAAATGACTTCTGTATCAGCTCTTGTGGAACTTTCTTCCAGGCCGACAGTACCCATTCTATCATGACCTTTCTCGAAGGGTGACGCATGTTACCTTACGCAGGATATTGGGGGGGGCGGCTTTTTGGAGAGAGGGGCTCATTAAAAAATTCAACCTCTAAAGGGGGGGCTTATTCGAGAGGGGGGACTTATCGAATTATTACGGTATGTTATTTCTCTGGCAAGAAAAAGACGAAGGAAAAGCAAGGAAAAAACCTCTCATTCATGATTTACAATACGTAAAGTATTTACTACGTAATTATTTTAGTACGATCGAAATTTTGGTAACAGAAAACTGAAAGGCGTGGTTCTCTTTAGACGAATTTGGAAACAAACATTATCCTGCGGCTGGAAGATTTAGACAAAATTAAATTTGTAAGCGCTGAACGATGCTAACGTTACAAAGCGATTTCTGTCAATTTGTCGACCGTCACGAAACGAAGTCAAATACATTACCTAGTTTATTTGATGCAGATTGCTATGTTGGCCTTTGTAAAATTCTTTTTTTTAACGCGCATTTGATCTTCTTGGAGAATTAAGTCAATGAAGTTAACAGGAGTCGAGAATTGGAGTAATTGCTCAAAAAACAGCAAATTTTCCCAAGAAAACGAAACAGCAACTTCTTACAGATAGAACTGCAAGTTTAAAATACTATATTCATTCATCAAAATGTATGATAATAAAGTCTTTCACTCAAGTGGGTCTAGTGATGGAACGATTCCTGTACTCCAAGTATTTTGCATTGCTTCTGATATACTTGTTTCATCGGAAATGGAGGTCTTTAAAATCAACGACGTTAACGAAAGTAAATTAAAATAACACGAATTTTTTAAAATCGCGTTAATCAAATGTATCGTTAATTTCCTATAATAAGGTATTTCTTAATCATCTTTACGATTTTTACAAAACTGGTCTCTTGAACTCGGAGATTTCCTTGACGTTTTAATTAAGACCTGAAAGACTGAAACTTACCAACATTTTTGAACTTTTGGAAGGGGATAGCAGGGCGTACGCACAGATTCTCAAAGGGGAGTCGTGTTTGCCTCTCAAATTATTTTTGATTGGCGTACTGTGGACAAGCAATAAAGAAACGTCCTGTAAATATGCAAAACGCTTAAAACGCTTTTGTTCCGAATGGTTTGTTCCACAAAACTTAAGTTTTGAACACGATTAAAGCTGTGTATAACTTATTTTAAAGCCGAGGAAGGTGGTGCGATTGCACGGTTTGCACCCCCGGAGAACAGAATCCACGAATCTGTCCATCTAGCAGATAATGTCCGAGGAGACAGTATCTGTTAGCGGATAATATCCCAGGGGGACAGTATCAGCTCTTGAACGGTGTCCACGGACAGCTTTTGAGAGGGACACTATCTTCTGTGAAACTGGCTTTCCTGACCGTCGTGTTATTTGAAGGAAGGTTTTCAGATACCGGTGCAGTCGTTGAACGGCCGGAGTTCCCATTGTTGACCATATGAAGAAGTCGTGGTCATCGTCGCACTTGGGGACAGTTACCACACTAGTTGAAGCCATTGCGAAATTTGTATTTGCTCAGTTTGTTAGGATTACGTTTGAAATCGTTCACATGATTTCCGACCGTTTTTCTTGCAAGGGATTGATTTTGCGGACTTCAGATCAGTGTTTATAATTCTGCAGTTCTTTGGCATGACATTTGGTTTCCTCTCCAGGATGACCAGCAGAGATTACTTTCGCAAAATGAGTGATCGGCTACGCCACACAATCATGTCGTTGGTCTGCGAATCAAAATCTATCCTTTGGCCTGCTTGTAAGTAAAGAGTTTGTGGCGAAGAATAACAATTTTGTTTTGGAGTATTGCAGTATTCAGTAAGTTTTATGGCGGTTTCGCCCAGTAAAAAAAGGATTCCAAAGAAAGTCTTTCAATTCCCAGGTGACGTTTTGACCACGTTTGCCTACTATTCAAGAAATTCCGGAGCACCTGCTTTGTAGACATATTACTAAGTAACTTTTATGGGCATGTTGACTCATCGCGGGGACACTATTGGAGTTATCAGAGAGATCTTCGTTAATGCCTTGTATAAGTCGAAGGCTTATTGGCTGTTATTCCACGTAGTCGATCGTCCAAAGCAATTAGTTCTTGGATTGAGAGATTGCGAGCGACTTAACTTGATTCACCAAAGAGTTGGAGAAGAAAGGTAGAACAGAAATCGAATTACTGGGAAATTTTAGCGGTATCTTGAACATATCTGTGATTGACTGCTTACATGGCTGTCATCACATCCAAGTAGATAAGTGTCCCAAGAAGAGTACCAGCCCTATTCTGACCAAGAATAAAAGTGGGACTTAATCAAATGGAAAAGACGGGTGTAGTGAGTCCAGTTATTGAGTCAATAGGGTGGGTGTCGTTGATGGTACCAGTGGTCACACCAGGTTAACTGAGGATTTGTATCGAGCTGTATAACTTAAAATCAAGCAATTAAACGTCAGCATGACCTAGTGAAGTCGTCTCGAGAGTGGTTAAAGCCAAGGTCTTTTTTACCTTTGATGGTGGGTTCCGTCTAGTGGGTTCCGGCAAATTGAACTACACGAAAAATGCTCCAACTTACATTTTAGTAGTTTTTCATTTGGATCTATACACATTTTCGAGGTTTTTAAAGAAAGAAGAAGCAACGGAGGGACGAAACTTAAATTGATTCAGAGATCCTACGTTACAAACCTTGAAAATGAGGATTCAAGTTGGTTGGTCGCTGTATAAGTCTCAAGTGGCACCTTGTCTTCAACGTTACTGGGACTTGAAAAGGATTACCAATACATGGTCAGGTCATATTCAAGAAAGATAAGGTGATGATTGCTACATCGCTGTACACTTCTATGATGAATGGTCTACATCAAGCACGCTTCAGAATCGAAGCAAGTTAAGGTTCATCGTACGAGTTGTTATACTGGCCAGCTATCAGCAGTGATATCGAACACCTATAGTGAAGACATGTAGTACATACAACAACTATAAGAAACAACAACACAAAGAGCCACTCCACAGCACCCTTATTTTTTACCAAGCAGACCATTTTAACGAATAGGAGTAGATCTGTTTGTGTCCAAACAAAAGCAATACTTGGTGACCGCTGAATTTTACTCGGGGTGGTTTGAAATCGGTTTATTGCCAAGTCTGAACTTCAACACAAATTCAGTAGTTTAGAAAAATAAATTAAAGCGCATATGACCCGTTATAGAGTTCTTGGTGTATTGGTTAATGATCCACAATTTGACAGTAACAACTTTAAAATGTTTTAGCAGAAATGGGGATTTCAATGCGTCTCTCCCTCACAGTATTTTCCACAATGTAATGGTGGAATTCAGTAGTACAAAGAGCGAAGAATAGAAAGCTGGAGAAGACGCAAGAGACTGTTATCCATCACTCCTGAATTGTCGAAATGGGCATGGAGATGACGTCTTAGGAACGCCAGCTCAACGCCTAATGAACTGTCGAACCAACGCAGGATTACCATCCGAGGCCAGAAGAGGCCAGCTGTGTTTACAGTATTGTCGAAATCAACAGAAGAATTCGAACTGCAAAACCATTGGAACCGTTGAAAACGGGACATTTGGTTAGAATGCAAAGTAAAAATATTTCACTAAGAAAGTTGTGATTGTTCGTGAGACTGAGCAGCGTTGATCTTATGAAGCAGAGTGAAATTTGATGCGCCACTAGAACGAAGAGAAAATGGAATAAACTGAAATGGACCTGGAAAAGGGCCAGATGCCAGAGGCAGAATCAAGTGAAAGAGTGGAAAAGCAACAAATAACAATACCGCTGTGAGCCAACCTATCGTGGAGTATTAACCTTTTGAAGCTTGCTGGGGTTTCCCCTTTGACAAGTAAAATCGTCTTGCGTTAGTCAGAGTAAAATTAATAGAGACAACAAATGCCGTCTTCAGGCGTAAAATTGTTGAAAACCAGATCTGTAGGAGTCGTTAAACCCCCAATTAGATTAAATTGAAATAAACTCTTTTCTTAAAATGGGAATGAAAAGGCAGATCGAACACGAGAAAGTGTCCCACCCAATATCCAAACACCTCAAAGTATGTCCAAAAAAACTCACTTCACCTAGTTATTTTTCGAAACACTTTTCGGTGTTTCGATATCAGGCGAAACACTTTTTCTCGTTTTTGTTGTATTACTGGAAATATCGCCACACTTACTTAGTTTGGTTTGACTTTGTCCGACTTGATAGTCGAAAAATGAAATTTTTTGGTTCACATTTCATCCTTTGTATATATTTCTAAAATTCTTAATATTTCATAAGGAAAATTAAAAAAAAAAAAAGTCTGTTAACTCTGGTGCAGAACTGAGTCAACTGACTGATCTAGCGTCAATTATGCATCACATTTGTCTACACTGCTGCTGTCTTCTGCCCGCATTTTTTACGATAAAACTGATTTCTTTATGCTTGATCCATTCATTAAAAGAAGTTTTTACCGTCCTCCAAAGTGACTTAGAGGACATTTTGGAAGTAGTTTTAAAATCTTGTGTCCGTGTTGCATCTGTATTTCCTGACACAGAATAGCTTCTTATAAATAGTACATACAGACATACATACGTACACACATACATAAATACATTCATTCATTCATTCATTCATTCATTCATTCATACATACATACATACATACATACATACATATGCATACATACATATGCATACATACATACATACATACATACATACATACATACATACATACATACATACATACATGCATACATACATACGTACATATGCATACATGCATACATACATTCATACGTACATACCTTAAAAAGATATTAAAAATGAAATGTCAAGTTCAAACAATTAGCCTCGAGGAGAAGGATCCATCCTAAGATCTCTTAGTCTCCTCTCTTAAATAAATTAATAAAAATAAGTGGAAAGAAAATGGTAGAGGAAGACAACTCACCATTCCTTTATTGTAAAAGACTTCGACTGTTCAGCCTTCTTTCGTTATACATGCACTGGGGGCGTGAATTACTTAAACAACAAATCATCAAATGGTGACACCTTGGGAATTCACCTCCATGGGAAAAAATTTATAACAGACGGTGTGCAACTGAAAGACATTTTTGAGAACTGAGTCTAAAAAATTTTTTTTTCATTCTTTATGCTGTTAGACTGGTGTTCATCTTGAAATGGAGTTCGGAGATATAGGTAATCATTTTACTGATGTTAAAAAAAACTAGTACATGGGTGGAGATACCTGACTAGCTGTACCTTCCTAAATGAACATAATTGAGGTTGTAGGGAGCAAAATTGTGCATTTCATGCAAGTGTGGCAAAATAATTAAATTGTTTAAAACACCGCTCTCAACTTCAGTGAGTGAACGTTTCTCTATTTCATGGATGATTATGTGGTTTTCATCATTTTAATGCACTCAGCGCATAATGTCTCCACCTACCTACCCCTGACGACACCATTGGTTAACAGGTATCAACTAACCTGAGATTTTACATTCCATTCTGACTTCTTTGCTTGGGTTTGCTGAATGCAAAAACTCAAAAATTAAAAGAAAATTATGTTTTATGAAATTAATTTCGCACAAGCAGTCTGTATTCTACCATACTACCAAACTGTTTTTGCTATCTTAGGATCGAGTGCAGCTTAGCAAATGCACCTGAATTAATTAAGCAATCGCGAGCTCAACTCACTCAAACCTAAACCTAAACCTGACCATGGAGATTATAGATTAACTAGAGGGGGCATTATAGCTTAATGTCACTCATCTGTAGGGTCAAAATTGATTGCCACCATATTGGACAAATTCGGAGGCAAAGCAAACATGTCCGGATGAAAACCTCAAGGTCATGATCAAAGGCCACTTCACGTTTGTCTTTTGATTTGATTTTTTTAAAAAAAAGAAGGCGTCTGAAACCTTTGAAAACTCAGCAGAATTTCTATCCACATCTGCATCAGAGGTTCAAAAAAGCCATTTTGAAAGCTAGATAAGGCTGAGATTTTAGAAAGTGTTTCTTTGTAAAGTCTTTCCTGTCAAGATCAGTCATCGATTACTGTAGTCTGGCTAACACCAGAAGACTTTACTTGTCATCTTGCCAGGAAAGGGTTAAATGCTTTTTTGTGCAGATATTTCTTTTATTGTTGTGCAGATAAGTAAAATTAACTTTATTCTTAATTTGAACACACACATAGTTTTAATTAATAATTATACTCTGTGATTTAAGTTTAAAGGTATGTCCTCATATGGACGAGTCTCAAAATAGTGGTAGATTAACAGTGGTAATAAAATAATGTCCGAATTTTTAGTTATATTCCCTAATGCAGCTGACTAAAATGTATGTGTAACAGTACACAAATAAGATCTAAACATGTTGAAACGTTTAAAAGTGATCGAAACAGCTGCATTGGTAGAATACTCAGATATACGTTTTTGTGTTGATGACTATGTGCGTGACCAGGACAATCATTTTATTCCCAACTAGGGCTACATGCATTAGGATACTCTGGAATAGTTTTAGTTGACAGTCTTGTGGTTGTTTCACAAGTTGGTAAGTCAGCATACATGTAATTTGCTATGTAACTATGTATATTTTTACTTTCGTATTCATTTAAATACACCGTCCCCTAAGGCTCGTACTCATTGGACGCCAACGCGACGCCGTAACTGTATGCCAAT
The DNA here is from genome assembly GCA_030142905.1 of Heliopora coerulea. Lineage (NCBI taxonomy): Eukaryota > Metazoa > Cnidaria > Anthozoa > Scleralcyonacea > Helioporidae > Heliopora > Heliopora coerulea. The sequence continues at coordinate 1,398,482 of JASJOG010000069.1, read as the reverse complement.
TTCCCGAGTTTTTTGTTTGGCTATCTTATTTATACTTCGCGTCGAAAGTTATCATATTATTTTAATGATATTTCTCGCACTGAACGCGTTACACCAGCGGTGCAACGTGGACGCGTTTTGTGTACAGGATATCATTAAATTAAAGTCTTGCTGATTTCCACGCGTCTTGGTTGCGGTTAGGGAGCGGCGTCCAATGTGCCGGAGTTTTTACACGTAACACCATCTATTCTGTTTTGTTTAAAAACTTATATTTTGTCCCAATTATATCTTAAGTTAGAATTAATATCAATCTTAGTACATGTAGTAGCTTGGTTTAATGAGTTTTATAAAATATCTATTTATAAAAGTCATTAAAAATTCATTGGAAAATGCACGACTGCACGAGGAAATTCATAAATCGCGCTCACCAGATTAGGTGCGACTGGAACAGTAAAATGTAAAACAACGGAATGAAACCAACGTTGACAGATACAACTTTACTGCGGTAAAGTACAAAAACAGATCTCTGGGGCTCCTTGGGCCCCACCTTGGATCCGCCACTGCTGACGTTCTTTTACGTCACAAAACTACGTGGTCAAACTCGTGCATATTCCTATTTGCAGCCTGCAAAATGGGTGCATTGTCCAACGAAGGCAAGAACGTCGAATTAAACCTTGGTTACCATATAATCGCTACCGTCGCTATGATCGCTGCAGTTGTTGCGATCGATCAAAAGAATAACCTCCGCGATCGTCGCGATTACGTGAAGACCGTGCTCTCAGTAAACCAGGCTTAAGAACTTTCAAAAAATGGAATCTGTGTCAGACTTTTGGGGGCACAGAATAGATATACGAAACGATCGGGAAATGATTGCATTTGTTTGGTGCAGGATATGTGCTGTGTCAGTGCTAGTATAGTGCAACATGCACCAAGTCGAAATGACGGATATCTGCTGCTAAGCGTTCATTGCTCACGCACAGTAAAACTGACCGAAATTCCTTTCATTAAATGTTAAAAATTATCGTAGTTGTAGGTGCAAACATGCATGTTTAGCCTTACAAAAAGAATATACGATTACAATCAGTTGCTTATCGGAGAAAAAGCCGCCGCTTTGACATGTTGTATTAAGACAAAAAAGAGAAAAATTGTTTAACGGTGCCAGATAGTGGCTAATGAAATTAACCATTTGGCTGGATAATGCAGCTTCATATTAAGTATTGTTGATCCCTAGTGAATTATTTGATTTGCTCTGGGTCCATCCTGTAACTCATTTTTCGACGTCTACCAGGCTCTTGTACACAAAAAAGCCAGGCCATTCTGGCGTGCTGATATATACTATGGTCCAGTTTTTGGCCCACACTTTAGTCTGTTTAGTTTAAATTTATCCAATTTAGTTTTGATTATTTGATTTGGTTTCTTTTAATTTGATTTAATTCAGTTTAATTTAATTATAATTATCCTTATCTTATAGGATTTTGCTGTGCTTATTTAATATTTATTTCTGAGAATTTATCCAACTTCATAAAGACATTCAGCAAGTAAGCTTATACAATCATACAGAGAGCATGATATAAACCATAAAATGGCACTGTATGTAGCTTATTAAGGCCCTACTACCGCCTCGCACATCGTAGGAAAGTTCGAGGCTTAACCTCAATACCTACAACAAACCCAAATTTTTGATTCATTTCCGGTTTTTTTCTTTCAGACGCATTGTGGTCTGAGATGCTATGCCCCAAAATGCCCAAGTGGGAATTGAAAAAGTTGGGATATATTTTACCATCGAAATTTTCAAAAATTTGATGCACTACCATAGATGATATTGAGAGAGACTTTGAAACTGAAAGAAAACGGTGTAAATTTCTGAATCTGATCACCATTAGCTACCAGTAGGTTCAGCCCAAATCGAATCCTTAGCCGAGCAAACTTTTGCGAGTGTACATGAGATCTGTAGGAGCAATACAGGGACACAGATTTCTTCATTGATCTTTCATTGATCGAGAAAAACGGAAATGAATATTACGAGTACCCACTGAAATTAAAAAAAAAAAATTAATTGCTTACGATCACGTCTTAGACAGCACAAAAAAAACGTAGGAAAATTTTCTGCCTCTTTCTGAATTAAAGTCCGAAACACTCGACATAATTCGTTGGCACTCACCGCTCTACAAACTAGTAGTTTTGTGATGATGCCGTTCAGGTTTGCTTATTCAGATAAGGTCACATACAGAGGGCTAAATAGGTGGAGAGTTTCACGCCGGAACCGCGTTAGCTGGGCTGAAGTGCAAGCCTAGCCAGCTTTGCAAAAAACTCCAAGAGAAAGTATCTTGCGATTGTATTACAAAAATTTCACTACGGGTTGAGCTTTTCAAATTTAAGCCGTTTAGTCTATTAATATGTTAGTCTGTCTGTCTGCCAGCCTGTCTGAGTGACTTTATCTGTCGCTCTGCAAACCTAAATGAATGCGTATTCTATTTACATTTTGTTATTTCCTGTACAGGCATACTGTATGAACTTAGTACAGTATGCATGTACAAGAAATACTTAATTAAAAAGTCACTTGGCAGAAATGAAGAATGAAATTTTAGCATTCAAGAAAATTTTTCTCTTTTTAGAAATCAATTTCTAATTGGAATGATCTTGCCCTTGGTTATTTTGACAAATGTAAGACAGTTGCAAAATCTTAGCCTTTTCAGGTACCTGCATTAAAATTTCTTATTTTGTTGATGTTTTTATTCTAATGTGTGATAACGAATTTAGGATCAGCTCTTGTTGCTTAATCAAGAAATGCCTTGCCATGAAACTTGTGAATTAGTTTGTACTATAAAGAATTTATCTCTGAATTAAGAATTCTACTTTGAGTATCGTCTTTCCTGAAAAACAGTTCGGCTGACTGTCGTATATAGCGTAGAGATGCGGGTGCCTTCGAGACGTGTCTGTTTGAGAGAGATAGCTGTGTCAGGAAATATCTTCCTTAGAACTAGGTTTGTCAGCAAGAGAATCTGCCCTGGAGAAGTCTCTGCCTTGGAAAAATATCTGTCTTGAAGAGACATCTGCATTAGAGAGGGATCTTTCAGGGCCTTAAACCTATTTACTCACGTGATTTGTGCTGTAAATTAATATGTCGAAAAAGGGACTGATCCAAGAACCTAAACCAACTCGTTGTATTTTCCTCGATTCTTGTCATGATGGTGTAACTTTCTTTTTTATATTTTAGTTTATGTGCTGACTTTGCCAACATATTTGCCTATTGTGTTGTATTCTGGTTCGACTTTGAACATTTTCATAAGATTGGGTAAGATTAAACATTATAAAGTTCATTGAAACAATGCATGGATGATGTCTCTTGTGGTAGTCTCTTCCAACGTTAAATCCGTATTGATTTATTCTTTCATGACCTGTTTTGGACTATATTGACATGCATCTCATCGTCCGACTATTGCTTTGGATTGCCCTTCATTTCGCCAGTCTATGTTGCTCTAAAGTAATCTGCGCTGCGCTATACTGATGAACATTTTACAGTTCCACAATCTCCTCTCCACTGCATAGTACACATTCAGTTCTCTACACTGCTTTGACTCAGTGTGGTGTAGTTCACAGTGCCTCTCTCTCCACCAATGGTACACTGCACCTTACTCCTCTCTTCCGTGCGTCAAGGCACTCACTGCAGAACATTGAATTCGTTCAATGTTACTTAACTACGCTGCCTCGCTAAAGCTCGGCACTCACTTAACTGAATTGCTTTAATGTACTGCATTCCTCTGTGCTCCGCTATGCTATACTGCACTGCACCGCACTACACTGCTCTGCAATGATATGCATTGCACCGTTCTAATCAGGAAGCTCTAAAACACGTGCTAGGAAGCGCAGTAGTGTAGCACAAATTCGTGTGTACCACGAGCATACTTGTTGCTAGCAAATGGCGGAAAGTCAACAAAATGGTGATCTAGGAAAGAAATATATTATGTTAGTTGGCAAACAAACTGAAGCAGGACGTGAAATACTGTTTAACTCTAATAGACCGTCACCTTCTCGGAACTCTAAACGTTACTTATTAGGCGACTAAAGCCCGAAATTTTGCGACTGATGGTCTAATAATTACGTCGGGATTTTGATGCACCATAAAGTAACAAGTTAATTTCAGTTCAGCAAACTTTTTAAAATTAAAAAGGCTTTTCAATGGTCTCTGATAGAGTGCAGTTTATCGTGTCCCGACAAACCACTGACCTTTTTCGGTTTGGTTTGGGTTAGAGTTTGGGTTAGAGTTTGGGTTGGAGTTCGGGTTAAAGTATGGGTTAGGGTTAAGGTTTGGTTAGTTGAGACCGCAAGTCCGCAATTGGCTAATCAGATCAGGTGAATGCTAAACTGCACTTGACCCATAACAAAGAGATCAACTGCATAGATTAGAATTTTTATTATCAAATTGAAACTGAGATAGTGAACATTCCTTAAAATAATTTTTAACGCATGGTGTGTGATATATCGGATAGATTGAACAAAGAACAAGGGACAGAACAAAGCAAAATCAAAGAGAGAACTAAGAAAAAAAGAAAAAGAAATATGATGCATTAATGGGTTAATTAAACGATAATTGATAATTAGGAATTCTTCAATATTTAATTTACATTGTTACATTTTCAAACAGCCCAGCAGCGGATGAAAGGTGAAAGTTGTGCAAGTCATGAATATGTAATTCAAATTCTGTAGCTTTAAGGAGGGTAAACATCTTAAATTCAAGGTGTCTATTGTTCCTGGTTGTCTGAAGTTAGTTTGATGTGAGCAATATCTAAATATTTTACGATTTATCTGCGGTCATATTCAGGATACTGCTTTTGTTGGCTTTGTTTGATAATTGAATTCTTCCCAGTTCTGTTATATCCCCAGTGTATTCACTTGGCCGGCAGATCACTTTATCTTGATAAATTTAGTTCAAGATAAAGTGATCTACTGGTCACTTTATCTTGACGAATTTAGTACTGTTCTTGTCATTTGAGTTAAGTCCAAGAGTAAAGAATTGGATGGTATACTACGAAATGTTATGTTACAAATGTTACGAAATGGTATAGAACTTAAAATAATTCAAATGGTATGGCATGAAATATTGTTCAAAAAAAGAACAATCCTCTTCCTGCAGTCATTGTAAGGAAGGCAAATAATATTTGTACTTACTAAGGAAACTAAGTACACCACACATAGATCAAGGTTCCCCTCCCGTATCGTAAAGCGCCCTAATTCAAGCAGCTGTGACACTTTCACAGTTGTGCATCACACTGTCTCCGCTACACCACACCCTACGGCACTCAATGCACCTAACCCCATCCACTGGACCTCTGGCTCATCGTGCAGCACGGTACTAACTACACGGCATCGTAAACTAAGCCACCTTCCTTTCTATTGTACGGCATCCATTACATGGTATTGCATTGCACTGCATTATACCTTTTCCCCAATCTACTCTATGGTACACCAATCCTTATTCTGCTCTGTACTCCGCGCCATGCACCTCTCACCGCTCCACATCTTGCCATGTCGCCTATAGAGAACAATGAAAGAACTGACACACTATGTATTGATAGGTTATTGTTTATATTGATAGTGCTTTGTAGTTGAAAGGTTTTTGTAATTAAATGTGAGTACGGTAAGCTATGGTGCCAGTTGTCAAGAAAGTTTGTCATATCGTCAGATCGAGATAGTCATTCGTACTATCAAGATACAACAAAAAGAAAACTTGTCAAATAAATATATTTAAAGGGAAGACATAGTTCCACTGAATGTTATCACTCCTTAGTACATCTGAACCAGAGTGGAAAGAGGTTTCCACAACACCCACAGCTCAGCTCTTTACTCAACACTCTGCACCTTTCTACGGTCTAAAGTACAGCATGTTGGTAATTGCACTAAGTGACCCGCACATAACTCCGCTTAACTTTGCAGCAAAGCACTAATCTCTACTGCCCCGTCCTCTGATAATTCCCACAATACTGTAGGTTTTTTTAGCTTTTTTTTTAAATAATAATTTTTTTTAATCTACCTAAATTTGCTTTATCTTATTTAGTAAAGACATCCACAGTTATTCTGCTAAAGGTATTCCATTTTTCATGGGCATTGCTATCTATTGTTATGAGGTGAGGAATGTGTTGAACTCACTATAGCTTGTGATTGTAAAAGATGACTACTGAAAAGTAGAAAAACCATAAAAAACAAGCAGGACATAACTCAAACACATCTTATGCTTTTGCAATCATGTACTGGACGTAAATATTAGTTGAAACTGACGTGTACAGTAGTAAATTGTATTTTGGCTGTCTCATGTTGGAGACATTGTATTTTTAAATTATCATAGATAACATTACCTGTTGGTATTTTAGGGAGCTGGAATGATCCTTTCATTAGAATCTTCAGTCGCAAAAGATTGTCGAGAAAACTTCAAAGGGTAACTTTAATTCATTTTTCTGTTAAAGAATTATTAACTGCATGCGAGCTATCTGCGACAATAAAAGCGTATCTGTCCAACAAATAGGACTGCAAAACAGCAAGGGTTGTGCGAAATACGTCCCAATTTACATATGCTGACCAAGCACACTATGACAGTCATTTAACAGTTTCCATGGAAACCTTGCCATAAAAAAATTCCAACTGATTCGAACTTTTTTTTGGTACAAGACTTAAACGCCATTTCATGATGTATTGTGTGTGATTTAGGCAGAGCGCATTTTTATCATGAGTAACCAGACAACTCGTCAAAGCTTTATGAATATTAGAAGTTTTTTGCCCTTACCTCCAGAAAGATCGGACTGATTGGTTTCACAATATAAATGTATATCAATTAAATGGTCGATGGTTGATTTATTGGTCACTGGTAGGCTTTCATTACCAGGCATATCGAAGATCCTCCTTAGTTACCTGCCTGATTGGTGATAAGCAATTTTTAAGTTTTTTGATGTAAGGACAGATATAATCATAAAGACTGTCAAGCAAATCTTCATATCAGAAAGAATTACTTAGGAATCAACTTATTTTCAGTAATATTAATTCAACGTTAGAGTCAGTGCCTTCCTTTTTGTTATGTAAAACTCCATTGTTACTATTTTTTGAGAATTGTATTATGTACTTTTTTGTTCGTTTAATTTTTTAGATTATTTAAGCTAGCTATGATTGTAATTACTGCACTTTATGTGACGTTTGGCGTTTGCGGTTATTTGGTAAGTAACGAAAAAATTTCATAATCGCTGTAAATCCTCCATTTTGCTAACTTACTAAACGAAACAGACTGTTGCAGCCTTTGGTAGCGTTAAGCCTGGCATATTTACCATGCAATGGCTGTATCAGACTGTTAAAGTGGAACAATGCGATCGAACAGTATCTCATTACACATGTCTCAAGCCTGTCCCCACTGTCGAGTTTTTTATTTGTACGTGAGGTTTTGCGGTTGTGTAGGACCAGATTTTAGTACCTCGAGTCCTTGGGGCAGTTTGCCGAGAATGCACGGCTTTGAAAACCCCAGCTGACCGTTTTCACGAATTCAATACAAAATGAATTTATTACATTATTAATTATTATTAATTATTAATTTATTTCGTTATGAGGTAAGATGTCTCGCTGGCAATCAGTTTGTATGTTACGCCGAAGATCTTTGGCGTAGCATTTCAATGATTAAGCAAAGTTCCGGCTCAAAATCAAAAGAGTACTTACTCTAAATGAGTTGGTGTGGCATAATTTGAATCTAATAGACCTTATGCATAATGACGTCAGAGTCACTAAAGCGCGCGCTGAATGGTGGTCTTAGTAGTCACGCGTTATGTAAATACTTTCAACATGGCTCCCTTCCAAAGTGAATGTGTCGAAGTTCTTTGCCGTCTTTCGGAGATTATCCAAACGAATGAAGATCCTAGTTCTTTTGAGAACTCTTGCGCGGGTCTTCGGACGTTTAACAGACCTAAAAATACTGACCAAAGCTCACTTACAGAATCGAAAATCCCAGCCAAAAGTGATGTTGTTGAATCAACATGGTCAACTGTTGAAGCACCCCAGTTGTCCGAAGAAGATTTACTAATTGCAAGCAGTCAAGGTTAGACAAAATCCCCGACAAAATTACCTTTCTTTACGCATGAGAAGCTGGTAAACAAAATGGTAAGAAACAGCCTTACGATGCCCGACAGTAAAGTGCCAAAAGGCTACCGAAATATGAAGAAAGGTTATGGCTTGTGGAAGGAAGCGTATGTCAAAAATGTCCTTGTCACGCCAGATGTCCAACGAAAAACATTGTTATTTCTGGTAAAGGCTCGTGTTAGTGCCTCTATGAAAAGTGTAAGCTATGTAGTTTACGCTCATCTAAATCAACTGGAAGGGGAGATGGAATGTGCTAAGTATTCGTGTAAGGTAGGCCAAGGAGGGTGGCGCAAATATGTTGCTGCTCTGTTTTACACTGTGCTGGATTATACCAATCGGAATTTGCAACAAATTCCTGTGGAAGTTACATGCACTCAACGTCCTCAGAAGTGGAGTGTGCCTTCAGGAAGCTCCAAGACCCTGGACAAAGTTATCAAATTTGAAAATTTATTGTTTGACAAAGGATAAAATCGTTCAAGAAATTGTGGAGAGAAGCAAAAACTTCTTTTTGAGGCAAACTGATGATGGCTTAAAGCTAAAGGAAAACCATACTTATTACTACCAGAGCCAAGGTGTAATGAATATTTTAGGTTTAGACTGGATTGACTTTGTGGTTTACACTAATTTAGATATACTTGTTCAAAAAAGTCACAGGGATATTTCTTTGTGGGAGCACAAGATGCTTCCGGAACTAACTTCATTTTATATTTCATATATTCTTCCCTTAAGCAATAATTAATAGTTTGAAATTTATGGTTTCTGTCATTCAGTTTTTGTTTGGTAAAAATGAGGTGACATATTTCTTCAAATTGCAATTCAACATTGCTGCATCATAAGTTAAAGAAATTTGTCACCGTACTGTATTACCACCAGTACAGCATGTTCTTATTGGTGAAGTAAAATAGACACTTTCCAAATTTCCTTGACTGCATGCAAAAGAAAAGTTTGAAATTGAGGCTGACAATAAGGCTATTATCAGTTAATGTTTTCTTCATTGCCAGTCTTTATCATGAACCATTGCTTTATATGCACTCAAGCAAATTCAGGAAGTGTCTATTAGGTCAAATTATATTTTAAGTCTTGCAAAACCCATGATACTGATGGGAAAATGGAATGCAACTGGAAATTTAATTGCTTTGTAACCTGTAAAACCTTTCAGGAAAAGCTGCAGTATTTTTAATCACATGTGATTTTGGAACACCAATATGAGGAACTTTCATAAGGGTATAGTTGCATTCTATTTCATTAATTGTGCAATGAAAATCTATTACTACAATTTCAGCTAAATTGGCCCATCATGGCATTGTTATTTTGTTAACAGACAGAATAGAAACTGGAAATATAACATATACATTTATTTTTTTCCACAATTAGTGGTGGCAAAAATTTGAAAGACAGCAACAAAATACCCATATTTTGTTCAAATCAGCTGCCATAGTAATAGGAAAAACTGTACTCAGGATTCTATAGTTTTTTATCCTGGCAATTGTCGTGGCCAATTGTCGGGCAAAAATCCTTCCTTGAAATCAGATTAATCGCACTGCGTCCCAATTTTCCCATTGGGAAAATTGTAAAAAGATAGCTCGGGATTCCATTTATTGTTGTTAAAGCAACTAGGAACACACCAACTATAGCCACCAGCATCTCCACTTCGTTTCGTTGTATTCGTTACGGTAAGTGAGCTTTGGTCAGTACTTTCAGGACTATTAAACGTCCGAAGACCCGCGCAAGAGTTCTCAAAAGAACTAGGATCTTCATTCGTTTGAATAATCTCCGAAAGACGGCAAAGAACTTCCACACATTCACCTTCGAAGGAAGCCATGTTGAATATATTTACATAACGCGTGACCACTAAGACCACAAATCACCGTGCGCTTTAGTGACCCTGACGTCATTATGCATAAGGCCTATTGAATGATATAAAAATAGAATACTACGTAGACAGTGTTAAATAAGGTAAAAAGTTGAAAGGCTGGTAACTGCCGTAACTGATCTCAAAGAGTTCCAACGTTTCGAGCATAAATCATACTCTGGCCATTTTGCCTCCTTCTAAACGGTATTCTTATAGCCATGATGATGACCGATCAAATAGTATCTTGGTTTGGCCTAACAGCAATGAATTGTATAACAAAGTATATTAATTTCTATTGAGTTGCTTGGCTTTTTAGTTTTTTTTAATCATAGATAATTTTCCTTAAGATGACCTCAAGGTTGAGTTTCATTACCAAGCCGTGCGTTATTTTGTCTACCGTTCTAAAAAGTTATAATGCCATGATCTTTATTTATATTCATTCTTTAAAGGTGACTGAGCTCTCCTCACCCATGAATAATACACAATACTAACATTTTATTCTTATCTTCTTCAAAAGTTGCGTTTAAATAAGAATTAATGGTGTTATAAATATGAAACAGTTTGATAAATTCTTATACTTAAATTAATGTTTTCTTTATGCCTCAATTTAAATTCTGGGCCATCATATTTAAGTAATATTTAAAAACCGAGCAGGAGTGCTTTATCGGGATTTAAAACACGAGGCAATAGCCGAGTGTTTTAGGCCCGATAAAGCACGAGCTGCGAGTTTTTTAAATGTCTTATAAAATTCACCTTTTAATACGCTAACTCGTGAAGAAAGTTTGGAAATTTATCTTTCGTAAGCCGAAAAAATTGAACTTGTTCTTCACATATAAAGGTACATGTATCTTTATCATATATATAGAGATCCGACACTCTTATGATTTTCTTTTGTCTTTTCCTCATGAATTTTTAATGAATTTTATTAAACATAGTTAAGATTTCCACCTGGATCGTCAATTGCTACTAAATAAGAATTAGTGTGGCAATCAGGTTGTGAATGAGAAAGCTACTCTTAGGCGCAGGTCTTAAATAAAAACTTTTTATATTATTCTTCAACTTGAATCACTTTGCCAGTCCCCAAAAGATCTTCTCTCTGTAGGCCAATTAACGGGGTTCAATTTGTTGAAAATTTCCATCATAATCTAATTTTAAGCGTGAGTTATTTTTAGATTACAGTTGCTACAGTTTGTATTCATACAATACGGAAATTTTAAATTTTATAGTCATTTGGTGATGAAACAAAGAGTATTATTACATTAAATCTTCCAAATGGTGAGTATTAAACAAATAGTGAGGTAATATAAAAGTAGAGTGCTTTGTATAGTCGTATCTTACCACACATATGACGGCTTAACGGTGGCTAATTGCCGAAAATTTTAAATTGAATAACTATCGTGCCTAGCAGAAGACCTTTTTTAGTGTGAAAAGGGAATGCATTTTTTGATGAAAGGTTTTGCTTAATCACTATCCTCAACCCTGTCTGGGTTGGTCTATTTCTGGCATGAAAAATGTCACGGAAGGACGTGTTGCCGAGCGTAAGTTTTTGATAGCGTTAAGTTTTCGTTTCGTTTTTAATTGACTTCAAAAACGAACCCTTGTGTTTTTATCACGTTTGAAGACAAGACACGGTTATGATTTTTCTTTGATAAATTTTTGAAATGTCACTTACATAAACAAGTCAAGGTTTGTAACGTACTTATATCATCCTTAGTGAAGTCTAGCAAGGAGTTTTTTAATTGCATGAGGATGATTCATTATTTATCAACCTGAGAGCTAAGGAAACTGAGTACCTCATCACGTTGGTACAAATACTGAAAGGTTACGCTAAATCAACCGAGAACAGCGGTCGCACATGCTACCAGAAGGTACAGCTGTGGGACTCGGCCTCGGCCCCCACCGAAATGGCTCGTGACCCGTCAAGTCATTTATTATAAGTTTTTTTCTTAAGTGACGTACTCACCTGGTTTTATAATGACTAAAAATCACATGTGGAACCTTCATCGCGTGCAAAGTTGATTGTGTGATGATGGTGATGGTGGTGGTAATGGTGATGGTGGTGGTGGTGACAGTGGTTGTGTTGATGGTCATGGTCATAGTGATGGTGATGTTGGTGGTGGTGGTGGTGATGGTGATGATGATGGTGTTGATGGTCATTGTGATAATGACGGTGGTAGTAGTGGTGGTGATGGTGATGGTGGTGGTCGTTATGCTGATGGTGATAATGATGGTGATGATGGTGATGATGATAATAATCCTTTATTTCATGACGGTATTTTGGTACATTAATAATTTCATGGCATTCTTAACGACTCTCTTTAATATAAAATATAAATAAAACTAGCTCAAAATTAGGATCTGTGGCAGTTGCAGATAGGTAAGTGCTTATATGTGTTTCTAGAAATTTTCTTAGCATTAAAAAAAAAAAGACTTTTTCTCATTCTAATGTTATGAAGGGGGATCCGTTCTAGTAGGCAAAATAACCCAACAGAAGGGGCTCTAGCATCTTGCTATAAGTCATTAAATAACTCATTCCCGGCCTTGCCTCGTATGGTACAACAATTCCGTAAGGGGGAATGAATTTGTAGCATGCTACAATTAAATGCGAAAATTAAAGAGACGGATTTGACGGATGCTTCTAGGCAAATAAGGTCTTGATTTGTAGTTTCATGAATTTGATCAATTTGATAGACGCACTTTAAATTGTGGTCAAATGTAGTATTCCATGCCTCAATTTATGAATTAACATTGTAGGCAAGGTTCCTGTGGTCGTCAAGAGCTGCTTGATATTTTCCTTATTTTTCACGTATCCAGGTGGGCTTGGTGACTTATCTCCCCATGTGCGTTTTACACTTGTAAACTTGGCAAGTTTTGATTTGACATTTTTAATTGTTAGTCGAGTTTTGTAAGTACTATTTACCATATGAGCTATTGTATTGTACCGGATATATGTCCGATACAACACCAACGCGAATGTTGTAAGGTACGTATGATACGAATACATGTAAACATTCATGCTCTTCAAGAATGGTGGAGATTCCAGCGATTTTAGCCGAGAAATCGCACGAAAAGTTCATGTAAATCAGGAGTGTGTTGTATGACATTTAAAACACCTCTTTAAACCTTAAATTCTTTTGTGTCTACTTCATGAATTAATAATCATTATTATAAGTAAAATATATCTGCCATTTCAGTTATGATGTTCCCAGTATCAAGAATTTTAGAACTGAGGTTATTCAAAGATTCCCAGAATGAGGATTATTACAAATGTGTAAGTTTTATCTATAAATTCCTGTTCATATGTTTTCCTCAAATCTGTTGATAGTAAATTCGTATTTCATGTCAATTTATTTCAACCTTGACCACTACACGTCAATCTAGGCCACTACACTTCAATCTAGGTAATGTTACAACCCAGGTCAGTTCGTGTTAACCTGCTGGCAAATGCGTTGCCATTCAGACCTCACACTTGGTTAGGAAGTAATTAATTTTTTTGCCTGAGCTCGTGATCTGGCCGGTCTCTACGCAAAACAATCGACGCGCTCTGATTGGCTACTCAGCCCTCAGCCCTCAGCCCTGCAATAAATTTTTCATACCGACAAGTGTGTTCGTACAGGAAAATTTCCGCGTTGATTTGAAAAAAACGAATGAAATTCGGGTACGCTTCACGTAAGATTGACAACAACAAACTGCTTAGGACCTTGTTAAATCTTTGCTTGGATCACATAAGCAGAAAAAAGGGAAAAATATAAGAAAAAGAACAAAAACGAGTGAGTTAAACTAAACTGCCACCTCGCAAATTAAAAAGACTGTTGAAAGCGATGAAGGAAGGATACCGACTTCCGTGCATGTAATACCAGCTAGGTTGATTTACTCTGTACGGGAAAGTGTGGGAAATTTCGTATTTGCAATCGTTTTTTTTGCGTACAGACCTCATTCGTCGTTGCTCAATCTGTACAAAAAGTTCAGGTTAAGCTTTCTTCTGCAGACCTCATGGTTGGTTAAAAAGTGAATGGCTGTATAGCCGTACAATAAGTTTCCTTATAGATCGGCAGGAAACTTGGTGAGTTGGTTAAGAGACAAACAAACTATGCAAGTTTGCGTAAGTTCTACAGTAACAGGAATTAACTGCTTATAGTGTAGTTAAACCTTCTTTCCTTTGATGACTTTAAGGAGAAAACTGATGAATAAATTCCAGGCACTCTGCTGGAATTAATGAGAAATATATTCAATTTATAAAAAGAAATTTGGTTCATACGATAAAATTCGTCTTGTGAAAGGGGCCCTGAAGAAGCTTCATCAGGGGTCAGGAAAGGTCGGAAATTACCGTTCGTTTGTTCGGCCAATTTTTCAGCTTAGTTATTCTGAGGTTAGAAACTTCGAAATCTGTGCAGTTGGCGAGTCGTACTATCGAACTTTGCATTTTTAGGGTACTAGTTGTTACACTTTATCTCAAAACAAACACCAGTTTGACTTAGCCCGTCCGTTAGTTACACAACCTCCGTTAGTTACACATTCTTTATGATTCGGACTTATTTATGTTCTTGAGTTTTAATCAATTTCCACCGTTTTAAGGAAAACGATCCTATTTTTTTCACATTGAAAATCACCACGACTGTAAAAACTTCAAGACGGACAATTTAGAAAAAGTGCTTTTCGGGGTTTGTGCACATTGTATAAAATAAAACTTAGCGCGCACATTTCTTCATTTTTATCTCAGTTTCATCATAACATTCGGAGTTTCCGTTGTTTTTTACTGTATTTTACTTGTACTTGTACCTTATCAAGTCCTGAAAAACTGGTTATGATTCACTCGTGATGTTACTTTGCTACCTCCGGTACACCCATAGGCACCCAAAGGGTAATCATTAATATATGTCACACGCCTTTTGAACAAATAATTTTGTTTATAATTTTATCTAGACATTTATACGTTCAGGCCTTGTAGGAATCACAGTTGTGGTTGTAGTTGGTATTCCAAGTTTTTCAACACTAATGGCTCTCATTGGGTCGACTTGCTGCATTCTATTAGCTCTTATACTACCTGGAGTATTCCATTTAAGAATTTTCGAGGGGTAGGTGTTATTTATACATTTAGATCTAAGCTAAAAACTATTTATAACATAGAGCCTGCTTGTCGATATAAATACTTTCACGTTTAAAATACGGCAATCAAAACGCCGTCCAGGCGGTGTGAAAGTATTACCAACGAATACCAGACGCACGAAAAATTGTACTGTAAAGAATGAATTGTTCTGACGCGGCTTTTTGAAAACGGAAAAAAAATCTTATGATGATCATGTGTGTAATAAATAGAAAGTAGTGTGGTAAGTGTTCTGTACAATTTAATGTTCATACGTTGTTTGTATCGTAGACTTGGTCGTACCTCGCTAGTTTATTGTGCAACATAAACAATTCATGTACCATATGTCGCGCTTTCCTTGCAGTAATCTTTATGTGCATTTTTGTAATTAACCACTCAAACTTTACTTAACTAAACGACCTGACAAAGTGAAAATATTGAATAATTTTTGTAAAAGCTTTCTTACCTGAACTCGAAATTTCTGAGGTTATAGTTGACGATAACATCGAGTAGAAATTGAGCAAATAAACCGATGGTGTAATCCTAAAAATATTGTAAGTTAGAAATACCACGATAGGCCAAAGTGGTACAACCAGCCGCCAAAAAGTGGAAGGGAGGACAAAGTGGGCGGTTACAATTTTCATGGTCACGCCTTTTTCCTCCTCACCCCATATCTTAATTTTCTCCGAAAACATGCGATAGAGTCATGCTTACCCGCCATAATGACCTGGCGACCATACAATGACCTAACGCAAAAACGTACCCTACCTTGCCACTCTCTTAACATTTACTCCCAGGTTTGGACGAATTTAAGCGCGTTGGTACTTCGTGGATAGGCCCAAGCCAACACCACTGCCAAACGCCATAAGGCCCATAAGCATGTGTGAATAAATAAATTCTAAAGCATTTATTTGTTTTTGTCAACTAACCTATCGCGTTACATATGAAAATTGTCCACCGCGGACCATATGACGTTTGTGTCCTTTTCATTATTTTAAACCTACTGCTCTGACGAGCATCTAGAGATCGTCAAATTTCAAAGAAACAATTCTCCAGAGTAACTTTAGTCTGAAATGAGTGAGCTAACTGAACAATGGAAAAAGGTCATTGTTTTTCTCAGAGAAGACTTGAACGAAAGCATGCATAATATTCATCACTACTTTACAAAGTGTGATATGAAAATTACGAACGGATAAATTTAGAGTGTTTTAGAGAATGCTTTCATTGTCACGTACGGATTACCAAACTAACATTTTCAGTGATTTTGGTCCAGTCGTCGGTCCATACTTAAACACAATAGAGTCCTTGCCCCTTTTTCTTTACTTGCTTCGGGCCTGTTGCCCACGCATGTGTGCCGTTTGGCAGGTGTGTATTAGGACATTGAGACCACCCGTTGTACCCATTTGCTTAATCTATACAAGAACTATTCATGCCGGTCATGACGCGATATGGCTTGAAAATAAGCTGGTCTTTTTTGTATGTTATTTATCTTTTTAGTTATTTCATAGCTATTGAGCTTGTTTTCGTTTAGGCAGCTCACTCTGTGTCAGAAGTTAATGGATTATTTCATAATTTTGCTTGGAATTGTAGGGTAAGTATATTTGGTTTACTCTGAACAGATTTTGCCTTGCAGGATCGTTGCCAGGATTTTCTGGGTCGGGCATCAGGGCTTGCAAAATCTTAGAGACTGGCAGATGTTCACTCGTTAGTCTTAACCTATGAAATCTAATGCTCATGTGGTGAAAATGCGCTTAGTGAAGTTATATGATTCACGAGACCTACCACACATTGCACTGGTCGAGTTTTGTGCAGACTTGGATATTATGCCGCGAAACGTTATGTTGTAAGGTTTACATGTCATTAACTTGTAGGAAGTGTAGGTATAAGATATGATGTGTGATGTTATGTCATTTTTATAGAAGTTAATTTAGGCTCTAAGGTTTTACATTGGGAATTTTTCCTCACCCATACATGAGCCATTGCGTACATAAGGGTAGATGTTAAAACTGTGGAATTTACATAAGCCCATACAGTTAAGGCAGGAATATTATGTATTTTGCAACTTTACCGACTACTTTGGAGATACATGCTTTTTGAGCCGAGAAGATCGTGGAGAACAGTTTGGGTAAAAAGGGACTATTTTGTATACGATTTACTGCGTCTTATTAGGCAGCCATATTGTATGTGTTTGACCAAAATCCATTGCCTGCCGATAACTTTAAGAAGTACAATACGAAACATTCTCCGAATAAGAGTGACATCTTGAAACCCAAGATTTCATTGTAGTGTACTACAACATTATAGTCTTGTCTTGTTTTCATCCAAGTCTTGAGTTTCAAGGTGTCACTCTTATTTGGAGTATGTTTCGTATTATACTTGTATGTGTTTTCTTCATAACGTTACAAGACGAAACGTTATGGTGCAACAGGACGTGAGGGTTCCATTTTGTTTGTTACATTACCATATAAGACATTACGTTTAGTTCGAAGAAGCTAGCTTCATTGTGAGATATGACGTTGTAATGGCCACAAGTGACTGAAACATGAAACGGAAAAACGGAATACGTACGAATATCCTTAATATTATTCAGTAATCCAACAAACCAAGTTAACTTTCAATTTTCGTACACTGACCTATTTTGTTTACAGGTATTAAAACAGGACCAACCGTTATTGCATAGGTACTGATAGAAATTGAGCTTTTCCTGAAACGGGTAACTCAATACAATGCAGGGGCGGATCTAGGATTCTGCAGAAGGTGGGGTTTGCCATGCCAAGTGTGGTTCCAGGTTTTCGAGAAGGAGGTGGTTAACCAGACGTTTGGTTATTATAAAAGAGGAAAATCTCGAGTGTCTAGATATTTAAAGACCCAACCAAGACCTGTTGCGAAAAATGTAACTTTGGGGCATCCGGCTGGGAATCGAAGCCACGACCTCGTGAATCTAGTGCGATGGTCTGCCAACTGAGCTACGGAGGCCACTGCCGAGGGCATGGCCACGAGTTCATTATATATAATGGTGATGACAATTAAGTGAAGGGCATATTCGATAGAACATTATGGCATTTACCCTCGACCGCTAACTGTTAAGTTGATAAGACTTAACAGATAAGATAATTAAGACAGGTTTTTAAGGGGGGTAAGAATCTTTTATCATATAAACAGGGTGCACAATTAAAGAGAAAAGAGGCAAATTAACTTTATTATGTGAACATAGAGACTCTGGCAAGGAATCCCCACGTTGTTTGGCGCCTCAAGGGTGGGTGGGTGTTAAACCTTAAATCCTTCCCAAGGATCCGCCACTGCAGTGTACTCTCATTGGATATTAAAATGCTTGAGGCATTCCTTGTTTGTGTATGGTTGAAATGATCTGAAATAGGCAATTTACTATGGAATGGAAAAGGTGAATCAAGGTTCATACATTAATATGAATAACAATGCCCAGCAGATTGTACGAAGTATCGCCATATGTAAACATTAACAATTGTTACAAAGAAGGCTAGAAGAGTTTAAATGTTTACATATGGCAATACTTAGCACAATCTGCTGGGCATTGTTATTCATATTAAAGTTACGATTTCCGCCTGGACAATCACTCGTAGACATTTTGAAGGTTCATACATACAGTGCACGATTTAACGCTATAGTATGTGAAGTGCTGCATGGCATGTACAGCAGAATATTTCAAGATGGATATATTTGAAAATGGCAAACAGTAAAGCTACAGGTAATCGTGAAAAGCTACCCTTGAAGGCTACCTGACGTTATTTTGTCGTTAATGCTTACCATAACTCTAATCCTAATGTTGCCCACTGCCTTAAGGTCGCAATTTAGTGGCGGCACAAAACTGGAGACTGAAGCAAACAGTAACACCCCTTTTTTGCCACGCAGCATTTTCACCTGAACTTTGCTGAAAGTAGAATAGAACTCTGCTTCTAACGACGAATGCCCCCAACATAAACGTTACAAGATTTGTAACCAGCGAAGGGTGTTACACTCTTTTTTTCTCCCAATTTTGTTACGTCCCAAAATTGCAACCAATATCACGTAAGAAATTGCCTGGTGTAACAGCACCTTTGAAATCTCATCATCGTCAATGCCATTTAATAACTGTAGGAACATTGTGTGTACAGTTGCATGGTATATCCCATCCTTTAACCTCACTAAGAATATTTTGCATATGAAGGCCATTGCTAAGGTCTTCGCGACGAGTTCTGTAGATATGATGGCGGTAAAGAAGTGATGGGGTATATTCAATATTTGGTATTTAAACTCGATCACGTCCTGATCGAAGCTGGTCAATGTTGGGTTTTCTAAGTATGTCATTTTGACACTCGGAAATTTCCTTCAAAGGAAATCTCCATTGTCATGTGATGGAGTTAGCACTTTAAACCTCCCAGGCACCACTGTGGCTCAGGGAGAGCTATGATCAGACAATCCTGAGGTGGTGGGGTTCCGCATGTTTCTTAATGTTGAAAATTTTACGCCATTAACACTAACTTAATCCATTATACCATTATGATTACCTGTCATACACAAGCGGAGGATAATGTATGTGCCATTTTGTTTGCCTGATGGCGTTGCATTCAATGCTGCTTCTTTCTGTTTGCAGAGGATTTTTTGGAACCAAAGATGCCGTCGCGAGGTTGTTTAGCGAACAGAATGCCGAATAGACGAAAATGACAATTTGGGCTATTGTAGATATTACTTATACTGCTCTGTGCTTTTTAGGAAAATAAGATACAAATATATTTAACCCTGAATGGGAGGAGAGCTAACGAAGTACCTGAGAATTTATAAACGTGATAGAGAATGAAAATGCATTAGACGTCCCATTTAAGTATATTTTGTTAAAGGTGGAAAAAATTTTTTCTCGCATAGCAAAGCTAATTTTCGCTCAAACACTTCGGAAAACAGCCAAATTAGTTAATACCATTAGTGGCTCAATCCCTCGGTTGTCCACCTTGTGGCCCTTATTGACCCGAAATAAACCATCATTTCAATGAAAGTACCTTCAATAATACAGGCGTGTCTTCATTTTCATGAAATTTTTCTCCGGAACGAAGGAAAAGTTTAAATCTAGTTCACTGCCAAAAATCGATAGAGCAATCTGACATTTTGAGCGTAAGACCTGCATCATCTTTTTTAGCCTCCCAAAAGAACAGATTAGCCTTAACACTCGAATCTCTTATACGGAGTTTTGACATACTCCGTGGCGGGCTCCCACTCTACAATTATGTTAAACCACCACGAATGTATTGTAATTTGTTTTCACTTTTAGCTTTTATCGTAATTAATCTGAAAAGTACATCCGAAAAAGAAAAATGTCAACGTTCACGTCTAATTGTGTTTCCATGCAAGAGAAATTTGACAATGTACTATTAAAATAATGCAATACAATATTCCTCGCGTAATTTCCGCCTTTCGAAATTGCGGGCTGCGAACAGGCTATGGGATGAGTATCCCTTCTGGAGAAGTTTCTTATATGACTGACCAAATATTTCCTGTATTTTAAAACTTTCATCAAAACCTGTGGGTCTAAATTATTTATTTTAACACTGACATGGAGTGTGTATGCCTCAGTTCGCAGCAATAGTACATGTACAGTATCGATGAACTAGTGTGAAATTGCCAGGACAGTTGGTTTTGTCACCTTTATCGGCAATGCATTGTTTGTACATTTTTAGATCATCTAAATGTGATGTCAACAGTACTAAAGAATGTGTTAAAAACAAGAAAATAAGTGTGTGCAAATACAGTCAGCGTTTTCATGGACCTAATTTTAAAGAGCTATGGCACTTTTAATTACTTTTAACAGTTCAAAAGTTGGGTCCCTGGTCCCTCCCCTGGGTGCGCCACAAGAGTGAACCATTTCGGCCACGCAAGAAATCGATTCTCATTACGAAAATGTCGAAGACGAGAAAAGTTTGCATTTTATGTTGCGTATAAAAAAAACCAAACAACGTTGCGAAATTGGACAGGTACGTCTGTTTATACTCCCTCCTTTTCCCAAGCAATGCATTTCCCGCAATATTTTCCCCCACCAACATCGCAAATTTTTGCGTTGAATCCGCACGTCTAAGGGTCGACTTCTTTGATGCGACTGCTACGAAAGGGAAAGTGGCTGAGTAAAGACATGCGTCAGAGATTGAGAATTCTGCCTCCAGAGAGTCAGATGGGAAATCCTTGAACAATCTTTTACATACTGACTTCCACCAGGGCTTGGGAATCTTTCAAGATTCGCACCTATTGCGCTACGACGAACGGCATATTTTCATTTCCTGTAATAATTGGCGCGTGCGTTAAAGAGTTCAGTTCCCTCCAGGATCCTGCATTAGCTAAATTCCACCAATTCCCCCAACGTGTTTAAATGAACGATTCCATTTAGCAGAAATTCTGTATCTGGCAAACGTCAAGTACGAAATGTACAAAATAATAATGTTCAGAGGCTCATACAGGCTGCACATCAGTATTTCATCACAAAATACGAAAATATCTCAACGCAGGACTAAATATTCTGTCGAATGTTGGTGAGAATCAAGAAATTTTTATGCGGCCTTACAGCAATTGTAGGCAGCTAATCAGCAGTAAAGCTATGATGGCGTCCGTATTCACCAATTCACCATCTTGATCTGAAGGCCCCGACTTGGTACTTCAAAAACCAACCCAGCCGACAACTGAAGAAACTAAAGATCACAATTTTCGGTTTATTTTTTCCTACTTTAAAGCTAAACTACATTTACATAAAATTTGGTGATCCAACAATACTAGTTCGATTAGTTTGGCGTCGGTTGAATATTTTGCTCAAGGTGAAACAAATGTTTAATAATTAAGCCGTTTTTCTAATATTACGAGACAACACTGCAGTCAACCCTTTCGCAGATACTGGAGTTTGGTCCTTGTCGAGTAAAATTGTCTGGCGAAAAATGGTGTAGCGTTAATCATACTAAAGTCGAACCCTATTAAGTGGACACCTTTGGGACCTTGTCTAGGTGTTCACTTAAGAGGGGTGTCCGAGAAAAGAGGTTCAACTGTATTTTACTGTGGCTTACGCCAGACACTAGCTACAGGGAAAGTATTAGATACCTTACTTGTATTTATATTCGCGTGGCGTTAGAATTCCCGCAGACCTAAGGTGCCGGAAATTAAAACTGAGCGAAAAATAATCCGCGCGAAAAGGTAACCACGTGAATATTTATAAGAAAGCGAAATGAAAGTTTTAATAACCTAACCAAAAAGTTAGAGGACCCCCTTTGAACTTTGAACAATACATGTCAACAAGGAAATAATTACACGACGTTTTGGAGGATCTGACCTCAGCTATGCCTTGCAAGAGATTCAAAAGGGAGAGTTGACCCCTGGCCTTTGAAATTTAGACAATAGCAATAAATATCGTTTCTGTTGGACAGTAGTATCAAACTCGAAATTATTTCATATTCCGTTTCCAACTCTTGTTATGTTATTTTATGTATACAGTTACTTGATTGTTTTAATTTGTCATACTTGCTTGTTTTCCTCCACTGACATGTTACCTGTTACGCTTTGTATACTTTCAAAAAATAACAAATTGTGAATTAACCATGGCAACACTTGTATCCGAATTTTTTGAACGGACTTTACTGCGGATTCAGGTCATTCCTTTTGCTAGTTACGTTGATAAATTGTTGGAACGCGTCACACTCAACCTGAATCCGCGGTATATTCTTGGGTCTCTTAGAAAGGTGCGCCAAATTAAAACTGAGCGAATACAGTCAACTCTCGTTATTGCGGACACCCTGGGGACTGTCATTTGGTGGCCGTAATAGCGAGAGTCCGCAATAGCGGGGTGGGAGAAAAATGACCCAAAGTCAGGTTGTAAAATGTCTTTACTATGTATTACTGCTTTTTTATTTTAAAATGTCCAGTTTCTTTCAATTTCTAGTTAACATTTACTGTGATATATAAATACACAATACAAATTAAAATACAAATCAAAAATTTATATTGAGGAAAAAATATTATATACCCAAACCAAAAATCAAACTGTAACATGAATCAGTGTCAGTTGCCTTTTCCTTCACTGTAAAGCTACAATAACGTAACAAAACTCAGTCGACTTATGCGAAGTTAGTAATCCTGTTTTAGACAAATACTGACAAATACTAACAAATTCATGGCAAGTCAAGAAAAGTGTGAAAAATACAAGTCTTATTATTCTTGGTTGAGAGGCCACCATGCTTACAAAGACGAATTTCAGCCTGAAATTGACATGACTCTCGTGCTTCAACGTGAACCGGAAAATGCCAAAGATCCACATGCTGTGGCCATAACAGAAAATTCGGACGAGTTGTGGGGCATATCCCTTTAGGGCTGTTCAAAATTGTTTCTTCATTTTTGAAAAGAGTAAATCACAGAGGAGAAGCTGTCATTTGTGGAAAGAGGGTAAACAGATGAGCTAGCCTGGGTTTAGAGATTCCCGTTCTTTACAAGTTTTATGGTGAACATAGATATTTGACAAAACTTGACAAACTCATTATTGGCAGTGATATAGCCGGGCTATCCTTGCGAGACACACACGAAGGAATAGCCACTGCACAGTCTACACAAAAGCGCAAGTCTGTCAAGAGCATTGAAATGGCAAAAGAAACTAAAAAGCCTCGAAAGTAATGTAAACACAGCGGAAGAACTTTGAAGATCGGAACATACACCTTGGTTGTATTGAAAGACACGTTTATATTTTGTCTGTCATTTTTGTCGACAGAAGTAATGACGAACAGAATATTCAAAGTACTTCCGCTGACAAACAGCAGGTGTCCGTTGTAACGAGAGTAAAACAATACAAATGTTAGTTTGGGACCGCACGAAGTGTCAGCAATTCCGTAATAGCGAGAGTTATTTCAATATATTTCATAGTAGTTTCGGCCGGAGATTTACTATCTGTCCGTAATAACGGGGTGTCCGTAATAGCGGGGTGTCCGTAAGGCGAGAGTTGACTGTATATGGTGTTCAGGGTGCACGAATTTAAATCGCGCAAATTTAAGATTGAGTGAAAATTAGTACTATTCGAATTTAAATACAAGTAAGGTATTGTGCAACAATGCTCGAACATTTATCACCTGTTCAACCCTTTCGCGCATACGGCATACGGTTGTCGTACAACAACCAATTACAACGACAGAACAAACTAAAGTACAAAATAAAAAAAGAGGACAAAGACAAAAATGGAAAAATGATGCATGAAAGGGTTAACTGGACGAAAAAGTCAAGTCAGCGGGAATAAATCCCCAGACAGTACAAAATGGTTTATAATTTGATCTAATACTAACCTCTGTAGTTGCCCAGTATGAACGCTAATCGAGCCACCTCAAGCTCATAAATAATCCATGAGCAAAACAAACACACAAAAAACCCTCAACAAAAATCCTCCCAAAAAACAAACAACCCCCTCAGAAAAAGCCCCCCCCAAAAAACCAAACCTCTCTGAGACAGCATGTGTAAATCTTAATTGGCATAAATTTTCGACATCTTTACGCGTGATTTTCTCTGTAAGTACGGACTGTTTTGAGATGAAATATGCAGATGTCAGACAAACACCTCGAAGTTGGTGAGAAAATTCGGCCGTTGACCGGGAAGTGCTAACTGCGCTGGCGTATGTCGTTATTCTTAAGCTTCCGTCGAAAGTGTGAACCATGCAGGCTTTACTCTCCCAGTGGCAACGATTCTGACCGTTCTCAATAATGCAGAGAAATGTAAAAGTGTGTCGAAAAACGTAGAAATAAAAAGCTCAATACCAAGAAGGCCAGAACAATTCTTTCGCCTTGCCTGACAACCGGCAACAGATTGTACTTTTCTTTCAAAAGCAAAAGATATTTACAAAGTTTCTGAGCAAATGGAACAATATACTGAACTGTGTTTTAGTAACGTTTTCGTTTTACAATTTCGGGTCTCCAGTTTATCGGGTGGCTCTCTTCCGTCTATTCAAGAAAAAAAAGAAAGAAAAATGAAAAAGAAGAGCAAGAATAAGAAAACCATATGAAGGTCCACCATTTACAGCAACACCGCTAAACTGAAGGATTACTTTAAGTTCATACATTCAGATGAAAAACCGAAGACACACGGTTCAACATTCGTTGATAACGGTAAAGATATTCCCGACGTCCTGGGTTAACTTCGCTCACAATTGACTGAAAATACGTCACGACGACGGAATTAAAACCAATATTAACCTTCTTCATAGACCTTCGTTCTTGTTCGTTTCACTTCCGGTTCCTATTTCCAATAACTACACGTTTTTGTACAAATTAATACTGTTCGTTCTTTTGCTTCTAACTATTGTTTGTTAACAAATGATATTTACTGATGAATGGCGAAAAGAAAATTTAATCGAGTTTCTGCATTAACGGGTGGTGACTAAAAAAGTGGACAAAACTCACGTGAATATTTTTACATAATAAAATAACAAAACCTCCGTCAAGAGGCCTGGTTGCAAAGGCCTGGTTACCTTAGTTATTGCAATACTGATATCTAAAGTACATCGTATTAGTGATGGATGGGCTGAACTTGAAACAGAGAAGAGATCTTGTTGTACACTTTTACAAAGCTCATAGTGATAGGGGTGTTGCTTACACTGTAAACCACTTTAGCAAGCTAGGAATAGCCCGAAGCACGTTATATAAGATTACTAAAACTTTTCAAGAAAAGAAAACAACAGAAAGGAAGGTTGGAAGTGGACGAAAAGCTGAAAAGTTGACACCTCAGAAAAGGAAGAGGTTGGTGATGGCAGCAACAGACAAGCGTGGTGTGTCCCAAGCAAAACTAGCTCTAAAATTCGGAGTTCACAAATCCTATATCCACAAAGTGCTGAAAAAAGGATGCAAAAATTACTAGAGAGAAAAAGCACCAGAATGTTCTGAGGAGAAAGAATTAAGGCAGAAAAAGTGCCGCAAAAAATTGATAAGAACTGTGCTGAAACCTTCGTCAAGTGTCAAAGTTGTCATGGATGATGAGGCATATTTTACATTTGGCCACTGTCACGTACCTGGCAATGGCAGATTCTATTCGCAAAATAAAGAGAAAACTCCTCCAAGCATCAGATATTACGAGAAGAAAAAGTTTGAGCCAAAACTTCTCGTGTGGTTGGCAATCAGTGAAGAGCGACACCGTGATCCATTCTTTGTTCCAAGCAGGGGCAACATCAACGGAAATGTTTATTGGCAGGAGTGAATTATGCGCCGTTTAATACCATTCTTGCAACAGCATCATGCAGATAACAACTATGTCTTTTGGCCGGATCTTGCCTCTTCACATTATGCCAAGGACACAATTGCTCTTTTTAATGAAAAAAATATTCGTTTTGTTGCAAAAGGTGACAATCCTCCAAATGTGCCACAACTTCGTCTAATTGAAAACTTATGGGGAATTTTAAAGTCAGAAGTGTATGATGGTGACTGGAAAACCAAAACAGAGCATCAGCTGAAACTACGGACAAAGAAATGTCTCCGCGAACTTGATTGGAATGTTGCCCGGAACATGATGTCGTCAGTCAAGACTAAGATGAGGAAAGCCTTTGACACATCACCCAGATTGCCACTATAGATCAAATTTGGGAAAATTGAAATAAAGTGTTGAACATTGCCAGTGTTTGTAGTTTTGTCATATGCATTATTACTTTGTCCCAAGCTTATCGCATTTGTCCACTTTTTTAGTCACCACCCGTTAAATAGAAAAATGAAACTGGAACGATGGACTTAGATAAGAATTACGCTTGTCAAGTTATGTCTGGTCCATACACCAACACAAAAGTAGACGCACAACGTGTTGGTGGTCTGCAGGAGTATCAGCATAAGTCAACGGGAATTTTGCCTCTTAGGATTGTGCTTATCGGCATTGAGACGTAAAAAAAGCGAAAGCAGAATGCCATTGGTATCTAGACTGGGTAATAATTTCATCGCAACCATACATGCAGAGAATAACGGCACGAACGGACTGGTTCCTAGGGATAAAATAGAGCAGCGTGAACTGGACCGAAAAACGAACGAATCTACAAGGACCCGAAGGGGTTGCTTGATACAAATGATGTACGATACAGTCAAAATTAAAATTTCTGAGCTTTACTTTTGGTTAGCAGATAAATGCAGCTGCGAAATATTTGAAATGATCTTGTGTTCGTAAATCTTCTCCATAGTCCTTAATAAGAGAGCGCAACTTTTTTATAACTAGCAAAAACACTGATATACTAGTGAAGAGGCCTTCAATTTTTCAAACTAAGCAGGGTTTTCTAAATCTCCAACTGACGTTGAACTGGTAGCTTTCTGATCTCCGTTGAGATGATCTTATCGGTAAGACACAACGGCTTTGGTTGCAAATCAAGCGAAAGGCACAAATGAGTTCCGTCTCATACATATATTAATGACGACGGTCAACAAACCATATTTTCCTGACAGTATCAGAATATTGTCGTTCGTTTTACGTGTTTTCTCCAGGTTTGGGATTAAAAGAAGGTGGTTGGAGTGGATGTGAAGTGAGATGAAGTTGGGGTACGCGCGGATTGGTAAATTAAATTTATGTCGGGTCAGGTTGAGCTGCTACATCTGTGCCAATATATGCTTTAGATCCTGCACTTTAACAGTGAGAAGTAAATGTGCGGGTAATTGTCCAGTGAAAACCAAAATTTTTAGTTTTGTCTCACTTTTGTTCGTAGTCGAGAGACGTTTGGTCACGGAAACGTGCTGTGAGTACACACATTCAATTAAGAACATCTGTGAGCTACTTTCAATTGGATCCAAGGACCAGCAGGAAGCTCCCGGTCATGTTTTGTGATGAGTGGAAATAAGTTTTCAGTCTTCTTCCTCCGTCATTGTGGCGTATAATTGGCTACCAACAACTTATTGTCTTCTGGTCCACCAGGTAATTTGGTTGTCCGCAAGCAAATAATGGTGTTCTATCAAGTTTTGTTTCGCCACTTCACTAATTGGGATTAAAGGTTGCGCTACTAAACACCTATTGAAGTATTCAACTGAATAAACAAACATACCGCAGTCTCGTCTTCCTTATATATTTTCACCGTTTTATCTGCTTCACATGTTATCAGTCTACTCTGACTTTGATCAAACGTTAGGGCAAAGATACCAGACTCGCTGTCAAGAGATCCAGGTTGAACTGTCGCTTGTAACCGCTGGAAGTTATAACCAGTTTTCCAATCCCAAAAATACATCGTACCGTTGTCACCTTAAAGTATAAAATGATTTTATGAACAAGTTAACGGCGGAATAATAAATCTACCTTGCTATTAACAACTTATTGGCTATAAGATACTTCAACAAGGTTATTGCGTATTGTAGCAGGTTATTATTGATCCTATGGATAGTTATCACAAGGTGTGGTAACTAGCTCAACATTGTTCATGGGTGTAGCTCAACAACAGGAAGTTTAATCAAGCTAGTACGGCGGTGGCGTTTAACAAAGTACACCATATTTTAAGTATCTGAATATCATAACATCCCACGGACGTTGTAATGAATTGTGAAAGTTCTTTTTACACATTTGAAACTCTTCTCAGCAGCTCTGGTCTGTTTAACATTTAAATGACCGACGACTTTCCGCGTACTATACGTGAACGAGTTCATGGAACTGTGGAAATGCTCTCAACAACGTACTCTATAGCAGTAGAAAGGCGTTGAAAATATTCTTGGGACGGCAAATTATTCAGTCCTTTTGTTTTGAGTAAAAATCTCTGTTGTAAGAACAAGTTACCGTGACGTTGCCATAGTGTTTGCTTAAATCCCCTGTCGTTGAGACGGTGTAGCACAACATTGTTCGAATGGTTATGGATTCCATTGTTCACGGGCTTCAGCACAACATTGTTCACTTGGTGTACAAAGTGTATGACATTCGAGGTTGATCAAGGCCTTATCTTAACGCCCAGTGTCCGATATATCAGACACCCAAAAACAAAAGAAGCAGTGAGAAAACAAAGGGAAAACAAAGAACGAATAAAATCGAGACATTAAAAGGTTGATAAGGCGTATCCCTAACAGGAAGCAAACTCTACAACTTTCTGTTAATAAAAGTTACGCTGTTCTTCATTTTTTTGTGTCTATGTCACTTAATTCGGTGACTATAGCACACAATCTCATTAGTCAATATATAAGCCAGCGGGGCAAGGCGGCTGCAGCACCTCAAACAACTGATGATAAGGGTTATCGGCGCAAACATTTAGTTCAATATTTTGAAATTTACATGCAGATTTCGGGCACAATCCGTTTCACGGTGCAAATTTTCGCCTGGCCCCCTGTTCGTAAGCCAGTTGGTCAGCAAGTTAAAAGTTCGCTTCTTGCTGAGATCTCAGAAGAAACATTTTTCTTGAGATTCGAGCTCGACAAGTGTCGGTAATCATTAGTAATGAACATGATAGCAGCTATTGCATTTATCTCAAGATATTTTACAGTTAAAGTGACGCAAACTGACGTTGTCCGTGCTCTTTGGCAAGAATTTTTCACGACACTCGTAATCAGAAGATGAAAACTAGGTACTTGTTTCCGAAAGATTTCTGACAACCAATTGCTGTAGAATGTTAATCACACATTTCTTCAATGATTAAGGAAAAAAATTATTTACGGAAAAAATAAGCTCTATAGCTCAAGGTAATAATAATAATAATAATAATAATAATAATAATAATAATAATAAATAGGTAGGCAAGATGTTTCGGCATCCTCAGGGAGTGGCGCCCCTGCCTTGCCAGCTGGGTAAACGGGTGACTGAAAGCCACTGCTTGCCTTAATTGGCCGTCAGTGGTAAGTAACCTCACCTAAGGTGTTGGCAAACCTTCCCTGTTAGCCCAAGGACTAGTAAATCCTTCTGACTGTCCTGATGTCCTTTACCTTAAATGATTGAGTGAGCCCAGGACACTTACGTGTCTGAAAGGAACTCTCCTAGTCTAAGAACAAAATAGATCACATTATCCAACTTCAGCTATTGGACTGGCGTCTAGCTTGCCTTAATTGGTCGGCTTTGCGGAACAGACCCTTAGAATAGTCTGAGAGGAAGTGTGATGGTTATTGAGGAAGTCTCATGATTTATAGGTGCAAAGCACCAGCCCTTGACCATGCCCAACCAACGGAATTGTGTATGTGAGACTGTGGCGTAAAATGGCATTAACTACTCACGATGTTTTTCACTTTGTGATTGCCGTGCCACTATAATTTATGGGACATGTGCCCACTTTGGCATAATATGGTAATTTGGGCTAAACGACCTCATTGGCTCGTATGAGCTGACTTTCCTCAATAATAATAATAATAGCCCGTAGCAGGCTTAGACCCCTTCCACTGTCCTTAGTTGGGTGGTGTGAGAGTTGTAATAATAATAATAATAATAATAATAATAATAATAATAATAATAGTTTGAATTACATGCTATCAACCAATACTACCAAACAATCAAACCTGACTATCTTCTACCCTACTTCTGTGTTGATTGTGTTAAAAGAACTGTTGTAAAGGGACAGAAAAATTTGGTGTCCCTTTTATTAGGTTATTTATCAATAACGATTTGTAGCTATCATATTTCATAATAATAATAATAATAATAATAACCGGCTAGGTGGGGCTCGCAGCCTTGGCCGGCAACCCACCTAGGAGAAGGAAAACTCTGATCACAAACCAGGGCAGATTGGGCCCTTCAGTCTGGGAAGACAACCCACCTACAAATACTGGGATGGTATCCAGCGCAGGATAGCTCACCTAAATTTTAAGGGTAGATAGGCCTCTTTGAGTCTGTCTAGACAAGCCTATCTAGAGATGGTGTCTCGATAATAATACTGTGGTTGTAGCACCTTACCAACACAATCCTCATCATGAGTGACATGTCTAATGAAATTAATTCAAACAACGGTGTGAAGGAGACCGGAACTGCATGTGAAGGTCTCTCGCCCGGCAGGTGTTCCATGGAGACGCAGCGTGGGCGCGGTAGTCATCAAACTACTGCAAGAAGGAGAAAGTGGTCGCAGATCGATAATAGTACAGTAATGAAATGCTTCTACTTAAGTAAACCTGGGAAGAGAGGATATCGAAAAAGAATGCATAAATTATGGATGAAACGAAGCATGTTCCAAGTCACCGAACAGAGACTAGTGGACCAAGCTAATCAGATCCAGAAGAAAAAGTGGTTAAGTGATATAGAACTGGAAGAGATAAAAAGGAACATAGAAGATATACCACATGGAGAGGTAATGGCAGTCAATGAACAAAGATTTGAAACAGAAGGGATGGATGAACAAGAACGTGAAATATTAGGAAATACAGATATAAGTCAGAACCAAGATGAAGGTGAAGTAGATAGAGATGAAAGGTATTTTGCAGGAGAAGAAGAAGGAAATACAATACAGATCAGGGAAGGACAAATATCAAATGAGGAAGAAGAGAGAACCGTAGGTCGAATGAGGGAGAAATTACAATCACTACGAGGAGTCGACAGAATGAAATTGAAAAAAACAGTACAAGAGGCAGACAAAGTGATAGCAAAGCTAAAAGGGAACGATATAACTGGAACAAACAACATTATAGACGCAGGAGCTAAAGTAGTTATTGAAAAGTTGGGAAATAAATCAGGAAAGAGAGCGAAAAATGAACCATGGTGGAAGAGACAACTTGAAAATCAGGTGAAAGAATTAAATCGAGATCTTGGAAGGATTAACGCTATGATTGAAAAAAAGACGGTCGAAGAGAAACACAAGACACGATTACAGGAAAAATATAAGATTAAGCAGAAGGGAATAAAACTGGTTAGAGAAGAAATCAAGCAGAGAATCCAAGCAAAAGGTTTAAAGATCAGAAGATATAATAACAGAATTAATCAATACCAACAAAACAGATCATTCAATAATAATGAACGGAAATTCTATAAAGAAGTAAATAATGAAGGGCAAAGTCAAGAAAGTCAACTCCCAGATAAAGAAGCAGCAACAAAATTCTGAAGTGAAATTTGGGGCGAAGATAAATAACATAACAGAAATACCGAGTGGCTTGAAGAAGTGAAAGGAGAAACGGAAAATATACAACAACAAGTAAGGGTGGTAATAACCAGTAGCAGAATGAAAAAGATTTTAAACAAGATGCCCAATTGGAAGGCCCCAGGTCCAGATGGAGTGCAAGGATTCTGGCTAAAAAATTTCAGGAGCATACATGAGGACCTTCGAACCCACTTGACAAACTGTTTAGAGAATAACAAAGTACCTATATGGATGACAACGGGTAGAACAATACTAATCCAGAAGGATAAGTCTAAAGGCAACATCCCTTGCAATTATAGACCAATCACTTGCCTACCCTTGGTATGGAAACTTCTTACAGGTATACTTGCAGATGAAATATATGAACACCTGGAGGAAAGTTGTGTACTACCTGAAGAGCAAAAAGGATGTAGGAGAAAGTGCAGAGGAACAGGGGATCTGTTATTCATCGATAAGATGATTTTGAGAGAGGTTAAATCCAGGAAAAAGAGTTTGGCTGTTGCATGGATTGACTACAGAAAAGCCTATGACTTAGTACCACATTCGTGGATTTTGGAATGTCTGACTTTATTTAAGATTGACGAAAGAGTGCGAAAATTCTTACAAGAGAGTATGAAGAGTTGGAAAGTTAACTTGGAGTGTGAAACAACATCACTTGGAGAGGTCTCGATTAATAGAGGGATTTTTCAAGGAGACTCACTATCGCCTCTACTGTTTGTCATGGCACTTATACCACTAACCATTATCTTAAGAAAATCGACAGCAGCATACCAGTTTGCATATAACGAGGAAAAGATTAACCACCTTCTATTTATAGACGATTTAAAGCTCTATGCAAAGAGCGAGGAAGCATTGGATTCCCTTGTACAGACAGTGAGAGTATTTAGCTGTGACATAGAAATGGAATTCGGAATTAACAAGTGCGCATTCCTAATACTGAAACGTGGTAAGACAGTGAAATCACATGGCATACAGTTACCCGATGAGCAAATCATGAAAAGTTTAAAAGAAGAAGACAGCTATAAATACCTTGGAATCCTAGAAGCAGACGACATCTAGCATGAACAGATTAAGGAGAAAGTTAAGTATATCTGAGAAGAATGAGGAAGACTCTGGAAACAAAGCTGAATGGCAAGAATGTGATAAAAGCGATAAACACGTGGGCAGTTGCATTATTACGATACTCAGCTGCATTCCTACAATGGACAAGACTAGAGAAGGATGAGTTGGACCGTAGAACTCGAAAATTGCTGACTATGCACAAAGGGCTACATCCTAGGAGCAACGTTGATAGAGTGTATATCCCGAGAAGTGAAGGAGGCAGAGGTTTACAAAGCGTAGAAGCCATTATTGAGTTGGCCATCCTAGGATTACAGAGATATGTCCAAGATAGTAACGAAAGACTAATCGCAGCAGCAAGAGGAAATAAGCAAAAAGAATTAAAAGAGAAGAAAAACACCAGAAAAGAAGGATTGCGTCAAAAAATGCTGCATGGGCAGTATGACAGACAGACAGAAGAAGTAAGAGGGACAGACTCATGGACGTGGTTAAAGGAAGGGAACATCAAAAGCGAAACCGAAAGCCTCATCATCATGGCAGCCCAAGAACAGACCCTTCGAACAAACCAAACCAAAGCAAAAATTGATAAAACCCAAAAAGAAGGCAATTGTAGAATGTGCGGAACAACAATTGAGACAGTAAACCATATTGTAAGTGAATGTTCAAAACTGGTCCAGAAAGAGCATAAAGGAAGACACGATTAGGTAGGAAAAAAGATTCACTGGGAGTTATGCAAGAAATTTGAGATTGATGTAACACCAAAATGGTACCAACACGAGCCAGAAGTAGTTGCAGAAAATGAAAAATGTAAGATTTTGTGTGATATCTATACACAGGGACCGCGGAACGATATTTTGAGTGGGGAGGGGGCTGACAGGGGCGATAGCATGACCCCCCTGAAAAAATTAAATTCAATATTTCTGAGACGGTCGTGAACACTTCTTATTTTAATGATTACTCAGAAATCACAAAACACTAGTTATATTAACAGGAACAACTCAAATACTATCAGCTGGTCAATCAAATATCGGATATGTTCATCGGATACTTAAAATCATAAACTAAAATGCGAGTGTGGTTCTCGCTATGTAGGTAGAACAACTAATAGGTTAAGTGAAAGGATCAACCAACACGTGCCAAGTGTTATACGAAACAAGACCGTACCATTAAGAAATCAACCGAAAAGGCAATGTACCTCCTCTCAAACTATTAATTGTGACTCGCCAATCGGTCGACACTTGTTGTCAAACAGATATTGTGCCAATAACTATTCAGACTCCAAATTTAGCATCCTGGCAAAGTGCCACTCAGCATTCTTTCTAAAGATTGTGGAATCCATGTATATTGGCGTTATTTTGATGTTTAATCCCTCCTACATGGGACGACATCTTTGCCTTTACATCAGGTATAAATATAAGCTGATAACTCATTTCTCAACAGTTAGCAGACGTTTGCACCTGAAGAGTGGTCTGCCGAAATGCATAGTACTTCTTTTTAGTATTTACTTTCTCTGTGTGTTGGTTCCTCTAGTTCTTCTCAGAACTCTCTTGTATAACCATTCACCATGGTTAAGACGTTTTCCAAAGAGATACTGAAATATTTAATTTCTTTCCAAAAAGAGGGGGGGGGCTAAAGCCCCCCAGTCCCCCCGCTTCGGCGGTCCCTGATACAAACGGACCATGTCATAGAAGCTCGACGACCAGATATGATTGTAGTAGATAAAGTTAATAAATATAGTGAGATCATTGACTTCGCCATACCGTATTTAATTTTAGAACAGGAGAAAACCGAGAAGTACCAAGATCTGCGAAGAGAGTGAAAGAAAATGTGGAATATGAAAGTAAATATCACACCAATTGTAATAGGCGCGATGGGAGCAATTCCAAAGAAGCTGCGGAAAAGATTGGAGCAGTTGGGAATAAAGACGCGGCTGGTAGAACAACAGAAAAGTGCTATATTATACACTGCGAGAATACTATGAAAGGTCATTGAAATTTGAGGAGGCTTGTTGCCACCAAACTTCAAGAAGAAACCATTGGCCAAAACAACAAGCCAATGTGCGATAACATCGTCATCGTCATCATCATCATCATCATCATAATAATAATAATAATAATAAACTGATATTTTAGCAGGGTAAATCCGTCAGCCATAGCGGTTATCAATGGATGCCCTGGTAGTAATGAAGCAATACGAACCTCCCACCACCACCAAAAACAAAGCAAAACAAAAACAAAAATAAAAACAAACAAACAAAAAAAACACGCAAAGAAAGTGAGCTACTACAGGAAAGGGAAGGGAAGCATGGACATCTAACGAAAAATAAGCCATTACATTGCGCCTTAAAGTTCGACAGGAGTCGAAAAATAATTTATACTCAAAAATCTTCAAGTATCACGTTTAGAAATATTAAATGTTTTACAGAATCAACTTATGTAGTCGACATGACTTATTGACTCGAGTATTTCAGGCTTTTGAACGTCACCATTTCAGAATAAGGTCGAAAAATCATACAGCCTTGGGAAGAGTGACGTCCCCATGCTTGAAATGTTTGGATGAATAATTTATTTCCCCCACTTATTCAAATGGCAGATACGGTAAACTATTACCGTTTTTAAACTAAATATACCAAAGTCAGTTAAGTACCTTTCCTACAGACCTTACACTAATTAGTAAATGAATACCCAATAAAGCACATGCATTACACGATTGATTAGTATATAACTATCACTAAGCTCTAGAAACTGTATAGCCAACTTAACTCAGGCTAAGATCCATCTTTTGATCAAGTAAAGTTTATTTTTACTTTTTTTCTAGCTGTTTTTGTCATCCAATAAACTATAAACTGATGACAACTAACTTTAAACCAGAGATTCCGTAAAAAAGATCCGTACTGACAACCGTGTGCTCCTAAAACATTGCAGCGATCAGTCAACTAGTAATGCTTACACCAGGTTCATTTTCCACCTCAATAAAACCGCCTGCATGGCCGGCCACGCGGCTTAACAGTTAATGCCAGCCTTCACCTTGGGGGCCGTTCACACTAGCGCGTTAGATCGATCTGAGTGTGAACGCTTGAATGAGAACTGAGATCGATCCAAACGAGTGTGAACGCCTTCACGAAGCGAGCTGAGATCGATCTCAGATCGGTCTCGGATCGATTCAAGTTAGATCGATCTCAGTGTGAACGGCCCTTAAATGTTAGTGTTTCTCAGTGCCTGAGTATTCCAGTTATTATTCAGGCTACCTGTGGTAGCACGAGTCTAGGTTTCGGTTCCGTTTCTGTATCTTTTCTTTTTTCGTGTCGAGATATGGCAATTATTGCGCAATATTTCCCGTCCGGCCTTGCGAAGATGTGAAACGCTTCGAATGAAAAATCTTGCGATTGCTTGCACGTTTGGTTACTAGTTAGATATAGTTTCCGATGTTAGCTATGTTCTTACTGCGTAGATATGCATAAGCTCATCGATGAAGATCTTCACACAGTTTCAAAGCGATTTTTGGTCTGGTAATCCGACGATCATCTTTCCCCGTGTCAGTGTTGTTTACGAACAACTCTACTGTGTGGTTTGATCTAAATGCCTCCTGGAGAAGATGGTTAACCGAAAAATGTGTCACCTATGCGTTAGTTATACGAAAAATTGATATCAATGGACTATATTTATGTGAAGTTAGCAGACTGATAACCGTGACAACGTCTTACCATTTTCAATTCCGCATGTTTGCTGCCGAAGCTTTTCGATTCTCATTTAATAACCAGTAGATCGATGAAAACAATATCGATAACATTTATCCTTCGTCGAAACAATCGGAGTACTCGTTAAATACGGATGACAATCGCATAACCTTCACTCTGTCACAACTAAAATAATTTGATTTCGCCTAAACAATTGATCTTCGGTTGTTCGGTACACATTTCTACTTATTCATTCGGTATGCTCCTGAAGAATAGCGATGTTGAACCGTTCCGTCCAATACTTAAAAGAGTTCATGGTATTATAGTCCAACTGTTATTACCTGGGGAAGGACTGAGGCGAAAAATCTCAGGATCACTTCGCAACAAAATGTACAAATGTAAAAAGTGAAGGAGGCAAAATAAACGGGGAATTTAAGACATAAACCTTCCACAAATTAAATTCATTATCAGAAAGTTACTTGTACTTTCAAAGTACCCTCACAGGTGGCACAATCGTTCCGGTAGCGGAGTGGAGGCATTGATGGGGTCTCAGTAAGTCATTAGGAGGAACATTTTGTACAAATTTGAGGGAGTGCGTTTCATTAATGTTCGACGTGTCTAATTTCATACAGGTCAAACATTACCAGTTCGGGTGGAACTTCGTGTGACTTAGGGTGTTTTAGGACCAGGACCTCTAAGCGAGTGTGTGTAATTTTTTCACTTTCCTAACAAGCCCTAATGCCTCATATGTCCTTATTGTACGAATTCCTAATAATCAGGAAGCCCGAGTGAACGCCTACTGGGCGTCTTGTTTGAGAATTCAGTGTCGGTAACTTCGTCTTACGTTTACGCATGCAGTATCATTTTCCTTAACCGGCCCTTGTACAGGTTAATCATCCAACAATTTTCTATATTGTGGATAGAAAAATAACCAGTCCCTGCCGTTGTGTCTGCTGAATATGACTACCAGACTTCTTCGCGACATTTTCTTTTCTATTTGAGGATTTAAATTTCAAAGAGAAATCAAGGACAACTATTTGAAACGGCATCAAAAATGCACTTTGAAAGTATTGGAAGCATTCTAGTAGCTGTATTTCGCAGACGCAATTAGTAGAACAGGCCTTTACAACCGGTCTTTTCAACTGCCAATGATACCTTAAAACATGTCTGTTTTTTACTTTGTATTGTTTCAAGAGGACACTGTGCACAATGTACGAATTTGATATTATTGGAGAAAATCTCAAGGTTTTAAGTCGTACCTCCAGTCACAAGAACATTATCTGAGTTGACTGCCATACAATTTATGATGGAGTTATGTCCTTGGAGATTCTGCAGAAAATTGCCATCAGGGAACTTCCACTGTTTGATGTTATCTGGGGAAGCTGAGGCAAATGAATATCTGAAAGAAAGAACTCATGAACATCGGTTTTCATAGATGAAAAAGTTGTGTTGCTTGTTTTGGTTTTGTTGTTTTTGATGGTGGTGATGATGATGGTGATGGAGATAGTGGGGCA
Source organism: Heliopora coerulea (assembly GCA_030142905.1). NCBI lineage: Eukaryota > Metazoa > Cnidaria > Anthozoa > Scleralcyonacea > Helioporidae > Heliopora > Heliopora coerulea. The sequence goes on along the minus strand of JASJOG010000069.1, from coordinate 1,360,223 downwards.
GGAGTAGTGGTGGTGATATGGGTGATGATGGTATGGAGGTAGAAGTAATGGTAGTAGTAGTGTTGAGGTGGCGCTGTTGCTGTGGGTTTCATAATAAATCATCCAGCAGACCTTGTCTTGCATTACCCCGTATAGTACTGCAATTAAGTAAGTGCGGAAAAAACAAAGTATGATTGAATTGGGCGCGAAAATTGTGAGGAAGGCTTCGACGAAGTTTTTTAAGCAAATAAGGTCTAGAATTAATAGTATTGCAAATTTTGGTTATTCAAAAAATTCAGAGCCATGTTACTAACATTTGTTCACTGTGCAACATGGTATAGATCCCTTTTTAAGATACTGCTTACAACACTGTCATCGTGTCTATGATAGAGAGTGATTGAGTCATCCAAAAGCAGAAATGGACTCTCGACAGTACATTGATAAATATAACAAATAACTATGGACGAAGAATAGACCCTCGCGGTACACCAGCTGTGATTTAAGATTTGACGACATTTCTTTTATTAACACTTGCTGCGAACGCCCAGGCAAGTATCATATAAATCAATTCAATTATGGGATACCATAAATATAATTAAGGGATTAATTACGGCATACGTTATTCAGTTATTTTTTCCACTTATTTTCCGTTATTTCGTATTTTCTGTTCGTTCGTATTATTCTACGATTGCATGATCAGCTAGGTTAAAGGCCGAAGAAAATTCAGTCAAGAGCATGTCATTAATGTCATGTTGATCAATGGTGGCAAAAAGATATTCCTAAATCATATTTAAATGGGTTTAAAACGAATGACAAGCTTTAAAGTCAAGCCGGTGATTTGAGAGCATATTATTGGAAATAAAGTAGTCCATCTACGACACAAACACTTGTCGCACAAAAACTGCAGAAACAACATATACATTAGAAATTGGCCAATAATTGGCCGTTGCTAATGTTACTGTTCGTACAATAAAACAGATAGAAAATAAAATAGATTATCTCTTGCTGAGTACACAAATTGTAACAAGGTAGACTTACTGCGTCGGATGTAAGGTCATTGCCCGAATACTTTTCTTATGATTGGTTAAGGTGGCTTTTGTTTTTGCTGCAGCTAAGTCCCACAAACGGATAGTACAATCATGGCTACCTGTAATGACCTAAATAGCAATAATTAGCAAAATGGGCTTGTTCAAGAGATGATTAGTTCAGCAGGTTGATAAACACAGAACACACATTCCTCAATGAACAATGAAGACTAAGTGGTGAAGTAAATGGCCTTTTATTCCGACAAATCGTATGAGAACGACAACATTGTGATCCATGGACAGGGGAAAGCAGGGAGGGGTCGGCAGTTCCTTTCTAGGTTTTAGTTTAACATTCCAATATCGTGAATTTTAACTGAAATGCTCTTAAAACGTACTCCCTTGAAAGACTGACTTCAACAAAACCCGTTCAAAAGTCCTATGGGGTTTATCCCAAATTTAGTAAAACGTGCTTTCAAACTTTCTTAATACGTCCGCATATTGGCTGTAAACTGAAACAATAATTGCCAAAACTTGGTGCAAAAATATTTACATCATTTACTTCGAAGCCCACTCCAAGAGTCCCCTCACATACAACTCCTAAACCCAATACAACACTCTCTGAAATGCACGTAATATTCGAATTATAACTCGTTTCAAATTCTCACAAACCTTACCCCACCAGTTTCGTTGCGACCAGAAGATAAAGGTTCTGTAGCCAACCATAGTATTTCCCACATATAACTATACATCATTACACCATAATTTTAAAATATTATCTCACTTATATGACCTTTTTCACTGGCCAGAATGCTTTACAATTTGTGTGAGGACCACTTTTATAGCTCAAGCACGATAGAAACAAACTGCAACACATCAGCAGTTCCAAAATTATATCATTCCCTATCAAAGCAGGCGCCAAACAATTTATATTTAAGTTAATATTTCTGATGAAGGGAAATTTTCGAGTGTGTGAAAGATTTTAAGATCTAACCGGAACCTTTTGCGAAAAATGCAACTTTGGGCGGCCAGATGGCCCAAACTTACATTTTTTGCGACCGGTCCCGGTTGGGTCTCAAAGTCATTCTGACATTCAAAAATTTCTCTTTATCAGAAATATTAACTTAAATGTTAGCTGTTGAGTGTAAATGCCACAATATTCCTGTTGGACAGTTTTCCTGTCAATATTTAACCACCTCTACACATCTACGGATAACTTATAAATCTTCTGAAAGTGTGAATCAAACAACGTTTGGAAACGTTAATATCGTTTTTCACTCTTTACCTGTGGTTCAGCAGCCTGAGTTTTCACAACTGCAACTGTATTGGTATGCCCACTCAAGGTGTGTATACAAGCTTTAGTGCGCATGTCCCAAACCTAAAATGTAAATTGGCTAAGTACTAGTTGAACTGTCAATATTGGACAAGGAGACAATATTATTTAATCCATTTTAAATATAGAAAAATAATGCGGTAAATACTTTTATATGGACGACTTTTTGGATAAAGTGGCGATACTTCGCGTATTTCATTTTCAATACCACGAACGTACCCGTAATACTTCGGTTTAGACCATCATTTGGTTCCGGAGTTTCAGGAAACACACATTCAAACATTCAAAATTTAGAGTAGAGTCACGTTTTATGAGTCAAGATCAAGTCCAGTTAACAGTAGCACTTTGTTTCCAGTCCCCACGTGAGCAACGTTGTGTGGGCACTTTGCAATCTAGGATATCATATTAAGTACACACGTAAGCTACTTTTCCAGCGGATAATGTCCGCCAATGATAATCAGTAACAAATCTAGACAGGGAGATTTGAAAAACGTAAACAAACCAACAATAAATTTGGGGACCTGATCAGGGATGATGCCAATTGTCTTGCATACGTGGTATTGTTATAAATATATGCTCAAATACAACATAGCGCATGTGTCAGATTACATCACATCCTAACAACTAAAGCTCCAACTTTCAAAAACTTTAATGCCTCTGACAAATTGTTAGAGGGTGAGTTGTTCTCGGACTTACATTCGGAATGCCATTGACTCGTTACAGAAAGACATGCACTAGGCTCATACTTTGAGCCTAGAGCTGCTCGTTACAGAAAGACATGTGACAGGCTCATACTTTGAAATTCTCTACAACACTGTTTGGGGGATATAAGGCGTCTGAAACTTCCGGCGGATGCCCCCGTCACTGTGATAGATATTGATGGAATAGAAGAAAACCTTGGAAGGACAGGTTAGATCTACTAAACATACAGTAATAGTATAATTTGATTTGAAAGTCGTGAAAACTGCATGGACAGAGCCATAAAAAACTTAAGTACCAAGGAGGCTTTTTGTATACATATACATATTCATAAACACACACACACAGATATATAGTTCACGCACGCCAGATAAAAACTGAATATATATTAAATGTATGAGCTTCTCAGTTTTATCATAGGATGTGTTTACAAAGAGGATCAAGAGCCATACTAAATTTGTCGATACGAAAAGCTATGAGAAAATATGGTAGTGTTTTCGAGAAATTTAACACAACACCTGAAGATGTAAGAAGTAAAATAATAAACCACGGTGGGTAGGTGGCAATTGATCACTGCTGCTGGGGGGCCAAGGTATTACGACTATTTTGTCTTTAAACCCCCGAAATAGTCGCCTTGGTAGACAACTGATGAGCCCTTTGTGGTTTGTTTTTAACTGATAACTTTACATGATTGTTTGGACAAATGATTGATGTGAACTTGTAAACAACCACTAAATAAACGTTTTCTATTCATTTGCTACTTAGACTATATAGACAGTAATACACTTGATTTGTGATGCCATTTTTACACACAAATATATAGAATAGACAGCTATAGAAGAAGATATAAGCTATGACAAACTGTGAGAATAGCATAGCACTGCTTACCCTAGCAGTAGAATCCCGACCGCATGTGAGGAGAACATCAATTGTTGGATGTAGGGAAATGTCATGGACGGCACTTAAATGGCCGTGGTAATGTCGTATGACCTAAAAATTTTGAGATGTTTAGTCTTTTCAAAAATAGATGAAATTTCAAAAAAAATTAAACAGGCTACTGGGGTTCACAGAACACACACGCTTTGACATAAAATATATACAATAAATCAAACTGAATTAGTAAAAATATACACATTTAATAAAATTGAATTAGCCTCTTTTGAGTACGATTTCGCAAAGGCTTTAGGGCTATAACCAGGGATAGACTCGCGATTTTGTTCGACGTAAATTTTGTAAGTCATGAAGCATTACTAAACTTCGTTATGCTTTATAACTAGAATAAATTTCCACCGCAAAAACTGTAATTCTGTCTCTTGTTTAAACCCCAAGCACCTTTGCCAGAATTATCTTTAAAGTGGCTAATTACTTTGGTATTTTAAAATAATGCTCAGAGTATACAACCATAAGTGTAAAACTTTGTCCGAGTGTTGATGTTATCAAACTTGTAAACTCTGAAACGTTTTCTTCGAATTCGTTACTTTATAACCGAGGGAGAAACGCGCCAACTATTGAAGCAGACGGTTAACGAAGGTAACAACTATGGACCAGTTACACTGTAGATATGACTAATGAAGTACTGGACGTCTAGATGTGTCTAAAATAGTCTTCTAAGTAAACAAGCTTAAAAACGTTGGTAATCATGAGCGCTGTAAAAATTACTTAGGGTATGTAATTAATTACAACAATTAGTCTTTTCAAAGAAATAAACTACTGTCCCAGTTGCTTGCCAATAAAAGTAATTAGCTTATACCTTTGCATATTTACAAAAGTAATAGCTAATTACTTATAATAAATTTATTTTCCATGGAATAAGAAAAGAAAGAGAATCAAAATTCAAAAGTCACTATAATGAGGTTTTACAATATGGCACATGGAAGACTAATGCAAGATGTCAAGGCTAGCGAATCTGGTAAAAGCCTGGGAAAAACATAACCAATTACAAGAAATTTTTTTTCCTTTCGTTTAATCCAAAGCTGAGCTAGGTAAGAAATTCTCGTCATTGCCAGAAAATTTCGCTATGTGTCAGTCTGGTAGTTTACATCAACGGAAGTTAAAACGTCTGGAACGTAGTAATTTAAGAGCTCATTGCTTTTCAAAGTAACGAATTACCCCAAATTTTCTTAGTTGATTACAGGAAACGTTACTCCGGCAGAAAAAGTAATTAGTTAACAAAGAGTTTTTCGGAAAAGTCATGCGCTTCAAGTAAACGCATTACGTTTGCAACAACTACTTACTACACTGGTAATAACCTACTAGCACCCAAGCACTACATTAACTCCAAGTCATAAAAGACAAAAAAGTTTGGTTCTCTACAAAGTAACAACAAAGCGGTCCGCGGGACAGTCTGAACGTCTGAACCAGTGAACTCAATTTCCATGCCTGGAATGCTGACACCCAGTCATTTGGCAGGGCAAAAAGTGAAGCCAAGACGGCCGCTTATGGACGGAAATTTTGTACGTCAGTTTCAGTCCTCTTCGCAGTCCTGTACGTCAGTTCCAGTCCTTTACACGACTTCAGTTATTAGTTTTTGGTTCGGCTTCAAAATATTCCCTACCATGTGAAAAGTGCTCAAGACGAAATATTACTGGACCAACTTTACATAATCGAGTATTCAAAAGGATTTAAAAATGCCTTGTGGCCTAGGAAGTGTGCTAGATTGTCTAAACATGGTCGACTAACTGTAAAAAGACGACATGTACAAGGTAGTTTTGTGAAGTAATTTATCGAGACCGTTTTATTAGGTTTCTCGTTAGTTTGGTGGTTTATTTCGCGAAAAGTAAAACCTGTAACTCGGTTTGATTTTGTCGAATTATATTTGAAGTTATTAAATTCATTTATATCTTTTGAAGAAATATTTTGCTTGTATTTTCAAAAAACCCCTTAAGAAAGTGTAAAAAGTCGCGTGGAAGACTAAAACTGAAGCACAAGCCCGCATAAGGGGACTGAACCTGATGTACTAAACACTGGTACAAAATTACCCTCCATGGGCGCCATCTTTGCTTCACATTTCATTGGACAGTTAGCATTCCAGGTATGGAAATCGAGTTCACTGTTCTGAGCTACAGATCTTGAAATGAACCATTCTCGTTCCCAGATCCTGTCCCTTTTCTCAGTGCAGCCGCATGAAAAGTTTTAGGATTGTTGAGAAAGACACAGGATGCCCTAAATATTAGCACATTCAGCTTTTACTAACTAAAGCAATTCCTTACACCTCTCATTCAACTTACTGTATTCAATTATCCAATCCCCTTCTTATCCGCCATCTGTCTCCCCGAGCCCCAAAACTTTTCATGCGACCGCGCTGAGATAAGAAACGGGAACTGAGGACGAGAATGACAGGGCACCAACTTACTTCACACTACTTATATATGTTTCATTAAAAGTTTATTCGGACAACGTTTTGACCCCACATCGGGTCATTCTTAGGTAAAAAGTTATTCAATAACTTTTTGACCTGAGGATGACCCAATGTGAGGTCGAAATATTCTCAGAGAAAACTTTTAATAAAATATTTTACGATGAATCATTTATTCATATATGGTCGCAGGAACGTCTGGGGTGGCTGAAAGTGTATTTGAGACCATTTTCAACGACTTGAAGTTTTAAAAATTTTTATTAAAGAGCTACTTTAGCATTTAAAAATTTGACAGATTAATTCAGTTAAAACGAGAACACTGTACTAACTTTGTTATATTCCAAATCCCAGCATTTCACTTGCTTGTCTTCACCACAAGAAAACAGGTATGGATGACGGCTGCTAACCACCAAGCCCCGCACGGTACTGATATGACCTGTTAAAGAAAGTTTTAATCTTCCACTTGCCAAGTCCCAGATCTAAAAAAAAAAAAAAACAAACAGTAATAATGAATTAACTGCAGAAAAATACGGAAAACAACTCATTTTGCTGGAGCCAGATAAATTGGTACAATAAATGTCTTTTTGTGAGCGCTCTCACTTTTCCTAACAAATGCAAGTGCATGATGACAGTGGAATTGACAGTACCGATAAAATGGCACCGAATATTTAACCATGTTTTACAAATATTTGCTGTAATAACGGCAAATGAAAGCTCAACATGTTATCATGAAATAAGCAGGTTAGAGTAAAATTTCAGGTGTTGGCCAGGATAAAATTAAAAAGTCGGATACGGACCGAAAAGTGATAAAGAAATAAGAAGATAATCAGGTGTTAAAATTAAAGGAAAGATTGTAATTGTCAGATTTAACGACCAACGAGATGTACGCAAAAAGTGAAAAAGCTTCACAGATGGGCATTATTTATTGTTCATTTGCCAGAAACACTGGGCTAAGCGACAGTAAGGAGTTCAATTAATGAGAAATGGAATAAAACGTAAACCGAACAACGTCATCTTGTTGGCTTAATATTCAAGTTAGAAACAAGACAAGACCAGGACAAAGGTGCAGTGATATTTTTACTCAGTTTCAAAGTCATTGTCAAACTTTTTGACAATAACTTAGTAATAGAGACGAAACATCACCACACCCTTGTCTCTGCGTTTTCTTGTTTCTAACTTGAATATTCAGCTAACAAGACTATGTTTTTCAGTTTATGCTTTATTCTTTACTTTTTGAAATTGTCGGCTATTTATACATGTTTAATAAGATATAAATCTGCTGTAATGATAATGGTATTACATCCGCAGCAATCTGTCACCTAACTTTATTTCCAAGCAGTGCACTGCGCAACACTTATAAACTTCATCTAGTTCTTCTGGTTGTGAAAACACAGCAAATGTCTCTTTCGTATCACGATTCATAGGGCTTTTCATTTTTCAAGTATAGCAACTCATAACATAAATGGGATCCCATTATTTTGTTGTCCGATCTTGTAAGACATAAAACGACTCATAACGGCGTTAGAGCAGGCTTAGTTCGCATTGCTGTAAGACGAATAGATTATTGACCAAAATTTTGCATCACACCAGCCAGAAATGAGAAGAAATCACGGACTTTAGAGATTACTATGGATCATTTTTTATAACACATAATATCAAACTGGGAAGAACAATAATCAAAAATACCTTGATAGTTCTGTCAGCAGATCCTGTTGCAAACCACTTGTTGGCGGGTTCTACAGCAACGGATCGAACCCAACCAGTATGACCACTGATCACCTTTTAATTACACAAACAAACGAAAATTAAGAGCAGGTAATAGTATAATTTAATGTAAAAAAAAGAAAAGTTTACACGACCGCTAAAAATATTTCCGTCGCCTTTTATTTTGATCACTATTCAGCAGAGTTTGAGAAATGGGAGGAATGATAAACAAAGAAGTAAGAATGGGAAGTGGAAGAAGACGAGGAAAAAGATAAGAAGAGTAATAGGAAGGGGAAGCAATGAAGTAACACAAAGAGAGAACGTATAGAAAGCAAGAAGTACAACATTGTTCTGGAACAAGTGAATGTTGTTTTGAAAATTTCCAATTAAACTAATCTATAATATATCTCAAATACATTACAATTGCAACTAACCTTTCATGCTACAATACTAACCCTCATTAACTTCCATGGTGCATGCCATTCAGGTTTTGGCATGGTCAGGGCTCTTTTCTGGACAATAGCTGATGAAGAAAGTTTGCTACTATCTGTTGGAAGCAATGCCTTAGACGACTGAGGACCAGAAAGCCTTTCACTTCCTCCAGACATCATAGCTTGCTTCTGTATGTCCATTATACCAGGAGTTTTTTTATTTGCTTCAATTCTGTTTGGAAAAAATTGCGATTTAACAAAAAAGTATAAACAACAAAGTAAAAAATGTCTAAGTCATGGACATTTAAAATTGTTATGTGAAGTGATTTTTGTATCATATATCGAATAATATCAACTACTGCAGTAGCTGTGTTTTTGTTTGTGTCTGAGGTTCAAGGAACTAGTTTTATTCTTTCAACTTACTGAGTTCTCGAAGGAGGCAAAGCTTTCAAAACTTGTTGGATTCCAGATTGGGTTGGTTGTCGTGGAACAGCTGCTGTTTGATTGGTTAGGGGGATGCCTTTTATTAAAAAGACAAAACCACATTTTAAGAAATATTGTATTCTGAATAATCGTCATTACTTACATATGAAAACAAGGGACTGCTCTACCCACTCGCCAATTTGCATTTGGCAAGTAGTTTTAAATTATGGCAATAAAAAAAAAAAATCTAGTTTGATGAAAAATTCTGGTGAATGGTTTTACTTTTGGTGTAAATTTGAAATTTATTAATAGTCCATCTATTTTCTCTTTTTCTACTCAGAGTTTTACTTACTTGTTTTCCCTTCAAAAGATAAAAAAAAAACCCCATTCACCAATAAGATTAGTAATCTGATTGGCCATTTTACAGGATTGTATTTTAAGGTAGCTTGGTAAACTTCTAATACTGTACTATGTCTTCTGTTCATGTTCTAGTTAGTCAGTAAGAAAAACTACAGTTCTCACCAATCTTTTTAGCCACTGTTTGGGAAGTGGCTAGACCTTGCTTGGAGCCGGTCTAGAATGGAGCAGTAGGGCGCCTCCTTCCCTCCACTAGCCTGGGTGGACACCTTGGGCAAGTGTTAGTACACCCTTAGCCTCCCTTGACCAGGGATACGGTTCCACTGCCTTGCTGGTGGCTAAGGAGCAAACCCTGACAGAAAAACCGGAGTGGAGCCCCGTGAGGCAGCCTGATGGTATATCAGTGACTGGCAACTCCTGCAGTCGACCTGGTCCCGAACGTACTGGCTATGCCTTTCCTTCGGACTCTACTAGCAAGACCGAGAGGGGAATTCTGGGATATGGGCAAACCAGTCTCTCCATACATACCGCCCAGGCAAGCGCCTGGAGAGGCAACTTCAGCGTGTTGTTTGGCTTCGCCTGGCACGGAATCGAACCGGGGAGTGACAGTTACCGGTTCTAAGTCATGGCTTGATTGGCGTAGAGTCAGACGCCAGGGGTCACTCCTGACAGTGAGGGGCTGTTTAGCCCCAATGGATAGCTACCGCCCGCTTAAACTGGGCACCCCCCAGTCAATAAGGTGCTTTCCCGCCACTGTCCACTTGTCTTGCTGGGGTGAGCATGACTTAAGCCTGGAAACAGACTGACAGGTGGACTGCGACACTCTCACCTAAAAAACAAGGATCTATTAGAAGAAGGCCAGCTCTCACTCTTGGGAGCTGGAATGTTCGAACTATGCTGACCGGCTTGAACAAGGATATACGCGACATCGATGGACTTCGCAAGACAGCTGTCATCAGCAGAGAGTTGGAAAGACTCAACGTCGACATCGATGCTCTACAGGAAACCCGCCTAGCTGGTTCTGGAAGCCTTATATAAATGGAGTACACAATCTTCTGGCATGGCAGAGACGAAGGCGAACCTAGAGAGCATGGAGTCGGTTTTGCTGTCAGTAATAAACTGATTCAGATGGTGGAGCCAGGTTCAATCAAGTCAGAGCGCCTCATGCACATGAGACTTAACGCTGATTCAGGCACCGCAAATTTGCTTTCTGCCTATGCTCCAACATTGACCTCTTGCTCTGACACTAAGGATGCCTTCTACAGCCAACTTGATGAAGCTATCAAACATATCCCGAAGAACGAAGTGCTGTTTCTTCTTGGTGATTTCAATGCAAGAGTGGGCAATGACCAGGGCTCTTGGCTCAACTGCCTACATCATTTTGGTGTTCGCAAATGTAACGAGAATGGGCAACGTCTGCTGGAGCTCTGTACTTACTATCATCTCTGCATTACGAATACATTCTTTGCCGTAAAGATGCGACATAGGTTTTCATGGATGCACCCTAGATCCAAACGCTGGCATCAGTTGGACCTCGTCATCTCACGACGGGAGCATCTCAACAACATTCGCATCACGCGAGTATACCATAGTGCTGATTGCGATACTGATCACTCTCTTGTCTGCACGGAGGTCCAGATGCGTCCGAAGAAATTTCATCGTGCTAAGCAACTAGCCAAATCTCGCATCAATACTGCCGCTACCGCCATCCCTGAAAAAGTCTCACTATTCAAAGACATCCTGAGCACGAAACTAGAGGACTGCCAGGAACTCGATATAGATGATCACTGGCAACATATTAGGGACGCGACTCATGCTGCAGCACTGCAGGCTTTCGGTAAGAAGGAACCCAAAAGTCAAGATTGGTTCAACGCAAACATCGCGATTCTCCAACCTCTAATTGAAGAAAAGAGGGTTGCCCTTCAGAACTACCAGTGTAACCCTTCGCCACGGTCCCTGGAAGCACTCCGCGAGGCCAGAAGCCGTGCAAAAGAAGAATTCAAAAACTGTGCTAACAACTTTTGGACGAGTCTCTGTGTTGAGATCCAGACAGCTGCTGACACTGGAAATGCCAGGGGCATGTTCGAGGGCATCAGGAAGGCAATTGGACCTACACAGTCAATGTGCACTCCACTGAAGACATCAACCGGGGAGACCATTGCTGGATGGTGGTACGAACTTTGTCCCACCCTCTGCCCTTGACCAAATTGAGAGGCTTCCCACATTGCTCGAGTTAGATGACGTTCCCACCAAAGAACAACTCTCAAAGACAATCATGGAGATATCATCTGGCAAGGCCCCAAGACAGGATGGCATCCCGGCTGAAGTTTTCAAATGTGGTGGAAGCCAACTGCTTGACACTCCACCAGCTGCTCTGTAGGTGCTGGGAGGAGGGATCAATCCCAAAGGAGATGAGACTCTATTATCAAAACTCATTACAAGAAGAAGGGTGACCGCTGTGACCGCAATAGCTATCGCGGCATCTCACTACTATGCATTGCTGGAAAGCTGTTTGCCCGAGTAGCACTACACCGCCTACAACAGCTCGCCGAGAGGGTATATCCTGAATCCCAATGTGGTTTCCGCTCCAAACGTTCAACAGTGGATATGATCTTCTCACTGAGGCAACTCCAGGAGAAGTGCCGAGAGCAACAACAGCCCCTTTTCATCGCATTTATCGATCTAACGAAGGCCTTTGACTTGGTCAGTAGAGATGGCCTTTTCAAGATTCTGCCATTAATTGGTTGTCCTCCAAAACTCCTGAGCTTCATCAAGTCATTTCATGACGGGACACGGGGCACTGTGCAATATGATGGAAGCATGTCTGAGGCATTCGACATAAACAGCGGCGTGAAACAAGGCTGTGTATTGGCTCCAACACTCTTCAATATCTTCTTTTCTGTCCTCCTGAAACACGCATTCAGGTCAGCTGATGAAGGCATCCTATTACGTACTCAATCTGACGGGAAACTCTTCAACCCTGCACGCCTTCGAGCAAAGACCAAAGTTCGCAAAGTAATGCTGCGCGACTTTCTCTTCGCTGATGATGCTGCCCTTGTTTCACACAGTGAAGAAAAGCTCCAGAACCTTCTCGACCGGTTCTCTAATGCGTGTGAGGTTTTTAGACTTAGCATCAGCCTGAAGAAGACGAAAGTCATGTGCCAAGGCTCCGAAGCCACGCCTGCTCTAACCATCAAAGATTACACTCTGGATGTCGTCTCGCAGTTTACCTATCTTGGCTCTACCACCTCTAACAATGCCTCTCTTGATGTTGAGCTCGGAATGAGAATCGGAAAGGCTGCAACTAACATGGCCAAGCTTTCTGCTTGAGTGTGGGAGAACAAGAAACTTACTACCCAGACTAAAATTGCAGTCTATCGTGCCTGCATCGTGAGCACCTCACTTTACGGCAGTGAGTCCTGGACCACCTATGCTGGGCAGGAGAAACACTTGCACACCTTCCATATGAGATGCCTTCGCCGCACCCTGTCCATTTCATGGAAAGATAAGGTCTCTAGCAATGCAGTACTTGAAAGAGCAGGTATTCCCTCGATGTACACCCTCCTCAGACAACGTAGACTTAGGTGGTTAGGCCATGTCCGCTGAATGGAAGATGGTCGAATCCCCAAGGACCTTTTGTATGGGGAGCTGGAACTTGGGTCAAGGCCTGTTGGCAGACCTAAGCTATACTTCAGGGATGTCTGCAAGAGAGACATGCTTGCGACAAGTCTTCCAGCCGACAACTGGGAACTACTTGCTGAAGACCGAGGTAAATGGAAGACCACGTGCAGCCAGGCACTCCGAGCAGGGGAGACAAAGCTGAAAGCCGACATCGACGCAAAGAGAGCAAAGAGAAAGGCTGCTGCAAAGGTAGCAGCATCAGTACCAGCAACATTGGGGTATATCTGTGGGGACTGTGGCTGTGTCTGCCGTTCACATATTGGATTGGTTAGTCACCAGAGGAAATGTTCGCAAATGCGCTAGGTCATGGACAATGGTCCGACGGCAGCCTAAGAGTGAGTATTACTTACTGGGACTTTAGGCAGGCCTAAAGTCCCAGTTGGTGCACTTACACGATTAGCTACTTAATAATAAAATTCTCAAGTGGCTAATCTAATTGGCTAATCCATTGACTAATACTGATACAAATCTAGATCTATCCCTAAAAACACATTTGAGCCCATCTCAAACAGCATTTTCAACACATAATATGAATGGTTTTAATAAGTTCCAAAATAAATCTCCGAATTTCAAAAGTACCTGTACTAGAGGAACCCATGATTAGAATAATTTCTGCCAATCAATCATACATGCAACTCTTATAGCTCAGAAGTGATCTTAATTTGGGAAGGAAAATCTGTCATTAGACTCCACAGATTGCAAGGTTTGTTGGACCTAGTGACTCCATTTTCATGGATAGCAACTTCTTATTTAATTTCTTAAGAAAACACTGGTTAATAAAAGCACAAAATGGGAAATCTTTGTAGGGATACTCACCTGGTGCAGCTGGGTATGCATGAGCTCCAAGAATCACTGGTGGTGGTTCACTCTTGGAACCTGTTTCAAGTAATATATACATTATTAATTATATCATAATCTATACTAGAGACCAACATTAACTTATATAAATAGTACAGTAACTTGAGGTTAAGTATGAGGACTGCACCATTAGGGGAATCAAATGAGAAATTTGTAATCTTATCTGGAAAATAGAAGCCTAGATAATTTTAAATAAGGCCATGCATAATAAGACACATTGGAAATGATTTATCTAGCATGAATTTTATTTTAAACTGATGTTTCATCATGATATGCAACTGTGAAATATAAAAGCTGTTTGAAAAATTGAACTGATAGGTAACAGGTTCATTGAAAAAGAAGTGAGTGTCCAGGTTTGTAGTAGTATGACAAAAAAACAGGAAATGACTAATTTATGAAACAAAGTTGAAAGAACAGCTCAGAATTACAAGACACATTTAATTGCTAATGAGTTAGCTCTCTCTAGATAAAAGTTTAATACTTGATGACTGAGGAGATAAAACTGTTTGAAGAAATGGAATGGCCGGTGCTTTTGTGATTATGAACTAAAGATTTGTTAGAAGATATATATATATATATATATATATATAGAATAAATGGTTCAACACAAGTAAATCTATAGGTAAAAGTTGTGTTGACAACAAAGATATCAGTATGTATCAAAATCATAAAACCATTCAGTCTGTCTAAACAACTTCTTATTTCACACAAACGTTTTCACTATTGAAGCTCTTCAGATGTTTTAATTCCCAATAAAGCACTCCTGCTCGGTTTTTGAATATTACATATATATGTATATGTATATGTATGTGTATATATATATATATATATATATGTATATATGTAATTCAGAATACGAAGATAATGGAAACTGACCAACACAACACAACTACCAGATTAGGAGAAGCAATAAAAGAAAAGAACACCCCTACCTTTATCAGTAGAGGTTCACAGAGACTAACGTACACTGTACATTGTAAAGATTCAACTTTAGTTGCTGTAGTGAACCTCTGTTGTAAATCTACTCACTGTTTTCCAACTAATTTTCAAACCATCAAGATCTACTAGGAACCATTCAACTTTTTTACTGTTAATGGCAAAATTAAACTCTTCTGCACCTGGTTCTAAATTACATTGAGTTAAACATCACAGGCCTCTTCAGCCAGCAGAATAAACCAATTGATGATGCTAGGTGTAACTCTGCTTACACAAACTACAGTATCTTTTTATCAACTAAATCTCATACCTTGCTCTGGAACAGAATCTTGAAAATGCTCATTTTGTTGGGCAGTCGTATCTTTGGGTGCAGGTAAATTTTTCACAGCTAGATATTCATCTCTAATCTTGCATTGAATCTTCAACTTATCACTATCAGAAAATGAAAGTAAAGTTGTTTTGAATCAAGTATCAAATGATTCTGGTTTAGGTCTTGCAATTGTAAACTTAGCTTTTGTGAATGGTATAGATTGACGGATATCCCTGGTGATCATAAGTTTTCACTAGCAATGGGAAGCCAGGCCTAGCAATTGTTATTTTTGGCACAAAGCACCTGCCATAGGAAAGATCCAAATTTGGGGCTGTTTCACAGCCAAAGCTGTTGGTGATAATTGCAACATTAAAGGCATTACAAATCAAAACATTCACAAACAAATTTACGTGCACCACATGCAGCTATTGATGCTGCTAAGCTGCAAAGATGAAATAATTTTTCAGTTGATATGTTGAATTTTGCTGAGAAAAAGAACTAATTCCAGTTATGTTTTTTCGTAGTTGACTAGTTTTAGTAACAAGTTCCTTTCATAAAAAATGAAACAAGTTCCACTTGCAAGTTACCTTATGCTAAGAAAGTAATGTTTTATGCACGGGGTGGCGTATCCTTAACCTGATCCCCCGTTTAATAATTTTACTTTATTATGTGTCTTATCACATGTATCTTATGCTTGTCATCGATGTACATGTATTCCCTCCTTGAGGGCAAACGAGTGAACGAAACTGAGTCTTGTGTCCTGATCTGAAGTCTCGATTATGTCTGTGGTCATGTCTTAAGGAACAATCAATATCTGTGTTTCTTATACCACCTAATCATAACGGTGGTCAAAGCCTTAAAATTATGGTTCGTTGCGACTTACCTTTGGCTGTCTCTTTCAACTGGAAATGTGTGATCATGTAAAAACATATCGTGAGTTCTTTTTAAAGAACGGAACACCAATGTATGAACAGAATGCTTTACTATATCCTTAAAAACAAGTCAATAACGTTTAAATAAACAGTTGTTCGAAGATATTTGGTAAAACCTGCAACAAAAGTCTAGTACATTACCTCAGCGGCCATGTTGAAATCTCGCTAGAATTGGCGCATACCGCCATGAAAGAGTTTGCTGGACACGTTGCGTGCTGACAATTTAAAATTAGAAAATACACGCGATGTATGATATACCGTATGTTTTCTTATATCACCATTGTACGGTGGCCTACAACGGCAGCTGCAGATATGTGTATATGTCATACAAACATGTGTTGGTAACATGAGTTGCGTCAAAAATGTCAGTGTAGCATGAGTTGTTGAATATGATAGCGCACTGGTAAAATCATGGTAAAATTCACTACAGAAATCAAAGCAAAATGCTAATGCGACATGGCTGACCAACTGTTACAATCGGAACGAGCTATTATCACAAACTAGTTAAATTCTGGATTTTCGTATGACGAAATATTGCGAATTCGGAAGTTATCAGACATGCAAGTGGTGTGTGTCGACAGTCTTGTGGCTTGTGAATCTTACCAGCGCGCTGTCACATTCAGCAACTCCGTGTTACACTGACATTTTTGCCGCAACTCATCTTACACACACATTTTCAGCAACTCGTGTTCTGACACACATTTGCAGCACCTCCGGCTCATGTTCTGGCACACCCATATTTGCAGCAACTCATGTTCTATCCGTTGTGGGCCACCGTACCAGTGGCTCAGTTTCTTTTGTTCTCGAGAGGTTTATAACTAACTTATGAACTTCAAAAAGATATTCGCGAAGTTTCTACAGAAATTTCGTCATTTCTATACGTTTGTCGGGCAAGTTAAATATTTCTTTGGAAACTTCACCAACAAAAAGCGATATATCAGCCTTCGGGCTTCGCCCTCAGGTTTATATATTGCTTAAACACCTCGGTCACGGTTTATAACCTTTACTTGTTAGCCCCTCGCTGGCTTAATTTTTTTCAGGGTTTCTGGGACTGGGGGCTTTAAAGAAGAGGGGGATAAATAGAGGCTGGGGCTTGATAAATTTTTATGTTCTTTAGAAATTTTTAATTATATAAATAAATACAGTCAAGCTCCTATTAAGCAACCACCCTCGAGGAAAAACTAGGTGGTCGCCAAGTAGAAGGTGGCCCAGGGGCGGATCTAGAATTTTATGGAAGGGGTTTTGCCAGACCAGGTATGGTGCCACGTTTTTGAGAAGGGGGGCTGGTTAGCCAGGCCATTGGTTATTCTAGGTTTTTAATAAAGAGGTAGCTCTTTTACCACTTAAATGGGGTGCAAAATTAAACAAAAAAAATGCATATAAAATTTATTATATAAACATACAGACTATGGGAGAAATCCCCACATTGTTTGTTTCTCAAACAGGAGGTTTAAACGCCCTGTACCCTCCTCTTGGATCCGCCACTGTGGTCGCATAACAGGAGTTCAGCTTGAAAAATAGTTTGTCGGTTGGAAAATCTCCTTATTTGAGTGCTATATTTCAATGCATTATGTACAAACTATTACATCATAAAGAACTATTGCAAATACACGGATTAGTACAAAAGCTAAGAAAAACAGAAGCAGAAACAGCAAGTCAAACAATAATCCATTTTCAAGGGACCAAGGAAATAGCCCTGACAGACAGATTGGTGTTTGCAGTATAGGTTTAAGATAAGGGTTAGAATTAGGGTCAGTTACATATTAGATTCATTATTACAATGAATCGCGACAGGAGAATGGGCTGACTGAACACTGAGATCAGTCGACATAGTCTCACTCCCTGAAAATATGAATAGCATCAGTAGAGAAAATGTGCTTAAATAGATGAATGCCATCTATCTAGGGGAAACTCAGAATAGAATTAGCTGGGTCAGGGTTAGGATTAGAGCTAAATTGCCCCCCTGTGACAGTAAAACTACGTCTCAAACCATTTTAAGAATATTGATATCCGTCTACTCCCTACAAGTTCCAACTGTATGACCTAAGCAACGACCTATCGCATGTGGGAGTTTTCATTTACCTTAAATAGATGATATTTGTCTTTTTAACATGTTTTGTCAATTAACGATGTTCATCTTTTCAAGGCGTGAGACTGGACTGGATCAGTGGGAAAGAAGCATACCGTAAATGATCTAATAAACGCCCAAATCTTGTCGATTTTGAGGGGGCTTTTATTGAATAGGAGGCGTTTATTAGGGAGGGGCGTTTTCATTTCCTTTTTTCGCATAAAAGTCTTCGCTAAGAAGACTTTACTTTTTAAAAAATGAATTGCTGTCGTGAGGAACAAAACTACGAGGTATCTAAAGAAAAGGATAAATTGTGGATAAATGAGATATCACAGTTCAATTAATTTAGGATATCAACATCATTGTCCAAATTATGTCAGTTAGCAGAAGAATCCACCACTTGCACTCTAAAAACGGCGTGTACTTGTCAAGTTTAAAAATGTAAACAAAGACGAAAGTTCGTACTATGGTCACGCAAGCAAGCAAGCACTGCAATAAGCATGGTCGCAACAAAAAGATGTCCTTGGAGAACATGCAAAAATGACACAAGGTATCCACTTCTTCTGAAAAGAAACGCAAAAGTAGATCGAGTGAATATTTATCATTTTCCTGGCGCTAAAAGATTGGCAGAAAGAAAAAAGAAATGGATAATAGCATATCATCGCGGAGATAGATTTGTAAGTACCAAGTGGTGGATTCAGTATCTTTTCAAGTGTGATGGTAAGAGGAAACATGAAGTGGACCTGGTTGTTCCCAGCTATTATCAAGCAAGCACAAGTTAAGAGAAGAAAAGTTTCAAATGTCTTAAGCAAAGAATTCAAATATATCAAGGATTGATGCTCTTATTTCGAATTTGGGCAAGAACAGGATGTCGTTTTTTGAACTCTTAATAGGTAAACTACACACCTCAATAAATTGGATTAACCGTGGTTAAAGTATTTTACTTCACTGCTTTTCTCTAGTTCTTTGTTTCATGGGGGAAGCGTTTCTTAGATATGGAGTTTATATTACAAAATGAAAATTTTACTGGGTGTTTATTAAATCACTTACGGTAGACTTTATCTGGCATAGATCTGTAGAGAGAAGGCAGAAGCAGGTCAGCGGAAGAGGGAGCAGGAGCATAGTGGCGGGAACTGTGGAAAGAACTGTGGTACAGACTGTGGTCCGAATTGAACAATTGCTGTTCTGCTTCCTATTCACGAAGGTTTTCGATTAGAGAATGGATAAAGAAGTCAGCACCGACGAATTATATGGATTTGTGTCTAACCTTTTCTCTGAAAGCCAAGATGTTGGGTATGTTTTGGAATTTCTGTTATCATTTATTTTTGTATTCTCGACGTTCAAACTGCGAATAGATACATGCACGCCACCGTTTGTATAAAACCATATCCAGGGGTCTGATATGAACTCGTGAAGGCGCTGTTGTCTGTCAGACGCGGTGAATTTAGGCGAAAATGCAATGTATTTTGTTTTTCATGAATGAATTTTATCAAAATTTGAGTTGTTCAAACCAGCAAACTGACAAATTCATATGATAATTTTACAAATGTTTTGATGGTAAGGGTAAACGCGAGTTTTAGAGACTTGATGAAGGTTTGGGAGGCACCAAAAACATGTTGAAAATGGCTTAGAAAAAACTGATGTGAATCAGCAACTACCCCTCTCGCCCACCATTCTATCATATCTTCTGAATGCGGACGAACCAGACGGGTTGTAAAGGTTGTCAAAAAGCCTAAAATTTAAATTTAATTCACAAATCATCCATATTTTAACTTGAAACCGAAAAAAGTTAGGTACTTGCATGTGCAAAAATAAAAAGATAGCCCTCATGATGTGAATCAAATTCTCTGCTCAATGAAAATTTGAAACAAAACTAAAAAGAAAAATGTTTTGAACAAGTTTAGAACAAAAAATACAGAAAATAATAATGTTATAAAAAAGAAGCAAGTGCTGCCAACAAGGTTTAAACCCAGTTCTGTGCTGTATGAATATTCAAAGAAACGAGACAGTGCCCCAAATCACTTAGCTGCTGTCACATCACACTGCCAATCATAAATTTTTTATATGCTATATTTAACATGTTGGTCATCTTATTGATACCACAGTATAACATTATCTTTCTTGATTTCTGTGTTTAACCCTTTAATATCCAGGGCTCATCCCTGTGATGAGTAAAATTGTCGGGTGTCAGTCAGAGTAAAATGCTGAAGTGTGCCCTTTCCCTTTAATTGGTTAACAGGAGGGTGTTTAATATCAGAATCTTAATCTGGTTAACAGAATGGTCCACACAATTTTAGTCTTGGGTGCTTGGCTTTTAATGGATTGGCCAAGTTGGCAGTTAGCCTACTGTATTGAATAGAATCATCTGGTGTTACCCATAATTAAATTCTGCAGATCACTGCAGAATTTAATTGTGGGTAACACAAGATGATTCTAAACATGATTCATAACAGGCTAAACAAAAACTGTTATGAACTATTACCAGTACCTGTGTTTACCCCAGATTTAAAAATGGCATCCAATTTAAGATGGACAAAAGGGCTTTTTGATCAAGTCATGAATACTTTCTTCAAGTCGAAGGCACTTGAAATCTTGAATGACTACAAACATGAAACAGCAATGTACTCCTGAGGATTGTTGACAAACCATTGCCAAGATAGCCTGCAAGGAATTTCCTGATTTTAATTATGGCTTATAGCAATACACATTAGGCTATTACTCTAAATTTGCTAAGGGGAAACACAGAATTGTGCTGACCAGCTCAAGAGATATAAATAAAACTATTTTTATACTTAGGGTAATCCCTTGGCTGACCTAGGGGATACAAAGAAAATGGTAACAGTTTCAATAGTAATTAACAGGTCTGCCATTTCAAGTTTTTTAGACTTATGCCAGTTGATATGGGGGAGTCATTTCTAAAATAATTTTTTCAAAAATTAGTTTGGTTTTCAGAATGGTTTAAAGAATGCAGTTGGAAGAGGTGAAAGGGCAGCCTAGGATTTGTTGAGTTAAATTTTAGGGAAGTTGTCAAGTTTTAGGAAAGTTTTATTGAGGCAACTATAAACTGAGGACTAAGACCTGGGTCTAAAAGTGAAGTTACAGAACATCTTAGCTTTAGATGAGACTCCAACCAAGTTACTCGATTTAAGTACTTTACTTAATGTGGATACCTCTTTGAAAACTAAAATAAGATATAAAGTCACCCCATGGAGTGAGTATCTCCCTGAAAATATATTGGTATAAAATTAAGTGGGGTCACATTATAAATATGATGGCCCAGACAATAAATTTAAATAAAGGCATAATGAAGATATAGATTGAAGTATATGAACTTAATAAACTGAAGTTTTTTTGGTATAACCTGCAGCATGGGGAGTAATATATGTTATGCCTTTATTTAAATTTATTGTCTGGACTATTGTATTTATAATGTGATTAAGATTTCTGTGTGGGTAATCAATCTTCCAGAAACTAAAATAATTACATGTTAGTGATAGTAGATTGTCCAGGTTACTATAGTCTTGAGAAAGACTGTTGGTGACTGATGTTTTAATAGCCTCAGCAGCAGTCATCTTCAGAGTCAAAAAGAGGAATAGTCAGGAACAGTCAGCCTAAATATATAACTGGTTCATTATGTCATGCATGTGAGTGGTTGTGGGAGGTTGCAGTTTGTGGGTGTGCATCATTGGCATTGTTAGAGTTGATGTATTGTCCAGCCATTTATAAAATAATATAAAACTATGTGGGTTCACAACACAAAGTGAGTAAATTCCCAAGATGCAAAATGTTATAACACTATATGGACTGGAGTTGCCCCACAAAGTGGGTAGTACATATATGTTCTGGAGGTAAAATAGTACAAAAATTATATGGGGTCACAGCTCACCGCTGAAACTGGGTATCTCCCCAAGATCAAAAATGTGAAAACTAATATGGGGTCATCACTCAAACTGGGTATCTCCCCAAAACAAAATAGTATATCTCAAGAAAAGAAAATTTGAGGATGGATTAATCCAGAGTGGATCTCATAGAATGTAATTAAACAAAATGCTTGGATTTCTTGACTGGAAAATTTTGTATGTTATAAATGCCTGAAACTGAAACCAAACCTATATATGGGATAATACCCATATTCATACCAGTGTTGTCTGTTAAATAGTGCTGTAGCTTGCAAATTGTGGGCATTAAATGCTGACTGGCCCACTCAAAAGTGCAATTTCCATTAAGTTAAAAAGTTCAAAGGTTAGTAACTGCTGTGACTGATCTCAAAGAATTCCAACATTTTGAGTGAATGGTCTTTGCTTGAAACATTGGAATTCTTTGAGATCAGTCATGGCAGTTGTGAACCTTTGAGCTTTTTACCTTATTTAACACTGTCTATGCAAAATTCTATTTTCACATCATTGACTGCTTTTTTTACTATTTCTTGCTTGTAAGAACCACTGCAGTATTTGTTATATATCAAGTGGAATTTTACATACCAGATGCTACCAGGTGGCTGAATTATACCAGATTCAGTATCTCGACCAGCACATCATCTAGTCAATGCCAATATCCCCATGAGGTCTGAGATGCATGTGTGTATATGTCAGCATGTTTGGTCAATTTACATGATGGCAACATTGAAACTCAGACCAAAAGTTGGTTAGTGAAAAATGGGCTAAAAACAAAATAAGCTTTAATCTATAGAAAAACTGAGGAGAAAAGTTGATAAAGTTAAGGAAAAATTTTTAGAAATTGCAGTCAGACTAGTATAAGGTAGTACTGGTAGGTCATTCCTTATACCTTTTGTGTAGGTATAGGGAATGACCTGTTAGTTAACAATTTTGAATGAATGTAGGCCAGAGTTGAGTCACAAAATGCTTATGAGTAATTTGAAGTTGCTGATTTCTTCAGTGCTTGTTAAGTTTATGATGTTATCACAAAGTGGATTCAAAAATTGTGTCCTTTGGCCTGAGCTAAATCTGATAGTATTATTTAGTGCAATAATTGTAAATTTTGAAATAATTATGCATTCTAAGAACCACTAGCCAGTCAATTTTATAGCAAACATTTGGATCATCAGTGCTTTGTGTAGAATGATGTAGACCCAAAGTAAAATGAGTTTTCTTGTAACATCTTGTAATAACTCACTTCAGTTACAGTGTGGTCCTTTGCTGTTGACCCCCAGTATGATGATCAGAGGGTTACAGGTTTGATTCCCATCAGGGACTCAGAAAGTTGTTCTGAGTTGAATAGCTTGAGAGCATTGCATAAAATCATTTATATCTACCAAGCTACCACATTTAATTGCAATTACTAGTGTTATTAAATACTGAATAGGAAAAGCTAAGGTTAAAGTTGCAAAAAGTTGTGGGAGGAGTGTCATGATCAGAGCTTTTGTAAGTGAGTGGAATGAAGCTTTCAATGTTAGCAAACGAACCAGTGAATATTAATGTGTATAGGGGATGGGGATAATGGTGAAACAGACTTCAAGCAAGCTTGACCTTAATTAAACCTCTCGTAATTTGCTTTGTTGAGAATGGCAAAGATTCTATTGAATTTTTTAGTTCAATGACTATCAGACAGGTCTCTGATGAATTGAAAAAGTCGTATGGTCTGGACTCAGTTGACCATGAACTAAAGTCCCGCATCAGGACAGTTGTTGACAAAGTGTTCTCATCAATGATGGAGGAAGAAGGTACAAACTGACTCACATGTATTTGTTTTCTGCACTTTTTTTAATTTTCACACAGCTTGAAGTCTAGGAAAAGGTTGGCTGCAAGCTGGCTATCATTTTGTGAGGTAGACATTTCACAAAGGAATGGGAATTATAAAACAAGTCTAATTTGCTGAGACGCAGGCACTTTTTAAAGGCATTTTTGCATCAGAAGAGGGTACTCCCAAATAAAAACTATTTGACTCTACAGTATATCCCTACTGTTAGTGGTATGTTTTTAAAAGCATATGGTACTTTCTCTGTTAAAAAGAGCGCGAACCCTAATCACATATGCAAAAGAATTATTTCCAGTTTGGAGCTGAAATACAAAGTTGAAACGTTGTAAAGAAAAATAGCTTGCAAGCCTGGTTGTAGATAGGCGCCTGTGACTTTGCGAGGGACCAAAGGCCACGAGCTACATTCAGCAATCAGAATCAAAAAATGTAATTGTCTCCTACAACTGCTGAGTCAAAACGACGTTAGAGTCTGATTTGTTTCCGGACTTTTGTTTTCCCAAGCGATTCTTAATTTCTTGTCCTCAGATCAGTTCATATTTGATGTTTTTCGGTTTGCTGACTCGGATGTCAGTTTGACAACTGAACTACGCCCTGGGCATGTTTCATTCCCCACATATCCCTATAACTCTGGGCATCTGGGTGAAGTTTATAAGGAAAGGAAAAATTCAACTTTTTTATATATTAATTTATGACTACTGACTTCCGTTATGCAACAAATTTTGCATAAGCAAAAAATCTTTAAGCAATCCTTTGATTAAATTTTTAAAATTACTCGATAGAAATAGAATACTTAGTCCCCATGCTTCTATTGAGTTATAACGGTATTTGGGGACCAGGGAAAAACCCGCACTTGATAACCACTTGATTGTTTGTAGTTGGAGTACTGACTCTGAGAAAAGTTCAGACAATGCCGAAGAAACGTTTTTAACTGTATTTATCAAAGCAAATTTATTAGATTAGATCTATCCTTCCTTTTTTCTTTAGCTAGCAAAAGTGAAGGTGAGGAAAACCCTTTGAAAAAACGAAAAAAGGAAACTAACCATCATAAATCAAATCAGACCTTAACAAAAAAACGAAAAAGAGGAGAGAATGGAAGTTCCAGGGATTCCAGCGGAACAGATGGTCGTGTTAAGACAAAAAGAAAGATGAAAGAGAATGGTCACAGGTCTAAACTTTATGAGGATCAGAGCAAAAAGAAACCGGAGATTGAAAGCAGCGAGGAATCTGATGACTCAAGTTTTTTAGAAGAAGAAGAGTTGAAGAGGCAACGTCTTAAGAAGGAAAACAGGTATAAACTGACCAGAAAGAGAGCTGAACACAAACAACAGCGTGACATTCAAAACAAACATGATCGTGACACAGGGATATCCGATTACGAAAAAGAAAAAAGCCTGAACGGATCAAAGGAAGCCAGTAGTATGCAAATTCGTGACACTGGCTCCGAGAATAGTGCCTGTGATCAAAATGATAACGCTTCATCTGATGAAGACCCTGATGAGAATCTTCTGTCTTTCAAAACTAAGTTAGAAAAAAACAAACACTCCATTGACAAAAACAAGTCAGTACGGCCAAATAAAAGTGAGAAAGTTGACATAAAGAGTCCTTCTCCTGCTGAAGACTCCAATGACACTGACAAAGAAACTCAACCGAAGGATCGACGTTTAAAAACTGCGGAAAAGATGAATGATGTTAGCTCTAGTGACTCCTGTGAAGATAGCATGCACGAAGAAGTCAGTGGTGAAGAACACGATGGCAAAGATTCAGATGAAGAGAGAAGGAATGGTGATAATGGAAGAGAAAAGAAAAAACTTAAAAAATCTTCTGAAAAGGTTGGATACTTCTACTGATATGTGTTGCCACTTTAATTTTCTCTTTCTGTGCCGTGTTGTACTGCTCCTTTTTCATTTTGTCAGTTGTACGTTAATCTTTGATTTACTTCGAAAAAAACTGAATTTTACGGAAAAATTATCAGATTTTTTAAATATTGTTTCTTATGTGTGTACAATATAAGCAAACGGCTTATATGATGTTATAAGAGCGGACAAAAACCCTTGGCTTTTAGTTACATAAACTCAGAGAGAGTAAGTGAAAATGAGGTTATACGGAACGATTTTCAACGAAGGTTTGTTGGGCAAATGAAGTTATATAAAAGATTTATACATGTCAAACTTTTGTGCAATGTAATATTAATTAAGAATCGTCGTTAAAAATCGTTTCGTGTAACATCACCGTAAGGAATACCGTGCGTTACAGTTTCCAGTAGGTATGAGGCATGCATTACCGAGCGCGAACGTTTCAACTAAGGGTCGAAGGTTATCTTTTAATCCCTATCCCCGCCCTGGAATTGATTACTGCTCAAGCCATTGCAAAGCGGTGCACGTTATGACTGTTGTTGTACCATAAACCCAGTGGTTAGAGTATTCACTGGCGATCAGAAAATTACAGGTTTGATTCTCTTCATGAGCTATGAAATCTTACCTGAGTATTGGATATTGAGAAGCAGGACAGGTCCTTTAACACAGTGTCAGTGAAGTCAAAAATTCTCGCATAATATTGAAGTACATAATGTCGTTATTCCGAAAAGAGCAAAGAAAATTAAGTGGGAAAATAAATTCGGTTTATCGCTTTCCTAAGTGCCTTAAAAAATCTGGAGACTGGTCACGAGTTTGGCGCTGTTGACGTTGTTAGTGATTCCAACTTGCAAGACTTCGTTTGCATCTTGTTTTCTGTTGCCAGAGTTAACATCATACCTTTCTTGAGAATATGGACTTTTATTTCGCTAAATAATAGCAACTGCGTTTGACATAGCTGTCTTATTATCGTCCCCTGAACTACACAAACCGCTAACTACATAAACGGACTCTCTCTGGATCTTGAAATGCGTAATTTGGAGCTAGAAAAAATACAAAGTAAAAGGAGTTCTGTGCGTGTAAACCTGTAACGTTCATTTCTGGTTTCGGTTTCCGTCTTCCATTCTTTACGTTGAACCCTTTGATTTGGGCTACAGCCCTAGAGACTTCCTCAAATCTTCGTTCGGCAGCGTGGATACTTAATCGCTACGTATTAGTCGCTTCCATTGTAACCAACATACCATCGGTATACGTTTGTCGAGCTGAAATCCTCGGAAAATATTTGTAAAAACTCAAACAAGGATCGACTTTTTAATCATTGAAATGATGGCGACGACTCAAATGAAACCTTGGTACTTCTTAGTTCTTTTATATTTTGCCATTTCTTCTATTCCGTTCCGTTAAGTATTTGTTTTAATTTGCTCAGTTTTGTTGTATCCTGTTCTTTTCTGTCTGGTTCGGTTCTGCTCTACTTGGTTCTTCTCTCCCTAAATAACAGTAATCTATCTTGCCTTGTAAAACAACCCTTTTTTTACAGTAATACTTACTTCTAATTATACGTTGTAATCCGACGTGTAATACCGTTCAATAAACTGAAATTAAGTTTAATACTGTAGAATCCGGAAAGTAGCTGCTCTCCAAAGTAACGGAAAATTTGAGGTGTGTGTGAAAACTGCCAAAGATAGCGGCCCTTTCGAAAATACCGCGTCTCCGCGTGATACAATGAATACGATTGATGATGATGATGATGATGATGATACTCGATACTTGGAACTGAACACTTGACAGTGTTGTTTCAGTCATCGCTTGAGTAACTCTAAAGTATTAAGTTTCAAATCTCAACCCTCCAAAAGTAAAGTAAAACTGTCAAAGTTGCATTGAATAGAAAGAAGGCAAATGTAGTATATATAAACTCGTTCTTTAATGGCTTTAAGAGTCAAAGAACAATGTTGCCATAGTACGTTAACGTACTTTACCACTAGAAAGTAGCGGCCTCCAATGGCGAATAAATCCGAAATTAATGGGGGCTGCTACTTTCGTGATTCGACAGTATTACAATTGTTATTGCTATTATTATTATTATCATTATTATTCACATATATTATTAATATCCTCTTTTCATTTCTAACATTTTTCTTTTCATTTTTCTCTTTCTTTTCTTCCTTGTCCTCCTGCCTTTGCTCTTGCCTTATTCCTTTCTCTTGCTGTAGTGTTTACTCTTTCCCTTTCTCTTTCTTTTTCTCTTTCCCTTTCTTTTTCTCTTTCCCTTTCTTTTTCTCTTTCTTTTTCTCTTTCCCTTTCTTTTTCTCTTTCTTTTTCTCTTTCTTTTTCTCTTTCCCTTTCTCTTTCCCTTTCTCTTTCCTTTTCCTTTCCCTTTCTCTTTCCCTTTCCCTTTCCCTTTCCCTTTCCCTTTCCCTTTCTCTTTCCCTTTCTCTTTCCCTTTCCCTTTCTCTTCCTCTTTCCCTTTCCCTTTCTTTTCCCTTCCTCTTTCTCTTTCTCTTTCGTTTTTATTGTGGAGTTCATCGCACATGGTCCATTAGTTGCAGACTCGGAATAGTTTTTCTTTTTAGGGAGGATTGCTAATGCTTGTTAGTTCGTTGATATAGTTAATTTTGACCATTCCTTAGGGAGAACGTAAGGCAAGAACTTTTAAAGACAGAGAAGACAGTTCAAAGTTGAAGAACTTAAAACGGTATTTGCGCTCATGTGGAATGCATCAAAACTTCGTGAAGTTTTTTGAGGACTGCCGTTCAATGGCCGCCCGAGAACGTAAACTAGAAAGTTACATAAAAGACCAAACAGGAATTGAAGGTATATTGTCAATATTTTTACTAAAATGCTCTGTCGTTAATAAGTGGCAAGCTATTATCCAGTGAACATCACGTTCACGTGACCTATTTGGAAAATCATGTTGAATTGTGCTCCATGTTTTCATAGAAACTGTGTCTTATTCAACCGTTTTTTGGGGGATTGAATCAGAATAATTCGTTACGATGACCAGTTGACATGGTTCTCAGTCGATCTATTGGCTGGCTTGAGGTCTTTTTTTAGTGTTCAGTCAGGACTGGGCCACATTTAATCACCGATCTGGTCAAAGTGAAGCAAAGTTCGTTTGGGTCAAAAATCATAAAAGTACTAACATTCTAAAATTTCGTTCTATGACCATAAAAATCATAAAAAAGGGAATTTTGTTTTAGAGTCATAAAATGTTCGTAAAATTTTATCATAACCCTCATCATATTAATTTAAGAAACCACTTTGCGGTATCTGGGAGCCGAACCCTTTTCATATGACTGATTTTGCTTTCCGTACGATTATTGACCCCTGTAGAAGTCAGTGACCTGCGAAGCAGACGGTAACAGAACGTCTCCATGTATCTCTTTCATCAGCAATTTTCAGGTATCAGAGCGGCAAACTAATTATTTTGATTGACGACGAATGAAATGATGAATCCGTTTCATAATCCGGCAGTGGAGGGAGGCATTATTGTAGTACAGTGCTAACCACATTCCGGCAACATGCACTAGTCTTGGATTTGATTTCATAGGTTTTTAAATTTTTTCATCGTTTTTTAGAATTTTTTTAAGGTTATAGTTTGAGTTAGGGTCAGGATTAGCATCAGTTTATATGTTCTCACAAAATAGGGAAATAACTGTCCATATTGATCAGGTCAAAAAAAAATTTGCTACCATGACATGTTCCTGTGCATGGAATCTTAGGATTTCATTTAAAGTTGCCTTGTGCCACTTCTGCCGTAGAATTCAGCCTGAGGTCTAGCAAAGAAATTTGTCAAGCCCGCTCACAGCCCGCACGATTCTGTCGTTCACCTTCGTTACAATTTTCATCAAGCTTATGCCCGGATAGTTTGTCTTGAGAGAAAGGTTAATCTTCTTTGGGATCGGAATAACGATTGTCGTCTAGCGTTGCATAGCAAGATTATGCTTAGTATAAACTTGATTTATATGTCATAGCTTAGTCAAAGGACCTCCAATTCGTCAATTGGTTTACTGTTATGGCGCTATAGCGACTGCTTTCCCAGGTTTCAAACTCCTGGATGATTGCTTTCACAATTTCCGTACGGGAAGTTTTGCTTGTCTCAGTCATCTCAAGTGTCGGTAGTTCCCTCACGATTTTGGCTTTTTACACGGCTTTGTAATCTCGTTTGGTTCCTTACCTACAATATTATTGGTATTTTTCATTTTTCTTGAAGTCACCATGCACGGAAGTGTACTTCATGAAGTTACGGCGTTTGTTGCCAACTCTATCTGTATGTAGTCTGCAAAGTTGCTTTTTCCCACTAATGTAAAGTCGGAATCAAACTAAACTACCCACATTATGTCATTAGCAAACTGCACAATCTTCTACGTTGAAAAACCTGATCCACTTTTGCTTATACAGATCACATCAATTAACCAGTTTATACACGTGACCGTTGACAATTGTAATTTCAGTTGGAAACCCGGATTTCTTTTTTCTACCAATCAAAAACATTGAACGAACGTCCTTGGCATTTTTTATTCTTTTGGGATGCCTGGCTTTAATACATTTTTCAGGCTCCTTATAAAATGTTCACAGAAAGTCGTGGGCTCACGGGCCACACCGCCACCATGCATGCGAGGGCTCCCGTCTTTAACTGCAGTTTCTTAAGTTTCATGGAGCCAATGGTGTAAACAAAAACGATGAGAATCTTAGAAAATCGTGCAAGTGTTCCAAACGTTTGGAGAAGCGATCTCAGTTCTTGAAGTTGATGTTACATTGAATGATTTTTCCCGAAGATATTTAACTCAAATGCTAATCAAAAAATTGTTTGTAGCGTCATTTTTGAACGATTTTTAATGAGATTTGGTTGCGGTGATCGATACCACCAAGCGACCGATTTCTTAATATTTCCAAGGAAATAAAATCATCCCCTACGCGAATATATTTGAAATGACACAATGGTTTGATATTTTGTGGTGTTTTGTGCTAGCTGCATCCAATATTTTGCACTTGGATTGGAAAAAATAAAACCTGTACCTGGAAGGGTGGCTGGGATTCCAGTTTGTGTAGGAAGTCAGAAATCCTTGATAATTTAATGTCCATATTAAGGAGTCTATTTGATCTTGAGTCTGTTTTCGAATCCAACGAAACGCTCCAACAATAGAACCTTGTCGTCATTTACATCTGCTGTCATAATTAATACTGTAGTTTTGGCTATTCCTATAGCTAGTCGATGTTTGCTACTGCCCGAGCCTTACTCAAACAAATCTTCAGCTGGGTGAAGCGACAGAGTGTAGTTGGACGGTTGAAATGGTAGTTGTACAACATTACTCCTACATTCAATATCTTCACTAGCCAAATGTCATACATTTTCATTTGCTTTTCATTTTATCACCATAAAATGGATTTTTACGTTATTGCTTTCAGTGTGTCCCACACTAACAGCACAGCAAGTTCTGTTTTCTATCTTGGAAGTACTGCCGCCTTTTACGACAGAGAATGATTTACGTAGAGTCGTAGTTCACACTTATTTCGCTCAAGTGACTGAACGTAAAATTTAATGTATAATTCGCTGGCCATCTTTTACTGTTATCCAAGTAGTCGTGAATCAGTTATGGAACACATTTGAGATAATGATAGTCGGTCTTTGAACACTAAATCTGGTAAGAACTGTGACACTTTCTTTAAATCTGACCTCACGTGGTACTAGACCTGAGGTTAGTGTTCAGTGCTGTTTTAGGGGTTGTTATTTTGTTGTTTTACTTCAAACGTCACATGGAATCTTTTGAAGCTACTGGTGCACCTGCACGAAGTTCTTTCCTTCATTTTATTGTCTTTGTATTACGTTTCAGGGAGAATAACCCTGGAAAAATGCAAAAAATACAAAACCAAAAAAGAAGACGCAGACGAGTTGGCCGAACTTGACGTCAACCAGATCATTGGCAGTCCAGGTATTTTCTGGGTTATTTTAAGTCACAGAAAAGTTGTAGTGAAGTCGCCAGAAGTGTTACAAAATTTCTGCAAATCGACTCTTAAAATCTAGCAAAATCACCGTTGTGAAATCTTTTTGCGTTTAAGTTCGGCAAAAAATTTTAGAGAAAGGAATAACCCTGAAATGAAGCGTTTTTCATGCCATCGTATGGGTATGAGTTTTTAGTTAGAGGCCTCTTGTTTTCCTAAGAATAAATGCGGTATTGATCCATTTGAAAGCTTCTAATTATTTTTCTATAACTTTGTGCGCTTATTTAGAAGCCAGCTCTTGAATGAAATTATTCCTTGTCTTTTAGAGAAAGGAAAGCGGTTGACCAGACAATCTACAAGTACTGTTCCTAAAAGAAATTATGCGTCCAGCCCTGTCCAGGAACCAGCATTTAAGAATCTTTTAGATTTTGTGGATAGCGAGGAAAGCTGTGAAGAATCCGAAAAAAATTCACGGAAACCTAAGAAAGTGGTTTTATTGGCCAGTGACGATGAAAGTGTTGGGAATAGCCTGGAAGAAAGCGATACAGAAGAGTCACGAAAGTCGAAAAAAATTCTTTCATCAGAAAGTGATGAGGAAGGTGAAAGTGGTGTAAACAACAAAGGAAACGGTAATCAAAGAGATTAAATGGGGTTAAGCGATGAAAAAATAGATGATCATAGCGAGGGTGAAGGACGAACAGGAAAAAGCCGTGGAAAAATTGACAGTGATAGCGAAGAGGAATGAAATTCGAGTGGTTAATCAACGATTTATTTCTTTCTTCATGGTTCATTTTTACGAACCATGAACTTTGGAATAAATTGTTGTAAAACTATCAGTTTAAAAGACAATGAAGGACCGATGACGTGGATGGGCCGCAACCAGGAATTCAAAAAATGGTCAAAATTTTTCGTTTCGAGACCATTTTTCCATTTAAGAGCTCAGAAACGCTCTAAAATGCAACTCTTTTCCGTATGGTATAAAAGGCAAGGTTTTGTAAGAACAAATTACTTTCGTACACTTTTTGCACAAAATAACGGCAGCTCCTCCAAGTGACCTTGGTTGCGCCACTTATTAGCTGACAAATCCTGAGCAACAATTGTGTTAATTTTTTTTTAGATGCTATGGTGAAAAGTAGTATGCGACAGTGGTATCGTGTACACGTGCCTTTACTCAAACTCTAGTGTTTACGGACCGTTGGTTTGCCAATTTATCTAACAAGTTGACTGGGAACAGTGGAAGCAGCAGTCTCCAAATCAAAAGTGCGAAACCGTGGAGATCCGGTTCGAGTCAACACACTTTCCTGTTAACTTTTGGACTGTGGCTTAATCATATTTTGCAGTTAATAGTCACGAAATAGAAGATACATTTCAGTTAAATTCGCAAGCATCTTGCCTTTTACCAATATTTCGAGGTAACAAGCACCTCCTACCTTCTTATTGAAAAAGCATGTTTACCTAAACTGGGATTTCCACAACGTGCTTGAATTTTCAACCACGATTTCGAGTTTTATGGAAAAGATTGAAAAAGCTGCATGTTAGAGGAACGTTTTGTGCTAGTTAACTGCCAAAATACGGTTGACAAGTAGAAGTATCTTAACGTGCTCAAGCTTCCCCTTGAACGAGATGTAGTGTGAGATAAATTGGACTGTAGTGGGTAGTATCAGTGTCCGATTGTTTGAAACAAGGCCTACCTGCCAAAGAGACGTACCAGAAACGTGTCATTGTTGTGTTCTGGTTGGTAAACCCTTCAGCCCAGTGTTCAGCACATCGGACTGTTGGACGGATCTTCAACTTCCTTTATATTTGCTTCCTGCATAGAGTGAGTTTAGAGTTACGAAAGCTCTTCTTTTCTGCACATTCTTGTCCGGAAATTAACCGTGTTTTGGATACTATCCGCTCCGTAGAAGGGGTTAACGGTTGAATTGGCATTACTTTGTACGTAGACACAGATATTGTCAAAGTTTTGAAATAGACTAAAAATGTAATATATGGATACACGTATTAAAACCATATTATTCGACGACACTAATAGCCTGAGTTTTGGTCTTTTTATCAGTTTTTTTATCCTCAAAGTTTTCAAGAGAGTGGTGTTAGCCACATGCGACAAGTGCATGCATAATAAAGTAAATATCTTCGTGGGTAAAAAGGTTTCTAAATATACTTTCAAAAACTCATTGATTTTCGAGCAAAATACAAAAACAGGCTGTCTTTTCTCCTCAAATATTTGCTGCTTAGAAGAGATTAATTTTCAAACTTTCTTCGCGAATTAGCGTACTATGGGGAGGTTAACTTCTACTGAAATATTTTCATGTTACTGACCTTGTTATATGTTCAATCGAGACCGCGGATGCATACCTTGATCCAAGGATGCAAAACTGTTGCAGTATTGTGAGGAATATTAATTCCCAACATAAGGTTTTTAATGGACTCATAATTAAACAGAAATTAACAAAAATTTTAATTTTACTGACGTTTCGTTGCTAATCTTGCGACACCCTCAGAGTAACGGCTAAGTAATCTCTTTTTAATCCATCGCTCAACGCTAAAATTACATCATTTCTGTTCCTTTAACGTTATTCTAATATTTTTTCTGTTAGTTATGTCTTCCAATTTATCCTTTCATTAATCTTACGACTAACTTTATCATTTAAGTGTTAAAATTAATGCTTTAACCCTTCCTTTGCACCTGATCACTTCCTGTTATGGTTAATAGTTTAGCAAAGAAATCGAGATAACTTGTAAATAATCCTTACTCTGAAGATTTGGCAAGATTAGCGACGATACGTCAAGTAACATTCAGATAATTTTTTTTTTTACTAATTTCCTGTTTAATTATGGGTCTATTAAAATCTTTAAGCTGGGCATTAATATTTCTAGCAATACTATAAAATAGTTTTGCATCTTTGGAATCAACTTCTGCATCCGCGGCCTCGATTTAACACACAACAAAGTTAGCAAAGATAAAAATAATATTTCAGTGACAGTGACTTCCCTGGAACCCGGGCCCCTGAATGGGCTTACTTTTGGGCCAAGGTCAATTTTTGCCAAGGCCTGACGGGTGTAAGAACCTGGCCCGCCAGTCTCATCAGTTCAACAGTTCGGAACAAAAACAAGTGCCAAGTTTCAATCAGCTGTCGTTTCATTTCATGTACAGCGCATTTCGTGCGCAAAACCTCATCTACGGCTTCTGTTACTGCTAAGTTTTTCTCAAGTTTCTCAACGTCCCGCGTGTTTATACCACAGTTACAAGCTTTAAAGCCGACCGATATCCTCAAGTCGCTGGACGAAAGTTACTAGCGGAGAAACACCACTGCGAAGAAGCGTTCAAGAGGCACGAAGGACTTGCTAACTCGGGACTTCTTAATGATGTAGTTAAATGTGGTAGCTTGGTAGATGAATGTTTATGCGAATGCTCTCAAACTATTCCACTCAGAAAAACTTTCTGAGTCCATGACGGGAATCGAACCCGTAACCTTCTGATCGCCAGTGAGATACTCTAACCATTGAGGTACATGGACTTAAGATGGTGAGCGAAGGTTACATTTATGTACTGGTTCGTATTGATGGTAGATATAAGTACTGCCAGACTACAAGTCTCGATATGTCGTCTATTTATCGGGACTTCTTGTTAGTTAAAGTTAGACGGCACCCAGGACCTGGTCTGTAGCAAGGTCTTTTCATGAAGTTTCATAATCATAAAGAAGTTTTTAAACGTTTGGTTTTATCCTGGAGTTGAACGAGTTCTGTGTTGGTTATAAGAAAATTGTTCCGCTATGAACAGATTAAACTTGCCCATAGGCGGCTCCGATTCACAAGGCTAGATTGAAGCGACCATGTAAGGTTACCCTCTGCATCAACAGTTAGATGCTTAACGTGCTACACGGAGGCAGACAGTTAACAAGGTTATAAATGTGATAAAGCTGTAGTTAGGATTCATTTATATTTTTACCAACACTATGCAGTGAGTTTTTAGAGAAGACGTTACTTACAACAAACATCAAAATTCATGTCCGATTGGTTATCTACAATATATATTTACATGTTTTTATCAAACAAAAGTTGCAGCAGGGCCAACAAGCGTTGAGAAGCTGTGAGGAATTCTCACCACCCTTTCAAGGGCGGCTTTGTCGTCCCTTGGTTTTATCAGAACGAGATCCTGGCCGCGATCCTGGACGAGAATTGGGCTTAGTTTTGGGAGAGGCACTGCCCGAACTGGAACGAGAAACTAAAAGAAACACAAAACGACACCGCGTAAGATGTGGAGGAAACATTTGATTTACGGACGACAGAACTTGAGCGAAATTTGACGCAACTTTTGTACAATCCTCGCACAATACTATGAAAAGATATAATTTATAGTTGAAGAACTATTACTGTTTCGAACTAAGGCCATTCATTGGAGACAAGGTCCCATGACATCGAATTGACATTTTGTTTCCAAACATATTTTAAAATAGAACTTCAATACGCTTCAGCAACCTGGCATCCCGCTATCAATATGATTTTTAATGACTGTATACATACAACGTTTGTATGTATGTATGTGTGTATGTACGTATATGATAGTGAAATAGCCAAAGAAATCATCGGAGAAAGAGGTAATTTTTCGTATCTGAACTTGAGAAAATGCTTCTGTTTTGTAACGCAAGAACGCCGAAAATGGCCTTCGATAAATGTAAAAATTAAAGATTTTATCAGGAAGTATGTAATGACCACTGCACCACACCATTCAAGACCTCCTTATGAAATGCCGTGTGCACCACTGGGCGGAGAGTTGATGCTTCACAGTTTTTGCAGTTAACTAACCTTATAGCTCCTGTATATAAGTTATAAGTCGTTCAATTTTGTTTACGCATCATGAAACATGAGTAAGTACCTCGTTCACTGCGCAGGCGATGAAATCGTCGGGAAAATACGGTTGCATAACGAACAAACCAAAGCTAACGGACCAGTTTTCGAACGCCAGACAATTACGGATATGAGGTATATATATATATATATATATATATATATATATATTATAGTTTTCACAAAATACTAGCAAACGATCAACCAGAAAAACTCCATACTGGTGGCTCTTTATTTTAGAAATCAAACAAATACACATTCACTTACCAACTGCTGTTTTATCACCAACGTCTAACGAAATGTTTGCAGAACCAAGACTACGACGGCTGTCAACGCTACGAGTTGAAGTTACAGACCTACAAAATGTTAAATTATTTTAATATTTCATATTATTTTTTCGAAAATAAACAATAGGAAGAGCAAACACATAAAACGAATGCGCAAATTTCATTTCATGGAATCATGAATCGAATGAGGTAAATGTACCTTGCTGAGAACTTTTTTGACAACTTGAGCAAAATATGTATTAGTTAACAGTTAAATCATTGGCTCGAAATTTCTTGAGCTGTTTGTTGACCCGTGCAAAGCGCTAGTGAACGATCAACTCAGATATGGATGATTAACATGGCAACTCGCTTCCATTAGACACACGTACGCACTGTGCACCCAATTTTAAGCATCACTGATCTTATAATAATTATAATAAGATCTTACAATAATTTGTTAAAGCTACCTAGAGCAAGTGCGAACTCTGGTAAGCGGCATTTCTCTTTCTTAGCAGCACTCAGGATTGGAACTCGTTTGATTTAGCTACTAGAACTGCTTCTACATTGTCTCAGTTCCGCAAGTTGTATTTAAAAAGATCTTTTGCTAAATTGGGGGACTTATGAGATTTAAATGTAATATAGTAGTATAATCCTAATGATTTGGTAATTTTACATTATATTGGGCCTAGACTAGGGGTTGGCCTATTGTGCTAGCATAATTTTTGGCATAATTGGAGCAAACGAGCATAATTTTTCAAAAAAGCACTGCTCGAACATAATTAGATTTGTGCACTTTTTAAAGCATTAAAACTAAAAACAATTTCATTCTTGCTTTTTAGTGCTGTAGGATAATGGTGGTTTACTTGCTCATTAGATTTAGGAACGACCGGATGTATTTTGCTTGCCCTCTCGCCTAGTTACCAAGCCTCTCTCGCTTTCCGTACTTGCGGTCAACAACTACCAGAGGAAACCAATATGGCGTCAGTTAACGTCGACCTAGAGTCAGATTCAGAAGAAGAAGCAAGCGCAATGCTGCAGTATAATGAACGCTGAAGGAGTTATAACGAGATTTGCTGATGCATATGTATACATGTTGACTGAAAGAATCACTGAAACAGACAGAACTGTAGTGAAGTCGGTCCGTTGTTTTGATGCTTTGAGTTTTATTTACTACGATATTATCTTTTCGCTGTTATATACGCTGAAACGTTGTCATTTTGTAAGCATAATTTTGGGATCTAGTAGCATAATTTGGGAACATTGGCATAAGTTCTGGCATAATTTGACAAAATTCGGAGCAGTGCTAGTAGCATAATATGCCACTTTTAGGAGCACAATGGGCCAATCCCTAGCCTAGACGAAAATTACTTTGTGTAAATCTAGTTACCCAATTCAAATAAAGTGTTTTATTATTTTATTTATTATTATTACTAGTGGTATTTACGAAGTGACATTTTCATTCGTTGGATAATTTCAGCAGCAATGAAGGCGGAGCTGGGGCCTGGGGGTGTTTAAGGACTTAGCTTTCCATCTTTTTCTCAGCAGTCACTTTCAAAAATGTGAAGCATATAAAAAAAACCAAAAAAAAACCAAAAGTATGGCAAACTTTCATGTTTGTTGCCACATTTTTTTTTAGTTTTTGAAATAAACGATTTTTAAGACTTACTTCAAAATTTACCCCGACATTACGCCCTGTAAGCATAATTTTAGTCCACTACTTAAAATTTCGCCCGCCCTACCGGTGTAGTATTCGTTTCAATTATAAGAAGTTACCCACAAAAAATGCGGTGATAAAGATTAAAAAACAAACAGTAAAAATATCCCGATATTCAAAAAATTAACCCAAGACTGCTCGATCATTTAATCATTATAGATCATGGCCAGATTGGAAACATCTTGTGCGGTACAACTCCGACTGTATTCAGCAAAATTGAACAAAGTTCAACTTTAAGGTTGATTTCCATCAGCCTGAACCGTGAGTGAGTTGGCGGCCTGCTGATATTGTAGACTCTTAAAGATTATAATGGAAACCAGGATGAAGAAAACCGTGGTAGCCTCATCAACTGTAGTCTTAAGCCTGCGATACATCTAAATGTTTCCGAAACTTTATTTGAGAAACATAGTTTTCGAAACAAAGTTTCGGAAAGTCCGCTCGACACGTATGTAATTTTGTTGCCAAAACACATAAAGTAATTAACAAAAAATGGCGCGTAGTCGTGAAGAAGTCGTCGCGTGTACATTGATAATCATCAGCTAAACTTTTAAAAAGAGGAATAGAAAACGCAGAGATCGAAAGGTTTGGGTAAAACCATTGCTACCAAAGAAAGAAACATGTGGTGTATACAGCAGCCTTGTCCACATTATTTCAGTCGCCATTTTAGCTATTGTTGGTCGAGATCATGTGATCAGTAAACGTTTGTTGATTGGCTGGTGACAATTAGGTTTCGGAAACTTTTTTCTGAAGATAGAAAATGTTCTATCGCCAGAAACTTATTTTTGGAACAGACTTTCTGAAAATTTTTGCGATACACTAGAGAATAAGTTTCGGGAAACTTTGTTTCCAAAACAAAATTTCCGAAACAACGTCTAATGTTTTAATTTACAATGATCATGAGAAGTAAAATTTCTTTTATGAAAAATTTCCTACCTGTTGGACGATGACGATGAGCTGCGTGATGAAAATATTGATGTTGAACGAGAACCCACACGACTTGGTGATGGCGGTGCCGGCAAGCCAGCTTGACTAAAATAAAGTTGGGTCGCAGCAGCCATGTCGCTATGGCTCTGAATAACACAGCCGATCTGCTTCATAATCTCTGTGTTAAATTCACGAATTTCTCTTAGTTCTATGTCACGTTCCTCGTGAGTTTCCCTTTTTGATTTTTGTGCGTTTCTAATTTCGCGCGCAATTCGGGTGTTATGCTTTTTTGTTCTTTCTTGTTTGGCTTTTTGATCATTTAACTCTTTTCCCAACTGTGCCACTTTATTTTGTCTTTCGTTAAGCAATTCCACCAAATCTTGTTCATCTTTCATTAAAGAATTTAGTGAACTGTTCATTGTCTCAAGATCTTCTTGAAATTCTCGGATTTGTCTTCTTTTAAACTTGTACTTTTCCATAACTGCCCTCAGTTGCTCTTCAAGAGTTTCCCGTTCTTCATACTCCTGACTCGTTTGGTCTACTTTGTTAAAACTTTTGCGATAATTTTCATTGCGATCATTCATGAGACGAAGTGTGTTCTCAAGTGCTCTAAAAAGATATTAGAGCCAGTTAAACCACTGTATTGCCATAAAGGGTGTTCGCGTGTAGCTCATCAAAATTAAAGAATTACTGCAAACTGCCCACAAAAAGGCCCTTGTAACGCAAGATGCGTTTCTTAGCGTACTAAAACGAATGCTAAAGAAAGTGGTGAATTCAAAAGGTCTAGGAAAATTTTTGAATTGACCTCATTTACCGGGAAAGAAAGTTCGGTTTCGTTAACCTACCTGATTTCTTTTTCAGCTTTTCTTATTTTGGCGTCCAGTTCGTCCCCTTCTCGCTGTAATTCTTCTTTTTCCTGAGCCGCTTTGATCACGTAATAAGCTTGGGATTTCTCTTCTTCACCTTCAGGTGGAGCCATTGAAACCATCAAGATTTCGTACCTGTATATGTTGAGAGAACAGTTGAAAAATAACTTGATCACATGACGATTGTAGTTGGACAACATACGGACTAATGCCGTGAAACAAGGATAACAATGGGAAAACATCAAGATATTATGGAATATACAAGTATAACTTGAGCCAAGAGGCATTGTACCTATCTCAAAAGGCTTTTCTCATATCTATTTTTCCATTCTTTTTCAGATTTTAAAACATTTCTTTGGTGCAGTCAATAAAGTTAACCGAAATATTGTAAAACCACACGAATACATAGGTAAAGTAAAAGTAAAGTGCCTTTATTTATACTGGATAACCCTATCAGCTATCTGAGCTGGTCTCCCTACAGGTCTAGTAAAGGCCTACCCTCATGGGTCCAGTGTTATGACAGGAGGAAATCGAGTACCCGGAGAAAACCTGCGATGCTTGGTAGAGCCAAACTGGGCAATACTCTTCTCACATGTGACCAAGGTAACTTTTAATCAGATCACTGCACGCGGCCGGAATCGAATCCTAGTCACAGTGGTGAGAGACACGTGCACTACCACCGTGCCACCAGCACCCCCCAAGGAAAGGCTAAGTTTGTCCTCTACCCGTCTAAGTCTCGTTGGCGTCTATTGGTAAAAATCCACATTGCGGGACAGACAACGTCGCAATATTATAGCAAAACTAGAGTCATGAGGATATTAAAGAAGAATATTATGGCAAGATTAGGATATTCTGGTGACTCAAATAATGAGGGTATTAAATAACAATAAGACGCATTAGAATACAATAGCGGAAAGGCAACTAGTATATCATGACATTAAGATGTTACAACAGTTTCTCCCACGAAGACATTTAGTCATGGTGCCAACTCAGTTGCTTGCGAAGAAAAAAGGTGATTGATGACGCGAAATATTCTAAACGACATGATGTTAACTACGTTATAAGCTTCGACAATGTCATAGCCTGCTGCGAATACAGCAATCGGTACCTTACCTTTTTCTTAGTTTTTCAATCTTGGAGATGCGTTCATGAAGCTCAGCGCTGAAACGATAATATGTTGCATTGTTTTAAGAAGAAAAGTTCTTAAGAACCGAACCAGACGTGCCTAAAACTATGTGGAGAGAACTTACCTCACAGTTTGTCTCTCTTCATTCGCACTTTTAATTTGTGCTCGGAGCATATCTTTATGGTCTTTAATCTCTTGTCGTCGTTGGTTCATTGACTGAAAGAAATAAACAAACACATAAATAAACACATAAATAAGTACATAAACAAACATAAGAATAAGCAAATAAATAAATAAATCATTATAGTCGCCGTAGTGTTGGGGATAACTTATCCTGTCGTCGCAAGGAAAGTTTGTGGTCGAATTCTACAGAATGCTTTCTTATGATTTTTCCCTTCGAATTTTCTAAGTTTTTTTTCAAACTTTCTCATGGTTAGGGTTAGGTTGGGATTAGGGTTAGTTTGTGTCTAATTGTACTTCACAAGACAATGAATTTACGACGGCCTTGTTCAAAGGGTTACTAAAAAAAAATTTTTTTGCCCGGCTGCGCAAAACTCTTAATCACGTTTCGATCACCCTTGGCATGATAAAAATGTATCTAAATTTTCATATTCTAATTCCCATTGGGTGAAATTAAGCACTGATCACGATTTAAGTTAATCACTTCTTTATATAATCTAATACAGGCAGATAAATTGAAAACATCAACTTTTCGATTAAGCTACAAAATCCCAACCCTCATTCAAGTAAATTGATATTTTCACATTTCTTAAAACAGTTCTTAAACTTTTTCGCGCCATTTCGCCCTGTGCATGCCAATAACTTTCCTGTTTATAGTTGTACAACAACAACTCACAACATTAAAACAAATGAAAGAACAAAGCAAATACCAAATAAGGAACAAAGAAAAGAAGGGAAAAAAATTCTGCACAAAAGGCTTAAACACGTCACAATTCTCTCCACGATCACGAATATTCATTCTCAAAAAAAGTTGCAAAAGTTGGAAAGTATTGGACAATAACTACTCTATACTGTACAAATCAACGTATTTGGGCCTGACATATTTGATTCGTTTCCAATCATACTTAACGCTTTAAGTACGAATAGGAGTCAACGTGATCCGGCAAAGAAACAAAAAAACCAGTGAGTGAACAAAGGAAAAACAGAGACAACAAAGAGCAAAAGAAACAAATTCAGGAGTTAAAGAGTTAATTGATCGCATGATAAAATGTACTCCATTAAGGTGAT
Source organism: Heliopora coerulea (assembly GCA_030142905.1). Taxonomy (NCBI): domain Eukaryota; kingdom Metazoa; phylum Cnidaria; class Anthozoa; order Scleralcyonacea; family Helioporidae; genus Heliopora; species Heliopora coerulea. The sequence continues at coordinate 1,317,638 of JASJOG010000069.1, read as the reverse complement.
GTTTCATATAGATTTATCAATAAAAACGTATAAATTGACTGTAATATGTTGAAATAGTGAGCAGTCAGTAGTTGGTGTATTAGAATAGTATCATTTGTTTTTGATTTGAATGATTAGCCACCAATGTCCGTATGTACTTCTGAAATTAACCTGTTATTTTACTTTTAACACAATTTTTCTCAGAAAAATTTCCACTCTGCGACCTTGAAAATCTCCGCTGGGGAACTCCGCCCGGTTAATAACCACTGTTTTAGCATATCACGAGTCATCGAAAGAAAGAGCAGAATTTTTGAAACTTGAACTCTTACTATGGTAGCTTTAAGTACCGTTCTTGTTCACCTTCTCTCTTTTTTACGTAGAGCATTAAACGATATTTAGATTTGATTGAACGAACAGTAAAAGTTCGGTAAGAGTATAGTTATTTACCGCTTCCAGTCTTAACTTTCTCTTCTCCAAATTTAAGACATCATCTGCCTTGGAGCCAAGAAAATCTTTCAGCCTCTTGATCTCAAGTTTAAGAATATTTTCATCAACCAACGATTCCTAAAAGATTAAAATACATTCGATAAGTTAGTTAGAACATATCTGAGTTGGCAGGTATTAAACTGGCTGACTTACTTCTTTATTCTTAATGATCTTCCTGAATTCTCGCTGAGAGCTGTCGTTGTGTAGATTAAGTTCCTCTAAATTTTTTAAAGGAAAATTTAAAGTGTCAAATACATAAAATTAAGTTTTTCTTATTGCTAGATATTTTAACAAACGTTTAAAATTACACCTAACTTTCGGGTGCCAATGTCAAAAAAGTGACCATACACTAATCACCCCAGAAAAATCACTCAGATATCTTAACCCCAGAGATAAATGACCTTATCGAATAAATTAAACAGTTGAAATGATAAAGTGCTGCTAAACTTATTTGTAGTCCTGAATTAAATCCTTATTTCAATCCTACCACCCAAAACTCCAACAGTCACCCTAACTCAAACCCTTGCCTTATACTGCTGTAGAGTTAACTAATCCTATATAGTTAGTCCATACTCAAAAATCTATCCCATGGATATCACCAAAAAGTCCAACCATGAATCAGGCCCAACCAAAAAACTTATCCGCAATCCTATAACAGAAAACTCGAATCCTAGCTGTAGGCCTAACTCAAACCTTTAACCCAATACTACGAACTAGAAATTTAAACCCTGATCGTTGTCCTAAGAAAAAAACTCGAACCCTATCACTAATCGACCGCTGGGAACTTTTGGTTTCAGACTATGGTCCGTTGCTCATTCCAATTATTTATTCCCACCTGACCAGTCGTAAGTATAACCTATAAAAAATACTCTCCAGAAATAAGTGCATGGACAGTCTTTTTCAATTAAGAAGTGAGGACAACTTCTTGCTGAAACTGAAAGTGCTTCTGGACAAAAGAAGTTAGGTTTGATTGCTGGATGACTCAAAGTGTCACAGCTTAGACTTACTCCCTCACTCCCGCAGATATTCCTTACAACCGTTTTTTGCTCCCATCAACAAAAAGCTCAACGCTGAACTTAAACTTTGAGGTCAATTATGGTGCAATCGAAGATCTTTGCATACGTATAAATCATAGAATATCAATCAATTCTGTCTGAAAAAGTAATTTGAGTCACAACATAGAAACATTTTTTTATACTTTACCAGCAATCCTAATGTAACAGTTAATGACAAAACATCATCAGTTACCTATTTTACTAATGAGATCGGACTTTTCTTCGTCACCAACAGACAGCTGTCGTTTTTCTCTTCTCAGATCATCCTATATCATTGACAATCAATTTTTTGGTTATATATTTAAACATGTATATACATATTTTAACTGTCTGGTATATGTACTTTCAGGGAATATGGGCCAAAAATATAAACCTTCAGTATGTTCAAGTACATATTGATGAATCTGGGAGGAATGTTGTGAGTTCTGAGTAAATAAAAGGATAAGTGAATCACAGCATGCATACATTTTTCACAAGGGTGTGTATTCGCGTCAGAACGCAACTGAACGGTGTATATGGAGATAGAAATGCAGCAATACCTGGGTCACAGGGCGGGTATGTTGGTGGCACTTCAACAAACGAATCCAGTCATTAGTTGTTGCTGTGTATGACCTCCAGTATGGCCAACACATTTCCCCCTTATTTTCAAAGGACGGATTGGAAACTATCAGTACGTCAAACGATAGAACTCTTTCATGTGTACTGTTATGACTCGTTTACGCTAGCTTTAGATTCTTGCAATGAATAATAATCGCCTTCAACATCTTTCAGTAAACTAACTTTAACATGCTCCTATGTTTAGCAGCTGTTTTCTAATGAGATCTAAGACTAAATCCAGGGCTTTTGCCAAAGTCGTTTTCCAGTACATTCTTAAGTAGCCACATTATCATGTCTCCGCTTTGCGAAATCAACACAGATCACAAGGAAGGTAACAGAAGTAAAGTGAGTAGACAGCAAATGAATATTACTGAGCACGTGATAGGAAACCACTATACGTGTGGCTCGGTATGATTTCGCGGCTCCGAAGTTAAACCTTTGAAATGAATAAAAAAATAACATGGGTGTAGCAAGGGAAACCAATTCTAGATACCAAAAAGGCGAGTTTTGAGTGACAGAGAAGACTGACAAAGGTCACGACGGTTTCGCCCTCAAAAACTGTCCAAACTTTATCTCAATATCAAAAATATCGTCAACTTCCTTTCTATATGGATTTCTCTACCCTTTATGCCACAAGAGGTAAAATTAATACGTTCGGTTCGAAATGAAAAGTCTTCCTGTCGACTGCAATTGTTTTCTCAGTATTAGTTCTGAAACAGAGCATCACGAGCTTCGCTTCCGTGCAAGACGGAATCTTTACGAAAAAGTTATATATAAGTATAACACTTGCACGTCTCCAAATTGCTGGACATCGAAGGCGAATTGACTGCGAAGAGCAATCGTTCATAATTTGCCAGACTCTCAATACCTTTGGTAGCGCAGAAAAAAATCACCGTACTTTGTTGGGTAACAATCGTCTTCATTGACAAGTGACACAATCTAACCATATAATAAAGTATTTTAACTCAAAGTAAACTATTTTAGTTTTGAGTATGTACTATCGTTAACTATTGCAGAATAGTATAGCACTCGTATGTTATCGCCAAACGTTGAGGAAATATTCATGATTTAATTGATGGTGAAAATGAATTATACAGTTCTGCAGAATTACAACTCCAGCATCGTCCATCTACAGGACGTCGTATCATGTGTTGACGCTTCCGCTGTAAAAGTATTTACAATAACTCCCCGATATATGCTTAATCATGTACTTACACTCAACTTCTTCATTTGGGTAGTTAATAATGCGTGAACAGAGTTTTGCTCTTCAAGTTGACCAGATAGTTCCTAACAAAACAAAGCCATATGAATTCTAATTGACATGAAGAAAAACAAAACAAAAATGCATGAAAATTTTTATACCCGAATTTTTTCCTCCAGGAGTAACTTTTCATCATTACTTCTCTCTCCGTGCAATCTGCTCAATCTTCGTTCAAGTTGTTGTAGCTGGAAGTCCTGGGGGAACAATTGAATAATAAAGAATTGATAAAGAAAGTAACAGAAAAGAAAAGAATAATCATGAAAAGATCAGGAGGAAGAAATATTAGAAAAAGATTAAGAAGGAAGACAAGAAGAACAGGAAGGAGGAGGAGAGGGAGAACAAGGAGAAGGGTACAAGAATTAGAAAAAGAAGTAAAAGAAGAGGAACGACGGAAATAGCAATAATAGCTACACTACAACCCCCACCACCATTACCACCACCTCCACAATCACCACCATCACCATCATCACCACCGCAACATCACCACCACTACCACCACTACCACCACCACTACCAGTACCACTACCACCATCACCACTACAAACAACAACATCAACCTCCACGACCGTAGCCGCCAAGGGGACTGGGACTGCAGCTCCTTAATTCCTGAAAAAGGATTGAAAAGCGTTTACAAGAATTTAAATATTTACTGAACCACTGTTAAAAACAGTAAGCGCGTCTATTCTTGCTTAAGGAACGGGAATAGGAGCACGAGGCTGGGAACAGGAACAAGAACGGGAACAGAAACAGGAACGAGAACAAGACCAAGTACTAGAAGAGAAACAGGAACTGGAACAGGATAAGAAACAGGAACAGGAAGAACAAGAACAATGAGAAGAACAAGAACAATGAGAACAAGAACAATGAAAGGAACAAGAACAATGAGAAGAACAAGAACAATGAGAAGAACAAGAACAATGAGAAGAACAAGAACGATGAGAAGAACAAGAACGATGACAAGTACAAGAACAATGACAAGAACAAGAACAATGACAAGAACAATGACAAGAACAAGAACAATGAAAAGAACAAGAACAATGAAAGGAACAAGAAGAATGACAAGAACAAGAACAATGACAAGAACAAGAACAATGACAAGAACAATGACAAGAACAATGACAAGAACAAGAACAATGACAAGAACAAGAACAATGACAAGAACAAGAACAATGACAAGAACAAGAACAATGACAAGAACAATGACAAGAACAAGAACAATGACAAGAACAAGAACAATGACAAGAACAAGAACAATGAAAGGAACAAGAAGAATGACAAGAACAAAAACAATGACAAGAACAAGAACAATGACAAGAACAAAAACAATGACAAGAACAAGAACAATGACAAGAACAAGAACAATGACAAGAACAAGAACAATGACAAGAACAAGAACAATGACAAGAACAAGAACAATGACAAGAACAAGAACAATGACAAGAACAAGAACAAGTGTAAGAGCAGAAACAGGAACTGGAACAGGATAAGGAACAGAATAAAGAACTAGAATAAAGTCAAGAACAGGGAAAAAAACAAGGGTTTGATTACCTGCATGTAAATAATTTCTTGTTGTTTAAGAGAGTCTTGATCTAATTTGTGAAGTTTGCTGCTTAAATTTCTAGAACTAGCTCTAGCACCCTGACGAAAGGGAAGAGAACGAAATGAAAAATAGAACAAAAAAAATTAAATGCTAACATACAGGAAGAAAAATAAACAACTACTGGTAAAAATAAATAACTGAAAACGTAGTCACGCAAAAATTAAAAGGAATTGCAGTAAGGCAGGTACGATTTGATAACCTGTATTTCAGCGGTTGTATTCTTTTCCTTAACTTTACAACCATGTAATTCCTCAGTTTTACGGAACTAAAAAACAAAAAATTACAAGTTACGATTTTTCGCACAAGATCTGCTTAGATCATTAAACTTTCCCACCTCGTAGTATATTTTATTCTATAAATAACATTTTACTTTACATAAACATTTCGTGCGTGTTACAAACCTGTACTTCTCGAAGTCGAGATAACTCTTTTTCAACTTCGTGTATTCTGCTTTCCTCCTGTTTTAGTATCTCCTCCATTCTAAATGCTCTTTCTTCGGCGCTCATTGTACACTCCACTGTTTCCTTCAATTTAAAACTCAACAAATCTCGCTCATTTTGAACATTCTCAAGCCTATACAGAAAACGTGATACTGATCGTCAGGCTGGAATAAACGGATAAGATAACGGTGCAAGATAATTAATTTAAGTTCTATGGTCGTACGTTAAAAAACTGCGTTTTAGCAGTATGGGCACCAAACCAGTCTAAATTTTGACCATCGGAGAATACGACGTTCAGAATTTCCATAAATATTTACGTTACCAAGAAACCGCATTTATCATCAACTATTTTTAAATTTTATTTGATCTATCCAAAAAGCTCGTAAAATTTATCTGGCAGCAAGGTATAAAATAATCTCAAAATTAAAAGTAGCTTGTTTATCTTATGTTTGCGCATAAGGCCAGCAAAGTCTTTGAATTTAAAAAGGTATTTCATGGGAACAAGAATTAGCAATCGGAAATTATAGTGAAAATAATGGTGTCCGATAACCCAACCTCCTTCAAAAGAAAGTTACTGCAGGATCAGGAGCTACGAACGTTAAGTCTATTGGCTGTTGCAGTCGGTAATGAGTTATATCACTTGAGGCAATATAGTATGGCTCAGGCATTTGTCTGATGAGAAAAACAAGAACAACCTTCCCGAAATTACATCATCTAATTTTGTTTAGCATAAATCCGTGGTTTTTAGTCATATCGACCCGCTATAATGGCTTGACTTGACAACATTGACGACTAAAGTGAAACAAATTATCTTGCTGTATGAAGATTATTATCTTCGAGCAGAATCAAAATCGCAGACAGTCGACGTAGCTAAACATATGTAGAACTGAAGAGATCAATTGCTATATCATATAACCAGAAAAATCAATCGCGGGTAAAATTTTTAATTACTTTTACAACTCAGAAAGCATGAAAAACAAAGGTGGCCAGCCAGAGGATTTATGTTAGGAACCAAAATTATTTGTTTGACATCCGTTTTGTCCCACAAGCAAATGGAAATATGTTGGAAAAAGTAATTTAACGATATTTTTGATATTCTAGGGGAACTTTTTTATGGCTTTTGAGTTCAAATTTTACCGTTTGTCATTCTCCAAACAACATCGCAGTAAATTCTGCATTCATCGGAACATCTGCCCGTCAGAGCGTCCAAATTATTAAGTCTCGTTTAGACTGGCGAACATTGCAGGAACTTTTAGGATAATTTATCACCGATATCGTCCATTTCGAATCACTTCTTGATGAACGTCCCCTCCCCGTCTTCGAGTTTCTTAATGAAATGTCTTTAACTCGTAAATTAAGAACTTGTTACACACCAGTGGAACATCTTCCAGAGGTCTCTTTCCGAAAATAATTTGATTAACCCTGTAACTGTAGGAACATCCTCCCTTTGTTTTTGTTATAAAAACTCATGAAAATTCGCAAAAAAAGGCAAAAATGAGCTGAAGTACGTAACGCGTCAGTCATTTCGTTAACAAGTTATTAAGCACTAGACTCATTACCCACGGAAAACGCGTGTCGTATCTCACCTATTTCACAATTCCTCTCATTTTAACATATATTTGCTCACAGTTACAGCTATTTAAAACACTAGTATGAATTCTTTGAATTTGGATCTTTCTAGGAACAACAACTTACTTTTCTTGGCGTGTTTTCACCTCTTTCTTTAGATTGTTTGATTTTTCCCGAGCATTATTCAGGTCCTTGCCTGTTTTATCCACTGAATACTTTAAAGTCTCAAGCTGAAAAGTAAAACCAAAAACATGTTCTTGTCGTTTGCTGGCAGTAGCCTAAATGACACCATAACATTAAATCCGTATAAAAAAAAAAACAAACAAAACATTCCTATACCTACCAACGAATACATTCGCGATAAACTGGAAATAACAGTAAATTGTTCAAGGCTGTGCTAGTACCAAACCGCTTGGGGAGCGCCAAGCTGCTATCATCAACTTTTTCAAAGGGTTTGTACGATAGTCCTCCAACATAAATCTTGCCGAAGTCAATCTCTTGACTCTTTAGTTATGTTTTGTTGGGGACGGGGTACATGTTTGTACTCAACCTAGTTTCTTATTCGCTATCACAACAGCGATGCTTAAAAGAACTTCCGGGAAAATTTTTAGCTGCGCTTTTCTTCTATCTATCAAAAACAACTTTCGGAAAGTTTTTAATTTTAAACCTATTCTTTCTAAACATTTCTCCCCGACAAACCTTTTGAGGTTTGGAAGCACTGACCGACTGTTTTGGCTAATCAAATTATTGGGGGGGGGGGGGGGGTGACGCCTCCACACCTCCCTATTAAGCACATCCCTGAAAGTGTTGGAACCAAGAAACGCCGACCTCAAAACATTTTTAAGGAGCACATTTCTGATGAAGATTTAGTAAAAAGAACATTTTTAATGAAAATAATGTTTCACAGATTAATTGCAAAAGGAAAACAGGTAAATAGTCTTCAGCGTAAGCTTGTAAAAAATCTTAACTTCGATGTTGAATCAGAGTAAATGTTTCTTGCAACTTTATTCATTCAACTCAAGCGGATCGACAAGGTCGTCTATCAACTAAATCACAATTAAATTGAACTATTTCGCGCTCAGGTATTTTTTTTATCTAAGCATTATTCGCATTTTGATGACGGACAAGAAATTACGGAAAATTGTGATAGTGCATAGAGATACCTAAGTAAGTCTGACATGTCTAGTCCTGCAAGGGTTCTGCATGAGAAAGTCAACTTAATGACTCGTAATTCAACAATTAATGCTAAGGTGAATTTTTCTACTCAAGATCACCAGTTATCTTCCCACAACTTACCAGTATAATTTTTGACGAAGTCACGATCAGGTAGATCAACTTGTTTGAAAATAAACCTATTCTTGCAAAACATCCTTACAGTAAACATTTTATGCAGTATTCCCCGTGCCTACTGCGCGAAACGTCTTGCGAAGCCTTAGGCTCTCGGGCGAGGGTGCTAATCTCAACAGTGCGGGATTTCTACACATTCTAAAAGTCGTCATGCGTAAGTATATACGTTGATTCATACGTTGATTCATAGTACACGTAGAATGAAATACACCGTAATTTTTGACTTTAAGGTCTGCGTAGATGTTTCTGACTTACATGCATGACATTTATTCAGTTTCAAAGGGGCTTGCTTTGAAACAAGATTTCTTTTTGAGCTAGCAGAAGCAGGACGAAATTGGTTAAATTGAACGAATACGTTCCAGCACTGCGAAAAAGTTTGCTTAGAGCTTTTCCTTTTCCATTCTTAAGAAGTTATATTTTCATGCGTCACCGTGACGAGGGGCTTCGTCTCGACACTTTAGTTGCTTGGGCAGTTTGATTTCACTTTCGATCCGTTGTTTGAAGTATATAAACTCGGTGAGATGTACTACACAGATCACATATTTATCCTTTCTGTTTACGACAAGTTTTTGTTTGGGTTTTCGTTTTGTCTATTCAGTTGTGTTGGCTTTACTAGTCTCAATTATCACGCCATAAATCTAGTTTCATGTCATCTTTGGCAGCAGGATCTCTCCCCTTGAAGAGTAAAATCGTCTTGCATCAGTCAGAGTAAAAGAATAGAACACTAATCTTGCCGGAAAAGGTTTACATAAAATATCTCAGTATCCAGGACACTGATCCTTGCAATTCTTGAAACTTGAACAAAATAGCAAAAAGAAGTTCTTTATGCTACCTGTGTGGACGGGAAGGATAATTGTTATAGTTACATTTATGAGAATGAAGAACAGAAGTCTTAGTATTTTTCAGTCTGAGCTTACATCTGATGAACAGAAAGTTTGCTACGATTTTTGAAAAGAAAAGCAAATCCGGAAAAATCGGAAAATTTTTGTCGACACGACTCATCGATGTAAGCAACCTTTGCCGATGGTTTAAAATTTTTAAATTTCGCTACACTAGTATCAAATGCAGGGTAACATGGCGGTCCGTTTCTAGCTTGTGAATAGAAAGGCACGGGACCAAGGTCCACAACAAAGTGCATAATCCTGCCTTCATTTTGGTTTGATCTGTGCTTCCTTCTAGGATTACATTTCTTTTACCATCTGGCCTTATTTTATATATTTATAATTCATTTATAGAATTTTTTTGATTTCACTTGGACTCAATTTGACACAGCACAGCATTATAAGACATAATTGCCGAATATTTCTATAGGACACTATTGCAAAGGTTTTTTCCGTAAGCGGACTTCCAGTTAATGTCCTACAATGAAGTTGACAGGGATTTTAAGGCCAGGAAGAGCAAAATTATGTATTACGTGAAAAAGGACAAACAATAACAACTACTATTTTAACTAATAACCGGTCGTTGAAAAGAAGTTCACTCTCAATGAAGAGTTTGCTTGTCGTAAGAAACATTGGAACGCAATATTCTCCTGACTCAGCTCTGACTTATACTTCTAAGAGCTTCAGTTTCTAACACACCTTCCCAGTCCTCTATATATAGCATCATATTCTTCTAATTAACCCAACCTTTCTTCGTTTAATTTGTTCAACGTTTTCCATAACCACGTCCTCTACAGTATCATAATACTATCATTCCACAAACCTTAACCCTAGCTCGCTTCATTTATCACTTTAGTATTGTCAAACGTGTAGGTTCGGTGGTGAATTTTCTGCTCATTCACGTTTGACCGAGCCAGTGAACAGCAGCTATTCACCTCACGGGATTTTCCCAGTTTTTGCGGTAAGGAACTTACGAGGGTCGAACGAATCATCTCCGCTAAAACTGTTGATTTATTTCCAACACACACGTTTAAACCGTGAACAAACATGATCAAAATCGCACTTCATTTGGGAGATAAGAGCTGGAAAAGAACTTATTTACAACATTATGCTTTCACATGTCATTTCAATAGGAGTGTGTAAAACTTTCTCTCTGAAGGGAATCGAGCATAACAGTCCATCCTGTCGGGTTAGTTGACCCCTGTCCCCAAGTTCTTAGCTACTGCGCCAAATGAAAACGAGCTACTTTGACCATTTCATAAATTATATCTGCACGAACGGCTTATGTCAATCTCCAGTCAAGGCTTCTCCCATTGGCGAGTAAAATCATGTGACATCAGCAAGAATAAAATGATGGAAGACCTTTGCGGACAGGACGAGACAGGATTCACTCTACCCTGTCCAGACTATTTCTTTTGACAGATAAAATCGTCTGACATTAGTCCGAGTAAATTGTTAGAATACCTATCTGGACAGAAATGAGTAAAAGCAGAATTGCAATACCGTAAACAACATTTCCATTCTGTAAGTAAGAATGTTTAGTTTTTTAATATCTGCAAATATTTGTTATCCATGTTCATTTTTTTACCTCATCCTGAAAACGAATTCTTCCATTTTCTGCCTCTTGATACTGCAGGCGTAATTTAGCTGACTGTCTTTCAGAACTTGATACCTTTTTTTCTCTTTCTGCATTATTATTTAATTCATTCTCTAAAAAACTCTAGAAGGAATTCAAACTACCTCAGTTGCAATAAACTAACAGTTTCAAAAGGAGAAGAATGCACATTACAATAAGTCCGTTGATCCCACCATACAATAAAACATAAATCGAAAAATAGCATCTTGAAAACTCAAAATATGAGTGAAACTGAAATGATAAAATTTCGACATTATTTCAAAATGATAACATATTCAAATACTATCGCCTTGTTTACTAACTCCCATATCTTGGGTTCTGCAACATACTATTCTTCGGTTTATGTTTTACATTGTACTTCTACAAACTGTTGGTGGGCTGTTGATTTATTTGCTTATGATTCTACTCATGTCAAAAATTTGGGTTTTGCAACAAAAATTTTAACATTCAATAATTTCAAATTCAACGATTTTAAAACAATAACCATTTCAAGTTCTATCGCCTTGTTTATTGACTCATATCCTGGGTTTTGCTACATGCCCTTCTTCAGTTTATGTTTTAATATTGTACTTCTCCAAACTGTACGTTAGCAATTGCTTTATTCGCTTATTATCGCTGTATGTCAAACATTTCAGTTGCGCAACAAAAAAATTTATTCAAAATAAATAAGACAAGATAAAATACTGTGTGCTTGGTCACGGTAATATAAGATAAACTCGACACGGTGTACGATAAAATCGCATAAATCACCCTACTGTTAACCTTCGCCTAATTCGTTTAGTCGTAATATTCCTATAAGCAAATAATTCTCAGCATTAAAAATCAAAAACCAATTATTATAACTTGTTTTTCAGTAAAAAGAGGCGAACACTATAAATCTCTTCTACCTTCTCATACACGTTCTTTTCTCACATTAGTCTGCTCCTTATAGTAGCCTATGTATCTATGCACATTTCAAAATTTACTTTCACTTAATGTAGACTTCGTATCACGTGATCAAGTGTAAATGCCTAATATTCCTTGAATATACCCATCACGTTACCATAGTAATGAACTCGTAACCTTGCTCTGGGTAACAACCTCATAGTTTAGTTGACGTGGCACTGCACTAGACTTGCAGTCGCGGGTTTGATACCTTGGTGGAGATCCAATAGTTTCATTTTTCGCAATTAGCCCCAGTTTGACATTAAAATGTATGATTCTGACACTCGAAATTTTACCCTCACTAAATACAGACCCCATATCAACGTGATCGAGTGTAAATGCCTAATGTTCCTAAATATTTTATAGTAATTTTAGCGGAAATTTTGACAAACATACCTGTCTATCTTTGATTAAATCTTCCTTCGACCTTACTTCCAATCTAAACTCAGCGAGTTTCTATAAAGAAATAAAACCGTTGAGGAAAGAATGCTGAACTAAAACAAATTGAGGCAAATTTCTTGGTCCTTCTGAAAAGACCCTAGCTTTTTAAACTGCCGAACCTCATTGGTTGAAGCCTCTCATTAAGAAACTCGACGTTTACTTTCCATTAAACTGCTTAACACATGCATATCAACATGACTTTCGTTTCTTATCAAAGGAAAAAAATCAATATTCCATGATCTCTTTTCTTTGGGAGTAGAGGTTGAGTATTAGTCCGCCCAAATTAAGTCTTTTCTCTTTATGGTTTGCCGTTAGCTTGATATACGCTTTGATGAGGTCATTCGTTGCACGGGCAAAATCAGTGATATATTAAATTTTTGACATTTACACATCAGTATTGTGAGGGAGGCAACGAGGCTTTGCAACAATATTAATATTAAAAGGCTGGACTGACTGGTCATATTTACATAGTTACCATTACAACTTACTAGACGACAAGCTTTTGTAACGTATAAGGTAAAAAAAAGTTTTACTGTCACTTTTTTTATGAAAATAGGTAAAGGAGCGTCTATTTTTTCGTCTCATAAGTAGTTTAAGGAAAGGTCGTGAAGTGGTCAACAGTTGTATGCAGTGATCCTGCTGTTTCTTCGTATAGAATTATATCATAGCCCATATTGCAGGTAAATCATGCTTGAAATTACTCTTCGTACAGGCCATCGTTTCGACATTTTTAAGTTAAAAAAAAACAAACAAAGAACAATGCACAGGCTGACTAGTAGGCACCATGATCAAGAAATACTGTACTCAGCTGCAAACACGTAACCGGAGTAAGATGACTAAAGACGTTTGGCCGTCCTCGCGTACCAATTGAAATAAGGATATAAACGAAAATACGGTAAAAATAATTATTTTATTTGTCGGACATGGTCGCTTGCAAAAGAATAACCTTGCCCTAAGTAGTAACTTAACTTTGCCCCAGGTCTTGAGTACGCGAACTACGGGGTGGTCTCGGTCTGTGTGGTCAAAAGCCAAAGTGCGGACCTTTTGTTCGGTATATAACGTACATGCAGATATTTCTAAGAGGGACACTTAAACTCAGTTCGGGATCCCAAAACTTACGATCGCTAGTTGGTCCATTTCTCTGTCACGTTTCTGCATCTGCTCAATGGTATTTTCCCATTGCTTTAATAAATCTTGGCGTTCCAAATGAATTTTCCGGAATTCTTCAGCAGTCTTATCTAACTCAACCTGAAATAGAACGTTCAACTCATGTTACACTAAAAACAAATATACAAGATAGGTTAAAATGTTCTGCAAACTAAACCGCTCTGTTTCGCGTAAGTTAGAAAAAGCAAAATTTGGGTCAAAATATTCAAAGCAAGTTCTTTATTAATGTCGTTTATCGTGTCGGCAAATGGAAAGTACTTGGTCAGGTCTTATCGCCCAAATCTCGCTCCATTACTGTTCTGTCAGTAGGAAAACTCAGGAAAACACTTTCTCCATACACACCAATCACCTTACGAAATAAGTAGTCGTTGTTAAAATCAAAATTACATCCGTAGGTTACCTGTGCCGTCAGAGTTCGGCTGAGTTCATGCTCAAGACAACGACGTTTCTTCTGACTTTCTTCGGTCATTTTTTCTGCTTTCAGAGAGAGTGCCTACAGATGAAATAAAAAATGTGGATTAATTAAGAAAAATAAATCATTTTCAGATCGGCAAAACGTGGTTAGGATTGAAGTCTCTGTCTGGACTAGAATTGCTTGGAACGAAGATAGATGGATGATAAAATAAACTTTTCTGTCAAACGACTTTGGACGTTTATAATTAAGAAAAATGACGAAACAGGACAACGTCTCTGTCCAGTTCCATAAAATACACCAGGTTTAATCCACGAACCCAGCATTGGTCCACGCATTAGAATTCTATGAACGGCGCAGCACTTGGCAGAAAATCTTTTTCATGCTCACGCTAGACTTACATTACCTCGGCTTTTACAGGGGTGGATACTCAGGGGTTCCACAGGAAATTAAGCACCTGCTAGTAACTAAAAATTTAAATTTTAAAACGGTTGTCTAAAATACGGCTTTAGCTAGCGGCAAAAGAAGTAGAGGATGATAATAGCAGATAAACTTCAGCTTGTTCTCATGGACTGCTGGTGAAAACTGATCCGAATTAGACTTGAGCGTAGAGGTTTAACAAGATAGGTTTGCCTCAACCAGAGGTGCAATATTTAGATACAAGTGTTAGTTGTATAATTATATTGAGTTATATATGACGCAGTCTGCAGTCAGAACATCGTTCTGAAACTCCCAGGTGACAAAGCATTTTTATCATCAATATCCGCTATCAAATATAAAACCGCTCTCATGAACATACTCTAATGCGAACGGTCGATGACGAATCCCACGTGACAGTCCACAAGTAGATTTGCTGTCCTGCTTGAGAATATTATTCCTTGGCAAATAATCATTTGAGCTTATTGATAAATTTTAGGAGGATTATTTTCATTTGTGGTCTATGTAGCAGCATTTGCAGCTGCTTCCGCTCGAATGCCAATGCTAATACGCGGACCTAAAATAAATTGTATGCGCTCCAGAAGAAATCTTTTTTTCCTTATTGTGGTCCTTCCAGACGTTGTTTTCTAGTTTCTGTCGACATACAGTAACAATCAGCACGTATACAATACAAACTTATATTTATAGGCGTCTTCTTGAGACACCTCTTCAAAATAAAAATAATAAAAATGCCAGAACTTAACTTACAACTCCTGTTTCCTTCCGACATTTAAATGGGAAATTCCATAAATAAATCCAATGTATTTGTTTAAATGAGTTTTTTGAGTCTGGGTCAGGAGAGAATTTATGTTTGGGCAAGCTATCCATTATGGACAATAAGTGGTCGCTCGTCAAGCTCACAAACTCACTCACCAAGACGGTTTCTGAGTCCTAGGACATGGAGATGCAACTGACTAGTCATCAGAAGATTGCGGGTTGGATCCCCATCTAGGACTCAAAAAATGTATTTCTGAGTATATGTGCTCGATGAGCCTCCACGTATTAACTGTAGAACCTAAGGTTCCCACAAGAACAAAACTTGTAAACTAACATTCGTGTGGAGCGCAAGCTCGGCAGTGGTAGATTTGAAATTTAAAAAGGATGACCAAATAGAGTTTTACAGCTATACTGAAAATTTAATATAGTTTTGTCGACTACTACCTTGATTTTACTGTCATCAGAGCGGGTATACTTTTCAAGAATCAATGCATCTTCATCACGTCTGGCAGACTCCTCCAGCCAGGCTTCCAAAGCTTTTTGGTCCCAGTTCATTTGTGACTTCAGTTCTTCCATTTGTTTGGTCTTCTTAAATATATTGTTCTAAGTACGGAGAAACGTAGTATTACAAATTGGGAATTCGGGAAAGGACAACAGTTAAAAAATGGAAGGCATACCTCTGCAATATTTCTACGTCCATCAAGCTCGATTAAATCATTTTGAATTCGTTTCATCTCGTTCCGCAGCCTTCCCTCTTCACGTTCGGCTTTAAATAAAAAAACATATATCTTTATGTTTTGAAAAAATTCTTGTCAATCTGCAATGTCATGGAACATTCTGGGGCATTTTATTAATAGAGTTGGTGTCATCACACGTTAATGCTGCATGGTGGGTCTACCATGTTGAACTCTAATTTCTTTGGCATCGACAACCAAACTAGAACTATATGTGATCCTAAAGACCGAGGAAACTGAACTCGTTCGATACTTAGAACAGATAAGAAATGTAATATTCTCTTCTACGTAATGTTTACCCAGCATTCTAATATCCTAATGACCAATGGAGGTTTAGTTCCAATTGTAAAATCAACGGTGGTCGACGTGCACTGATCATGTCTGAGATGAGAATTAATGCTTTTACACTAACTCCTATTTTTAAATCGTTTTCATACCTTAAGCAATCGTTTACATTTTTCAAAGTTGATGAGAGCAGAACAGCACTAAATCAAACGGTAGTTCCACCAGCAAATGTAAAATGTTACCGCACAACTAAAACTTTAAAACTGCCTGCGAACTGCCTCACTGTTTTATCTTCGCACTGCTACAGAACTGTACCTTCAGTGACTTACCAATTTGTTTAAAATGCTCTTCAGTTTCTATTTCCCGTTTTCTTGCATTTAGTAACTCCTAGAATTTAAACAAAAATAAATTATAAAGGTATTACAGTTATTTTAAAATTTAACTCTATGGTTGAGGTTAATCGTCAAAGAATTACAGCTCAATTATTTTTGGCAGTTTCTTTACATTTTAAGACGCAACTGGGACCATTTGTGAAAAATGCAAATCCAGGGTCTCCGGCTGGTAAATGAACCCGCGATCGCGCGTATCTAGTTCAGTGCTCTACCAAGTGAACTACAAACTTTAAGGCCGTTGTTTAGAGTTGACAGAGTAATGTACTAGATTCGCTCGGGCGCGGGTTCGATTTCCAGCCAAAGGTTCTATATTTGCATATTTCACAAGTGGTCCTGGTTGGGTCTTAAAATGTATTTCTGGCACTTGAAAAATTTCTTTCATTATATACACTGTATCTACCCCAGTCATTTCAGTCCGTGCACCTTGACCTAGTTTTTAAACGTGCAGAATGTACAAACGACATAATTTCTCAAATGTTGTAATGCGACAAGGCAAAAAGCTACAATTTATCAGAATTGTTTTTTCGATTTGGTTTCATAGTACATTCAATTACACACACACACACACACACACACACACACACACACACACACACACATATATATATATATATATATATATATATATATATACCCTTTATTTGTGAATACATAAGAGGGGCATAAAATTTAGATAACAAACATTAGATTTAACCATAAGAGTTATTCATGGGCCTTTTTTGGCTTACTTTTGGTGAGGGTTTGTATTAGAACTGAGGGCTTTTGTACACTGAATTGTGCATTTTACGAAAAGGCAATGGTTGATATTTAATCTACATTAAGCAGGCTTATATTTGAGTATAACATGTGGAGGGCTTAGTTGAAAATTGCAGGGTTGATTATTTTACATATTTTACAGTACTTCATTGATGGAATACAGGTACAAGGGTGAAGCTGATTTCATTTTATTTGCACATTGTTCTACACTGCGGCACTCCATTTTTACAACTATACCAACATGGTCTGGCAATAGTTGTTCATCCTCACCAACAGGAAAAAAAGTATTAGCATGCAGTCCCTAGAATAATCTTGACACCATCCTAGTTAATTTGCAATGCCTGTTTCCAACTTAGACAGTTCTCCATTGTCACAGCAACGTTGGCACTTAAAATGTAGACAGCTGTTGATTCAAAGGACATCTAATCCCTAAAATGATCTTGATTTTATTTGAATGGACTCTTAAAATAATGGGGAATGTTGTAGGGTTTTTTGATTTCTACATTTGTACTGGTGATATTCAGTTTTTCATAATATTAAATTATGGTTCAAGATCACAAATTCAAAAGTTGAGGTTCTTTTCAAAACCATGCACTGAAATTTCTTGATATTTTGCATATGGAACAATTATGTTTTGCCATCAAAAAGGAATCATGCTCAGGCATTAATCACCCTCCTGTCTTATCATGAGTCAGAAGCATGCAAACTTTATGAACCAGAAGACCCAGGTTATGGAGGTCCATATTGTACACAAAGTAAGTAAACCCAATGGCCAAACTGGACCCCATTTGTTTCTGCATTTAGTCTCAAATAATGGGTCATCCAAAGTACATTTTTCTCATCAATTTTTTCCTTTCATGGTGATCATTTTATTTATGGCAACTGGAACAACAGAGTCTGTTGTAATTGAGGAATGTTGTTCCTGCAACAGGTATCCTGCAACACCTCAGAGATACTGACTGTACCACACCTCACGGTTATAGTCTCTGAATATGGTAGCTTTGAACCTGTGGACAGCTGCTGACTCATGATGTTTGGCTCTAAGGACCCTTCTTTCAATGCCATTAAGAGGCAAGAGTGAGACAGTGCACTTAAGAATTTCATTCTGCCTAATGCCAGATGATTGTTTTATTCAGCAAAGGGGAGTACCTATTTCCCAGTGGGCAAACTGACAACTTGGTCAATTTGAAATTTAAGTGTGAACTGCTTCTGTAAGGGAATATCATCCAAATCTTTGGGTGTAATGTGGGTTATTGGAAAATCTGTCATTTGCTTGAATTTTTATATAGTGTTAACACTTATCCTATCAGGTGAATAACTACTGTAGCTTTTATGGATAGTGAATATGATTTTGGTGTTTCATAGCATGAGCAATGTTTTTCACTTTGTGGTACATATTTATGGTACTGCACAAGCTATGTAGGCTTCACGGAAATCTTGGTATGGGCAAAAGGTCATTTCATCTGAAGCCTGTTGAGAATGGACATCAATGAGCAATTTGTGAAATGGTACATGTAGAATTATCCCTGGAGCTTATACTGTAAGAAAGGTTGTGGTGACATAAAGGAGTTTTACAGTACATAGTCAGTCAGTGTCTGTAATCATGACCTTATCCACATTTGTATAAAATATTGTAGTTCCATGAGTAAGCACCCCCCTCAAATAAGCACCTCCCTCAAATGGCTGCCCTCCTTTGTCCCTGATTTTATATATCACAACCATTAGAAGCAAACTTCCTTTTTAATTGAAAGTCATATTCACATTAATGTCCATGTGCCTGTATGTTTTTTCACTTTCACCAGCTCCATGTGTAATGTCTCTGCAATCTCCAAGTTAGTGTGTTGCTGTAGCATGATACACACATGGCACAACTACTGGTAATCCATTTTCATGTGGTAGTCACCTCTGTTGTAAGAGAATTATAATCTCTTGACATTTGGTATATTTTGTATCAAGTACCACCCCATCAAATAAGTGCCCCTACTTTAAGACCCAAAATTAATAACTGCCCCAAGGTGCTTAATTGAGGAAATATGGTATATATAGTGCTTTAGTTTGAATAGTAAGAAAAATTATAAACAGCACGTAGCAATTTCTTAAAATTGTTCTCTACGTAGCAATTTCTTAAAATTGTTCTCTAGTATGCCATAAAATTCTTTGCTTAAAAGTCTTTTTCTTAAAATTGTAAACTTGAATACTGTACTTTTTTGTGACTCTTGAAACAATTTTTAATGTTGTAAGTTCAAAGATTGGTAACTGTCATGACTGATTGCATTTAGCAATCTTTGAACTTTTTACATAATTTAATACTGTAACTACAGGAACTATTCAGTATTTTAATGAAATACATTACAATGGTACCTTTAAGTAGCAAAATTATTTCATTAGAGTTTCTACAGGTACATTTTGACTAGATTTTAGTTAAAATGTATAATCTCTAATAAAATGGTTTAGCAATTTGGAGTTACCATTGCTGTGTATTTCATTTAACATTGTCTTATTTTACATTGTACTATTATAAGGCTGAGCTTGCCATCTGCTCTGTTAGTATATGCAAAATGATACACACTAATTGGCTGTCAAGCTGTGCCATATGTTTTTCATACAGACTGGCAAGTTTTGTAGAAAATTTTTTAATTCATTTGAAGACAAACAAGCCAGATTCATGTCTGTTTTATAAAAGATTCACAAACTACCAAAAAAGTAGTTACCAGTAAATCTTCTCAACAACAATTTTAAGCATAAAACTAGGCAAATTGATACACAAAAAACACAAAGTAATAAGTAAAAACAAGCAAGTAAACCTAAGCTGCTTATTCACATACAACAAAGTTCCTTAAAAGTGATGAAGAAAAGAACCAAGAGTCTCTGATTACTAGGGAATCTCTGCTTTGACAGGGAAAAAAGTGTTAATCCCTCCCCTGCAAGCATGATCCTTTCTCATCTTCACCAAATTAATCACAATGCTTCCATAAATGACTTACAGATTCTATTATCATGCTCCTCCTCTTCTGAACTTCCCATCTGAGAAAGTTTACTTATCTGTAAACTTAGCCATTAACTAAACACAAACCTCAGTTCTATTCCCTTATCTCTGTTTTAACTACACATTCTTTAATATCAACATCCTTAATCACTAATTAATTTCACAGTTTGTAATATAACCCTTCCTATCACTTATAGATCAAATGTAAATTAACTCCTAGTCACTCTGACGATGTCACATGTCACAATAAAATGTTAGTTGCTTGTTCAATAAATTATGCTTCAAATTGCTAATTGTTATATGCTAGGCATTAGTATTCACTCTTTGCCAAACCAAAAGCCATATGATAAATTCCTCATTAACCTTGTTTGTTTGGTCTGTATGGGAAAGTATTTGCCTTCAGTTTTTCCTTTTTTTCTGTATGAAAACCTCAGGCTTATAATTTCCTGTATAGACCTCAGACTAGCTCATTGACTGAAACAATGTTAACCTGATTCAAATTGCATTAAAAATGTCAGCACTGCACATAACTGGGTTTTTAATGTGAGGCATTCATGTACTGTGTTTGAGATTCAGACAAAGTATTTGGGGAGTGAATAAATAAACTTAAATGTAATTTTTTTAAGGGAAATTTTAAGGATAATGTTGCTGACAATCAGCTTCTACTAGTCAAGGCAAAAAGGAAGACAGACCCAAGTCAGAATGTCATGAATGGATACCAGAAACAGTGATTGGAAAAAGTAAAAAAAAAATCTATATGTTTTCAATTTTCACACAGCATTTTTAAGGATATTAAGTAAAACTGTTTATTATTCAGCAAATGTTGTGGTTCATCAGGGCTCAGCTCATTCAAATAAATTCAAAGTTTTTAAAATTTTGTGACACTCAGTATAACCATGATGTGAAGCTGGCTTCACTTAAAAATATCAGACCTTTATTTGCCTTTTCACCTTTGTTTTGATCTTTATGTTGTTTATCTCCCATTTTTATGTTGCTTTCCCTTTCACATTGTGTTTATTTGCAAAATATACATACCTGAGTATGTTGAAGTTCCTGTAGGACATTTTTCAAATGTTCATTGATTGCATCAATTCTGTCTTTATGCTCGTCCACCTTATCTTTGTTGGCTGAAATTTCTTTTTGCTTGTTATCAAGCTATAAGTATTATTTAAATACATAATTTTAAGTATATATTAGGGTGGACACCAAAAGAGGATTTAAACTATTAACCATGAGCTGTGGAGAGCAGTATAAGTCTGGGGTTAGGTGATGTACATGTACTTAACACAATGCTCTAGCAACTTGGTATACCAAGAACATTTTTGAAATTTAGAACCTCTGATGTTGCTTCTAGTGACTTTAAGTAATTTTTCCAGACAGAAATGCTTTCTGAATTTTAATACACTAAAATTGATACGAGACAACAATTTGAGAAAGAAAAATAAATTAAACAATACACAATTAATAATTGTATTTTGAAAACTGTAGATTGGAGTCAAATCAAGATGATTGAGTGACCAAGTATTTTTTTGAACTTCATTACAAAGTCATAATAATGAATTATATTGTATTCTCGACTAAAAGGCATCTGTGTTTACTTCAAAAGGATAAATGATAATAACAACCAAACAAATCTAAAACTGTTACAATAAAATCATTCAAACAAAAAATACAAAAACAAAAACATGTTATTGTGCGATTACAGTAAAGAGCAGAATCTGAGTAAAACTGTGTGCAAAAGTACAGCCCAGCCAAACCTAAACCATATTAAATTTTCCCAATGTTATCTTCATGGATGAATAAAAGATAAAGTTTAGTCACAGGCTTGTTTACACATGACCCGATCACTTTATTCAAAAACTCAAAGGTAGAAAGTAAGAACCACAGAAAAATCTTTATGAGAAGAAATTTTAGTAGAAAAATCCTCATGAAAGTATTAAAGGTATATATATATATATATGGTTGTGTAATTAGAGTACCTCAGTTTCGATTCTTTTATTCTCCTCATTAGCGATAGGCACTGCAATGCCTTCGTCAATAGAAAAGTCACTTAAGACGGTTTCCATGATAATTGACGAAATACGTCAGTGCTACACCTTTAGGCGACCAGAAAACGTCAATTCGTCGGGAACTGAGGTTTAAATTACCACTGCTTGTTCGCTCATTTTGTTTCCTTTCCTTCTCATTTTCAGCAAACTGAGCGTTGTTGTTGCTACGGGAACAGCTATTATCGTTCCCGGATAAATTAGAATCCAGGTCCCTTGAGTTAAGTAAGCGATTGCCAGTGAAGACTGCATGTGGTTTGCTTCATAAAGGAGATTTTGTTGTGAGTTTCAATGTCAGCTATTTGTAAGGTCTTTTAATATATAGTATGACGAAGAGAGGTAAGACTAAAACTTTGGAAAAGATTACTTCAGACGAATCTGGCGAATGTGTTAACAGTTCTTCAGCTGGTCCTGTTGTCGTTGAAGATGCGAAACACGAAGTCGACGAGCAGTATACAGACGATGATTCCCCAATTAATATTTCCTGGAAAGATAGCAAGGAAGTCTTTAAGCAAGGTGAAAAGAAGAGAAAAGAGGCAGTAGATTTTGTGCGATCAAAAGAAAAGGAGAAGAGACGAAAGAAAAACGAAATGTTTGTTTCTCAAAAGCGGAGGAAGACTGATAAGAGGACTGACGAATTAACAAAATTACCTCAGCACATTGTACTAGCAGTAACGAAGAAACCTAAGGTGGACACTAACAATACAAGAAAAGAAAAACCATTGGTCAAAAAACGCAAGCCTGAAGAGAAATTACCAAAGAAACGCAAGAGGACAGATAAACGCGAGGATAGATTAAAAAAACAAGAACATTACAAAGTTTTGGTGGTTAAAGATGAGGTGAAAAAGCCAAAGAAAGTTCAGGACTCTGCCGTAAAGTTCTTGGAAAATCATCTGTATGGCAACAGAATTTATAGAGTATCACCTTCTTCAAATCTAACATCTCAATGTAAGAGCTTTGGAGTTATGAAGCCAGCTTTAAAGTTTAAAAGTAAGGCATAGAAACTAAAAAAGTTTTTTGGGCATTGCCCAACTTCACAAACAGAAAGGCCTAATCAGGTTAGCTAATGAGCCATCAAAGCTTTCAAGAATTTCTATCCATCAAACAGCTATCTGACTTTGGTGGGAAGTCAGTCCTCTTTTAACCATGATCCTTACCATAACCTATAGAGGTGTAATGATCCAGTCTTCCAAGGGTACAACACATAAATGTATACAACCATTGATACAACTTGATACAACTGTTATTGTACAATTCATCAATTATGTCTTCATATGGTGAGACCATGTTATAAATTGAATGGAAACCAGATGTCTAGTAAAGTGCATGGTTATAGAGTTTTACTACAGACAACAGTTCCCATTTTTGATGTTCCTCCTATGGTTAATGAGGTAGGAAATGAATCAAACATGAAAGCTACAGTATGCAAGGGAAACTATACAGTACATCTAACTGTATATTAAATACTAATTACAATGCAAGCATAAATGAAAAGCAAGTGATTGTATGCAGGTAAATGCTGATGGATTGAACTGAAGAGACCAATATGATCATTCATAGTTTCTAAACTGAAGAATTTATCATTTTTTGTTGATTGAATACAGTTGGCTGCTAAGTGGTTTCAAAATCTGGAAACTCTTTTGGCAAGCATCTCCTCACACCCCTTATCAGGATTGCATGTAAATTATAAGAGCTATTGTTTGTAAAATCCAAGTTGCGAGCCTTATATGGCTGGAAGTGTCAGTCTATAAATGTTACAGAAATATAATTCCATCAGTATCCATCAAGAAACAATCATGCACCTAAGTCCCTGGGCATGCAAAGAAACATTGTTGAGGAAGGATTTTACATTTTTGATGTTTCTTCAAATGTTTCTCCATTTGCCCACCCATGGAAATGTTGATGAAGAAAAATTTGCTCCCCCAGAAACAAAAAAGTTTTCTCATGGGATTCTGAAACAGCTTTTGCTTTCTGTCTATGATTTGCTGTATTTCATGGTGTATAAGTTGACCTGGCATATAAGTTGATCCCTTATTTTTTGACCAAAAAAGCATGATTTTTGTGATACCCTAAGTATAAGTAGAGCCTCTAATATTAAATAGTTACCAATAGTTACCAATTAGTGTTTGAAGAAACTTTAATAACATATTTTTTAATGTTTTAGAGCTTATTTTAATACAGAAAATTACACAAATGATCATCACATTTTGTCTTTAGTAGATCTTTTATTTTGTCTGACTGTTTCCACCAGTCTTGAACAAGCTTCTCACTAACACCAAACCTGTGGCTGGCTGCAGAGTTGTTTGACTTTTCAGCCAAGTCAACAACCTTCAACTTTGTTGAAGATATGAACAAGATACAAATTGTGCTTCGTATCTTTGTCAATTTGCAGGCATGTTGAAGTCTTTTCACCATATGAATGAGGTGTATAATAATATGTTGACCATTTTGATGTGCCTATTCACTCACAATGAGCTAATTGGTGCATTTCTGGGCACATATGGAGGACTGGTACTAGTATATCTGGTCTATGATTTTGGTTGAAGATAAAAACACACAAACACTTATCTTGCTGCCAAGTTTCATCACCTCACTAATCATACTTTCTTAATCAAAGATTTAATAATTCACTGATCTGGCCCATTCAACCATTGACTTTAAGCACACACTTGAAATGCTCATGTCACATTGCAGGTGTTTTGCTAGGTTTCCAACTGCTAGCTAAAGAGTAAAAATTGCTGGTTGTGACTATGTGAGGTGGCAAACCATGACTTTGGCATCTAACTTAAGGGGGGGTACAAAGTGTATGTTATCTAGAAAAATCGGACAAGCACTGCAGAATGACTGCACTGCAACTGAAAGTGGGTGTCACCAATTAGTTGTTTTGGGGGTCTTGTAACCATACCTAGTGACTAGGTTTGTCTTTGTACTCCAATACAAAATGGAAATGACGTCAGCATGTCTTTGTATTCTGCGAGAAAATGAGTCTCTCCCAATCTGAGCGCGCGTAGGACGCATATTATTTTATGAATAACATGATGCAGCTTTTTGACCTATGATTTCAATGATACTAAAAGTGACCATACATTCGAGTTTTAACGGCATCAACTTGCAACTCTAAAATATAATAAAATATGAACCATTGTTAATACTGTATTACTATACACAGTAGATTAGATTTTTAAATATTTTCTATTTTACTTTTGAAATGCAAGTCTGGCCGATGGAAAAAATTAAAAAATAGTTTGCATACTTTTACCATATATGTTTTTAACGGCACCAACAATATTGCGGCCCCACTAAATAAAATGTTGGGTGACCGTGGCCTTCGTGCCCCACCAATTCCTGGACATTCCTGGAGAAAACTTTGTCAAGTTTCTTTACCCCAACATATGAGCTAAAACGACTGACAGCGTGCAAACATGATACTTGTTTTTATGGGCAACAACTTTAGCATGTCACGTCATTCACTACACCATAGTATCTGAACTGTGTACCTCTTTGAGAACCATTACCAGCCGACAACTTAAAGAAATAGAGTAAGAAACATACTCCGAAGAATACCATCTTGTAAACTCAATATTCGAGCTAATAGACAAGACAAAGCTAATAACGGTAATATTTCGACTTTATTTCAAAGACATTGTCAAACATTGACAATAACTTTGAAATAAAGTCGAAATATTACCATTATTAGTTTCGTCTTGTCTATTAGCTCGAATATTGAGTTTACAAGATGGTATTCTTTGGAGTATGTTTCTTACTGTACCTCTTTAGATGTTACGTTTTATCACCAAGGAAGAAACCAAGATAGATGTAAACGTAATGTACTCGATTCCTCATTCTCAAGCATGCTTCAAGGCATTCTAAGTTGTTTTGTTTAATGTTTCACGAAATAAGTTTCTCAGTGTAGTGAAATGTGAAGTGAAGGGGGAGGGGGACACAGTGCCCCTCGCGGTCTCCCATAGCCACGACACTGACTGAGGTCACAGTGGAAGTTAGGAAAACGTCGGTAGCTTTATTAGGAGTAGGTTCCAATTAAATGATCGCAGCTAATCGGTAACCCCAATATTTTTCAATGAAGCGAACATCAGGTTTAAAAGAATTCTTCTACATCTCTTCGTCTTTGTTAACTAAACGTTTGCTCAAAGTATGCTTGATTCAGAGCTGGCGATTGTAGTCGCAAAAAATTTGTGACTTGCGTTGCGACTTGACTAAGACTTGCCTCAACTGACTTGAGATTTGTCTTGGGACTTAATGATTGGCCGTTTGAGACTTGCGTCTGACTTGAAATTACATGCACCAACGATGCGACGAAAAGTGTAGCGAAAATACAAGAGAAGTTACTCGGCAAGACTAACTGCCATGTCAAGGTTGAATGAAGTTAAGTAAATATTTGCCATTTTTTCGGTGTAGTCGGTTTTGGTGATCTGATACTGCCCTGCGTTTCCTTAGCCTCTGACCACATATTTTTGAATCTAGCAAAAACGGTCATTGTCTTTCATGGTTGTTTGCAGTCTGAATCTGTTGTGTGTGATTTGAATTATTTTCAGAATAATAATTGTATTAATGTAGAGCCTGAGTTCTACGGCCCCAATGTTTTACAACCACGTGCCTTTTACGACCGCTTTTTCCGGCACAGACGATTTGGAGTTAAACTGAACCAGTACAAAGTGACCAACTCTCAAATGTGACCAGCGGCTACTTTATGGCCAGTACAATTTTCTTTTATGTGGTACCCTTTCAACTTAAACCGATGTCGTGTGTAAGCGAAATACGAGAGGCAAGTGTTCGTTTTTGTAATTTGTTTTTTTGTCATTATTATTTACTCCTTGTCGAATTTCCAGCATGGTCTCTTTTTAAGGATATTTCGAAGGAAGACCGTTTCAGACCCTCTGTCATCCTGAAGAGTTGGGTAAAATTTCTTCAGCAATATCTGTGCATTAAAAGTTATAAAAACGTGCAAAAGCTGCTCTTTGCGCAAAAACAAGAAATTTCACTGGTCATGAAGAATCATCTTGTGCTTTAAAATTGCTATGTAGCAATGGTTTCACCGTCTATCCGATTTTTGCTGCCTACGAAAATCCGTCATTACCACCATGACTCGGTGACGTCATTCTCAAACCTATCTGAAGAACCACCCGTTGCCAACGACCATTTTACATGGCGACAGGAGTGATCTAATTAATTTACTACAGGCTTGGGTGTCTGTGGTAATCATTGAGAATTTCTCTGTGTCTACTCCGTTTATAAATGTGAAAGGACTCGAGACTTGCTTAAGGCCGTGTTTATATGGAGGGTGACCCTTCTAGGCGAGCCGCAATATAGTCCCTGTTTACATATAGGGTGGCCCTTCTAGCGGAGGCAGCTTCACTAGGAGGGTGATCTTACCTTTGTATGATCACTAAGGTTTCGTCCTTGTCACAGATGACATTTTCTTTGTTTCCAAATTCGTTGAATGCGAGGATGGTTTGTTTGACGATTAGGTAGTCCTTTTCATTCGTTACATCACTGCTTGCCCGATGTCATCGAAAGATATCATCTGCCACATACACGAGCGAAGCCATTGTTGACAATACAGAGGACTACATTTTGCCCGCTTTTACACTGGAACATGATCCGTCTGGAAAGGTTACCCTACCTGATGCGTTTACATGGCTTAAGTAAACAAAAAGATAGCCCTGATGCCAGGGTTACCGTAGCAAGTTGGTAGGGTAACCCTACACCTGGGATCACCCTAGCATGCATGTAAACGAAACGCGGGAAGTCAATTGGCTTGGTGACCCTTCTATGTAAACAGGCCATTAACCCTATTCCCCACGGGAAGTCAATATGACCCCCCTATGTTTTTTTCAAAATTTCTGGAAAACAGTCAACGCTATGATGCTGGGTCTCCTTGACTTTTAGTTTTTATTTAACACGTTTCTGGAGAATTTTGGCTTTGGTACATGCGCCTTTCAGTTTTTATGATGTTCGTGTGACCATGACCCCATTTGAAATCTCAATTTCTGAAATCTAGCAAATAGGCACCATATATAAGTTCATGCTCTCAGAATGCCTTTGAACTAAAAACACGTTTTATATATAGTTATGAGAAAGAAATTGTATAGTTGACAATAAAGTGATGTCATAATACCGTCATTTACCGGTATTATGTTATCACGCTTTCTTCTTGCTAAATTGCTTCACTTATTTTGTGTCTGTTTTTTCAACGTCATTTTTATTGTAATTGCAATGCAATGGCTTCTTTTGCATTCGAAAGCCTTCTTTTCGAATGTTATGACTTCAACTCACATGGTAATAGAATGTTGTAATAACATAGAGGTAAATGTCTTTTACAAGTGGTAACTACACTGAAAACTTTCAAGTTGTGTAAAAGAAGCGTCGCCATCTGTTGAAATGTGTTTGCATGTGTATGTTGAGCTCACATTTTTCTCTTCTCTTTAGTGTAATAAATAACATAAAATAAATAAAATGGGACCAAAGAGGAAGAAGCAATTTACTTCATTCAGTAATTTTTTGAGGCTGATAAAACTATTTGTTTGTTCCTGTTACATTTTATTTACTGTTTGTTGCTATTTGTTTCAACATGTATGTATGTAGTTGAAAAAAGATTGATTTCAGAAAAGTGCATGTTGTTATAAACCTAACCCCTATTTCACTTGAGTATAAGTCCACAAATTTGAAATTTTAAGCAAGGTTTTTAATTAGATAGATGTACAAGTAAAAGGCAAAAGAAATAGGCAGCCAACAGGTTTCAAATGACATATTTCATTGGTTGGAGCCCATCAAAGCAATTCCTGAAGCGAAAAGTGCCATTTACACAGTTTTTGCATATTTTCAATGGTACTCCTAAAAATGCTGACGTCAGCATATTTTGTGACGTCACACATACGTCATTAATACAAAAATGTAAAGTTCTTATGTTGGTACTCTATCCATGCAAAGTTTCAAGATTCTACCACTTTCCAATCAAAAGTTAGTGGGGGGAGGGGTCATTATGACCCCCCTTTGGGGAATAGGGGTCTGAAATAGCCCGTGGGGAATAGGGTTGACTTGAGACTTGACGTAGGACTTCTTCACAGATTTGAGACTTTCCTCTAGGGACTTGGGAACTTATTTGAGACTTGAGTCTAGCCTGTCTATGGACTTAAACAGTTGCAAGCAAGTCTGGTTTGGTACAACTTAGGTTTTGCCTGCTTAGGATTTCGGCAATCGAGATACCAGGCGGAAATCGAAGTCTAGTAATAAAGATTATTGCCCAGCAAATAATTTTTGTCTGCTTGTTAGAATTCAGAATGAATTTTGGTAGTCTGCACAATGGTAAAGCTAAAAATGTCTAATCTGAAGATGAATTGGTAATAAATTCGAAGTAATGTTTCAAAAACGAGTTGGTGTTCTTTCTCCGATTTCTAGATACCGAGAAACGAGTTGAAAAACGAGGCGAAGCGGAGTTTTTTTAGCGTTTCGAGTTTCTATAAAATAGACGACGGGAAACCGCAGCCAGCCACCTTTTTATTAAATCCTCATCAAGCCAATGGAAAATGTTCAAGGTAAAAGGTAAACACCATTCTCCATTTCTCAATGCCCAATTTTTTAAGGAAAGGAAACATGGAGCATAGATTTTTCGTCTCATAAGCACTTTAAGCAACAAAATGATTAAAAGTCACTTTTTAGTTATTTCAAGATAAAAATGACAAATTTGATATATATTATTGTCCTAAATTAATGAGCACCTAAGAAAACATTTACTACACTTTGGATGAGGTTGAGTATGATAGCGAGGATTACCAAGCCAGGGGTTTGTGTTATCAGCTAAAGACTGTAGCAGCTAGAGTTGAGTGCCAGATAATACAAACCTAGGCATTGACAATTCTCGCCGTCAGGTGAAATCCAAATTAAAAAAATTGTTTTATTATTCAACTTGTGAACTTTGTCCTTTGATCACAATGATACTAATTGTAGGATTCACTTAGTATTCATGTACATAGATTCGATTGTAAACAGCTTTAATGGGAGCCGTGCGGACGAAACGATTGTCTGCAGAAATTACATATATTTTGAAATCATGCATAAAAACCCTTCCCTATAGCTGACGATAATTTCAGATCTATAAAGCCTAATGTCCATCGATGATAAAAGGATATTGTATAACCCAGAATTACCTGTCTCTGTTTCCCAATCAAAATTGAGATGTGTCAAAATCGCATAATTTCTGTCACGAGTGTTTGCCTTCATCTTTGAATTGCCATTATTTAATAGTTCTAAACACTACTACAAATTTGGTGATACATTAACTGATTAAGTGCATCAGAAGTAATCTGGGGGACGGAGGGAAAAAAAGTTATATTAATTACCTTATTTAAAACTTGTACACAAGTGTTAACTATAGCAATTTGTGACGTATATCTTTCTCTTTGCTGCGAACGAGTAAATGAAATTTTACCCCAACTACTTCTGTTTATCGGCTCAAAATGTGTTAAATTTAGGGCTGGAATCGGCTAGCATATAAGCCATTGAGGTAGGCAAAGAGACTTATAAATTACCGGGGTTACAATTGTTATTGATGCAATGGGAGCAACCAGCAGGAAAGAATATTCTTCTCCCCAAGAGGTCTTGAAATTAACTTACTAGCATGGCGACAATGTTAAGCAGCGTTCTTTAATGTGGTAGCATGTACTCATGTGCTCTGAAAGAAGATGAGCCACGTTCAATTAGTGCGTGAGTAGGAAGATTGTTATTTTATAAATGGCAAATAATAAAAAATTTTTCCCGGCGGGATAATATAGGATTTATGAGTTAGTTTTAAAGCCAATAATTTAAAGTTGGAAATTTTTACACATTACCGTTATTAATAAGTCAAAACTAGAGCTCTGTCATATACAGCATAACAATTGTTATGTTGTAATTCCATCAATGTCTCTTTCACCTTAGTTTGATGTTCATGGAAATAGAACTAAAAGTATTTCGATGGTTTATTCCCCACAATTAGGATGAAAAAAATCATTGTGGTTGCGTAACTACGAATAAGTGAAGCTTGATAACATGTTGGACTTTTTACAAATAAAAGTAAAATATTTATCGTCAATCCCCTTCATTTATCATTCACGACAATTCCTTGATTTGCTTAATAAGGTACGTCTTCTCATCGGTGAACTGTTCATCTTCTATTGAAACAAACAAAACAGATCCAATTACAGAAATAGAGTTGAGCGTATGTTATTGGTTATATACATGTAAATGTCGGACGTTCATTTTTGGAGGGATTTTCTTTGGATTCCAAATATTGACTTTTTAACTAGAGCTAAAAGACAGTCACTCGACTTAACACCACAATTATGACTTCGAAAAGCGTATTGGAAGTCGCATTCAGCGTAATATAAGGAAGGCGATGTTACGTTATGAATACAAACCCAGATAAAATCTTAAATGAACAAAAGGGACAATTCCCGAACAGGTAATAAATACCTCAATACCCTAACCTGTTCTATCTGTGTGAAAGTTCTCGAGAAATTCGACCAGTTTGTCTTTATTTTTTATTAGAATGTCTCGAATTGGTTGCGTTTTGTTTGGATTGGCCACAAAAATCTATAACGGGAAATTGATGAAAAAAGTCAGAGTCAAGTAAACTGAGCTCGTAATATTTAAAGTTAAAATTTACTTTAACCCTTTCCGGTCCCAGACGTCTCCCCTTCACAAGTAACATTATCTGGGGTCAGGCAGAGTGAAATTAAAAAGTCGGGTACGGGACTGGAGAGAGTTAATACAATAATTTTATATCAATTTGCTCTCAGGACAACAATAGTTAATAGACTTGTTCTGGAATAGATAATATCCCTCCATGTTTCGGAGCAACGTCTTGTTTAGTATTATAATTTGTGCAACTAAAGTTTCTATTGACATTCAAGAGAAGGCCAGGAGAGAAGACCTCACGTGAGATAAAAATGACTGGTGAATAGGATGAAATAAAGACACTGCAAGTGTTCTAAGCTCTTTTTGGGTGGTTCAGTATTCCCAAGTTTACTCAGTCCCAGAACGTTATAAGAATAAATTCTGTGCCCAGTCCCATTACTGGTAAATCACTTTGAAAAAGGTCTGAAGTGATATGCAACCTTTCATAATTCCGATTATTTTGGAAACATTGTCGAAAAGTGCCACGGCTATGTGTACGTCAACTAAACTCATGGTCATTTCAAGCCAGCTTTCCCAACACCCTCTAAGAGTTTACTTTGTAGTTTACACATCGTAGCGACCAAGATGACAAGCAACGATCTATCACACCATCAGCATCAAATATAATTAGCTTCCATGACATGAAATATATTATAGTTACACAGTATCGTCTGGTGTTAGCCAGAATAAAGTTTCTTGGCCTTGTGGCCTCAACATTTTATTGAGGCAAACACCAGCCTCGATCACCTGGCTAGCCATTATCCCACCGGTTTATTTTGCTTCGTTGAGATGGTTGTAACTCTTTCACTGCAGCTCTCTCCTCGACAAGTAAAATCGTCTGGCATTAGCCAGAGTAAAATAATAGAAGTTTTACGCCGCGAGGAAAGAGTTAAGGGGGATATTAATCTTTTAACTCTTCTACGTGCATGTTGATGAGGGAAATTCAAACCCATTTTTCCTGTTTTGAGGAAAAATTCCTAAATATTCACCGAACTCTTGACTTATACTAAACTTTCGGGCATGTTTTTTTGCGGAAGAGCACTACACCATTTTAGTTCAACATCGTTACTGATCACGTCAAATTCTTCAGTCAGACCAAATTTCGCTGGATGTCACAACAAATTCGTTAAGTATTTAAACAAATCAATAAGATGTCATATTAAAATCGTTCCCACGACGCCCAATAAAATTTATAAGTCATCAAATGAGGTAACAAATCGTCAAAACCAATACATAAGAAGTTAAATTAAAATTGTAAATTGTAAAACCAAGTTTGGGTTTTATAAAACCAAACTTCCACATGGATCGATCAGATGGGAAAGGCGTTTTAGCACAATTTTAAATGAAATCGAACTCATGTACTTGTACATGTTGAAAAATAGATTTTCATCCTCTATTCCTCACAGCGTGCCGTAAGGTTTCACATGTGCGCCATCCCGTGGTATGACAAATACGGCAAGGGCAATGAAATTTAGAGCCGTCAAACGGTTCTTACAAAAAGAAGATTTGGCAAGTCACAGCTTGAGAAAACGGCATACTTTTTACCAAAGTCTGACCACAGGTAAGAAAGAAAAAGAGTTAAAAAGCACAAAAAGAGACAGAAGATGCTGTAGGAAAAAGGTCAAGTAAAAATCACCCGAATCCGATGATTTCTTCGAGCAGTTCATCAATGAAAATCCCAGCCTGAAGGAGTTGCAAGCAAGACTTGTGGTGATGGGTCTGATCATCTGTCTCACGACTAGGTAACACTGCAAATGGTATGATGTATTCTAACAACAAAATGAATCGTAAGTCGGCAACCACGCGTTGTCTTGAAAAGGAGAAACGTTGTGACTTAAACGTCTGTCAAAGTAAGCGGACTGTGCGGTAAGACGAAAGTAATTTCATTATTTGATGCATTCGATGGAGCCAAGTAGGCCGCAGAGTCGTTAGACCTCGTTACCCATCTGAAGGCCAAAATAATCTGATTTGACCTACAATGAAATTTATGTGACCAGTAACGATATTGACTTGAAAATGGTGAAGTGGTTCTGCACATTCTCCATCCCTTGTTACGCGGTAATCATAATGTTTACACTAATATGATTAAACAATTAAAGCTAATATAATTAAATAATTAAATATCCCCTAAAGCCTCGGACGGCTTTGTAAAAGTCCGGCGGGTCTACTAAATTTAGTATTTCCACAAACCCTTTCACGAATCTCTCGACTTTCGGAGAAATTCACCAGGTAAAGGTAAAGTTAGGCAAAGGGTCTTTATTTACACTGGGTAATCCTATCAGCTACTTAAGTTGTTCTCCCAAGAGGTCCGGTAAGGGCCATCCCTCGTGGGTCCAATGTTACTACATGAGGAAACCGGAGTACCCAGAGAAAACCTGCGGGTACTTGGTAGAGTCAAAATAGACAACACTTTTCTCACATGTGACAAAGGTAACTTTAATCAGATAACTGCACCAAGCCGGAATCGAACTCAAGTCACAGTAGTGAGAGACACCAGTGATACCACTGTGCCACCAGCACCCCCTAAATATAACACAAGTTATATTTGAGGTTCTCGTGCATTTTAGAAGAAACGGGACTTCAGATCATTTGAAGATGGAAATTCAGCTAATTTGTACTAATGATGAGCATGAGTTTACTACAAATATTAAATAAACAAGAGCAGTTTAACACTACTATGAATGACGGGACAGAACATCGTCATCACATAGGCTTACCTTGAAAACATGGAAGGCTTCAAACTGGATATTCCTACTTTTATCTCGCAACATATTCATCATTAATTTAAGGTTTTCTTGATTACTGATATACCTAGTCATGACGGTGAAGTTATGACGATCCAGAAGTAACTCGCCAAGTAGCTAGAAAATTAAAAGAGTTAGTCAAAAAAGTTAACCATCTTATTATATCATGGAACACCCACAATTAACCCGTTCAACCGAAGTGCTAAGTCTTCGTGTTCAAATGATCGGTATACATGGCGTGATAAGCATTCAAAAACTACTACAGCAATGCGTCACCAGCTTTAAAATCACGGGACAATAAGTCAAATGTTTTGCTAGCTTGATGAAACAAGTACTGCGAGATTACAGAACGACATCAATAGCGAGTCCCAGGGGAATGAGACTTCGGACGTTTTCAAACTATAGGACCGTTTAGAAGGGAACAATAAGGGCCTGCTTACATGATCCCAGTTAGCCAGGACATCCCAGGCACCCGGGATCTCGAGCTTGCCGACAACTTCTTGATGTTTTTAATTTGCGTTTCTATGGAGAACTACGTCTTGTCCCGGTTAATCGGGACACGATGCCTGACCGGGATCCGGGTAAGGCGGGATGAATTTTCGTCCATATAAACGTGACAAGGCGGGATATCCCGATCAACCGGGATAAAATGGATTGAACTGCGCATGCAACGAACAATTCAAAATGGTGTCTGGAGCAGTAAAAGAGCATTTGGAGCCTCCAAAATGGTGACAAAAACATCACTTTGTGTTTTCATATATACTGCACAACAAAACAGAATTCTATGTGGCTGAAATAACATACCGAATATAATTACATGTACCATTAATTGAAAATCACTTTTAGGCCTCCCTTTAGTACAGTTTCCCACGCTTATAGCCCTTTATAAAATGCATTTTCTTTATTGCATATAAACCCAGGATAAAAGTCTTCCTGGTTGACTGGAATGTCCCGGTATGCCGAGACCATAAAAATAGCCCCAATGACGCAACTTGCTAAAGGTATGAAAACGCTCGCAAGTCGCTTCCAACACAAGACGCGGCTTCGCAGTCGTATAAATGGACCAGTCTGCGTCCAAAGCAAGGAACGTCTAATGTCGTGCTCTATTTCCCTCGAATAAATGGTCCTAATAACTTCGATTATGAACAGTAGGAAAATCGTAGTCGACAAAAATTGTCGCTGTTGAGGTAATAGTTACTTTTGTGGAACGTTCTAGGAGCATGCTCAATTCAGAAAGCTTTTTTGCACTATTTAATCAAACGAGTTTTGTTTACAACAAAATTCCACTACGAGTCAAGAAGGACGGTTAATACATGAATGAAGCTCAAATCAGCGCCAAGAAAACACGCTAGGCTTTCAGTTCAGTAAGTAAGGGTCACAAGTGGTGGCACTAAGTCCCCAGTCCACGAGTGACCATCGATTAACCGTCTGGTCGTATGGCTCAAAACTTATACTTGTCGACTCAATTATGGTAAAGAAGTGTTCACATAAGAGTAACCCAAGCTTAAGAGCTACACAAAGCATTTTATACTTGTTTCACCCAATTTCCAGACATATTCGCATTAAGACCCGGTCAATACGTAAGCATTTTCAAATCTATACATTTTAGAGGAAGTAATAACACATAAAACGTTTTCCAATTTCTGCCGTCTGCATGACATCGCCAAAAACAATTAAAAAACGTTGAATTAGCTTAACATACGAAACGCCATTGAAACTATTTTAAAACGTTCTTAAAAGAATTTAAACATAAAATTTTTTGAAATTTTTAAACGTTCTAACTTACACTGACCAGTATCGCTTGGTCGCATTTCTGTTTTCAACGACTTCAGTATGTTCAAAGCAAAGCAAATTATCCATAAATTATGGTATTTCAATTGTTTCCTTCTATCAACATCTAATGGCCATGATGCCGTACTCATATATAAGAACAAGTCAGCGAATGTAGGCCTCCGTTCTGGTGGACTGGATTAACTTTAACTTTACCTTGGAAAATTATGCCATTTCTGTGCTTCTCAAATACAAAAATACAAAAATACAAAAATTCTCCTAGCATTTCACATCGACTCCACGCCATCGACACGTAAAACGCGCCAGAGTAAAAATTCTCCATTTTGAAATCCTAATTTGAGTGAGCTTTTCCTTATGCCTTTCGAGATTTTAAGCTTTACGTCTTTGCTTAAGTCTTAGCTTCGCCTGATAAGGTGGAACAAAGTGGAAAAGACAGACAGAACGTGTCCTCTACCTGAAAAATTCTGTCCGGAGGGACTTAGGCTTAAGGTGGCTGAACACGGTTTTGATAGTTGTTTTTTTCTTCTTTTTTTTTTTTCTTTTCACTTTATGCTTTCCTTCGACGTAACTCTGGATGGTTATAGCCAACAATTCCAAATTTGCCTGAGAAGGAAACGACGAAGGGCGTTTCAACTGGTAGGTAGTATTAAGGATTCTCCTTGTTTCCGCGGCAATAACAGTGGTTGTAAACAACCTCAAAAATTCCATTTCGTTAACGGTAAATCAA
Organism: Heliopora coerulea; assembly: GCA_030142905.1. Lineage (NCBI taxonomy): Eukaryota > Metazoa > Cnidaria > Anthozoa > Scleralcyonacea > Helioporidae > Heliopora > Heliopora coerulea. The sequence goes on along the minus strand of JASJOG010000069.1, from coordinate 1,280,517 downwards.
GACGTCAAGTTTTCTTGAATTGCACAATACATAAAAATAATCAACTAACAATATCTTTTAATGCCAGTTTGATGACGTTTTAAAAGACAATTTTAAAACTTCTCAAGAAAATAGGTGCTCAGTGTACGGCAAAAAGAAAAATTTATCTAACGATTTTATGTTTTCATCGAACGAATTGCAATGTTAACAAAACCTCAGCAAAATTTCTACAAATTTTAATGGAATTTTCCTAAACAAAACTGAATTGGCGGGGTTGCTTTCAATTACTGATGTCGTCATGGAAACAGGAAAATTCCTTGTTATGACCTTACCAATTTGAACTCCCGTCATAAATTTCCTTCCCCTGTCATGTCTGGAACTACGGACTAAGACAGTTTCAGAGTTGTCCCAGGAGAAACATGATGTGCAAAAAAATTGTGTTCAGCCACCTTACGGACATTTTCAGAAGTTTCCATTTGCCGGGGGAAAAGTGCTCTCTGATTCCATGTTACATGTAAGCGAAAAGTCAAGTCGACAGAAAAAAAAAGAAAAAGAAATGGAGATTTAATTACTTTTAAAATTAAATTTACTGTTGGCATTTTATGGGAGTACTACCACGACATAAAAACAAACTGAAGTCAACAAAACGAACATTAATTTACGTCGCAATTAGTTTACCTTAATGGATTGTCTTTTGGTAACATAGTTTTCAGAGAAAAGCAATTTACGGTAACTAGCAAAAAACTGAAAAGAACGATGTTACAACCACGAAATCACATAACTTGATACGGTATTAAAAAATTAGTCATTCTACCTTATCATAATTTTTGTCCAAAAACTCTGCACAAATCATCTTATGTCTGGTTAATAGCTCCTGAAGAGATAAAGAATGCGATTGTTGGACGTTTGTATAAAAGATAAAAGAAAACAGGTAAAAGACTGCTGAAAGGTGCCATGAGGAAGGAGAGGGGAAGGTTTCAAAGTTGCTGAGATCTTCCTGGCTAATTGGTAGTGAAACAAATTACTACATTGTTTTCTTAACAGAAATAATATCTTGAGGAAGACTGTCGTTGATGAATCACGTTTTGACGGCCTCGGCAGCGGACACCTTCAGACTCAAGTGGATTCCTCATGTTTGCCCATCTCTCTGGTTTGGTTGTAGCAGGATGCGACCAACCGAACCAGATAAATAGTCGAAGCTGAGTAAAACTTCCCACTTCACCCTGCAGATGACCGCCGCGAGGTCGAGGAAACAACAATAACTACAACAGTCCTTCTGAAAACTATAGCAACCTAGACGATTGACAAGCAACTCCTTCTAATACTCCCAGGTTCAAACCAGTTACATTGGTAATAAGTCAATCAAAAAAAACGAAATTTCCTGGCGAAATTCGAAAATTATAAGCAGATCTTTCTTCAAATAAACTACACATGGAGTTGAAGAACCCGGAAAAAGATCTTACAAGAACGAAACATATACCTCATCGAATAGCATAAAGTTTTAAAACGCGTTGAAATTGAACGTCTTCTATAAATCCTGGCTAAGACACTGACTTTCTCAAGCTGGGACAATGTTTTAGCGACTCTGACAGTAAACCAAACAGGCAAGTAGATCTTCCTAATCGTCGTTGCGGTTTGGGCATAGGTAATCAATTCTTATTCATGCATCAAAGTACAACTTTATGAATATACCTAAGATTATAACATCAATGATTGATTAGTACATCTGATAAAATTCGGAACCGAATAAGGCAAATTGTCCATGAGAAAAACGTTCCTGTTTATTGCCTTACTACACTAAGTGTGTTTGATAAACCATTTGTCCAAAGCGCCAATTAGCTGGAACAGGAAGAAGTAAGGAAGAATAAGGAGTATGGAGTACAAAAATGATTGCTCTCAAGGATTTTCCGGAATTGATTTGTTTATATTAACTATATGTCCTTTGCGTCTTACTCCTTATTTCCCATGGCTGCTACTGATACTGATGCAGCTTTAATAATGTGGGGATCTGCTGCAATTCCCAAATTTCTTAAGGATGCCAGGATTGCAGTGTCCTGGATAATGCTACATGAAACCAGTTTGGTCTTTGTGTATATGAGTATATCATGATGTCTTTCACAACTGTGACCCTAGTTTTTGTTGATTATCTTTGCACCAGCTTTAAAACAATTTTTTACGAATTCATGTGGGTCCATCTCTGAGCTTTGCAAACATTCAGAGTAAGAAAAGTATTGATTAAATATTTTTAAGGTCAACCTTAACCCATTAAGAGCCAAGGGCACACTCTCTGTCATTTTACTCTGGCTAACACCAGAGGTTTTCACTCATGAAGGGGATGAGCCCTGCACCTTAATGAGTGAACAGCCATCTCCTTAACCCATTAAGTGACAAGGGCACACTCTTTATCTTACTCTGGCTAATGCCAAGCAATTTTACTCATCAAGTGGATGAGCCTACTGATAAGTTAATATCAATACATCAAGATTCTGAATTAAGTCAGGGTTATTGTCTTTTTTGAAAACAAATATACAATCATTTGTATGACATTCCTTTTCTTCATATGTTTCTAAATGGCTGACTGCAGTCTCTTGTGAATCAATGGTTATCAACCTATACCAGTAGTTTCTGGAGAATTTAGTGTATTATGGCAGAATCATTGCTGGATTGTAATTTTGATATACCAATAAATTGGCTTCATTCTGAGCCATCAGTTCCTTTTGGCTATTGTGTGGTTGCAATTGATGTGTTCAAATGAGGCTAGGGATGGTCTCTTCGGAACATGTGAACACAATTCATTTCTAAATAAGAGGACATGTACTAAGCGATCTGTTCTTTTTGTGAGAATATTAGGGAAAAGTAATTCTTTATGTTAATTCAAAATTTAAAAAAAGGACAAAATATGAATATTATTTGAAATTTTTGCTTTTGTAACAATATCCAAATTTCATAATGAAAAACAAAGTCTTTTCTTTTACAGTAAACTTCAATACACTGTAATAAGGATTTATGCCTTGCCTCTTTCTGCTTTTGCCTGGCTTCCTTGACTAAAACAGGTTGTCAAATATTCAGTAAATGTGTACTTTTTTATACATTATATGAAACAAGCACTGCAAAGATGCCTGTGAATCACTCTGTGATTTTTCTACTAATTATCTTTTATGAAACTAGCAAATGCTTTGGATATCTCAGTCAAACTATGAACCTTTTATGGTTTGCCAGTTGCTTTTGACCACAAACCTTTGACCACTGATCATAAAGGGGATGGTTATGACAATTTTTGTTAAGAATTTAAGCGTTACACCAAGCTTCAAAGATTTTCTTCTGGAAAAACTGAACTATTTTAACATTTCCCCGCCGTTCGTGGCTGGGGATGAATGGAACGAAAACTAGACCTCAATAATGACCAAAAGTACCACCTTAGTTACTTTATAAGGTTCTTTGTGATATATTTATGAGATAGGGAGAGCCTTGAAAGCTCTAGGACGTCCAAACCCGTACGGAATAATAAATTTATGTTGGCTTTTTCGCACAGACAACGTGAAACATGAACTCGGTCGTGAGCATTTCGTAACTCCCGATTCGAAAGTTGATATTTTTCTTGTTAAGGAACGCATTACATATCCCCAGGACAGATTTGAAGAAAAACTCATATACTATCCGAATCAGTTCGTTTTCTCTTTAAAAATGCAAAATCCGCATGCACGAAAGGCTTTTTCTGAGGTATAGTTTTTCGCAGTGATGTCCCAGTAAATTCAGAAATGTTGGTAAAATCGAGCAGTCTGATTGGTCCGCCCCATGGCTGTAAACAAACGCGCTGATTGGCTGATTACATTATCTGCCCTTGTTCCTTAGTGCACCTTACTGCACCTTATTCCACCTTGTCCTCCTCGTTCGTTCTTGTTCCCCATTGTTCCAAATTACTCATTTTTATTTTTTGTTATTCTTCTCGACTCTTCCTAACTCTCACTGACTCCTCCTTACTCCTCCTCACTCCTTCTTGCTCCTCCTTAATTGGTTCGTGCGTATTACTCCTTGATTTTCGCTCTTTACTCTCAACCCTTTTCAGAATCATCCTCAGGGTATTATGAAACAAAAACTTAACAATTAACCTACACTGCCGAAGTCAACTGAGAAAGTTCACTCGAGCGGAATTTGAACTCGCACCTTTGGGATACCGGTCCGCCGCCCTACCTGTTGAACTATCGAGTCCGCGGTGATTGGAGGCGAGTTTTATCCAATTTAAGTGTACGAGATATTCTCGTGACAATAAAACTTGGATAAAACTCGCCTCCAATCCCTGTGGACTCGATAGGTCAACAGGTAGAGCGGCGGACCGGTATCCCGAAGGTGCGAGTTGAAACCCCGCTCGAGTCAACTTTTTCAGTTAACTTCGGCAGTGTAGGTTAATTGTGAACCCTTTGCTGTCTAAGTGTTTAATAATTTCAATAAGCCCATTCAACACGAGGAAGGTAATACAAAATGCTCGGACAAGGTTATGCAAACAATACGTAGGACATGTTAGTACAAAAGACCCAAGACATTCGTATCTGTTGCACGGCAAGACAAGGTAACAACCTCCTCTTTGTCTATGTTTTTGGTTGGCATGCATCACCCATACAAGTTTCGTTTGACATCTTATTGTAAACCAATCGAACTTCACCTACGTAAATGTAAGTTCATTAGCAACCAAACGTTGGCTATTAAATGTTTAATATTGAACCAGACTTCACGTTTTCTTCATATATTTGATTCGAATTCATCGTCGAGAATTTATCTTTTTGATCAAACTTCGTTTCCCGCCTGGTATTTCCATGAAATAACAACTGTTGAAATTTGTGACAAAAACTGCCACATCCGCAAACGTTTTCCCACCATGTTACTTCTTTCGCTGTTATTAAGTTTTATCAAATTAATTAATTGCATGAAATAACCAAGAAACGAAACATTGCAGTCGGACTATTTAAAGCCTCATACTTCGGACTAAATTTTTCTTAAAGAGACTTAGTAAATTGAACGTGATTTGCTCATTTGCAAGCTATATCATAAAGTACTTTTTTCTTAAAAGACTTCAGTTCTATCTAACAAAAGACTTTTACTCAATTATTTACACTCGCAATTGTCGGGACTGAAAAATATTGAGGCTTGTGCTTTGCAAACTTAGAAATCAGTTCAAATAATAGTCTTCCTAGCAGTTAGCGTTAAGGCCTTTTCATATGAGGTGAGTTATCTCGGGGGCTGGGATTATTCCTACTCCGTTTTTCATACTATTTCCAGTTTCAAAAGACCAAGATAGCCTGGAAGATAGACATACCAGGGTCTGTATCATAGGATAGTCCTAGGGACAGGGTTATCCTGGCTTATGTGTGAATGCTTCCATCAGAGTTTATCGGAGAGTAGAACCCAGCGTGAAGCATTTGTACACGAGTAGCTGAATTGTTAGCCCCAAAAAAGTCAGGCTTATGATGCCAGGGTTACTTCGAGGCAAGGGTTATCCCGGTGTCTGCATTTTTCATGTGTAACATGATCAACTTTGAAAATCTTCCTCAAGTTATCGCTACCTCCCGATCCCGTCAGTCTTTAGTGACCAAGCCCTTAATGTGGTTTTCCAACATTTCACCCCACGCTTAATTGCCTGCACAGGTGCAACATCTCTCCTTAGAGATCAACCGATCACCGATTAGTTCCAAAACTTCGGGAATTTCTTCATGTACATCCCACCTGCAGAAATTCATGCTTACTTTGACTAGGTGATTAGCTATCGACAAAGATTAAACAATATGGAACACTCTTTTCTCCACCAGGGCATTTTCGTAATTAAACTGTTTTATTACCTTGAACGAAGCAAATGCATCTGAAGCGATATCAAATGTTGACAGCTCAACATACTCAAAAAAGTCGTAGAATTCCTCACTGTCCAAAACAAACTTTGCCAATGATTCGTAACGAATGCATTCCCGAAGCATGACGCCACAATTCAAGGCGATGTCTGAGTTCTCGTAACTAAAATAAAATTAATTACAATTAAAACAGTTTACTACTCAATATACATATACAAAATAACTGGAAAATTTATGCAACACCTTAAATGAAGGATCAAAACGTATTCGTCAACTCTCGTTTACAAAACATCTTTATTTCAAGAAAATAAATAGAAAAAATTCAGTGGAGACCAATGAGAACTCAAACCCAGAAAGGAGATCGGCGTTTAATTAACTGTTCAAGGGGAAACATTGATTTTCACTAGGGTAAATACAATTAAAACGCCTCCTTCGTTCTACGCAGGCTTAAATTTCTATTTTTCATAACCATAGGAGTATAATAAGAAAGAAACTGGTTTGGTTCAACATTTGATTTAAATCCTTGTTCGAATTTGAACTTAGTTAATAGAACCGTGCCACAGTTGTTATAGTAGGACATGAATGTGATAAATATGTGCAGCGCCGTACTAAGGGATGTCTACTGGAGGCCTTGGCCCGGACAAAAAATTTTGTGGGGCGACATTTTCAGAAACAAAAATTCGATATTTTAATCTTTTTTTCGAGATTCAAAAATTTTTTGCAAAGCTTAACAAAATGACAAATCAGCGTCTCGACTTCTCATCGTTAACTGACGGCTTCGCAGCTGTCAAGGCTCGGAAGTGCCTATTTTAAATTTGCAATGACATTTTGAGTAATAAAAGACAACAAGCACAAAAGTATACAGAAGTCTACAGAAGTTTCTCGTTGAATTACATAACACCGGTACCGGTCCACAATTATTATAACGTAAGAGGCTAGGGGTGCGTTAGAGGGGGTCGAGCGGGCGCCTTCAACAGAATTTTCCCCGGGTGAATTACCACCAAGGTATGGCTCTGCATAATTGCTAGGTATGCGGGAGCTTTGTGTTGTTAAAGGTGAAAAGTGGATGTTCGTCAATCTCATTTATCAAGAGAAGCGCTTTTTGATCCTCAGACGGGAATCAAATCTGCAATCTCCTGACGACCAGTGAGACTATATCTACTGGGCTACCTAGACTTATGTGAAGGGCTAAGGTGTTGGTTCGATGCACATGTGCTCTCCATGCGGGGAGCTCACTGAACGACATGAATGCCATACACAAATTTTGTGGATGTGGGAGACTGGTTTATAAGTAAGGGGACGTTCGTCGAACGTTTCCTGAGAACCAGGTGGAGGTGAAACCCGCAACTTTTAGATGACTGAGACGCTACCAAAACTCAAGTGAACAGCTAAAGTGTTGCTTTAACTCGTACGCGCTAGCTACGATATGATAAACTTGTAAACACTATCACAGGTCATCCGAATGTGGCGGGTTCGATCCTCGTCGGCAGCTCTGAAAATGTTTTTCTGGGAATATCAGCTTGAAAATTAGCTTAAATTAGGTAGAGATAACTTGTCATTATTTCAACGCTGATTTAAGCGTAAGTATGCTACGACCACAAGTCACACAGTTCCTAAAATTCCTGAAACGTCCGGGGGCTATGAGGGTGATACGTCACAATCTCAGAACCTCCAGGGACGATTCTTCCCGATCCAGACTAACCTCGCGGAAATTCTGGAGATATGTGGTAAAAACGACCATATATGCCTGATTAAATAAATATGGATTTAGATATGGAATTTATCTTTGATGTTATCTTTGAGTTTTAGTTTCTATAGTGTGTCGAATTTGTCAAATTTATTGGCTGGAAATTTCGGCAACAAATACCAATAGTAAAATAAAAAAAACTATCAAGCTAACCCTTTCACAAGTTTCTTTAATATGTCCTTCTTAGTACATATATATTCTACTGTGGGTGTTCGTGTTCCAATTTGACGTCTCAGGATGTTATTGAATATTTGAGCGACATCTTTCTTCGCCTGGAAATGACAAAAACAAGTATTTGCAAGAATGTCAACAGAAAGTTCCCCACGGCAACGTTTAGGAAAGCAGCTGAAACTGAAGTTAGCTGTCAGAGAACGCACAAGCATGCATGGTGAAAAATTTGTCTTGCTGGACAGCAATGGAATGTGAACAGGGTTGAGGACAAAAAACCTTTCAACCATGAAATCAAGATTTCGTTTTTATTTTGAACGTTTCATCAGGTAGTTTGCATGAGACGGGTTCATGCAAAAGGAGTATCACGCAGTTCTCTATGTCCGCTTTGATTAGCTGATAGCCGTGTAGATAATATTTTCGATACTAAAAATGTCTACTGGAAACACGAGTCGTGTGTGAGTCAGCAATTTTTCCACTTGCTAGTGCCAATCATATCACTATTATATTTTATAAAATACACTGTAACCAAGGTCTTTCGAATTCTTCTTACGTCATCCTCGTCTCTGTAGTCTACTACAAAATGGAAATGACGTCCAAATTGTCTCTGTACTCTCGCTACTCTGAGAGTGAGTTTACGATGATAGTTACTTTAGAAAGGCAATCTTATTACACTGCATGTAAGTGTACCTCAAAATCCATTTTACCGAGGTTATCCAACAGTAGCTGAATTGAACTATTTGTGTAGAACTCCTGGGACAATTGGGCAACAAGCTCCGTCTGTGGCTCTTGCTCTACCGGAAAAAAAGTATTAGTTCATTGTAAGCAATGAAAACACAAAAATAAAATATAATCTTTATTCCATCCTAATCCAGCTCACTCATCCATGACTGACTAATTTTCGTAACAGTTTTGGATCTTGAACCTCATCAAGTTAACCCATGCATTCACGAAAAAAAGACTTGATTTTGCCGTAGTTTGTTCATTAATAGATGCATATATCACGTCACAACGTGGTAAGACCCAAAAAGTAGAGACGACAGTGAAATGGGAATTAATAGTGAAGTTAAGACGACGGTGAAATTTTAACGGTTTTACAGTACCGCTCTAATGAAACTTAACCTCGAGAATCGAACGTGATTCGAGTTCGAGCGAGGATCAAGAAAACAAACACAGTTATTTTTCGAGAATCGCGAATGTTTTCGACAAGCGAGCGCGATTCTCGAATGTGTTTGAACGAAGGCGCGAGCCCGATTCACTTATTTATTTTTTATTTAAAATTATTTATACACGGCAGCTTATCATCCATAAAAGGTTGTTTTTCATGAGGCCGTGAGTTCTAGGCTCAAAACTATCAAACACGAGTAGTTAAAACAATTTAAGAATTATAAAAAGTATTTGCAATGTGGGCAGTTTAAAATACATCGACTGTATTAAATGAAATATTCTTAGAAGTATAAAAAGTATTTACCAATATGTATTCACAAATTGGCAGTTACGTAATTGAAACTTCTCTACATGGCGTTGGTTTTAGGCTTTGACAACATCAGCATTTTGTCGTTACTCTTAAGGTTATAAGTCTCATTATTTACCAGAGTAAATATTTTTTGAAATACTTCGAGGGCAACTCCTTTTTAAAACATTCGACATTTATGAGATAGTTTGGATTTCCCTTTTCTTTCCTAGAGGTTTCCATTCAAGCTCAGACAATATAATTTCAGACGGTCGTCACCTGTTATCTCTCTTGCAGCCCTATTTTGCAGTGTTTGCAATATTTCTTTCAAAGTTTTATTGCAGTTCCCCCACACCATTGCACAGTAATCAAAGTGAGGTTGTATAAGTGTTTGATACATATATTTTAAGGAGTCAACCGTTAAAATCGGTTTGACTTTTTTAATTATTCCTATTCCCCTAGAAAATTTCTTACTGATGTTGTCAATTTCAGTCTCCCAAATCAGTTTTTTATCATTAATTACTCCTAAGATTTTGGTAGTGGAGACTCGTTTTATCGTTTCATTACCAATAACAACTCGAGGATTATTGGTAATTTTAGTTAGTCTTTTATGTGATCCTATTATCATACACTCGTTTTTTTTCACGGTTAACGACAATTTGTTAGTGTTGAGCCACTGATAAACTTTATCCAAGTTACTGTTCAAACTTTTTTCTAAATCTGTCACTGTTCTTTCTGAGACAGTAAGATTTGTATCATCTGCAAACATTGAAAGAATTGATTTTTCTGGACAATTCGGCAAGTCGTTTATATATAACGAGAAGAGAAGTGGTCCGAGGTTTGACCCCTGGGGAATTCCGCACTGTATAGTTCTATGTGATGATATTACTTGATTAATCCTACATGTCTGTGTTCGATTATTTAAATACATGTACGATACAAACCACGATAGAGCTACACCTTTAATAACAAACAAAAATAGGGGGTTTTTTATCAACAAATCGTGATTAACAGTATCAAATGCTTTTTTCAAGTCCAGAAATAATATCCCATTTAAAAGGCCCGAATCTATGTTAAGAAACCATGAATTAGTAGAACTTATTAACGATGTATTTGTTGAATGACAATCTTGATTGACATTCACTCAGGTTGTTATTTTCACTTAACTAAGTGCTTAATAGGTCATATACTAATCTTTCGAAAATTTTAGAAACAACTGATGATATAGATATAGGCCGATAATTACCGCAGTCATCTTTACTTCCAGTTTTATAAGTAGGTGAGACTCTAGCGGATTTCCAATCGTCAGGAAGAATACTATAGCTCAATGATTGATTAAATATGTACCTTAAATATGGACCTATTGTCTCTTGAATCTTTAAGTAATCTTGTAGGTATTTTATCAGGTCCTGACAATTTAGAACCATTGATTTTGCTTATAACTTTTGGGACTTCAGACATTGAAAAGTGTCGGGAAAAAACTCAGATGATACTGGCGTTATGTATTGCTCAAAGCGACAGTCAGTCTGCGGAATATTTACAGACAAATTAATTCTAACATTCGAAAAATAACTATTAAATTCTTCAGTGATCTCCTTATCTTCGTATAAAGCCTTATGTTCCGTTTTTACGAAGGCAATATATATAGTTTTCGAATTCTTTCCAATTAATTGATTAATGTGTTTCCACATTTTCTTTGGATTGCCTTTATTATTTTCAATGTTGGTTGTATAATATTCCTTTTTCGAGTTACTTATGATTTTGCTAACACGGTTTCGGGCCTCTTTATATGCTTTGTAGTAAGCTTCAAATTTAGTTCTAACGGCTTTCTTTTTCAGTAAATCCCGCTTATTCATTTCTTTCTTAATTTTGTCCGTCAACCACGGTGTATATTGACTTCTGACTCTTCTAACTCTAGTTGGTACGTCAACTTCAGCAATCTGATTAAATATTTTTTTGAACTTTATCCAGTTAACATTGGGATTTTGAGATTCCCAGATGCTTGGGTGTTTTTACGCGAGTGTGTCACGACTACAGGTATCTCACTACATGTATTTACAGTGCAATATGAATTGCTTCTTGTTGATTTGGCACAAGTTGATCTTACGACTTTGATCGAAACTTGGTTCATCTTTCGATTTTCAAGGTACTTCAGACCCAGTTTACTCGGCAAACTTCTGCCAAGTCAAACTTAATACTTTGAATTAAGTTCACGAGAAGTTCGGCGGATCGGCTCAGCCGCACTTGACGACTGGATTGTCCGAAAATGAAGTAACGTTGCTTCAAATGAGTCCTATCATAAGCCAAATCTTAGCATTAAAATCTATTTTATCATCAGGAGGGGTAGAAAATCAATTCCAGACGGTAAAAGGTGAATCAAACTTTATAGTTTATAGTTTTACTCTCCATGGAAAACACTTGACAACGATTTGATTAAGCAGAGATTTCTTCAACGCGCGATTTTATTTTGAAGTTTGAGCGATCTGAGACCATCTCTCGAGGCCTCGCGTGTAATTTCACCATTACCGTAATTATTTCGAGGATCGAGAAGCGAGATTCGAGTGACCGTCAAGGACGTATCGAGTTCTCGAATCTCATGCGCAAATCGCTCGAACGCGATCCTTGAAAATGGTTAAGTTTCATTAGAGCGAGTACTGTAATTAAGGCTCTAAATTCGTATTATTGTCCTAAGACGACACAGTTAATGATCAGTATTGAGTGAGAAGATGGTTCCCTGCAGTGACATTAATTTCTTTTCGGTGCATGTGAAAAACTGTGCCTGGATTGTAAGACCTCGGTACAGTTCTACGGGGTCTCCTTGTTAAAATATTCCTGTTGTGTTGCAATTCATTGAACGGGACTGAGTAACATGCTATTTTGAATGTCTTAAAACGAATCACTAAATTTCATGTTGAATTTTTGTTTTAAATGGAACAGTAAAATCATTTTAGACCTTAAAATGAAAACAAGTCCTATTATTATCTCGGCTCCAGCCCTTCTCTGACACTGTAAAACCCTTCAAACTAAATCTAATTTGAGTGATATACAGATGACTTAACAAAACGTATGAGCGATTTTTTTATACGTAATGTATTCAAATAGACACACTGGTTGACAAAGTCGAAACACGCATTCTTACGCGAAACGGACACAAAATCTATAATAAAATATATCTAAATATATATATATCTAAATATATCTGGCACATATATAAATATGTATATCCAAATATATCTGACACGCTTTTGTCAAAAACAAAGTTAGTACTTTGAAAGTTTGCAAGGTGATATATTTACGAAATAGAAAATTGCCTCAGCGCGTCTTTGACCCGTGATAGAAACACGAATGACGTCATTTCAACCAGGAAAATGCTAAGAGAAAACACGAGGCGTAGCCAAACGTTTTAAAACATTGTTTCGGTTGAAATGGCGTCATAAATGTTTCTATCACACTACAGATACATTGAAGGTTTTTTTCCTCTCATTTGTTTTATAAATTTACCAAGGTGTTTTGGAATTCGTGACGATATCCGTGTCTTTGTACTCCAATGAAAATGTACTCTAAGAGAAAATGAGGCTCATCCAATCAGAGCAGTCTTAGGATTCGGGTAATTTTGCAAACATCAGTACTATTGGTGGTACCCAGCATCCAAACCTGCTCACTGCAACGTTTCCTCCGCGTTGACTGTAGACTTCATCAGAGCATCCAATGAGTTCTACGTCCTGGTGAACTTGATGCTCTGACGAAGTCCAGAGTCAACAGGACGTAAGCTTAACTATTAATAAATTAATGTGGCACATATCACAAATAGTGATATTTACAGCAATATGGTTAATATTCATGAAATTAGATATTTGAATAAGTTCCACCGAGGCTTGAACTTCGAAGGTTTGCAGTTTCGTATTGGCACTGACAACATGTGTCAATCAATATTCGCGTACAATTTATGAGGGGAAATAAAAAATACAACTTTTTGAAGTCCTCAAAAGCACTTATCGTTCCATCTTTTTGTTTAAAAATGAAATAGAGGTCTATTAATAATAATTATGCGGAGAAGGAGAACATACATAATTTTTACCCAACTTTTTTATACCGGGACCTCAAGCATTTATCAACCTCAATTGCAACAATCACTCAAACACTTCAGCAGAAATTACAATTAGTTAAAATATTGGATAACAGTAATTGTCCCAGATAGTACTTACCTCCTGTCCCGTAAAGTATTCCTTTCATGGCAGCAAGATATTTGCTAATATCTTCTAATGCCTGAATCGATAAAGGATATTAGTTAGCCTTAAAAACATGTTATGAAACCAGTTGCAGCTAACTACATTATGGCAAGCAATGTCCAATGTCCCTATCACGTGAACACAAAACGGAGTTTAGATGGAATGGAGCAGCGGAAAACTTTGAAAAGTAAATTCTCTCTATGTTTAAACAGCAGTTCGAGCGAAGTCATTAAACAATCGTGACTGAAAGTAGAAATGAAAAATGCTCAAACTGATTAGTGCCATTAATTACTGGAACCACTGAGTATTCTGATGAAATACAAAACAACGGTAACTACGAATACTGTCAACATATTTATTAACGAACATCTACTTTTCGACTGGGTTTTAGTCATCGTCAGGAATGTTAAAGGAGAACGTGGTGACAGCCAAAGTTATAGGTGAGAGTAGTGAGTAATACGCTATTTAATACAAAATTACTAAATCTTTTTGACGCTTTTGTTCCGTGCCGTGGTTTAGCAATGGGTTTTGCCGGCGGGATGGCGAACCCAAATTCTGAAATCTACAAATACATTAAATCCTGCGAACACTTTGAATACTTTAAAACTCTAATGGAACTCTTTCCTGAGATAAACACAAAGAGAGAATGTAATTCTACCCAACTAATCCTAAATAATTGTAAGATAATAGATAAAGCAGAACATTGGTCCTTATTGCTTTTTAAAGAGGCCCTCGCTACGCACCGACAAAGCCCATCGCTAAACCACGGAACAAAAGCGTCAAAAGATATAATAATTTTTTATTAATAGCATATTACTCACTACTCTCGCCTATAAATATAGCTGTCACCGCGTTCTCCTGTAGCATTTCATGTAGTCGAAACGTAGATGTTCGTTAATAAATATATTGACAATATTCGGGGTTACCGTTGCTTTGTGCCATTTTTCACTTATTTAAGCTTTATAATTTATCACATATTTACATACATACATACAAACATACATACATACATACATACATACATACAAATCAACATGAGTGATATATAATAGTGATAATATAATCAATATAAATATATATATATAAGTGTACTTATGTACAATTTTAGAAACTAATTTCAAATTATAATCAAGTAAAATCTCTAAGGTTAAGTTCTATGCGGAACAAAATATGCCCAAAATCCTTCTCTCTCCATAGGCCTGCTCACATCAGTTATATCAACAACCTTTACCATAACATGATCCAACCCCTTATGTCCTTCATAAAAAAAATGCTCACAAAAAGCCTCTCCCCCTATTATATATATATGTATGTATATAATACACTCGACCATCACCTCGTGTTTTAAATCCCGATAAAGCACGAACTGGGAATTTTTCAGATGTCTCCTAAAATGAACTACTTTATACGCTAATTCATGAAGGAAGTGTTTTTCTAATCCGAAAAAAATGAACTACTTCTTCACATATACGCTTCCTGTATTCCTTCCAAATACATGGTCCAATCAACTTGATAGTTCGACCGAGGACTGTTACAATAAAAAGTATGCAGTTTTTTGCTCACCTTTTCACTCTTCTTCCCTTGCTGTTCTTTAGAAATAACAATCAAAGCTTCACATAAAGCTCTCACTAACTCTTGAGGATTTTTCTTACTTGAGCTAAATAATGGCATTTCCTGTAGAGCAAAAAATGTTGAAAGTTTTCCGTCACGTCGGAGAAATATTGGCACGATTTTTATCATAATAAGTATAAGTAACCGGGTGGATATTGACTCAGTTTATTTTTGTTCAGAGTATATATCTGTATTAGGGCAAGTTTCAAAATCTCTGGCTGAGCAAGTAAAAACAATTGGCCGCTGCAGTGATTAAAATTAACCTGGGAAGTCACTTTTCTGTTTCAAAATCATTCTCAGCGTAACATGAAAAAAAGAACGTCAGGATTACTGCACATATTGCAAAAACTGGTAAAAATGTTTACTTGAGCAAGATTTGAATTTGTTCCATCTGGGCATTGGATCCCTGCCCTACCCGTTGATCTATTGAGTCTTGCGTGCACTGGAAATGTTTGACAGACGAACCGGGCGGGAATTGTAAACGGGCAGTAAATACAGGTATCACAGGCCAACATAAGATAAGACGTAAACGCATATCATACAACTGTAAAAAAAACTGTTGAAGTTCTAACGTATCGTTATTTCTTGGAACATCAAAGAATAAACGATTGTTTAACAAGGTCATTCAAGGCTGATATTTACATTTTAAACAAATCGTAATAACTCGAGACCTAAGTGAGCTATTATGGAGCTATAATTGCTAATCTTTATAAGTAAAAACGTTCCTTCTAATAAAAGAGTTTCTTCAAGCCTAATATTCTCATTTCATATACAAGTCAACATTTCTGGAAAAACTATGGTCTTCAAATGAGCGTTGTAAAACCGCAATCGTTTTTTGTGTCAAATAGAATTTGCATTGTAAGTCTTCATTTCCAGTATGAATTGCTGTAGCTGCTTACGGGTACTCTTGAGAAACAAACAATAATTATAGGTAATAATCTTACGCATAGCCTTAAATAAGTTTGGCTCTATTTTGCACAATACATTAGACTATCATTCTATTGTCACGAAAGACAAATTTAAAGTAAAAAAAACATACCAACACAGCTTGCACGAAATTTGCCACTACCGTATTAGTCAACGAGACACATGATGCAACAATGCGGTTCAACGCACCGATGAAACCCTGAGTGAACAGGATGAAAGCTCATGGGAACCTATCTCTGAATGTACATGACTGATTTTATTACAAACTGATTCATTTTTTTCACCATTTAAACCGTATAGAGTTGAGCATCATGGGAAACTTTGTCAAGTGCTCCTTCTTTGAGTTTTTAATTTAGTTTTAATTTTGAATGACCAGTTTTTAAAACTGGTGAATTGCAGGCCAAATGTCTGAGGGTATTTGCAGAGTTCTTTCGCTTTTTCTACATTCCTAGCTTTCTGTTTTTTGCTGTGTATTGCATTTGGATGGTCAGTATATGCTCCATTTGCAGCAATTACTGGTATTATGTTACATAATTTCTTTTTACTTTCATTCACATTTATGGGAATACTGAAGTCACTACTATAGATTGTAGAGCTGCCAAGGCTCTCTAAACTACTGGGAGGAATTTAGTAACATGAGGGACCCCTTCTGCCACACAAAAACTACAAAATAGGGTCATATTATTGAAAAAAGATCAAATTCAGCTATCAAATAAAATGCATTATGTTATACCATAATATTAATACTGAGTGAGCATTAAGAGTTAAACATGGATTTAAGTAAAACTAAAGAAGCAAATTCAGCTGTCTATTATGTCAAAATAATCATCAACAATCAACTCATTTCAACATGGTGCAAAAGCAAAAAATTGAAAATTTCCAACGTGATACTTCTGCAGGAGAATATCAAGAAAACAGTCACGTAAAACATGAGTGAGTGCAGATGAGGAATTCAAACATAGAAGACTTGACAGGCTTGATGTTGCTTTGATAGAATCACTATTAATACATTATTTACTTTTTAATGCACTATTTACCTTTTTCTTTGCAACCAATTAATCTTTAAATGTAACTTGTAACTAAACTCAGTCATTTTTTTGAATTAATAACTTGTGAATGCAATTAATAACAAACAAAAACCCAGGGAACAATTATTGATTTTCAATTTTGTTCCTTTCAATACCAATCAGAAAAAGATCCTTCAGTTTAATATAGTTCTAGTGTGGCTAATGCTACAAAATTGAGCTTGTCAAATGCAGACACCTTGGCCAACTTGGGTGTATCAGTAACTCTCAAATACATTAAATTTATTTCATGATTATATAAAGTTACTCAATAATTTTGTAGCCATTTGTAAAAAAATTTATTCCTGAAAAACCTTTTTAAATTGTATTAAGAGATTGATAAAATAGCCTTTTGAGCTTTAACATGCCATAAGCACATTTACCACGGCTATTAATTAATGGTAAAACCTAACAACTTTACAGCTTATCCATCATTGTCCATACTAAAATATTAATTTATGGAATCACTGTAGATATATTTAACTTACTAACACATGAGTAAGTTTTGACAATTCTGCTAGCATGTTTGTATTTTGAGAAAGCAAGAACAAGTGTGGGCAGGAAACAACATATATCTCACACTTTACTTATTGGTGGCTTCACTGGTCTCACAATTTTGTGGGGGCCTCAATGATAGGAAAGTTGTTGAAGTTTGAGGGAGGGCAACAACTTCTTTTATGCAAAAACATTACAAACCTATGTTAAGTAGCATTTATTTAAACAGACTAGACAACCAAGAGTGGGTTTTGTCCCTTATCCAATGATAAAACTACCAATGACTCCATCCTTTCTTTTTGTATTAATTATTTGTAATTATTTGTATTAATTATTTGTATTTCACTGTCACAATCAGACTTTCATACAAAATGCATGGAGCCAAAAAGGCATACTGTACCTGGAAGTTAACATTGCCATAAACTTGGCAGTTAATCTGTGTGGCACTTTAAGGCTTACAAAATTCAAACTTTTTAGAATCTATTGTACTTGTATTTTTAAGTTTTGAGGAAAAGTTAATACTCCCTTTAAGAGTAAAACTATATATTTGTTATTTATCTTCAGTGAAACAATGAATTTTCTAAAGCTACAAAAATAATCTAGTATAAAAATTACTTTGGATTCTTACCGTATTTTCTGCACTATAAGTCGCACTGTATTATAAGCCGCATCGGCAATTTTTGGCTGTTTTTTTTGAAAAATTCATAGATAAGTCGCACCGGACTAAAAGCTGTGCCGAACTATAAGCCGTGCCAAACTACAACCCGTGCCGAACTACAAGCTGCACCGAACTGTAAGCCGCTATGCGAAAAAGTCCAAAGAAGTACCTATTTTGTTACGTCGTTATTCCACGTGTAGTGTGAATAACTGAACAACTAACATCAGACAAGGAAAAACCGTGAGCTATATTTGTCATTATTGCAACATTCTACAGAAATATACATACACTAAACATCACTTAAAATGTAGGTAATGTCATTTTTAAAAGTCTATTAAATCGTCCTTGACAAACCCATGAAAATCTTCGTCCTCCGTATCTGAAATATTGCCTGAAACATTTTTGATTCGGCTTACTCGGAAAAAACTTATGACTCTGATATTTCTTCATGTTCAAGAGTTTAAATTTCATGGTAATTTGAGTTTCAAAATAAAAATTCTTGTGTCATTTTTTACGTTTTTTTTTTTTTTTTGAAAAATTCGTATATAAGTTCCACCATATTATAAGCCACACTGCAAAAATTTTGGTCAAAAAGTAGTGGCTTATAGTGCGGAAAATACGGTAATACCATACATACTTGTATATATCACATATACCATGTGTTATTACCATCTTCACATTTTAAACAGTAAGGTAGTACTTAAGAAAAAATATTATGGCAAATTACATAGTTGTAAGATCCACAAATACTGTATGTACATGAGAGTGGTGAAATTGAAGCCTGGGTGGTCAAATTTTTTTATCCATTATGCTTTTGATTGCTATTTGCATGGGGTGATTTAAATTAATTTATTTCTTGTAAGAAAAGTAAAAAGAATTATGTACTATAAAGAGTGCCATTACACCTTTCAGGAAAATATTTGCTAACCATGAAAGTAGCATGATTGGATGTAGGAAAGGACAGAGATGGATACCAGAGAATATTTTGTATATGCATTTTTGTGGAGAAGGTCATAATGGAAACAATGATACATGTTATTATGGTATCAAAAATTACAGGTAAGACCAATGTAATGAACCACTGTAATTAATTTAACCTTGTTTGTTTGATCTGTCCAGGAAAGGATTTGCCCTCTTTTTTTCACACACAGACCTCACTCCTCAGTTGCTTGGTCAACAGTCACTTTCACTTGAGTAAGTTGACCTTGATTAGCTCGAATATTTTGCTAAGTTGACTTTCATAAAAAGTCCTAATTTTTTTTTATTTATCTAGTTTTTTTTATGTTTTTATATTTTACTCATTAAGGGGTAAGGGTTATTCCCTTGATGAGTCAAATCACCTGGCATTGGCCAGAATAAAATTATAAAGTGTGCTCTTGCCCCTTGATGGGTTAAATAAACTTTATAGTTGAATTTTTTAAAGTCAATCTTTGCTTATTTTGATCATATTTTGACATCTTAAATAAGTAAAAACCACAACCAGAGGACAATTTTAAAAAGTAAAGGATAAAACACAGACCAAAAAATGTCATCTTGAGACTTGGTATTCATGTTAAAACAAGAAACAGACAAGTTGGAAATGGTAATATTTCGGCTCCTATTTCAGAGTCATTATCAGACCAAATGATTTACAAAGCTTGCTATATTATATCTATAAAATTACAAGGATGATGTCATTGGTTTATAACAATGAAATTAACATATGTCAGATTGAAAGCTTGACAAGAGAAAAGCCACATAGTAAATTGTCGAATGGCTGACAAATGCTGAGAGCATAAAATTAAAAAAGATATGGTTACATAAGTGGAAAGACCAGATCAGACAAAAAGTGAAAGTTCTTTGCTAGCCTTTAAGTCACTGTTCATTCCTGGCTTACTAAGTTTAATTAAAAGAGCTTCTAAAATAAGTAATAAGTTCAAACTATTGAATTTATAAGAATGAATTATCTTAGAGTTATTAAAGATGAAATTATTGAGATATAATTAGGAAGGAGGAGAGGAGTTGTTAAGATTATCATAAAGAGAATTGAGGTTTACAAAATATTAGGTATGTGGACAGTTGAAAAGATATTGTGCCATAATGCTGGTGTTGATGTTGGAAGAGCACTCTGAAAGGTGAGTTTGTAGACAGTGTTCTGTTTTGCCAATATATTTGTTATTACAACCAATACAAGCAATCTCATGAATAATGTTGTTTTAAGAAAGGTCAGGTATTTTATCTTTATTATAAATAATATTGAAAAAGGCAGCTTTTTTAGTTTGGTAAATGACAACAAAGTTAATTTCTCAGCCATTCCACAATTATCTGGCTTTTCTCTTGTCAAGCTGTCAATCTGACATACATTAATTTCCAACTATGTTAGTTTCATTGTTAATAACCAAAGACATCATCCTTGTAATTGTATAGATATAACATAGTGAGCTTTTGTAAATCATTTGGTCTAATGATGACTCTGAAATAGAGCCGAAATAGTATTGTTTCCAACTTGTCTGTTTCTTGTTTTAACTTGAATATCAAGTCTCAGGATGATATTTTTCGGTCTGTGTTTTATCCTTTCCAAATAAGTAAATTTAATAAATTTTACCATCTTTTAGTCAATCTGACATTCATCCCTAAGGTACAATGTTAAACTCATTAATAATTTACAATTCACACAAGTTAGCAATTAATTGAGCCTTTTATATTGTAAAATCAATAGAACCTACATGTAAGCCCAACAAGAACATTTTACAACTCTCCAAAGTACCCTATGTACTCCTTATATGAGGCCTGATTGCTGTCACCTGATACTCAGTAGAGATGTCTACAGGCAAAGTTATCTGTATATGGAAACCAAAAGTAAAAACTGGACTTTCCCACATAAACATCATTATACTCATAAAATAAGTAATCAGTATATAAACGAATATGCCTTGATATGCATATACATATTTATACCTCATAATAATAGTCAATTTACATGTAGAATAATAATTTTATAATATAATTAAGATGCTATAATTATAATTTTTGAAACTGTAAAATCTAAAAGATGGGTGAGAAAAAAAAAAGGTATTATGTCTGTGTTGAAACGTCGTTTATATTAAATATGCGAAGAAATACTGCGAAAGCTGAACTTAGTAGGTATAGATCCAGCCACTTGATGACAGATAACTTAATGAGAATCACCAGAAGCAAAATCTATAATATGCTAGATTAGTCAAAGTCCGTAGAGAACTAACGCAGGCCAGCGGGGCAGCAAATTTATGAAAGCAAAAAATAAAAATTTGAACTCTCGTTAACAGATGACATTTTGGGCTTTACAGTAAGGAAATATATCGTTCGTACGTTCTCCTGAGTAACGTCTCGATAAATATTATTGAAAATAAAACAAAATTCAACAGATAATATAGGTCTTTCTTCAGTTATATATTGCGTTATCCACATATTTACAAGGCATATTTAGCATATATCGACAACTTGATGAGAAGAAGAGAGTAACAGCAATAAGTTTTCACACGTCATTTAACAGAGTACGTACCTTTGTGTTAAAGATTCAGGTTGTCAAGTTCGTCTTAGTCACTGGTTTGTCAGAACTCCACAGCTTTCTCAAATGCTTCTTCCTTTGAACAAGACACTAGTACAAACTAATGCTCCGGAAGCAAAAAAGATTACGTATAGAACTACTGTAATATACCGAACGTCGTACACGTCGACTTTGCCATAAGTAAAATTGTTTAAAAGCAACAAATTTACAATAAGTAAAGGGAAGTTACATGAACGTAAAACAAACTGTAGTGTGAGAGACTGGGGAGAGGAACGCCTATATACTGCCAACAGTGCTTCCACTTCGAAGGAAATTTCCTTTTTGTAGGAAATTTTGTGGAAATGAAAGAGATTCGAAAGAAATAATTTTTTGAATAGAATTTAAAGGATTTTTTTGAGAATTTGAAGGAAATTTGAGAGAATTTAAGGAACATTTATTTTTTTTGTAATATTGCAGTAGGTGATTCAGTGCAAAAAAAATGAGGTTAAATGTCAGTCGATTATGTCATGATTTATTGCTAGCGGAAAACAAAAATAATCTGAGCGTCTTTGATAATCGGTTTTCATTCTGGCCTGCAGACTCGTTTCTTCGTTTACAAGTTTCATAATCACGTTTCTTTGTCAACCGTTTTTCTTTTTGCTTAGCAGACTCATTTTTCCACTTACAAGTTTCATAATCACGTTTCCTTGACAGCCTTTTCTTCTCTGTGCTTTGTAGACTCATTCTTTCGCATAGCTGCAGCATAAGCACGTTTTCTGGATAACCTTTTTCTCCTCTGCTCTGGAGACTTATTTTGGCATAAATGCGTTTTTCAAATAATCTCTTTGCACTTGCTTCGTTAGACTCGCTTGGTTCATTATCGCTGCTTTTTAAAGGTGTTCGACTTTTTACAGAAACTGACGCGCCCTGCATTCTTGTTACACTTAATACGTTGCATGCAACACCTTTTAACTCAAAACGTAAAACTATGTCCTCCTGAGCACATCAAGTTAGCTGAAAATACTGTACTAAGTCATCAACACCTTCAACAGAAGTTAAAACACAATATCCACATGAACATGCATTCCATAAAGATCTTTTGAGTGAGAATCAAAAATTTCAAATACGTTTGGAAATGGTCTAAAAATCGCAACTGTATTGACATCAATGGTAAGCAAACAGCTTTTGTAATTTAACAAAGAACTTGAAAATAACTGATGAAAACCATGTTCAATTGACACAAAGGGGCCATTTCATTTATTGCAGGACCCGGATTTTCTTTAATGTCATTTGCAAGTCTTAACAACAATGTCACATATACATGGTAGCACATCATCTTGGTAAACCAAACAACAACTTCATTCTTTCTTTATACTGCTTAACAAGCTGTTTCAGGCAAGGCAAATAATCTACACTGAGATATAACAATAATATTTCATTACAAAATTTATCTCTCATACGAAATGAAGCTTCCTTAGCTTCCACAAATTTGTTATGCGAGCCAATTCTTGACCTGTACAGTTCAACGGAGACCCCTATACTCTCGGTTTGAGTAAATGCTCAAAGCAGCGGCAGCACAGAATAGTCTCTAAAAATTTTGAGCTAGGCCCTCATTTTTGTCTCGAGACTACGTTTTCCGCCGGGTAAGTCTATAGCCACGGTTTTCAGTTGTACTGAACACCAACACAATGGCTATAAAAAAAAGGTTTTCAGCAGTGGCACAACGGTTTACTTCAACAATACCAGCACATCGGTTTGGTTCAATAATAATACCGGCACAACGGCTTGCTTCAATAATACCAGCACGATGGCTTGGTTCAATAATATTTGTCGTTTGGTGCGTGGCCTTTCACGCAAAATGGCGCCTAATCGAAATGTGATCGGTGCAAGCAAAATGGCTCCGTAGACAAATTTTGGATACGTTATGCCCACACGTAGACTGAATCTGGCCAAGATATTGGTCAGATGTTGGTCGATATTTTGCTAATCACTTGAAGATAACAATTTATAGTAATTCTTCTGTGGCTGCGGCAACCAAGCCAGGCAGCTTGTACTTTAACCTTACTTTTTTGTCTCGGTCACAAAGGTTCTTCGGTTTCTATAAAAGTGCAAAATTTGGTTGACAGGAAACGAGATAAACATGCTCCCGTGAGCCACAGTATGAAAATAAGAGCCAAGTTCAAAATTTTTACAGAAAGACACAGGGATCTCTCTCCATAATATGGTTAAAACAGTACAAACATGTTTGAGTTTACTTACTGACGTTTCATTGCAAACGCAAAGCATTATCAAAGTAATAATACAGGGAGTAAGTTAACATATTTATATTTACCAGGTATAGGATAACGCAAAGCCAATAAGGAGGGAGGAAGGTGTGAAGGTTTAAAGCTTCAAATGTTTAAACTCAGAAATCAGAAGGTTTTTCCGAAATAATAATTCAGCCCCTAAATTTCTTTCTTTGAAGTTTTACCACCATAGACTTAGTTATGATGTAACTGCGATGAGAAGTGAGCTTCCTCAGGCTGAGAAGCCAAAAAAGATCGGGGTCGCATAGTTTCAGGGATATGTTAACTAATGGTACATTTCCATATGACTAGGAAAAGGCAAGACCTCACGCATAAGTCAGGTTGTTAGGATAACTGTGGGTATTATCAACCAATTTGTGTTCTTTCGTTCTCAAAATATTTTGAAAAATTATTCTGTGCACTGTTATATAAATGTTTGTAAAGGAAACAGCATGGTTTCGACTGCGAGTTGGAAAAATCACGAACTGACGAGTAACTTTTATCACGGACTATTTGAGGTTTTTGAAAAACGCACAAGTTCGTGTTTTTCCAATTTCCATGGGAAATCGTGCTATTACCAATTAATAATATGCATGAAGAAAGTAATTCAGTGCCAAAAAGGTAACTTAATGCCGAAAAAATGTAATTCAGGGCAAATTACTGTTACCTTTTTCGTGCACTATATTACCCTGAAATTGCACTGCTCGCAGATAATTCGAATCTAGAAATTTATTTAAGGAATACAGTGTCTAAGTGCCCATCAGTATTAGTCTTGTACTTACAGGGAACGACTTTCCATTGTATACTGTCTCTTTGCAGCCGCAAATTAGCGGCTACTTGATAATGAACATGAAATGTGGTTTAATAAATGCTGTTCTCTTCAAGGGTGGTGGAATGGGGGTGGCACTGCCACAGTACTTCCGACAAGTGGCTTAATCCCTCAATATTTCCAGGCTTATAGCTAAAAACGTGCGCGTTACTTTCACTATTGTTACAAGAAAGTTCTATCCTTTTTAGCAGCTTTATCCAAAATATTAAAAACAAAGTACGGAAATACTACTTTACATGTTTATATAATCCACTAAAACTTTCTCGGGAGATTGGTGAAACGTGTTCTCCTTTGTCCTGCATTTTGGTAAGGTTTAATCACCAACATAAAACATCTTGCACTAGTAATGCTTCTGCTACTTGACAGTTGTATGCAGCACTTGCTTAAAAAATTGCATCTGCACAGTATTAGAAACGTATCACATAATTTAGCTTATAAATTCTAAAATAAAGTAACAATCGAAAGTGCAACGACAAGAGTGATTGTTTTTAATGTAATTGGAACAAACCCAAGAGACCGAAAATAAGAAAATAGAAAAAAACATACTCGGCCAAGTTATGTCCAAATTCAACTCGAGACCATATGATTACCTGTACTAATATGTGCAAAGCATTGCGTAAATAGCAACTGAGTCCCTGCAATCGACGATATTAACGAGGTCCACCGTCAATTTTAACTTACATAAGCATCTTGTGTTCATAAATAACAGGAGGAAATAACATTCCATGACTTAAAATATTCAAACTGATAAATCTCCTTCGACTTTTATGCGCTCATATTTTGTAATATTGTTCTTAAACACTTCAGAACTCGGGCCATAGTACAAATATCTATAAATACTGAAGAAGAAGTTCAGAAATGAAATACACAATATTGATATAAGTATAGTAGCAATATATTGTGGATAGATTGTAACCGGACAAATTCCAATCTGAAATCATCAGCAATGTACTCTTACTGTTGAGGAACTTTTTGCTTCATATTTTTCCAGACATTAGCAATAAGCAAACCTTCGCCCTTGACCTTTTTGGTAAAAAAGTTTCCCATTACCATGCCATTCGGCAACTCAGAAGCTCCTCCGCTCTTTCCTACTGGTACAACCATCGCAGACCTGCCGGCTTTATAAGGTTTCAGAGGCTTGTTTTCATTCAAACGTCGTATGTTCGCACAGACATTGGCTGAATGGAGAAAAATACAAATATCAGTGACGAGAAGTCGAAAGAACCAACATTCCTTCACTAACAAAATAATTGAAAAGAAACTGGGTAAAATCACTCCTACATTAATGTTATTTACTTCATAAAATGCAACTGTTGCTGGGATTTCCTATCAGACACATTATACGAGTTAGAAATTTTTTCGCCATGCAACCCGTATAACTGGAAACACTGCCAAAACAAGTACAGATTGGTCACAAAACTCATTAACTGTATGTGTGTGTGTGTGTGTATGTATGTACGTATGTATGTATGTATGTATGTATGTATGTATGTATGTATGTATGTATGTGTGTGTGTGTGTGTGTATGTATGTGTGTGTGTGTGTGTGTATGCATGTATGTGCGTGTGTCTGTATGTATGTATGTATGTATGTATGTATGTATGTATGTATGTATGTATGTATGGATGGATGGATGGATGGATGTATATATACTAGTAGTGACATTTTAGTTTACGGCTCTAAATTTGACAATTGCTCCTATCATCCACCCTTGGGCCCCGAAGATGTTTTCCTTAACTACTGCTGGAATGCGTGGCTGCTGGTCCCGAGAGAACAAAGATCGTTCATCCCTGTTTTTTTTTTTTTTTAATTCATGGAGTTCGTCCATGTTTTATGTTCTACCTCATGTTTATAATGACCTCATGTTTTGAGCCTGGTGAATGTCTCATACGAAATGTTCTTAATCCCGTTTCCTATTTAATTTTGGTGTCATCGTTGGGTTTCAGAACTTGAGTGGGGCCTCTGGGAACCTGAAAGTATAGGAACCCAGAATTTAGACCCCAGTGCATGAGTTCGTAAAACTAAAATTTGGTGTTTCTGATACTCCTTGTTTACTTTAGTTCGACGAAAACTTAAATTCTGTGATAATTGTTTTTCTTAATTATTTATTTGTTATAAAACTCTTATTCACATTGTCTCTGATCATCTTCGAAGAGCGGGCGAATTCTTTCTTCGTTTCTAAGCAACGCTACTGGTATATCTCCGCTAGCACTCAGTCTCTAAGGGCTAACAAATCCTATAGAACTGGTTACTATTAGGGCCTTGGTTAATCCACACATGTTCACAACATAAACGTCTAGCTAGGCCTGCAAAGATACATCCGCCCACGATACGATGTATATCTTGATACAGCTATCACGATACGAAACACCGTCACGATACAGTAAATATTTAGTTCGGAGAATATTGAGAATCGAACCTAAAAGGTACTCCGTGACTTGCTCTTTTGACAGAAGTTTAACTAAAATAAGCAGCAAAAACAATTGACTGGACTTTAAGTAAAAATGAGAAATACACTTTAATCAACACAATGTGAACATGAAGCCATTGTGTTAACTGTATCGAGATGGATCGATAATGTGTTCCGCACATCGATATTCGTATCGTGACAAGAAATATCAAGATATACGGAAATATCGGTATATCGTCTCAGGTCTACGCCTAGCTCTTTTTGAACGATATAACGCGATGGGATTAAGAGCATCTAAGTTACCTGCATGTGCACGGGCAATATACGCTTCCTTTATCTCTTTACTGTCACAGCAGTCTCCAATAGCAAAAACATCATCAAGTCCTTCAACTTGGAAGTATTCATTAACTTTCAGTTGATTTTTCTCATCTATCTTGTCTGACAAGCTGGAATTGTACGCTTCGCTGTTTATCTTGTTTCCAATGCATTTCACCACCAAATCAGCCTCAATACTTGTACCTTTATCAGTTTTTACCGTAACGGGGCCTGATAACCAGCCAACGCCAGATGTAAACTAAAATCACACAATGGGGTGGATACAAGTGGTACAGTAAATAAATTGGAGCATGAGCATTGCGCTGTATTTAGCTACCTCTCCATTTGTACGGATACAAATAGTGGAAAAATCGTGATGACCAGAAACAACAAGATTGTTTCCCCATGTACGAATGAGGAGACGGACGCGTATACGGCTTGCAGACAAGATTTTAAGAATTGGATCATGTAGCGATCCTGCCATTGCCGTATTATAGTGAATTCGTATGCGGTTGCACGTATAAATTCTCTTTAAAACACGGGAAAACCGCATGTATGGAAATGAACAAAAAACTTGTCTGTAATCAGGATACATATTCGTATCACCATCGTACCCGTACCCGTATTCGTACAAACGGAAACGTAGCTTTCGTGTCAAAATTCGTTGTAATTTTGAGTGACTACGTCCTTTGTGGTATTTCTTATATCAAATTTGAACCACTCAATTTGTTTTAGCGATTAGATATTCGCACGATTAATGTTTAACTGTCATTTTAAACTGCTTTCATTTTGTTAAAAGACTTTCCAAGGGCGTCTAGCCAATCAAATTTATGTTTAATATTTTGCTGCTAAATGAATTCGGCTATATGGAATCGGCGAATATATCCCGCATGACAAATTTAGCGAAACAAGTTCTTTGAATGAATTTGTAAGAGTTACATCTCAAACTCATTAATAATTCATGAGCAAAACACAAAGGAAATCAGTACCGAGACGAAGTTTGGATATGTGATCTTAATTAGCATAGAATTTCGTCAAATTTAAACGCAACTTTCTCTTTAATTACGGATTCGTTTGAGCTGTAATATCATGCACTCGAAAGTCGTGTTCCATCAGATATCCAAACAGCTTGAAGTTGGTTAAAAAACTCGGCTATCGCCTCGTTTTTCAACTCACTTCTCGGTGTTTGGATATCTGATGAAACACTCCTTCTCGTGTATGATATATTACATCACAGTATTCATACGTGCAAGTACGAGGTTCATTCATCTAGAATTAATAACAGATTTATCAGTCCATTCATATCTAAGAGCGCTAAAGCGATGTAACGGAAAAAGATGACTAACATCTATGGTTATCACGGATAATTGGAAGACTATCCAAAATATACTGAAGTGAAAAAATTTGTCCGTCAGATAAACATTTCCTCAAAGTTTAATGTCCCAACATCGAGTTGGAGAGGAGATCTTTTTGAAATCTGCGTAAAGCTAGCAAAGAAGTGCACCCAGGCAGTGGCGTAACGCAGGTAGATGGGGCCCTTAGATGTTTTTTTGGCGAGGGCCCCGGGGAAGCCATTAATGTAAAGCACAAAACTAAACCCACTAACGTTCAATACCGTATATTTGCACTTTTATATTATCTGCATTTTTCTGGCATTAGCCGGAATTAAACAGTCAACTTACTCGTTACTAGGTTGATTTGTTCCACGAGTTGCTAGAAACCTATGCGGTCTTTCCTTCTGGAATTAATGTTTGCAAAACGATGAATTAGCTCGCTCTTGTCCAAAGCTTTTGCCTCTTCATTTTCTATAGAAAGAATTGCCAATCCCGCAAGCTTTTCTTGGGACATCTTAGAACGTAGATATGTCTTAATAAGTTTGAGTTTAGAAAATGAGCGTTCTGCTGAAGCTACTGTAACTGGGATGGTTGCAAATAAAACAAGGACTTTATACACTTGAGGAAAAGATGAGCAAACGCGACTTTCAAGCATTAACTGGATTACATCAACAACTGATCGTCGCTCACTAATCTTTCTTCTAAACTCATTGACAAATGATCGATATTCGGACACTAGTTCGTCAGAGAAGTCAGGATATTCCCTCACAATTTCCCCTGCTGCCGTTTCGAGTTGAGGAGACTTCAGTTGAACCATATGTTGTGGGAAAAGGCAAGAAAACAGGCTCGTTATCATTCTCTGACCTACAAATCGGCGTTTGAGTTGCACGAGCGCAGTGTCTACTGTTGTATAAAAAATTGTAACCTTGAAGGCTTCTTCGGGATCATTTAACCTTTCATCTGTTGATAACTCGTCATAAAATCGCTTTGCTTTACGATTTCTCTTCTTCTCAAAGGTCAGAGACGAGACCCAAGACGTAGCCAATGCTTTTGCTGTTAACATAACTGAGCTCCAAGAATTTCTCAGGATATTCAGTTCTGAGATCGCACAATTTAAAAGCCTTGATGCAACCGACAAGTCAATCTTTGGTGACTGCAACTCTCTTGAAGCGCTGTTAATTGCCCGCAAAATTCTTTCCCACAAAACAATAAATAAAACAAATTCAAATTTTTCTATTTTCTTTTTCAATGACTTTGCTTCTTCCGTCTCCTTTCGATTAGAACATGTTAATGACAGGCGTGTCAGGACTCTCATTATATGTGGGTATCTGTCTCGAACCGCACGAACAGCATCAATACATGAACTCCAGCGTGTTGTGTATAATTTTTTTAGCGTTAGAGAACCTTTCTCAGCCTCAATACCAAGCTCTCTCCACCTGTTTAATGAAGATCCAAAGAAATTAAATACTTCTTTGAGCACGGAAAAGTAGTCGTCATTTTCCACCACTAAATTGACAGCGTCGTTGATGACAAGATTCAAGTTATGACTGCCACAATGAACGAAGGGAACAGGAGCATTAGCCGTATAATCAGGCTTTGCACACCAGCATGAACACCACTCATTACGCTGGCACCGTCATAGGCTTGACCCCGTATTTTTAACATGTTAATGCCCAAACCTCTTAAAAACTCCTCTGCAGTTGACGCTATTCCTTTAGCTGTCGGATCCTTAATTTCTATCAAACCCAGGAAGCTCTCTACAACTTTGCAAGTGTCTCCATCTATTTGAACCCACCGTACTATTACACTCAATTGATCTATTTTAGTTATATCAGAGGTAGAATCCAAGATCAATGACCAAAATGGTGAGTCATTAATCTTGTTAACCAGGGAATCTCTTACAGCATTTGCCAGAAGTGTTATCAGTTTGTTTTGAATTTTCGGGCTAAGGGACCTTGTAGCACGGGCTGGAAGTGCAATAACTTTTGCTAGAACTTCATCATATTGCGCCATCATGTATAACACACCACGAAAATTTCCACCTTCACAAATGCCATCACTAAAGTGCTCATCGTGACCTCTGAATGCCAAATTGAGTGTAGCGAGCGTTAATATTATAGTTATTATTCGCTCCAGAACTTTAACCCAAAAAAGTACATTTTTCTTGATTTCTTTCTCATTTTCCTCAACAATTGCCTTCCCAGATTTCCATCTCATATAAACTGCAGTAGCCTGAATATGCATGTTGGAAGTCTCATGCCTCTTAATCTTCCCAAGCATGTTATGTAGATCACCTGGTACCCCATTTATCCATCCTCTCTGACAATCATAATTTGGCGTTGAACGATTGGCAAATAACCAGCAAACTTCACAATAAGGTTTCTTTAGTTTTAATGAATAGCACAACCAGAATCTTGGAACAGCTATATTATCCACATATTTATTATAAAATCTTCCTCTAAAATTCACTTTTACAGGCCCTACCTCGTCGTTGTATTCAAAGGAACCAAAGCGTCTGGTTGGTCTGCATGGTCCATGCCGCATAATTTTTCTTTTTAAAGCAGGATCACTGATATTTTCCATAAAGTGGCCCCGGTCACTTGGAAAATGTTGTGTTTCATCAAAAAACACATTTTCAGTATTGGCTGATTTTCCTTCAGAAGAAGTATCAGTCACAAGATTGAAAGGATCTCCATCATATTTTGCCTCTTCCATTGTGGTGTCACCAGTAATAACAAAACTTGATACAGAACTGGAATTTGACGAATTTCGACCTTGGACAAGACCATCAGCATCAGCAGATTCAGTATTCGTACTTGATACATCGGACGAATTTCTGTCATTTTCGTTGTCCACGAAAGAACCATCTTTATCGTCACTAGAATAACCAGATGTGGAATATGTTTGGACTTCAGACTCTCCCTCCTCGTAAGCAGAACCAGCGGAAATATTCTCATTCAACTGGTTATCATTGCTACTTTTCTTTGGTAGGAAAGACAAAATAGAACTTGTATTCGATACAGAAATTTCCACTTTTCTTCTTTTCTCTGCTCTCTTTTGAGCTCCTGATTTGTACTGACGCTTTCCACTTGCTGACATGTTGGGAATATAGCAAGTTAAATGTATTTGAAGTCGGTAAAAAAGAAATACACAATGTCAACGAATATAATTATGGTAGAAGATTCGATTTATAGCACTCAAAACTTCATGTAATATGTGCGAAGCGTATTAAATAAAAATCGACAACTATTGCGGGCTCAACAATGGAATTGTTTATGAAATATACATTCAATCGCAAAGTATATTTTAGTAATGTTGTATAAATGCCGACGTCCGTAATCAATTGTGATCAAACGCTTTTGACTATATTTTTAATGGTGGGCTTGGGGGCCCCCTGCCTGTCGGGGGCCCTTAGTTTGCCGACTAACCTAATCTAAACGGCGTTACGCCCCTGCACCCAGGAAGTGACTGCACAGGAATGCCAAACTGTGCTTTACAGACTTGGTGGCAATTCTGGCCATAATTGAAGGAGTGTTAAACTCTATAAGCATCTAACCTAAATGTCTAGGACAAGCACGTAGAACCTCCATTGAGCCCATAATATCTTGTAATTGGACGACGACTGATGGAAGAATCCCTGCAGTCGAGACCTGCTGAACAAAGGAGTACAAAGATACTAAGAAGAAGAGGACGTTACATTAAACACGGAGCGATCGCATAAGAAGAGGCTGAGTTTCTCAGCCTGTCAATTATGATTAAGGAAAGGTCGCATGTTATTGGTCAAATGAGTTCAGACTAATTTCTGGTGGACGAATATCACGTTCAATTGAGGAGAATATAGGAGATGAATTTGTTTACAACGACGTTGCTGCCTGGATAGTATTTTGCGCCTGTTTGCCATTTGAACTGTTTTGACTGAGCCAACAATCCAAGAGCAATTCCATCACTTCAATATTTCCTGCCGGTTTTCCGTTGGACAGAAACTGATTCCTCACGGTGTTGATCTTTCTACGTACTTCTACCAAGCGCCCTTCCTCATCACGTTTCACTTCCATTTTGAAGCCGTAGTGGGCCTTGCTCTCTTTAATTGCACTTTTATTCTTCTGGTAGTAGGCTTTATTCCGATGATACTTGCTAAGCCCCGCAGAAAGCGGAGTTGTGCTTTGCGCAGAGGTAGAAGTCCGAGCTGTTGGATGAGAGCAACCGAGCATATTTGCCACAAATGAATTTGAAAGTGGCGCCAGTTTTTGTTTATATTTATATTACAATCTTCAAGGATGCGCCAAAAAGAATACAGATGGCTATGGCACATCGCGGACGTAATAAAATGTGAATCGTGCCCAAACACTGCGCGGGTAGGATGACTATAAGTGAATGAAGATGCGCAGGACGTCTCGAATGATTATAATACGACGTATAACAACCAGAAAAATCAGTAAATGTGGCATGTTCAGCCATTTATTGCTTTATATATTGTTTAGCTGTATTTTAAAAACACACTTTAAAAGTATTTCCGTAAGCTTTAGGCTCTAGGACACGCTTGTGGAGCTCTACGCTGTCCAGTTCAGTCACGCTTCAACGTGCCCGCCATTTTGAAACATGCAACCGCCATTCGAAGCCAGAAATGTGGGGGGAACTTACCGTTTTATAGCGTCGTTCCGTGTTTAAGCAGTTACTGGAATATTTCCGTAATCGTTTGAAGAAAGAATATTTAAGCGGTATTCGAAAGTATCAGCGGTTGCAAATACTAAAACCAAAGACCAGCAGGACAAGCGACCAAGATTATGTTGGCGCATCGGAAAAGTGATGAATTTATTTCCCAGAAAAGATGACATTGTTCGTTCAGCCAAAGTGAGAACTCTAGGTGCACCCTCGGTGCGCCTTTGCGTACTGTTCACGTCAGCGGCAACAGCAAACCTCGAAGAAACTTCATGCTATTGAGGTCATGTGTAGCAAAGAAGATCAGTTAATATCGTGGCTATAGACTTTTCGGGCGGAAAACGTAGTCTCAGGATAAAACTGAGAGCCCAGCTCAAAATTTTAAGGTGAAGAACCATGATCGCAACAAGGCAAGACAACTTATTTTCAAAATGTTTTAAGTTGTCTTGCCTTGTTGCGATCATGGTTCTTCACCTTAAAATTTTGAGCTGGGCTCTCATTTTTATCCAAAGAAGATCAGCGTGAGAACTCAACCCAAGATGTGGACGTCAGACCTGTCATGGATGAGTCTAGTCCATCAGTAGTTGTTGGAAAATAAGATTATTTACTTTAGTTTATCTCCCTAAAGATGGTTAACTTCATCAATCAGGGGTATGATGTAGGAAATTTGATTTGAATATAAAACTTCAACTATAAATACATGACCTTAAAGATCATGAGGTGGGAGAGGGTCCATAGTTCAAGGTTTAAGTTGGAGAATAATTAATGATTTTGGTGGAAGTAAGCGAATTTAGTCTACTACGATTTATTCGTATTTGTTTAAGAGTTTAAATCTTTAAGGAGTACAGTCGTATGTAATACTATCCAAACCGCCAATTAAACTAGTTAACTAAACAGATAAACTGCACTACTTACATCGAGTTCTTCCAAGTTCGCTTTCTCACCCAAAATCACGTTAATTCCTTTACTCGTAACAGCAGACAGCAGTTTATTGTGGAACTTAGCACTGAGAGATGGATCACCCAATACATCTAAACTGTGAATTATATGGATATTTTTATTTCCATATTCTGAAACGATCTCGCCAGCTAATTCAACTCCAATCGGCCCTCCACCAATGATAACAATATTCGTACTCTCCTCGACCTAAACGTGGATAATTCTTGGTACAATAACGTTCAATTAGCTATGACCGTCTGTTGTTAAAAAAACTCCACTTTATATCAGCACAAGATCATTTGTTTAACTCCAGTTTTACTAGATTCAAGTCTCCGTCGACATGAAACTGATACTAAGACCTAACAATTAACTCGGGAAAAATTTCATCGACATATTAGGTAAAATGGTTTTGTCCGTACTTTTGTAATTAGGTAATTCACAGATTACTATCTCAATTTTCACCTAACCAGAATCAATACAGATACAATACAGATAGAATCAATACAGAATCAAGCAACGAGATAAATGTTGCATATAAATTGTACGTAGGAGCTTGGTGAATGTCACGGATCATAATTTATGTAGAATTTTGGATTTGAGCTTGACGAATGTCTACATATCGCACGGAAACTCGGTGATCTATACTTACCTTTCTTCTAAACTCTTCGTATAATTGTTTTGCACTTTCTTCTGAAGAACCCAAAGGTAGTTTTCCTTAATTAAAAATAACACTTTTATCAAAAAAGAAATAAAATAAATGAAATTTAAAAAAAAATTAGAATTAAAGAAATGAAAAACTTTGAAAGAAAAACGGAAATTTTCCTGCCAGGTTCAGGCTGGTTCTCGTAAGGGAAATTCTAGATTTTCTACGAAGGGAGAGCGAAGGTCTCAGGTAAACGTTCTGGGAAGATTCTAGAACTCTTGCGTCCCGTCGACACCAATTAGTTTTGAAAAGTTTACGTTTTCGGCCGTCTGTATGAAGACGATCAAGTTGCATTTGAAAATGTTCCCACTTTGGAGAGCGTTTTCAAAAATTTGCGTTTTAATCAAAAATGATATCTTAGCAAAGTAGAATTACTGTACGTTTTCATTTAAAAGCGCATCATTGTGGACGGGATTTGAATCATAAAAACGAGACTTTCTGCAATCTGAGAGCTCATTTGTCAACAGTTCAATTTTCTCTTACGGCTAATAATCAATGTCGATGCCAACCTCTAATCAGTAAGGAGAACTAAGACTGGTATGTGAGCCATTACACTCTCACTCTTAAACTACGAATCAGTAATTGTAGAACTGTCTTAAATTACCTATTACGCTAAGGTCTAAGGTCTCAGTTAGGATTAGGATTACAATTGATTATCATGAATCTAATGGTGAATTTAGATGAAAATCACAAATCAAATATGCAACTGACCCTAATCCTAATCCTAATTGGCAACTGCTCACCTACCATCACCCCGATGACAGTAACCCTAACTCTGACTCCTTTAAATTCACCAAGATTACATGTAAGCATATTAGGTAACTTAATACAGTTTGACAATTATTATTTGTAATTTATGAGGGAAGTGCGTTGTGCTAGCACATTTATGGCTAAGGTAAACCTTGTCTTATCTTTGAAATGGTCAAAAGTTAAACATCAATACATCATTCCATGATTTGTCATGTTTCAGACCTGGGAACCAGTGTAGTTTGTTTTACTTACAGTATGTTAGCAAACTTAATTAACTCTAGATATAATATTTGAGAAACATGAGAGCTTGGATATATTAAGGTAGATGTACAATCTTCAAGCTCGATACTCAGAAAATGATTTCTGAGCCGCAGACGGAAATCGAACACGCAACCTTCTGATGCCCTATAAAACGGTCTAACCATTAAGGTACCAAAACTCAGATGGTGAGCCAAGGTGCAAGTTCGATATATATGTGTGACCTAAGGAGAAGCCGCTATATATTAATAATGATTGATGTGGTTTAATGTTTGAGAAACATGAGAGCTTGGATATATTAAGGTAGATGAACGATCTTCAAGCTCGATACTCAGAAAATGATTTCTGAGCCCCAGACGGGGATCGAACGCGCAACCTTCTGATGCCCGGTAAGATGCTCTAACCATTGAGCTACCAAGACTCAGAAGGCGAGCTTCTCAAACATTAAACCGCATCAATCATTATTAATATATTGTGGCTTCCGCTTAGGTCGCACATACATATCGAACTTGCACCTTAGCTCACCATCTGAGTCTTGGTAGCTCAATGGTTAGAGCGTCTTACCGGGCATCAGAAGGTTGCGGGTTCGATCCCGTCTGGGGCTCAGAAATAATTTTCTGAGTATCGAGCTTGAAGATCGTTCATCTACCTTAAACTTTATTAACTTGAGATATAGAGGCCATTCATTAATTTGATATTAATAATAGTGATATGATTTAGGACTAAAATGCTGGGAACTTGAATGAACACCCTTGGTGTTTATTTTTAAAACATAGTGTAACGTGCCGCAATTTCAAAGCGGACAACAACTGCTTGGGACCGTGCCACTTTATTTATATTCAACGCAACAACAAAATCAACCAACACCCCCTTTATTTTTATCTAGCTCCTCTCACGTCGGAGTAATTCGATCTGCCCCAAAAAAGCCGCCAACAGCTGAGGGGAGGAGCGAAACATGATATCGTTACACTATCCCCTCCCTTAGAGTGAAACATGTCCTCATGTCATGCAATCAACAGTTAATGAAGTTCAAAAAGCAATACAAATCCCACTGCTCTTTCAAAACGATTACGTGTCGTAATCAGTCATCCAAGATGGTGGCTTTGCAGTTCGACGAGACCGCCGGCGCCCAGGCTCAGTTTCATCTGGATTTGCTCTGCTTGCAGGTCCAGGTAGGGGTAACACCCGCTGACGGCCAGTGCTGATCACAGGACAGTCCTCAGTTTTTCCTGCATCTCCTCTTCTTGCGGTGTGTCGATCTGGTGAAGCGACTAGTGAGTTGCTATCGAGCCAGTTCGGAACGTTGTCTCCTTGGTAGCGCTTGAGTCTGTCAACATGAATTATCCTTGGCTTTGACTTCTTGCCCTCCTGGATCCGATACACCAGGTCATCAAGACGGTCTACCACTAGGTATGGTCCTTGCCAGGGTCGACGCAGCTTTGCGGACTTGCCTTTCTTTCATTGAGGGTTGTACAGCCAAACGGCGTCCCCACGGCTGAACCGACGAGTCTGAGCACCATGATCGTAGTACCGTTTCTGGCGGTCACTCTCGACTTTCAAGTGCCTCCGTGCAAATGTATGCACCTGATCGATGTGTCCCTGCAGCTCTCGAACGTACTCGGTGCAATCTCTTAGGATCCCTGTCGTGTCTGGTTTCCCAAGCACAAGATCAATCGGCAAATCAATCTGCCTTCCAAACATTAGTTCACAGGGTGAATAGCCAGTAGTCTCGTGAACTGCTGAGCGGTACGCCATCATTAGTATAGGAAGGTGGCTATCCCAATCCCGCTGGTTCTCGTTCACGAACTTGGATAGCATAGCTTCCACGGTCTGGTTGAAGCGCTCAATCATTCCATCCGACTGGGGGTGCAATGCAGTGGTTCTGGTTTTGTCGATACCCAACAACTCACACATCTCTCGGAACACAGCCGACTCAAAGTTCCTGCCTTGATCGGAGTGGATCTGTCGTGGGACACCATAACGGGCGACGAACTCCTCTACTACAACCTTGGCGACCGTGGTTGCTTCCTGATTCGGGATGGCGTAACATTCTGTCCATTTGGAGAACTAGTCTCCGACTACCAGAATGTACTTGTTACCGCGGTCCGATACAGGAAGGGGACCAAGGACATCCAATGCCACTCTCTCCAGGGGTGCGCCGACGTTGTATGTCCGCATTGGAGCGCGGTGTTTTCGCTGAGGTCTCTTCCGAGACGCACATAGGTCGCACTTTCTGCACCAATTCCTCACGTCCTGCGCACAACCCGGCCAGTACAACCTTTCCTTGACCCGTCCCAATGTCTTCTTTACACCCAAGTGTCCAGCCGTCTTGTCATCATGGAGTTGGTGAAGCAGTTCTTCCTTCAGGTTGTTTGGGACCAGGAATTGCCACGAAGTCTTATCCCCGGCTTCCGACTCCCAGAGTCTATACAGCACCCCATCTCGTAGGAGTAATCGCTCCCACTGGCTCCAGTAAGTCTTAACCGTCTTGTTTTCCAATGACACACGAGTCCAGTCTGGTCGATCTTCTCCAGATTTATTCCATTCCATGATCTTCTTTAGGTCCTGGTCTTCTCGTTGACTTTCTCGTAAGTCGTCAGTGGTTCGGGTCATAAGCCAGAAGTCTCCATTGCACCTCATCGTTCCGCCTCTGGTTTGGACTGCACGCACCAGCTGGTCTTCAACACTTAAGTTTCCTGTGGAACCCACGTCCTCCAGTCTAACTTCGTGCTTCCTGTCAGATTCGGCTTTTTCTCTCTGCTCGGCACGGTCGCAGTGATTACACTCCTCGCACGGCCTCCTAGACAGGGCGTCCGCATTCCCGTGTTGTACCCCAGGACGGTGCTCGATCGTAAAGTCGTAGGTTCCGAGTATCTGCAACCATCTAGCTAGCTGACCCTCAGGGTTCTTGAACTTTAGGAGCCACCTCAAAGCACCGTGGTCTGTGCGTATCAGAAACCGTCTCCCACACAGATAGTGGTGGTAAGTCTTCACTGCTACAACCACGGCAAGAAGTTCTTTACGGGTGACACAATAATTCCGTTCGGGTTTAGTCAGGGCCTTGCTATGGTACCCGATCACTTTTTCTACACCATCTTGCAACTGTGATAGTACTGCACCTGCACCGACGTTACTCGCGTCCGCATCTAGAATGAATAGGTCATTTATCGTTGGATAGGCCAATATAGGCGACGTTGTGAGCTTGGACTTTAGACTCTGGAACGCGTCTTGACACTCTTTCGTCCACTTGAAGTCCCTTCCTTCTTCACTGAGTCTGTGCAGTGGTCTGGCGATGTCGGAGAACCCCCGAACAAACCGTCTATAGTAAGAACATAGGCCAAGGAAACTCTTGACTTCCTTCGCTGTCCTTGGAATAGGCCAGTTATTTACAGCTTCAATCTTTCGTGGGTCGGTGGACACACCTTCCTGACTCACTACGTGACCAAGAAAGGTTACTTTCTTCTGTAACAGGTCGCACTTCTTGGGACTCAACTTCAATCCAGCTGCACGGAGCCGTCGAAACACCAATCGTAGTCTATCCATTGCTTCGGAGAATGCTGCGGCGTGGATTATCACGTCGTCGAGGTAAAGGAGGCACACCTCCCACGGTAAGCCAGTGAGAACTCTCTCCATTAGCCTCTCGAAGGTCGCAGGAGCGTTACATAGGCCAAAGCTCATGACTGTGAACTGGTACAAGCCACTTCCGGTTGTGAATGCTGTCTTCGGTCTATCTGCCTCGTCCATGTCAACCTGCCAATATCCACTGCATAGGTCAAGCGTTGAGAACCACTGGGAACCTGTCAACGCGTCGAAACAATCATCGGTCCGGGGTAGCGGGTAAGAATCCTTAACTGTGACGTCATTTAGTCTTCTGTAGTCAACACAGAACCGGGTCGTGCCGTCCTTCTTCTTCACCAGGACTATCGGAGATGCCCAGGGACTCGAGGACGGCTCAATCACACCCTTCTGTAGCATCTTCTGTACGTGCTTCTCGGCTTCTGCTCTCTTATAGACCGGGATACGCCTTGCTGGTTGACGAATGGGCGGAGAATTACCAGTGTTGACGGTGTGTTTTACAAGGTCGGTTCGGCCAAGATCGTCAGGACGAGTGGCAAATATGTCGCCGAATTCTGTGAGAAGGGCAGCTAGTTCCAATCGCTGTTTGTCGTCCAAATGTTGTCCACTCCGCTCAAAGAGATCGTGCAAGTGTTCTGGAACGACTCTGTCATTAGACCTGGTTGGACACTGTCCTCCATCCTTCGCAATGTCCTCTTGTCGGTCACCATGTCCCGCTGAACGAACTCTACACCGGTCATCCATGTTGTTAACTTGATCGACGGGCTCGAATGTAGCTGCCACCGTGTTCTTGTATAATGTTCGTGCTTGGTTCGAAGGGTTTAAAACTCGCAATGGCACCATTACTTGCTTTGTGTTCACTAGCGTCCTAGCTAGAACCAGTCGGTCAACAGCCATCAACCGGGCTGTTGGTTCTAGTACACCAACCATGGCTTCAAAGGGGTCGATTACTCTCCCCATCACCAGTGTTTCGCTCTCGGGTGGTACAACGATTGTCTGGTCGACAGCTATTCGATAACACAATGGCTTTACCACCTGGTCTTCCTTTTCCTTGTCACTGATCCCAATTTCAAGTTCGTATTGACCATCGTCTAACGTTAGTTGGCAGTCGTACCCCCGGATAAAGTCTAGTCCTAAGATTCCCTCTGGTTCGATCTCTGCTACCCATATCTGATGGACTACCTCCTTCCCTCCCATTTGGAGTTTGAAGTCCCCACGTCCCACGAACGGTGAACAGTGACAGGGTCACTCAGGTACATGTATCATACAAGAGAAAATCAAGAGTGGGATGATTAGGTTCCTCCATTGAGAAAAATACTCCAACAAAAAAATTGGTTTGTATTTAATAGTGGCTTGCATTTGTTCTAAATTTTTGTTGAGGCAGAATTTTAATTTTAAAATTTTGAATATCTTAACTCCCTTTTTGAGAAATCACTGGATCTTTCCCATCATATTAGGAAGGTTTTTATAGACAATACCTGGAAAGTTATTCGATGATCCACAAGCAAGCACAAGATAATCGTACTGGATGATTTCTTCACTTTGCAGTTTCACATATTTCTCAGATGTATTTACACTAATGGCCATGCCTTGCTTAAAGACACCATTCTGAATTGCTGGTGCATAAGGAATCATTATTTTCCTCTCAAAACCAGCAGAGGTTATGGCAGCTCTTAATGATGCAATACAATGATGAAAATATGTCTTAGGATCAACAAGAGTAACGTGACAGAAGTTATCCAAGTTTACTGCAACATTTATACCAGCATAACCACCTCCTACAACGACAACCTTTGAATCACTCGCTTTTGAAGGTGAGTTCCCCATTACACAACTGCACCTAAACAAAGAAAGGAAATTGTACAGCATACTGCACTTTTCATATCACTTTACACATTATCCTCAAACTCACTGATAATTCATGAGGCTTTTACTCAACACAAGTGAACTGTATTCTGTCTTCTGCATGGAGTTTGATACCTGATCAAACACCAGTGACTGTTTGGTGTTATGACCCAGAGATGGTGGTAGTTTGATATCAAAGCAAGTATTTTGATATCCAAACACACAGGTTTTGACATCAATCTACTGCTCACTTAGAGCGATCAAAGAGTTCCCCCTTAAAGCATTATAAAAGTTACTTACAGCTAAAAATACCATCAAGAACCCTCTAAAAATTTGCAAAACATCTGGCTCAAGAATGAAATGACCTGTACTAATATTAGTTGTGTATTAACCATTTGAACAAGTGACTTCAAAGGATGAAATAATTCAATTTGGCTAATTATTGGCACTTGTTTTCTGCTGGAAATCATCAAATTGACTTACTTGACCTGTCTTCAATTTGTTTGAGTGACAAGTGTGTCCTCTTTGAAAAATTATGTTTGCTTACCAACATACAACAACACTGTGAATTTATTTTCCACATCTTATAGTAACAATCATCCCTACCCTGGATGAGTTTTTTTATCAAGTTCTCTTGAACATCCAGTTATTCATTTGAGTAGCCATGTCAAGAACTTGTGATTTGTGTTTTACAAATTTTACTGGGATATCCAAACACTCAAAAACATTCATCTCTTCATGTGTCCTCACATTTAGAAATCCCAGTGAACTACTTTAGTCTAGCACTGGTTCTTCACATAATATGCTACAACTAGGGGCAAATCAACAGGATCTATCATATCTTAGCAAACTATTGTTAAATATACAATGTGTTTAACAAATGGAAGAATAATTATGGTATTTGGGCCATAAAGTATTAATTCTCTCTAATCCTAACTGTAATTCTATGCCAAGAATCTATTTAATTCAATCTAATCCTATGTTGAGACAGCTGGACCATTGTCATTGCATGAGGCAAAATACAGGGCAACAACCATGGTCAAGAGGCCACAAAACACACTATTTCTTCAAGGTACCAGGGAGCAGCCCTGCCCCTTAATGAGTTAATTTCAAAAACTGGTCTGCAAAAATGCATTTGAAGTAATTCATCTCTATGGGCATCACAGAACCAGATGGCTATTCACCCTGACAACACTAAAATCATGCTTCTTGGAACACAGAAGAAACTTGTTACAATCCCTGAAACCCTACATGTTAACTTTGATGGAACTCCTCTTACACAATCAAACTGTGATAAACTCCTCAGTGTACATGTTGACCTGTCCCTTACATGGAACAACCATGTGTCAACAACTATCAAGAAGTACAACTCTAAACTTGAAATGACATGAAGAGCTAAACCCTTTCTTGGATGTAACAACTTAATCATGCTGTACAATTCTTTAGCAAAGCCAACAATGAAATACTGCCGTAGTGTTTGGGGTAACTGTTTTGCTGAGCTCCTTGACCAACTATTATTAGGCTAAGCCCAAAAACAAGCAGCAAGGATAATTCTTAATGCTCATTATACTACTTTGTCCCTTCAGTTATTTAAGGAACTTAATATTATCCTTGTTAGTGATGCTATACAGTATCGTATACTAATTATGGCCTTCAAAATTCTAAATAATCTTAATCCACCTTGCCTGACTAAACTTTTGTCAAAGCCTATGCACCAATACTCCACAAGATATATGGCAAATTATAAGTTATGTATGCCAAAGGCAAAAATTGATGCTGGGAAACAAAGATTTGCCTTTGTAGCCACGTCCCTCTGGAACAAGTATCCCAATGCTGCCACCACCCTTACGAGTCTCTCAAGCTTTAAAAGATTTTCTAAGAAATTTTTTAACAAAAAATTAAATGGAAGTAGGGAGCTCAAGAACATTAGACTCTACTAATGTAACACTTTTGTAAATACACATATGTTTTTTAACATGTCAGTTATTGACATATTGTTCCTTTATGGAAGTATTTTATCATTTTAATTTACTAATATTGTAATGATATTTTATTGTTACTATTATTTATTATGATTGTAAAGATTTATATATATTGTTATTATTAAGAGGACCAAGTTGGAAAAAAGCTATGCTTTATTTGTTATATCTATGGTAAATAAAGAGTTATTATTATTATTATTATTATTATTATTACAACTTGCACACCACCCAACTAAGGACAGTGGAAGGGGTCTAAGCCTGCTTATTACTATTATTTT
Organism: Heliopora coerulea; assembly: GCA_030142905.1. Classification (NCBI taxonomy): domain Eukaryota; kingdom Metazoa; phylum Cnidaria; class Anthozoa; order Scleralcyonacea; family Helioporidae; genus Heliopora; species Heliopora coerulea. The sequence continues at coordinate 1,236,681 of JASJOG010000069.1, read as the reverse complement.
TATTATTATTTTTATTATTATTTTTATTATTATTTTTATTATTATTATTGTTATTATTATTATTATTATTACTATACAAAGATTTTCAGCGCAGTTAAATGGACTGCAAATTCCCATTCAATTGCACAAAAAAACTTCAACTGAGGCTGAAATGTTGATAAACATATGGTGATAATGGAGCTTCTCATGTAATGTAATCAAAAATTTTTTCACCTTGGTTTAACAGGGCTAAAATTTCAGCCTGTGCTGGAATTTGTACAGGTACCCATGAGCACCCTTAGTAATCTCACTTGCAAATTTGCTTTCAGTGCTATCACATAGTGCTCCTCCACAGGAGGCTGCTTACAATACTCAAGTGCAATATACCTTTCCACATACTGCAGTTTCACCTTGGCCAACAAACTGTTAACTCTGCTAGTGGAAGTACATGTGCTTGTTATGATTGACATATAAGTGAATGATGGGAAAGGAACGAACAATGGAGTTTCACGGAGTACTCCATATACATGCTTCTTGAATATTCCAAGCTGTATGATGTCATTCTTTTGTTTGTAGATTGCATGTTCATGGGAATTTTTTTGTTCACAACAGCTTAGACATGAAGCCTTTGTTTTGAGTTTAATTTGAAGCATACATGTAAGTCTGGGTTCTGTAATATTTACAATATTCTGACAACAATGATAGCATTTTTGCTTGATATACATGTAAAGTTGGTCAGTATTATGAACTCATCCAGTGAGTAAAGTTTCAAGAGATTTCATTAAATAATCTTGAAGATGCAACTTACAGTATTCCACAACTAGTCAAAATACTGTGTCTAATAATTGACATAACAAATTATCTTATAACAAACTGAGATATCTCAAGAACAAATTAAGATTGCAAAAAACTGTTGAAGGAGCCTCGTGTTCATTTCAGGAGTTCTTTCAGACAAGATAACCTTGAAACTTTTGAGTGATTTTGTCTCGGTTATCATGTGAGAAGGGGATCTTTAATGGGTATTTCACGACACAATTTGACAGTTCAATGCTTTTAATGTGGGAAGTTAGTCTGACAATAAAAAATATGCAGTTTTTTGCTCACCTTTTCACTCTTCTTCCCTTGCTGTTCTTTAGAAATAACAATCAAAGCTTCACATAAAGCTCTCACTAACTCTTGAGGATTTTTCTTACTTGAGCTAAATAATGGCATTTCCTGTAGAGCAAAAAATGTTGAAAGTTTTCCGTCACGTCGGAGAAATATTGGCACGATTTTTATCATAATAAGTATAAGTAACCGGGTGGATATTGACTCAGTTTATTTTTGTTCAGAGTATATATCTGTATTAGGGCAAGTTTCAAAATCTCTGGCTGAGCAAGTAAAAACAATTGGCCGCTGCAGTGATTAAAATTAACCTGGGAAGTCACTTTTCTGTTTCAAAATCATTCTCAGCGTAACATGAAAAAAAGAACGTCAAGATTACTGCACATATTGCAAAAACTGGAAAAATGTTTACTTGAGCAAGATTTGAATTTGTTCCATCTGGGCATTGAATCCCTGCCCTACCCGTTGATCTATTGAGTCTTGCGTGCACTGGAAATGTTTGACAGACGAACCGGGCGGGAATTGTAAACGGGCAGTAAATACAGGTATCACAGGCCAACATAAGATAAGAAGTAAACGCATATCATACAACTGTAAAAAAAACTGTTGAAGTTCTAACGTATCGTTATTACTTGGAACATCAGAGAATAAACGATTGTTTAACAAGGTCATTCAAGGCTGATATTTACATTTTAAACAAATCGTAATAACTCGAGACCTAAGTGAGCTATTATGGAGCTATAATTGCTAATCTTTATAAGTAAAAACGTTCCTTCTAATAAAAGAGTTTCTTCAAGCCTAATATTCTCATTTCATATACAAGTCAACATTTCTGGAAAAACTATAGTCTTCAAATGAGCGTTGTAAAACCGCAATCGTTTTTTGTGTCAAATAGAATTTGCATTGTAAGTCTTCATTTCCAGTATGAATTGCTGTAGCTGCTTACGGGTACTCTTGAGAAACAAACAATAATTATAGGCAATAATCTTACACATAGCCTTAAATAAGTTTGGCTCTATTTTGCACAATACATTAGACTATCATTCTACTGTCACGAGAGACAAATTTAAAGTATAAAAAACATCCCATCACAGCTTGCACGAAATTTGCCACTACCGTATTAGTCAACGAGACACATGACGCAACAATGCGGTTCAACGCACTGATGAAGCCCTGAGTGAACAGGATGAAAGCTCATGGGAACCTATCTCTGAATGTACATGACTGATTTTACTACAAACTGATCCATTTTTTTCACCATTTAAACCGTATAGAGTCGAGCATCATGGGAAACTTTGTCAAGTGCTCCTTCTTTGAGTTTTTAATTTAGTTTTAATTTTGAATGACCAGTTTTTAAAACTGGTGAATTGCTGGCCAAATGTCCGAGGGTATTTGCAGAGTTCTTTCGCTTTTTCTATGTTCCTAGCTTCCTGTTTTTTGCTGTGTATTGCATTTGGATGGTCAGTATATGCTCCATTTGCAGCAATTACTGGTATTATGTTACATAATTTCCTTTTATTTTCATTCACATTTATGGGAATACTGAAGTCACTACTATAGATTGTAGAGCTGCCCAGGCTCTCTAAACTGCTGGGAGGAATTTAGTAACATGAGGGACCCCTTCTGCAACACAAAAACTACAAAATAGGGTCATATTATTGAAAAAAGATCAAATTCAGCTATCAAATAAAATGCATTATGTTATACCATAATATTAATACTGAGTGAGCATTAAGAGTTAAACATGGATTTAAGTAAAACTGAAGAAGCAAATTCAGCTGTCTATTATGTCAAAATAATCATCAACAATTAACTCATTTCAACATGGTGCAAAAGTGAAAAATTGAAAATTTCCAACGTGATACTTCTGCAGGAGAATATCGAGGAAACAGTCATGTAAAACATGAGTGAGTGCAGATGAAGAATTCAAACATAGAAGACTTGACAGGCTTGATGCTGCTTTGATAGAATCACTATTAATACATTATTTACTTTTTAATGCACTACCGTATTTCCCGGCGTAAAAGTCGACCCGGGATATAAGTCGACCCCTTATTTTTTGACCGAAATATCATGATTTTTACAATACCCCGCGTATAAGTCGAGTCCGTCAAATTATGTAGTTACCAGACAGAATAGTGTTCGCAGCAACGTTGATGACATTGGCAAATCTTTTAAAGCATATTTTTTTAATTATTAAGAGCTTATTTTCATATAGAAAAACTACACATACAGTACCGGTATTTACTATAGCTACTTAATGCAAAAACCTTACAAACCTTTGTTAAGTAGCATTTATTTAAACAGACTAGACAACCAAGAGTTGGTTTTGTCCCTTATCCAATGATAAAACTACCACTGACTCCATCCTTTCTTTTTGTATTAATTATTTGTAATTATTTGTAATTATTTGTATTACACAATCACAATCAGACTTTCATACAAAATGCATGGAGCCAAAAAGGCATACTGTATCTGGAAGTTAACATTGCCATAAACTTGGCAGTTAATCCGTGTGGCACTTTAAGGTTTACAAAATTCAAACTTTTTAGTATCTATTGTACTTGTATTTTTAAGTTTTGAGGAAGAGTTAATACTCCCTTTAAGAGTAAAACTATATATTTGTTATTTATCTTCAGTGAAACAATGAATTTTATAAAGCTACAAAAATAATCTAGTATAAAATTGCTTTGGATTCTTAATACCATACATACTTACAAGTATATACCACTAATACCATGTGTCATTACCACCTTCACATATTAAACAGTAAGGCAGTACTTAAGAAATAACATTATGGCAAATTACATAGTTGTAAGATCCACAAATACTGTATGTACATGAGAGTTGTGAAATTGAAGGGGTGGTCAAATTTTTTTTATCCATTATGCTTTTGATTGCTATTTGCATGGGGTGATTTAAATTAATTTATTTCTTGTAAGAAAAGTAAAAAGAATTATGTACTATAAAGATGCCATTACACCTTTCAGGAAAATATTTGCTAACCATGAAAGTAGCATGATTGGATGCAGGAAAGGACAGAGATGGATACCAGAGAATATTTTGTATATGCATTTTTGTGGAGAAGGTCATAATGGAAACAATGATACATGTAATTATGGTATCAAAAATTACAGGTAAGACCAATGTAATGAACCACTGTAATTAATTTAACCTTGTTTGTTTGATCTGTCCAGGAAAGGATTTGCCCTCTTTTTTTCACACACAGACCTCACTCCTCAGTTGCTTGGTCAACAGTCACTTTCACTTGAGTAAGTTGACCTTGATTAGCTCGAATATTTTGCTAAGTTGACTTTCATAAAAAGTCCTAATTTTTTTTTATTTATTTAGTTTTTTTTATGTTTTTATATTTTACACATTAAGGGGCAAGGGTTATTCCCTTGATGAGTCAAATCACCTGGCATTGGCCAGAATAAAATTATAAAGTGTGCTCTTGCCCCTTGATGGGTTAAATAAACTTTATAGTTGAATTTTTTAAAGTCAATCTTTGCTTATTTTGATCGTATTTTGACATCCTAAATAAGTAAAAACCACAACCAGAGGACAATTTTAAAAAGTAAAGGATAAAACACAGACCAAAAAATGTCATCTTGAGACTTGGTATTCAAGTTAAAACAAGAAACAGAGAAGTTGGAAATGGTAATATTTCGGTTCCTATTTCAGATTCATTATCAGACCAAATGATTTACAAAGCTTGCTACACTATATCTATAAAATTACAAGGATGATGTCATTGGTTATTAACAATGAAATTAACATAGCCAGAAATTAACATATGTCAGATTGAAAGCTTGACAAGAGAAAAGTCAGATAGTAAATTGTCGAATGGCTGACAAATGCTGGGAGCATAAAATTAAAAAAGATATGGTTACATAAGTGGAAAGACCAGATCAGACAAAAAGTGAAAGTTCTTTGCTAGCCTTTAGGTCACTGTTCATTCCTGGCTTATTAAGTTTAATTAAAAGAGTTTCTAAAATAAGTAATAGGTTCAAACTATTGAATTTACAAGTATGAATTATCTTAGAGTTATTAAAGATGAAATTATTGAGATATGATTGGGAAGGAGAGGAGTATTTAAGATTATAATAGAGAGAATCGAGGTTTACAAAATACTGGGTATGTGGACAGTTGAAAAGATATTGTGCCATAATGCTGGTGTTGATGTTGGAAGAGCACTCTGAAAGGTGAGTTTGTAGACAGTGTTCTGTTTTGCCAATATATTTGTTATTACAACCAATACAAGCAACCTCATAAATAATGTTGTTTTGAGAAAGGTCAGATATTTTATCTTTATTAGAAATAATATTGAAAAAGGCAGCTTTTTTAGTTTGGTAAATGACAACAAAATTAATTTCTCAGCCATTCCACAATTATCTGGCTTTTCTCTTGTCAAGCTGTCAATTTGACATACATTAATTTCCAACTATGTTAGTTTCATTGTTTATAACCAAAGACATCATCCTTGTAATTGTATAGATATAACATAGTGAGCTTTTGTAAATCATTTGGTCTAATGATGACTCTGAAATAGAGCTGAAATAGTATTGTTTCCAACTTGTCTGTTTCTTGTTTTAACTTGAATATCAAGTCTCAGGATGATATTTTTCGGTCTGTGTTTTATCCTTTCCAAATAAGTAAATTTAATAAATTTTACCATCTTTTAGTCAATCTGACATTCATCCCTAAGGTACAATGTTAAACTTGTTAATAATTTACAATTCACACAAGTTAGCAATTAATTAAGCCTTTTACATTGTAAAATCAATAGAACCTACATGTAAGCCCAACAAGAACATTTTACAACTCTCCAAAGTACCCTATGTACTCCTTATATGAGGCCTGATTGCTGTCACCTGATACTCTGTCAGTAGAGGTGTCAACAGGCAAAGTTATCTGTATATGTAAACCAAAAGTAAAAACTCGACTTTCCCACATAAACATCATTATACTCATAAAATAAGTAATCAGTAAATAAATGAATATGCCTTGATATGCATATACATATTTATACTTCATAACAATAGTCAATTTACATGTAGGATAATAATTTTATAATATAATTAAGATGCTATAATTATAATTTTTGAAACTGTAAAATCTAAAAGATGGGTGAGAAATCGTCTAGGCACTGGTTTGTCAGAACTCCGCAGCTTTCTCAAATGCTTCTTCTTTTGAACAGGACACTAGTACAAACTAATGCTCCGGAACCAAAAAAGATTACGTATAGAACTATTGTAATATACCGAACGTCGTATACGTCGATTTTGCCATAAGTGAAATTGTTTAAAAGCAACAAATTTAAAATAAGTATGAGGAACAGGGTTCTCAGATCTTATTGCTAACATTTCCTTAGATTCGACGGTTAAAATTCCTTAGATCGATCAAAATTTCCTCAAACTCGGGTCAATCCCCCAGGAACGCTCCAAACCTCCCGTGACGATCGAAAAGGCGGGAAAATTGTTGGTTTTTAGGACTATTTATCATGGCTGACTCAGAGTCGTACTCTGAAGATGAGGGAAGCCCTCCCAAAACAACAAAAATGACAAGAAAAAAATACAAACAGAAGTTTCGCACAGATTGGATGAAAGATCCTGCTTTTAAACAGTGGCTTATTACACCTACAAATGCTAACTACGAACGATCATGCAAAGTGTGCTTGAAGAAAATTTCCTGCTCAAAAACTGCTCTTCAAAGACACAAAGAATCAGCTCAACACAAGCAAGCTTGTTCAAGTTCATCGAACCAGACTAGCATTTACGTTAGCCTTCAAAAGCAAGAAAATACCAGAACATACAAGGTGATCACTACAATTCAATTGGCTGCTTTTATCGCCGAACACAATCTACCTCTTAGTCTCAGTCCGTTTCTTCTCGACTTCCTGAAATCAAGAGCACCAAAGAATAATCAGGAAGCAAAATGCCTTCAAGAAATCAAGATAGGAGCCACCAAATGTACGAACATGATTCGCCAAGGCGTCGGACTGTATCATGTAAAAAAGTTGGTCGAGATCTTACACCACAAACGATTTAGCATCATACCAGATGTGTCAACCGAGAAGCAGTTGGGAATCTGTGTTACGTATGTTGACGACGACTTAAAACCAGTAACTAGGTTTTTGGATGTAGTCGAAGTCAGCGACACTGGAGCTAAGGGGCTTCCGAAAGAGGGAGAGAAATCAATACCTCTCTCCAACATCATTGGTTACTCTTCATATACCTGCAATGTTATGTTTGGTGAAAGTTTAAGTGTTTCCACCCTTCTGAAGAAAGATTTGCCACATGTTGCTGCCATCAAATGTAGCTGCCATATGATTCATCTCTGTGCATCTAATTCTTGCTTAAAGTTGTCTATAACACTCGAAGATTTGTGTAGAAACATCTACTCCCACTTCAGCCGGTCAACGCTAAGGCAGAAGGATTTTATACAATTTCAAGAGTTTGTGGAAGTGCAACATCACAAGTTGTTGAAACTTTCCCAATCAAGATGGCTATCGTTGGAGAGCTGCGTCACTAAAATTCTAGAGCAATGGGAAGTTCTTCGTCTGTATTTCACCGCATTTGTGGCAGAAGGGAAAGATCCTTCTTACACAACAGAGAGCATTTTGAAAGGTTTGAGCAACAAATACGTTCTCGCTCAGTTGGAGTTCTTGAGTGCACAGCTGCGTCGATTCAACGAGTTTAACACCATGTTTCAAACAACAAAGCCCGTGCTGCATCATCTCAGAGAAGAAGTTACGAAGCTACTACGAGATATTCTGAGCGATTTCATTAATATGGATGTGATCAGGAAAGAGGATTCCTTCACCATTGACGTACATTGTTTGGACATCAGAGTGCCTTTAGAAAAGGTGTATATGGGAATATTGGCTACGAACACACTGTCCAAGTTGAAAGATGATCTAGATTCCGTGCTGAAAGTTAAGTAGGCTTGTTTAGAGTTCCTGATTGAGCTGGTGAAGCAAATAAGATCACGTTTCGACATGAAGAATCCAATATTTAGATTGGTAGAGTTCCTCATTCCAAGCAATGCCGTCAAATGTTTGCCTCTCTCACTGCACGAACTTTTCTCGACGTTGCCGTATTTGGCCGACGTGGCAGACGTAGTTAGCGCTGATCTGGAATGGAGAAGGCAGTCTTTGGAAGAGTCCACAAAGTTGACGCCCAATGAATCATCAATTGTTTTCTGGCAGAAAAGGCTGAACGCAAAGACCATCAACGGATCCTTCAAGTACCCGAATCTTCAAAAAGTTGTCGCTTGCATGATGTCTTTGCCATTTTCGAATGCCTCCGTCGAGAGAGTTTTCAGTCTTCTCAAGCGGATAAAAACCGACTCGAGAAATGCATTGAAAAGGGAGATCCTTGTTGGGCTAAAACACGCCCATGAGGGCATGGAGGCACATGATATCCATGCACACCAAACAGAACTGAACACAGATTTTATTCGTATGGTAAAAGCTGTAAAAAGTGAAGCTACCGACAGTCAGGCTCATGAACTTATTACAAAGGAACTTTCTACCAATGATTAAATGGTAATGATGTGAATGGTGTATAAACGAATTAAAAGAAAACTTTTGTTAGAATAAATGAATATTTATAATAAGGAACAGAACAAGAGTATTGAACTTATCAATGTGCCTATCGTATTTTTTGTTACTATCCAAAAATTCCTTAAAAATTCCTTAAAAATCTTATTTCCATGAAAACCTCCTTAAAAAATTCAAAATTTCCTCAGTTTAAGGAAATTTCCTTAAATCTGAGAGCGCTGATGAGGAAGTTACATCAACGTAAAACAAACTGTAGTGCGAGAGACTGGGGAGAGTTACGCCTATATACTGCCAACAGTGTTTCCACTTTGAAATTTCTTTTTTGAAGAAAATTTTGTGGAAATGAAAGAGATTTGAAAGAAATAATTTTTTGAAAGAAATTTAAAGGATTTTTTGAGAATTTGAAGGAAACTTGAGGGAATTTGAGGAACATTTTTTTTTTGTAATATTGCAGCAGCTGATTCAGCGCAAAAAAATGAGGTTAAACGTCAGTCGATTATGTCATGATTTATTGCTAGCGGAAAACAAAAATAATCTGAGCGTCTTTGATAATCGGTTTTCATTCTGGTCTGCAGACTCGTTTCTTCGTTTACAAGTTTCATAATCACGTTTCTTTGTCAACCGTTTTTCTTTTTGCTTAGCAGACTCATTTTTCCACTTACAAGTTTCATAATCACGTTTCCTTGACAGCCTTTTCTTCTCTGTGCTTTGTAGACTCATTCTTTCGCATAGCTGCAGCATAAGCACGTTTTCTGGATAACCTTTTTCTCCTCTGCTCTGGAGACTTATTTTGGCATAAATGCGTTTTTCAAATAATCTCTTTGCACTTGCTTCATTAGACTCACTTGGTTCATTATCGCTGCTTTTTAAAGGTGTTCGACTTTTTACAGAAACTGACGCGCCCTGCATTCTTGTTACACTTAATACGTTGCATGCAACACCTTTTAACTCAAAACGTAAAACTATGTCCTCCTGAGCACATCAAGTTAGCTGAAAATACTGTACTAAGTCATCAACACCTTCAACAGAAGTTAAAACACAATATCCACATGAACATGCATTCCATAAAGATCTTTTGAGTGAGAATCAAAAATTTCAAATACGTTTGGAAATGGTCTAAAAATCGCAACTGTATTGACATCAATGGTAAGCAAACAGCTTTTGTAATTTAACAAAGAACTTGAAAATAACTGATGAAAACCATGTTCAATTGACACAAAGGGGCCATTTCATTTATTGCAGGACCCGGATTTTCTTTAATGTCATTTGCAAGTCTTAACAACAATGTCACATATACATGGTAGCACATCATCTTAGTAAACCAAACAACAACTTCATTCTTTCTTTATACTGCTTAACAAGCTGTTTCAGGCAAGGCAAATAATCTACACTGAGATATAACAATAATATTTCATTACAAAATTTATCTCTCATACGAAATGAAGCTTCCTTAGCTTCCACAAATTTGTTATGCGAGCCAATTCTTGACCTGTACAGTTCAACGGAGACCCCTATACTCTCGGTTTGAGTAAATGCTCAAAGCAGCGGCAGCACAGAATAGTCTCTAAAAATTTTGAGCTAGGCCCTCATTTTTGTCTCGAGACTACGTTTTCCGCCGGGTAAGTCTATAGCCACGGTTTTCAGTTGTACTGAACACCAACACAATGGCTATAAAAAAAAGGTTTTCAGCAGTGGCACAACGGTTTACTTCAACAATACCAGCACATCGGTTTGGTTCAATAATAATACCGGCACAACGGCTTGCTTCAATAATACCAGCACGATGGCTTGGTTCAATAATATTTGTCGTTTGGTGCGTGGCCTTTCACGCAAAATGGCGCCTAATCGAAATGTGATCGGTGCAAGCAAAATGGCTCCGTAGACAAATTTTGGATACGTTATGCCCACACGTAGACTGAATCTGGCCAAGATATTGGTCAGATGTTGGTCGATATTTTGCTAATCACTTGAAGATAACAATTTATAGTAATTCTTCTGTGGCTGCGGCAACCAAGCCAGGCAGCTTGTACTTTAACCTTACTTTTTTGTCTCGGTCACAAAGGTTCTTCGGTTTCTATAAAAGTGCAAAATTTGGTTGACAGGAAACGAGATAAACATGCTCCCGTGAGCCACAGTATGAAAATAAGAGCCAAGTTCAAAATTTTTACAGAAAGACACAGGGATCTCTCTCCATAATATGGTTAAAACAGTACAAACATGTTTGAGTTTACTTACTGACGTTTCATTGCAAACGCAAAGCATTATCAAAGTAATAATACAGGGAGTAAGTTAACATATTTATATTTACCAGGTATAGGATAACGCAAAGCCAATAAGGAGGGAGGAAGGTGTGAAGGTTTAAAGCTTCAAATGTTTAAACTCAGAAATCAGAAGGTTTTTCCGAAATAATAATTCAGCCCCTAAATTTCTTTCTTTGAAGTTTTACCACCATAGACTTAGTTATGATGTAACTGCGATGAGAAGTGAGCTTCCTCAGGCTGAGAAGCCAAAAAAGATCGGGGTCGCATAGTTTCAGGAATATATTAACTAATGGTACATTTCCATATGACTAGGAAAAGGCAAGACCTCACGCATAAGTCAGGTTGTTAGGATAACTGTGGGTATTATCAACCAATTTGTGTTCTTTCGTTCTCAAAATATTTTGAAAAATTATTCTGTGCACTGTTATATAAATGTTTGTAAAGGAAACAGCATGGTTTCGACTGCGAGTTGGAAAAATCACGAACTGACGAGTAACTTTTATCACGGACTATTTGAGGTTTTTGAAAAACGCACAAGTTCGTGTTTTTCCAATTTCCATGGGAAATCGTGCTATTACCAATTAATAATATGCATGAAGAAAGTAATTCAGTGCCAAAAAGGTAACTTAATGCCGAAAAAATGTAATTCAGGGCAAATTACTGTTACCTTTTTCGTGCACTATATTACCCTGAAATTGCACTGCTCGCAGATAATTCGAATCTAGAAATTTATTTAAGGAATACAGTGTCTAAGTGCCCATCAGTATTAGTCTTGTACTTACAGGGAACGACTTTCCATTGTATACTGTCTCTTTGCAGCCGCAAATTTGCGGCTACTTGATAATGAACGTGAAATGTGGTTTAATAAATGCTGTTCTCTTCAAGGGTGGTGGAATGGGGGTGGCACTGCCACAGTACTTCCGACAAGTGGCTTAATCCCTCAATATTTCCAGGCTTATAGCTAAAAACGTGCGCGTTACTTTCACTATTGTTACAAGAAAGTTCTATCCTTTTTAGCAGCTTTATCCAAAATATTAAAAACAAAGTACGGAAATACTACTTTACATGTTTATATAATCCACTAAAACTTTCTCGGGAGATTGGTGAAACGTGTTCTCCTTTGTCCTGCATTTTGGTAAGGTTTAATCACCAACATAAAACATCTTGCACTAGTAATGCTTCTGCTACTTGACAGTTGTATGCAGCACTTGCTTAAAAAATTGCATCTGCACAGTATTAGAAACGTATCACATAATTTAGCTTATAAATTCTAAAATAAAGTAACAATCGAAAGTGCAACGACAAGAGTGATTGTTTTTAATGTAATTGGAACAAACCCAAGAGACCGAAAATAAGAAAATAGAAAAAAACATACTCGGCCAAGTTATGTCCAAATTCAACTCGAGACCGTATGATTACCTGTACTAATATGTGCAAAGCATTGCGTAAATAGCAACTGAGTCCCTGCAATCGACGATATTAACGAGGTCCACCGTCAATTTTAACTTACATAAGCATCTTGTGTTCATAAATAACAGGAGGAAATAACATTCCATGACTTAAAATATTCAAACTGATAAATCTCCTTCGACTTTTATGCGCTCATATTTTGTAATATTGTTCTTAAACACTTCAGAACTCGGGCCATAGTACAAATATCTATAAATACTGAAGAAGAAGTTCAGAAATGAAATACACAATATTGATATAAGTATAGTAGCAATATATTGTGGATAGATTGTAACCGGACAAATTCCAATCTGAAATCATCAGCAATGTACTCTTACTGTTGAGGAACTTTTTGCTTCATATTTTTCCAGACATTAGCAATAAGCAAACCTTCGCCCTTGACCTTTTTGGTAAAAAAGTTTCCCATTACCATGCCATTCGGCAACTCAGAAGCTCCTCCGCTCTTTCCTACTGGTACAACCATCGCAGACCTGCCGGCTTTATAAGGTTTCAGAGGCTTGTTTTCATTCAAACGTCGTATGTTCGCACAGACATTGGCTGAATGGAGAAAAATACAAATTTCAGTGACGAGAAGTCGAAAGAACCAACATTCCTTCACTAACAAAATAATTGAAAAGAAACTGGGTAAAATCACTCCTACATTAATGTTATTTACTTCATAAAATGCAACTGTTGCTGGGATTTCCTATCAGACACATTATACGAGTTAGAAATTTTTTCGCCATGCAACCCGTATAACTGGAAACACTGCCAAAACAAGTACAGATTGGTCACAAAACTCATTAACTGTATGTGTGTGTGTGTGTGTGTATGTATGTACGTATGTATGTATGTATGTATGTATGTATGTATGTATGTATGTGTGTGTGTGTGTGTGTGTGTGTATGTATGTGTGTGTGTGTGCGTGTGTGTGTATGTGTGTATGTGTGTGTATGCATGTATGTGCGTGTGTGTCTGTATGTATGTATGTATGTATGTATGTATGTATGTATGTATGGATGGATGGATGGATGGATGGATGGATGTATATATACTAGTAGTGACATTTTAGTTTACGGCTCCAAATTTGACAATTGCTCCTATCATCCACCCTTGGGCCCCGAAGATGTTTTCCTTAACTACTGCTGGAATGCGTGGCTGCTGGTGCTGAGAGAACGAAGATCGTTCATCCCTGGTTTTTTTTTTTAATTCATGGAGTTCGTCCATGTTTTATGTTCTACCTCATGTTTATAATGACCTCATGTTTTGAGCCTGGTGAATGTCTCATACGAAATGTTCTTAATCCCGTTTCCTATTTAATTTTGGTGTCATCGTTGGGTTTCAGAACTTGAGTGGGGCCTCTGGGAACCTGAAAGTATAGGAACCCAGAATTTAGACCCCAGTGCATGAGTTCGTAAAACCAAAATTTGGTGTTTCTGATACTCCTTGTTTACTTTAGTTCGACGAAAACTTAAATTCTGTGATAATTGTTTTTCTTAATTATTTATTTGTTATAAAACTCTTATTCACATTGTCTCTGATCATCTTCGAAGAGCGGGTGAATTCTTTCTTCGTTTCTAAGCAACGCTACTGGTATATCTCCGCTAGCACTCAGTCTCTAAGGGCTAACAAATCCTATAGAACTGGTTACTATTAGGGCCTTGGTTAATCCACACATGTTCACAACATAAACGTCTAGCTAGGCCTGCAAAGATACATCCGCCCACGATACGATGTATATCTTGATACAGCTATCACGATACGAAACACCGTCACGATACAGTAAATATTTAGTTCGGAGAATATTGAGAATCGAACCTAAAAGGTACTCTGTGACTTGCTCTTTTGACAGAAGTTTAACTAAAATAAGCAGCAAAAACAATTGACTGGACTTTAAGTAAAAATGAGAAATACACTTTAATCAACACAATGTGAACATGAAGCCATTGTGTTAACTGTATCGAGATGGATCGATAATGTGTTCCGCACATCGATATTCGTATCGTAACAAGAAATATCAAGATATACGGAAATATCGGTATATCGTCTCAGGTCTACGCCTAGCTCTTTTTGAACGATATAACGCGATGGGATTAAGAGCATCTAAGTTACCTGCATGTGCACCGGCAACATACGCTTCCTTTATCTCTTTACTGTCACAGCAGTCTCCAATAGCAAAAACATCATCAAGTCCTTCAACTTGGAAGTATTCATTAACTTTCAGTTGATTTTTCTCATCTATCTTGTCTGACAAGCTGGAATTGTACGCTTCGCTGTTTATCTTGTTTCCAATGCATTTCACCACCAAATCAGCCTCAATACTTGTACCTTTATCAGTTTTTACCGTAACGGGGCCTGATAACCAGCCAACGCCAGATGTAAACTAAAATCACACAATGGGGTGGATACAAGTGGTACAGTAAATAAATTGGAGCATGAGCATTGCGCTGTATTTAGCTTCCTCTCCATTTGTACGGATACAAATAGTGGAAAAATCGTGATGGCCAGAAATAACAAGATTGTTTCCCCATGTACGAATGAGGAGACAGACGCGTATACGGCTTGCAGACAAGATTTTAAGAATTGGATCATGTAGCGATCCTGCCATTGCCGTATTATAGTGAATTCGTATGCGGTTGCATATATAAATTCTCTTTAAAACACGGGAAAACCGCATATATGGAAAGGAACAAAAAACTTGTCTGTAATCAGGATACATATTCGTATCACCATCGTACCCGTACCCGTACCCGTATTCGTAGAAATGGAAACGTAGCTTTCGTGTCAAAATTCGTTGTAATTTTGAGTGACTACGTCCTTTGTGGTATTTCTTATATCAAATTTGAACCACTCAATTTGTTTTAGCGATTAAATATTCGCACGATTAATGTTTATCTGTCATTTTAAACTGCTTTCATTTTGTTAAAAGACTTTCCAAGGGCGTCTAACCAATTAAATTTATGCTCAATATTTTGCAGCTAAATGAATTCGGCTATATGGAATCGGCGAATGAATCCCGCACGACAAATTTAGCTAAATAAGTTCTTTGAATAAATGTACGTCTAAACAAATTCTACTAAGCGGATTCAGCTAAAGGAAATCCGCGAAAACTTTTTCTGCTTAAAGAATTCAAATTTGGCTAAACAAATCTGGGGGGAAAAAATGACAAATTCAAAATAAGGTCTGCGGCACAATAACTGACGTGGACGATACGTCTCGGTAAAGTGACAACCACACGCGGCCAACAGAACGTCCGACCATCCCAAAGGATCTGGTTCGCTTTGCAATAGCATCGAGTTGCTACCTTTTGTCATGTCTAGACAAACCACGGAGACCAGATTCCCACAGGAACGTGTTCCGAGCTCAATAAAGAGAATTAAACATGAGCCTGACAGCTCTAGACTAAAGGAAAACTTGTCTTCGGCAGACAGGGTCGATCATGTTATGTACGTAGAATTTCGTATCCATCAAAGACCAGCAACTTTCTTAAAATATCCACAGCCACTCTATAGCTCTAGAACTTACTCTCACACACCCTACTATTTATAATGGTCTTCGTTACATCTGCTTATTCTGATTAATATTCGTAATCATTACGCAATACGAAAGTACGAAAAATTGTCTTCGACATTGTCTGACATGTGTAGGAGTTACATCTCAAACTTATTAATAATTCATCAGCAAAACACAAAGGAAATCAGTACCGAGACGTAGTTTGGATATCTGATCTTAATTAGCATAGAATTTCGTCAAATTTAAACGCAACTTTCTCTTTAAATACGGATTCGTTTGAGCTGTAATATCATGCACTCGAAAGTCGTGTTCCATCAGATATCCAAACACCTTGAAGTTGGTTAAAAAACTCGGCTATCGCCTCGTTTTTCAACTCACTTCTCGGTGTTTGGATATCTGATGAAACACCCCTTCTCGTGTATGATATATTACATCACAGTATTTATACGTGCAAGTACGAGGTTCATTCATCTAGAATTAATAACAGATTTATCAGTCCATTCATATCTAAGAGCGCTAAAGCGATGTAACGGAAAAAGATGACTAACATCTATGGGTATCACGGATAATTGGAAGACTATGCAAAATATACTGAAGTGAAAAAATTTGTCCGTCAGAGAAACATTTCCTCAAAGTTTAATGTCCCAACATCGAGTTGGAGATCTTTTTGAAATCTGAGTAAAGCTGGAAAAGAAGTGCACCCAGGAAGTGACTGCACGGGAATGCCAAACTGTGCTTTACAGACTTGGTGGCAATTCTGGCCATAATTGAAGGAGTGTTAAACTCTATAAGCATCTAACCTAAATGTCTAGGACAAGCACGTATAACCTCCATTGAGCCCATAATATCTTGTAATTGGACGACGACTGTTGGAAGAATCCCTGCAGTCAAGACCTACTGAACAAAGGAGTAGAAAGACACTAAGAAGAAGAGGACGTTACATTAAGCAGTTACTGGAATATTTCCTTAATCGTTTGAAGAAAGAATATTTAAGCGTTATTCGAAAGTATCAGCGGTTGCAAATACTAAAACCAAAGACCAGCAGGACAAGCGACCAAGATTATGTTGGCGCATCGGAAAAGTGACGAACTTATTTCCCAGAAAAGATGACATTGTTCGTTCAGCCAAAGTGAGAACTCTAGGTGCACCCTCGGTGTGCCCTTGCGTACTGTTCACGTCAGCGGCAACAGCAAACCTCGAAGAAACTTCATGCTATTGAAGTCATGTGTAGCAAAGAAGATCAGCGTGAGAACTCAACCCAAGATGTGGACGTCAGACCTGTCATGAATGAGTCTAGTGGATGAGTAGTTGTTGGAAAATAAGATTATTTACTTTAGTTTATCTCCCTAAAGATGGTTAACTTCATCAATCAGGGGGATGATGTAGGAAATTTGATTCGAACATAAAACTTCAACTATAAATACATGACCTTAAAGATCATGAGGTGGGAGAGGGTCCGTAGTTCAAGGTTTAAGTTAGAGAATCATTAATGATTTTGGTCGAAGTAAGCGAATTTAGTCTACTACGATTTATTCGTATTTGTTTAAGAGTTCAAATCTTTTAAGAGTACAGTCGTATGTAATACTATCCAAACCGCCAATTAAACTAGTTAACTAAACAGATAAATTGCACTACTTACATCGAGTTCTTCCAAGTTCGCTTTCTCAACCAAAACCACGTTAATTCCTTTACTCGTAACAGCGGACAGCAGTTTATTGTGGAACTTAGCACTGAGAGATGGATCACCCAATACATCTAAACTGTGAATTATATGGATATTTTTATTTCCATATTCTGAAACGATCTCGCCAGCTAATTCAACTCCAATCGGCCCTCCACCAATGATAACAATATTCGTACTCTCCTCGACCTAAACGTGGATAATTCTTGGTACAATAACGTTCAATTAGCTATGACCGTCTGCTGTTAAAAAAACTCCACTTTATATCAGCACCAGATCATTTGTTCAACTCCAGTTTTACTAGATTCAAGTCTCCGTCGACATGAAACTGATACTAAGACCTAACAATTAACTCGGGAAAAATTTCATCGACACTTGTAGATATCCAGTATCATAACTGACGGGGATCCGTGGGGCCCAGGACGCTATGCGACCTTCACCAACGTGTTCAACATATTAGGTAAAATGGTTTTGTCCGTACTTTTGTAATTAGGTAATTCACAGATTACTATCTCAATTTTCACCTCACTAGAATCAATACAGTTGTATCTACAGTATGATCCAAGCAACGAGATAAATGTTGCATATAAATTGTACGTAGGAGCTTGGTGAATGTCACGGATCATAATTTATGTAGAATTTTGGATTTGAGCTTGACGAATGTCTACGTATCGCACGGAAACTCAGTGATCAATATTTACCTTTCTTCTAAACTCTTCGTATAATTGTTTTGCACTTTCTTCTGAAGAACCCAAAGGTAGTTTTCCTTAATTAAAAATAACACTTTTATCAAAAAAGAAATAAAACAAATGAAATTTAAATAAAAAATTAGAATTAAAGAAATGAAAAACTGTAAAAGAAAAACGGAAATTTTCCTGCCAGGTTCAGGCTGGTTCTCGTAAGGGAAATTCTAGATTTTCTACGAAGGGAGAGCGAAGGTCTCAGGTAAACGTTCTGGGAAGATTCTAGAACTCTTGCGTCCCGTCGACACCAATTAGTTTTGAAAAGTTTACGTTTTCGGCCGTCTGTATGAAGACGATCAAGTTGCATTTGAAAATGTTCCCACTTTGGAGAGCGTTTTCAAAAATTTGCGTTTTAATCAAAAATGATATCTTAGCAAAGTAGAATTACTGTACGTTTTCATTTAAAAACGCATCATTGTGGACGGGATTTGAATCATAAAAACGAGACTTTCTGCAATTTGAGAGCTCATTTGTCAACAATTCAATTTTCTCTTACGGCTAATAATCAATGTCGATGCCAACCTCTAATCAGTAAGGAGAACTAAGACTGGTATGTGAGCCATTACACTCTCACTCTTAAACTACGAATCAGTAATTGTAGAACTGTCTTAAACTACTTATTACGCTAAGGTCTAAGGTCTCAGTTAGGATTAGGATTACAATTGATTATCATGAATCTAATGGTGAATTTAGATAAAAAATCATAAATCAAATATGCAACTGACCCTAATCCTAATCCTAATTGGCAACTGCTCACCTACCATCACCCCGGTGACAGTAACCCTAACTCTGACTCCTTTAAATTCACCAAGATTACATGTAAGCATATTAGGTAACTTAATACAGTTTGACTATTATTATTTGTAATTTATGAGGGAAAGTGCATTGTGTTGGCACATTTATGGCTAAGGTAAACCTTGTCTTATCTTTGAAATGGTCAAAAGTTAAACATCAATACATCATTCCATGATTTGTCATGTTTCAGACCTGGGAACCAGTGTAGTTTGTTTTACTTACAGTATGTTAGCAAACTTAATTAACTTGAGATAAAGAGGCCATTCATTAATTTGATATTAATAATAGTGATATGATTTAGGACTAAAATGCTGGGGACTTGAATGAACACCCTTGGTGTTTATTTTTAAAACATAGGTTTGTCAATCCAGCATTTATTTGAACCCTGTGATTATTCAGGACCAGGCATTTAATCAAGAAAATATGGCATTCTTATTCCCCACTGTTGTTAGAAACCTTGTCCCCATGGATTGGGAATGAGGTCAGCTATAAAGCTTTTTTTCAATGTTTTTGCAACAAACAGTTAACTGTCTAATGCCATCATTATAGTTTAAGCTTTGTACAAGTCAGATGAGTGACAGTTAAACAACAAGTAACTTTTTCACTGGTTTTATCTTTAACTGTTGAGTAATATCAATTTTTAGAAGTCATTCACTTGTTCTTAACTTCAATACTCCAAGTTAAAACAGTCAATTGAAACTAATTTCCAGTTTGTAAATGCTAGTTAAAGCACCTGACATTTAGTAATATTTAATAAGTCCCTCAAAAATTATGTTAAATCGACACATTTTTTAAGTGTTCTAAGTACTTAACTGTCTTACAGTGACTGGGTCACTCAGGTACATGTATCATACATTAGGTTCCTTCACTGAGAAAAATACTCCAACAAAAAAATTGGTTTGCATTTAATTGCTGCTTGCATTTGCTCTACATTTTTGTTGAATCAGAATTTTAATTTTAAAATGTTGAATATCTGAATTCCCTTTTTGAAAAATCATTGGATCTTTCCCATTATATTTGGAAGGTTTTATAGACAATACCTGGAAAGTTATTCGATGATCCACAAGCAAGCACAAGATAATCATACTGGATGATTTCTTCACTTTGCAGTTTCACATATTTCTCAGATGTATTTACACTAATGGCCATGCCTTGCTTAAAGACACCATTCTGAATTGCTGGTGCATAAGGAATCATTATTTTCCTCTCAAAACCAGCAGAGGTTACGGCAGCTCTTAATGATGCAATACAATGATGAAAATATGTCTTAGGATCAACAAGAGTAATGTGACAGAAGTTATCCAAGTTTACTGCAACATTTATACCAGCATAACCACCTCCTACAATGACAACCTTTGAATCACTCGTTTTTGAAGGTGAGTTCCCCATTACACAACTGCGCCTAAACAAAGAAAGGAAATTGTACAGCATACTGCACTTTTCATATCACTTTACACATTATCCTCAAATTCACTGATAATTCATGAGGCTTTTACTCAATACAGGTGAACTGTATTCTGTCTTCTGCATGGAGTTTGATACCTGATCAAACACCAGTGACTGTTTAGTGTTATGACTCAGAGATGGTGGTAGTTTGATATCAAAGCAAGTATTTTGATATCCAAACACACAGGTTTTGACATCAATCTACTGCTCACTTAGAGTGATCAAAGAGTTCCCCCTTAAAGCATTATAAAAGTTACTTACAGCTAAAAATACCATCAAGAACCCTCTAAAAATTTGCAAAACATCTGGCTCAAGAATGAAATGACCTGTACTAATATTAGTTGTGTATTAACAATATGAACAAGTGACTTCAAAGGATGAAATAATTCAATTTGGCTAATTATTGGCACTTGTTTTCTGCTGGAAATCATCAAATTGACTTACTTGACCTGTCTTCAATTTGTTTGAGTGACAAGTGTGTCCTCTTTGAAAAATTATGTTTGCTTACCAACATACAACAACACTGTGAATTAATTTTCCACATCTTATAGTAACAATCATCCCTACCCTGGATGAGTTTTTTTATCAAGTTCTCTTGAACATCCAGTTATTCATTTGAGTAGCCATGTCAAGAACTTGTGATTTGTGTTTTACAAATTTTACTGGGATATCCAAACACTCAAAAACATTCATCTCTTCATGTGTCCTCACATTTAGAAATCCCAGTGAACTACTTTAGTCTAGCACTGGTTCTTCACATAATATGCTACAACTAGGGGCAAATCAACAGGATCTATCATATCTTAGCAAACTATTGTTAAATATACAATGTGTTTAACAAATGGAAGAATAATTATGGTATTTGGGCCATAAAGTATTAATTCTCTCTGATCCTAACTGTAATTCTATGCCAAGAATCTATTTAATTCAATCTAATCCTATGTTGAGACAGCTGGACCATTGTCGTCACATGAGGCAAAATACAGGGCAACAACCATGGTCAAGAGGCCACAAAACACACTATTTCTTCAAGGTACCAGGGAGCAGCCCTGCCCCTTAATGAGTTAATTTCAAAAACTGGTCTGCAAAAATGCATTTGAAGTAATTCATCTCTATGGGCATCACAGAACCAGATGGCTATTCACCCTGACAACACTAAAGTCATGCTTCTTGGAACACAGAAGAAACTTGTTACAATCCCTGAAACCCTACATGTTAACTTTGATGGAACTCCTCTTACACAATCAAACTGTGATAAACTCCTCAGTGTACATGTTGACCTGTCCCTTACATGGAACAACCATGTGTCAACAACTATCAAGAAGTACAACTCTAAACTTGAAATGACATGAAGAGCTAAACCCTTTCTTGGATGTAACAACTTAATCATGCTGTACAATTCTTTAGCAAAGCCAACAATGAAATACTGCCGTAGTGTTTGGGGTAACTGTTTTGCTGAGCTCCTTGACCAACTATTATTAGGCTAAGCCCAAAAACGAGCAGCAAGGATAATTCTTAATGCTCATTATACTACTTTGTCCCTTCAGTTATTTAAGGAATTTAATATTATCCTTGTTAGTGATGCTATACAGTATCGTATACTAATTATGGCCTTCAAAATTCTAAATAATCTTAATCCACCTTGCCTGACTAAACTTTTGTCAAAGCCTATGCACCAATACTCCACAAGATATATGGCAAATTATAAGTTATGTATGCCAAAGGCAAAAATTGATGCTGGGAAACAAAGATTTGCCTTTGTAGCCACGTCCCTCTGGAACAAGTATCCCAATGCTGCCACCACCCTTACGAGTCTCTCAAGCTTTAAAAGATTTTCTAAGAAATTTTTTAACAAAAAATTAAATGGAAGTAGGGAGCTCAAGAACATTAGACTCTACTAATGTAACACTTTTGTAAATACACATATGTTTTTTAACATGTCAGTTATTGACATATTGTTCCTTTATGGAAGTATTTTATCATTTTAATTTACTAATATTGTAATGATATTTTATTGTTACTATTATTTATTATGATTGTAAAGATTTATATATATTGTTATTATTAAGAGGACCAAGTTGGAAAAAAGCTATGCTTTATTTGTTATATCTATGGTAAATAAAGAGTTATTATTATTATTATTATTATTATTATTATTATTATTATTATTACAACTTGCACACCACCCAACTAAGGACAGTGGAAGGGGTCTAAGCCTGCTTATTACTATTATTTTTATTATTATTTTTATTATTATTATTATTATTATTATTACTATACAAAGATTTTCAGCGCAGTTAAATGGACTGCAAATTCCCATTCAATTGCACAAAAAAACTTCAACTGAGGCTGAAATGTTGATAAACATATGGTGATAATGGAGCTTCTCATGTAATGTAATCAAAAATTTTTTCACCTTGGTTTAACAGGGCTAAAATTTCAGCCTGTGCTGGAATTTGTACAGGTACCCATGAGCACCCTTAGTAATCTCACTTGCAAATTTGCTTTCAGTGCTATCACATAGTGCTCCTCCACAGGAGGCTGCTTACAATACTCAAGTGCAATATACCTTTCCACATACTGCAGTTTCACCTTGGCCAACAAACTGTTAACTCTGCTAGTAGAAGTACATGTGCTTGTTATGATTGACATATAAGTGAATGATGGGAAAGGAACGAACAATGGAGTTTCACGGAGTACTCCATATACATGCTTCTTGAATATTCCAAGCTGTATGATGTCATTCTTTTGTTTGTAGATTGCATGTTCATGGGAATTTTTTTGTTCACAACAGCTTAGACATGAAGCCTTTGTTTTGAGTTTAATTTGAAGCATACATGTAAGTCTGGGTTCTGTAATATTTACAATATTCTGACAACAATGATAGCATTTTTGCTTGATATACATGTAAAGTTGGTCAGTATTATGAACTCATCCAGTGAGTAAAGTTTCAAGAGATTTCATTAAATAATCTTGAAGATGCAACTTACAGTATTCCACAACTAGTCAAAATACTGTGTCTAATAATTGACATAACAAATTATCTTATAACAAACTGAGATATCTCAAGAACAAATTAAGATTGCAAAAAACTGTTGAAGGAGCCTCGTGTTCATTTCAGGAGTTCTTTCAGACAAGATAACCTTGAAACTTTTGAGTGATTTTGTCTCAGTTATCATGTGAGAAGGGGATCTTTAATGGGTATTTCACGACACAATTTGACAGTTCAATGCTTTTAATGTGGGAAGTTAGTCTTACTTTATGGGCAAAGGTGTGAATGGCAGAGTGGTGAATTATAGCTATTGACTAACCCGATCCAAGGGATTTTTCCTTATTTTTCTATAAACATTAAAAAAATTACAAATGCCCTTGAGGCACGGGCATTGCTGGAACTAACTAATACATTACAATGACACTATCATAACAGGTTTGGAATAAAGAGGTACAGGGAGGTTAAGAGTGACCATTTATTTATTAAATGGGAGTAAACAAAACACGGTTAGGGCACCTTGCTATAAACTATTTAAAAAGCACTGTAGTAGTGACTCCATAACACGATCAAAATAGTGAAAAAATACATACTTTAAATAAAGTGTATTTGTCGACCTTCACCTCTATTTCGAACGAGTGCTACGGTTGTTACAAGACCAAACTTGTAAACAACTTGGTGTTTCTTCGCCCTCCGCCCTAGCATTTGTTTCCCGGGAGAACCCGCAAAACCCGCGGCAGGGCCAGTGGGCAGGAAACAAGACTACAGAAAGCCGAAGGCAAAAGAGGGCAGTGGCGGAACCTGTTGCCTGAGTAATCACTACCCTAAAAAGAATGGGGCGAAAGTCAAAGAAGAATTCAATATGGCGGACGGAGTGTCTTTACGGTTTACCGAGAAGAAAATCATCTTTGATTGCAATACGAACTCTCCTTTTAGTTTCTGGTGAGTACCTACAAACAGTAACTTAATTTTTTTGTTAAAAAATAGTAATGAAATTAATCATCCGTAATTTTTGTACCCAGTATGATAATCGCAACTTCAAATTTGAATTGAAGCAGAGGATTCTGTTGTTTTGCGCTTGTTAAGAGTGCGAATTACGAGTGCGATTTCCATCATCGGTCGACACCCGAATAGTACAAGCTAGGTTTCTGAGAGAAATTCTTAGCAACTACATCTTATTGGGTTAAATGTTTTTGAAGTACGGCATGATTTAGCTAACGACGAAAGAGCTAAATCACCAGGTTTGGTGGAGGCTTATAGCTCAAATAAACGCTACGTGAAAAGGTACATTCTGGTTAGGGGTTACGGTTAAGACCTCATTATTTTAGGCCTGAAATTTAGCCTCGCTCAGTTCAAGAGGTTAGTTTGATTAGTTATTTGGGATCAACCTCAGTGTTCAATGCCTACTCCAGCACTTTGAGTAACAAATAATTAGCCATGTCTTATTGGTGGTCTAGTTTTCAGGTTTTATGATATGAAAATTAAACTTATGTAGAAATGTGTACATGTCAACTTTTTATGAGGGCATTGGTGTGTAGTATATAAATTACAGTTTATTCCTTCCCATGATCAACCTTCTATTATTTTACCTTGGCTAATGCCTGGCAATTTTAATCATCAAGGGGAGATATCCTGTCAGTTAAGAATTATAATTGATCAAGAGAGTTTTGAAAGATTTAAAATGCATTCAGATTGCAGTTACTTGGAAATTACAGTACAAATTATGCAAAAACAATTATACAACCACTTATCACTCATGATATCTTTATATCCTTTGAATATAAAAACAGTTTTTAAAAATTACCAAAAAAGGTAAGATTAATTTTTTAATTTACAAATCATCATTATAATAACTAAAATATGAAAAATATTATCTTTGAGGTGAAATTCCTGTTTTAGTAATGACAATTAAAAATTACGACTAAGAAGTTGTTGAGAATCAAGGACTCCCTTCCAACCCACATGTAGAGTGTCATTCCTACAGTATACTTGAAGAGCCTGGAATAGAGGAGGTGATCAAGAGCTTCAGAAGCTCATTTACCATTTTATTTTTCTAAATTTTTGAAAACAGAAAGAAAGAAAGAAATGTAAAAATTTAAAACTTTAATTGTCCATTGCATTATCTAGTGAATTTGTGATGTGTTTTGAATGCTGGCTATTATATTATTGGAATATACTAACTGTAAGAAAAAGGTGCTAGTACATCAGATTTTATACATGTGTTTAAAGTTATTTCTGTTCTTAGCAACCATGCATCATTTTCAGATAAGCTATCTGTACTTCATGTTTTTATAATGGAATTAATCATTCAAATGGCATCAAACTTGAAAATAATGACAATCCTTTAACCAGTAAACCTATTAAGCCTTTTGGGTTTAAATTTAACTGTTCAAGAGGGAGTGTTGTTTTTCATTATCAATTTTACTTTTAGAAATACTGGTCTGTTACAATGATGTGAAGATGGAAATGACAAAAGATGAGTCAAAAAGAATTCTCAGAAGGATAGGTATGACCATGTTAGATTGAGAAACTCTTTGTTGAAAGGTAAAAAGTATTCTGTCATGCTGTACAGTGGTTCCCTGAGGATTATACTGCTACATAATTACTGTAGTTCTTTTTTGTGCTACTGAAGGGAAATGAATGCAGGGTTTAAATTAATGTTTCAAAAAGTGTGTAATGTATATGCACTTTTGTTAAAATCTTAAAAATTTTACATAATAATTCTTAGAAATTAATAACAATTTTGAGCAAAAGGGAAACCAGAGGTAATTGCAATCCCCTTTAGTCTAGGATACTGATTCTAAGTCACCTCATCATAGAATAATATTGACAATTCATTGGGAAACAATTTGTAATAAACCCTATTGAGGTTGATGGATGCCACATTTTATATTATTTTGTTTTCTTTAGTAAAGATGTTTGTATGAGGGGAAATATAATTAGAGAGACTTAAGGCAGGGTTGGTAAAGTGATAAAATCTTTATGCATTAAATTATTACTGTGAACAGAACTTAATCTGGAAAAGTGATCAATCAGATGTTCAAATACAAGACCTTTTAGGCATTAAAATGCCAGTTAGACCTTATGTTAAGATTGCCTACTCTCACGATTTACCAAATTGAATCTTGGTTTTTTACTAAATCTGTCAACAGTGGCAGTGCTACTGTGAAGGGTGGGCTGGGTTGACCATTATCCATCTTCTAGTGAACACTGGTCCACACAAGAATGCATCCCTGAATTTTATACTAGTATATAGACCTCTAGAAGCCATTGTTTTCTGTTATTTTGTTCAAGGCTTTTTGAGGGCTTTTACCCAACTGGGTGCTCTTAGTGACCCCCTGGCATCTAGCTGTTGAGAAGGGGAATAACCCCTCCCAAACCCACCCCCTTGGTGCTCTAATCCTTATTTTGGTGGTGTACATGAAATAATTCTGGCCCACCTATTGGGGAACAGTGGCCTTCTGTACCTATTTCCAAAATTCTAGAGCTACTACTATCTATAAAACATAACCTTTATCAACTGTGATCCTATCAGCTCTTTGCTGGAGTCATTCGATTATAGGTTAAAATGATTATTCAGTGTCTTCAAAGTAAACCAATGTCTGTATTGTTTGACAATTTTTTGAGATGGTCAAGTATATCTTGGAAAGCTCATGCCTTTAACTCTCCCTTTGGCTGTGGCAACGATTTTCACCACCTCCTGTATCTTCCATGTTTGGTATCATGAAATCCCAGTGACTTGTCTTTTTTATTAGAGCTGGAAGCATATTCAGCATTAGTTACAGCTTTGAGAGCTCAGGGGGAACTGGACAGGTAATTAACAAAAAATATTTATGCAGTAAAACCAAAGGTGTCTTCATTGTTTTTGCTTCATCAAAAGTATTCATTATTTGCTTCATCGCTTGTGAAGCTGATTAAAGCAACAAAGATCCTTTGTCTTGGTAAAAAAAAAAAACTTAATGGAAACTGGCCAACTCTTAGATTATTTGCAAACAACTGCTATACTCTGTATTATGTGGCTGAGCTCATTTTTTAGTCTGTACACAAAATTACATGTGCTGATTGGTTGCTGAATGGTCCAATATTTTACAGTATTGGACTGGTCCAATGTGCTTCTTATTCTGGACCAATACAGTCCATTTTTGTGGGAAAATCTTCAAGCTTATTTTAATTCTTGGACTTGTGCCCAGTAATCCAACATGCAGTTATGGGAGTCTAATGCAGATTATGGCTAATTTAGTTACCAAGACTATTTTTGAGAGCATGATCATGTGGTGTATATTTATAATGATGGGGCATTGCCAATGAAGTGAATGGTATCTCCAGCCAATATTAGACATTTCCAACCACATGGAATGGACTCTATATAAAGTGAAAATAAATTTTCAAGAGTTGGAGTCATAAGTTTTTAAGACCTAACTGAGAGCACAGGCAAAAATGCAGTTCTTGGTCCTCCAGCTTTGAGTCAAACTAGTGACCTGGCAAATCTAGACTAAGTGCAGCACTTTGCCATATGAGCAGAGAAGGCCGTTGCCGAGAACATGGTCATGAATTTGGTTCAATTCGAACAAGAGCCTCAAGAGTTACACTTTTTGCAGCTGGCCCTGGTTGAGTCTTAAGAACTTCTGACTCCAACACTTCAAAAATTTACTGTGACTTAACATAGAGTCCATTTCATGTGACTAAATGTAGATGCCCAATATTATTTGAATATATGCTTCACTTCATTGCATTACTAACATAAATAGAGAACTTGTGAACATGCACTTTGCCTTTGTACCTCAGTTGGCAGAGCTCTGCTCTATGTATGATGGGTTGAGAGTTCTACTGGCAGCCGGAGGTTCGATCTGCCCTTCTTGCAACTGGTCCCTGTTGGGTCTTAAAATGTATGATTCTGGCCCATGAAAATTTACCTTCACTTAATGCAGATTCCGTTTCATGTGATTGAGGGTAAATGCCTAATATTCCTTGGACATAATGAAGTGATTGATGGTTAAACTTTTTCAATAGTCTAACCCCGTTTACACTGTAACATTTTGGGTACGGTACTGCACGGCAAATTAGCTGTGCCGAAAGCTACATATACAGAGGTGCTTGACGCGGCTAAATTTTCAAGCACGGGTGCCAAATTTTAAGAAGTCAGCACCGTTTGCACTGTGAAAATCGCCCATGGCGTGCACAAAAATAGCGGAACCCATGCCAAAATTTTAGCCGTGCAGTGTCCAAAATGTTAACAGTGTCAACGGGGTTTATATCTCCACTTATAACCATTGCGGCCACGTTTGCAAGGCTAACTTTGTAAGAGGGTAACTGTTAATTGAAAAAATCTCCCAAACGCAATCAACCTCAGAATGAAGAATCTAGAAACCAGAACAAACATTAAAGTATTGGTTTAGAAAACTGAAAGTTAAAGATGTCTTGTAAGTCGCAGTGATTTGATAATGTAATCTGATGTACAGTAGATCAAGAAAAACACGTCAACGTGCCTGTACGGTAATCAAGTGGCGTAAACTCTGGAGGATAGCGATGAAGCCAAGAACCTTCGTGAAAGGTTCGATCTAAGCGGAAGCCACTGTATGTTAATAATGTTATACTGAGATATATATTTTGGAAATGTGGGAGCTTGGAGATATCTTGAATAATTTTAATTTTCTAAAAGGTAAATAAAGGCCTTAGCATGCAACCTTTTCGACTTCGACGACCGACAACTTACCGACGACCATAAACGTATAGAGACTCTCAAGAATCTCCGCAATACCGCTGTTTTGTATTTCATCAGAGTACTCAGTGGTTCCTGTAATTAATTTAAACTCTGGCCCTCCACTTTTCCACACATTTTTGAATTGGAAGAAAACGCATACAATCTCTTAAACCGAATTTTCAGAACAAGTCAGTGAAGACATTTATGAGGCATAATAGAAGTGTCAAAACTGAGAAGGTGGAATTGTTTATCTCAAAGTTATCCATCTGTTTGGTACACTAATCTAGTTGCTGATGGAATTTCGATCAAACTCAGTCAATAAAGTTCAGCTCGTAATTGGACAGTTGAATATAGTGATAAGCATGTCTTTTATCCGTTAACACAAAATAATCTTTGTTACAGATTACGATGTTTGTATTTTCGTGACAAAACGTTTGTACACTGTGTTGTTGAGACCTTTATCCTTCGTTTCATAACCATTTAAGGGAGAAAAAAAGACTGCTTCGGGAGTTGGGAGAACAGCTAAGGTAAACAAAAATAACTTATTGATAACTGCCGTACTGTCGCGGTTGTTAGTACCTCAAATTGAAAAGGAATCTTGATACTAGTACTAAGGGCATTCACTTTACCGTACCGGACCACACGTACGCGGAACTTCTTTTTATTTATAAATTAATAGTTCCCCTGATTGTAATTATGGATACTTTCATTAGTACGGGTTTACCCAGTTACTGGAGGAATCTCTACTAACGGAAACATCAGAGTAGTTTTGAAGTACACCATTTTTAAATAACAAATACAATGTGGTCGACCGAACAGTGCGGTGTGTACAAGACAAGCTGAAAGCGAGCCGCAGTAAACCTCCAACAAGTCGAACGCGTATATTTTGTAATTATATTATCACGGAAATTCTTTTAATAATTGTTTATGCTTATCGACTATTTTGAAGATACAAGTCATTTGAGCCGAGCAAATCGAAGGGAGAGTTTATGTAAACTTTCCCGGTACTGGGTTGGTTTACTAGTGTAAGCAGCCATTTCTTTTATTCTTCCTTCGTGACTTATTAATGAGTATTATAAGTTAACGAACTATCGTTTCGGTTAGTTTGAAGTTAGTACAGCAGCAACAAAGGTACTGAAGCTTGCCGTCTCGATCCTTTGAATTATGTTGCAGGATAGCCTAGAGGTATTTTTTCCCATATTTTTTTGACATATTGTGAAATTGTTTCTAACAGTATATTGGAGGGGAGACTGATATCTAGGAAGCTTGCAACATGAGGGTGTTCTCTGTTGCATCGTTAAATTCAAAACGTTCAATCTGATATGAATAAGTGGTTGATCTTTGCTTCGCCATCATATGAGAATCTTTTTCTTTTTTAAATAATGTAAAAACTGTGAAACTATGAGTATCAGTATTGCTCGATAGTTGATCGTCCTCCTTATCGGTCTTGAGAAGGACTGTTGCTCATGACTGACCATTCGACGGCCTCGGCGGCAGTGATTTTAAAACTTAAACTGTGATCAGAATGGTGGTCAGATTCAGCTGTTTTTTATGGTTAAATGTTCGGTTAACAACATCTTTATGTTATCATTGTTTCGTTCTACTCCCTTTTCACAGAAAGTTTTTCAGAAGTCTTGGATTCTTTAGTTCAAATCATTCTGATTCGTTTGCAGTATTTCAACTGAACGACATCGAGCAGAGATACGTCGAGCAATTAGTGATGATCGCTTGTCAATGATAGCTGAATGGTGAGTAATTTTGAACCATGCATGTAAAATTTAGTAAATTAAATGAACATCAGAGAAAGTGACACTGCGTGATATAAGAAAAGGAGTATTGAGTGTAATTGAAAGGTAAGGTAAATAGCAACATCGGATGTCGAAAACCCAGTTGAAATGGGAAAAAAACCAATCAAAAGCCAAATAGTATATTCCTAATTAACTACGTTTACCAGGTATGCATTCGGTTGTATCCCATTGACCTCGCTTCTTCGTCACTTGGTCTGTGCAAAAACCTCAGGAAAATACTTTTCCGTATCTACCTCTTTCTCGGATTCTAAATCGTAAAAATGACAATTACTTACCGTATTTTATCTACAATCAGTGACATTATTAGCGGGACACGAATCCCTACTAACTACCTGCGTTCCCTCCTTCCCCCTTTTCAATGTTGAGTGGTGAACAATCGTGAATTTCATGAGATTCTAAGCGCCGAGACTGATTATTCCTTGTTAGCGAACAACATTGAAGTAGGGGAGAGGGGGTATGTTAGATTTATGACATTTTGGGTATCCAGTAATGATTTTGTTGGGTGTTCTGGTCTAATTTATCACTGATTGTATTTACCCCCCTTGTAATAAGCCTCCAGTTTAGAAGCACGGTAAAAAAAGCCCCC
This sequence comes from Heliopora coerulea, assembly GCA_030142905.1. Classification (NCBI taxonomy): domain Eukaryota; kingdom Metazoa; phylum Cnidaria; class Anthozoa; order Scleralcyonacea; family Helioporidae; genus Heliopora; species Heliopora coerulea. Next base: position 1,205,062 of record JASJOG010000069.1, on the reverse strand, counting down.
AACCTCTATTAAGCCCCCACCCATGATGGGGGTACTCTTACTTATGAAGAAGCGAATATATTTCAACATGGAAATACGAGCACGTACGACAACATATGAAGAAACGTCTTCATCAAATTGAAACTCGGTATATTTAAGCGTCGGCGTAATATATTTATATTATTATGAATTAGAATATTTAATTATATTACGATGAGTTTCTAAAGAACATGAAAAATTAGAGTTTCCACGCTTCTAATAAGCCCCCAGTCCAGAAGCACTTAAACGAAAAAAAATAAGCCCTCAGAGGAAATACGGTTTTAGAACTTCTTGTCAGAAGTAGCTATTCTTAAGATTATATAACATCAGTATTTCTTCTCAGGAATGAACATCAAATTTTTATGTAATAAATTAAATCATTCAAACCCGAGGTAGTCAGTACGTGTTGCGGACAGTTGATCGTCAGGTTGGAGTGGTCTTGATAAAAGACTTTTATTGGTATTTGTAGCGACAGACGTTTCGACGGCCTCACCAGCTCTCATCTTCAGGTTCGAATGAAGAGGAACAGTCATTGACATTCACCCCATTTTTGTATCTGGATCGTCTCGGATTACGTAGACTTACTTCCTCCACTGTTAATGTTTTCTTATTTCATAGTGTTTGTGGATCCGATGCTTGCATAGAATGGGAATCCGAAGGCAGACGCGTTGTTCCATTAATGCCTCGTCTTGTGCCTCAAACAGTGTTTACAGGTACCGCTACTGCGGCAGCAAACCATGCAGCCAGTGTAAACGCTGCTATATCTTCATCAGCCAAAGGTAAGTCTATTGACCGACATTCACAGATCCAGCTGCAGCAGCTGCCAGTTGTGCTTCCGTGATAAACTCTACCATTGATCACGCAGAGTTATGTACCTCAACCAATATTCACAGATAATTGTTAGTTTAGCAGCCAGTTATGACGCTAAGGTAAACTCTAATTATATCACACTCGTGAGTCAGCCGTGAGTCATGATAAGATTGGTGTACTGCCGAAATTCTTGAAATGACAAACCGACCTACCGGGGAAAAGCCTGATGGCGATAGACAGTATGACACCCGTAAGGTTTCATATATGTAAACCCTAAAATATTTGGGCTTGCTGGGTACATATCTCAACCTGTGTTAAAAGGCGCTGCAATTGATGCAGATTCAATCAAACACTCTTCGTTTAAACATTATCTTTTACTCACCTATCGGTGCATGCTTTAAGCAACGGTCGAAAGCGCAGTTACTAGACGCTCTAACCATTGAGATACCGAGACTCAGATGGCGACAGGTGACATCATCATATAAGATATCTCCAAGTTCCCACATTCACAACATATGTCGCCATTAATATCATTAACATATCATAGCTGCAGCTTTGGTAGCACATATGACGAACTTGCACCTGAGCTCGCCATCTGAGTTTTGGTAAGTCAAAGGTTAGAGGGTCTCACCGGTCATCAGAATATTGCGGGTTTAATCCCCGTCTGGGGCTCAGAAATAGTTTCTCTGAAGTTATGGCTCGACGAACGTTCATCGATCATCTGTTTTTGGATGTGTTTGTAATCTTTACCTAAGAACGATGTGCGTAAACAACTCCCTTGTTCGAGTTTAACATCAGTAATGAGAGTGGAACCGTCCTCATTTAACAGACTAATATAAATGTGCAAAGCGATTTTCAATGTGTTGAACGTTGTTAGCAAGAGCTAGCCATTGATCAAGATCAGACATTCGATGCCCGATAAGTTGTCATTTAGTTTTTGCTCAATTTGCGCGAAAAACAAATTTGTCGCCAACTCCCAATTTGGCTGTTAAAATTTAAGTTCGGTTGTTCAAAGCATTGATGCCACTGTTCACTCGCTAGAACTAATCCCACGGATAAACAATCTAGGTTTTGAACAATTGACCCTTAGTGTATAGTTTTTGCCACAATGTTTTTAGATCTTAAGTTGGTTAGACGTTCCTTGACATGTTGCAGAAAATGTTTACTGTAATAGTGTATCCCATGTAATAAGCAATTATAATCAATCAATAAATAATCAAGAATCAAACTTTCTGATGGCAGGTGAGACATGTCAAGGTCAATGTTGATTACGAACATGTAATGACTTTCGCACAGGCCGTATGAGTACTTCTCACAACCAAACCAGCTCACATTTGTTACCTTCGTTTGCTGAGTCCGTGTAGCTCAATATTTAGAGCTGACCGCTGATCAGAAAGTTACGGATTCGAATTCCATCAATTGCTCAGAAAGCATTTTTGATGTAAGAAATGCTTGAAAGCATATGTGTTCAAATGACTTTCTTTTTTGAGGGTTAATTTTTTTTTAAAAATACTTTTTCACTCAATTTAAAGTCTGAATAATTTGAAATGATTTCTTTGAAAGCAGCAAAGATAAAAGACAAGGATGATGATGATATGAAGACAAGAAAACGACAAAGAACAACCAGTCCGAAACCTGTCCAGAAAGTCATCGTGTCATCTATTCCGAAAACTACCGCGCAAAGAAATACTGTGTCGACTGTAACTTCACCAGTTCGTGGCGTAAATGGTAAATCAGAGGAAACTGCAAGATTTGTTAAAACGTCCACCATACCAACTAAACAAGAGATTTCTAACAGTCCGCTGTCATCTGCGTCAATGAAAATCAGTTCCTCTCGTTCAGGGACCAGTGGTCACCAAGTTTCTTCGAAACCTTTAATATTAGGAGGAGTCAAACAACCGTCTTCCGTGTCTGTAGCAACGTCGTCGAGCAAACATGTTGCTCCTCTCCCAGCTAGCTGTTTGCAGGTAGTTCAACTTTTTGATTATCTCTAAACGTATGAAATCAAACAATCATTTTGACTGAAAAGCTAGAAAAGTAATTTTTGGGTGTATATTTTGAAGCAAGTCCTTCTTTGAGACTCAACCGAGACCTGTCGCGAAAAATACAACATTAGGGCCATTCCGTGGGAATTGAACCCATGACTCTTCGACTGGTACTGTTCTCCCCTTTCGTCGATGAATAAATCATTTCGAGTGCAAAAGCAGCTGAAGAAGCGGTACGCAGTTTTTTAATCGGTCTGGGCACTGAAGAGTGAAAAGAGAGATTAGGTTACTGGTTAAGAAATTAAATCTAAACCATGCTTATAACGCACGGCAGGTGAGAATGGTAACTTACGAAATATTTTTAAACTTTAGACTGCAGATTTCATGTTGAACTATGTAAAATCTGTAAATCACGATCAATATCTCATCATTGAATTACGTACATTTTTATTGTTTAAGAAGACATCGGAACTATTCTAAAAGTGTGTAAAAACTAAATTTACAGACGTTTTGTTTTTAAAAGGAAAGCAGAAAAATTAGCTTTGGCAACGATAAGATAATTTGAAATTTGGGGTTTGCATAGATTTTATTAAATCTGTGAATGGTTCTTAACTTCTTATTTCCCAAGGGGGCAGTACGAAGGACACGTAACGTAGTAATTTTGTGCAGAAAGTCATGTTTTTGTGTTACTATGTTACTGTAACATATGCAACAGCACCCGTAATAACATGGGAAAAATTCGCTGGTAAAATATTCTTGTGGAAAACTCATTTCTCATTGATAACCGTCAATGTTAAAATAGATATGAAGAAATTTTCCTATTCCCCTTGAATCTGTGGTGTTTAAAGGATTCGAAGGACATATAACATACCGTTATCAGATAAAATTTATCGTTTTTCGAACGTGCGCTTTTCAGAGCGTGATTGGGAGAAAAGAGACTTTGTTCGAATAGGGCTTGTGACTTCCAATTGGAAACACGATAAAACAAACTTGAAATGTGAGCGGATAGAAAACCAAATTAATCTTTTTGTTTACGTGTATTTTCGTTAATCATGTTCCTCATATGACTTCACTAGCGTTCTTTCAACTCAAACTCTTCGTCCGGGCATGATTTCCATCTCCCCTTTTTTTAAAGCATGTTTGAAGTACACCTTTTGCTGTTCATTACTAGAAAATATACTATCATTAACGCTAACCTCTAACTCATTAACTCAAAAATACAATCATTTTATTCAATCGATATTCATTAGCGTAGATACCAACCATTTACATCGAAGAGCATTCCATAGTGCCAATAAATGACCATTAACACCATTCTATCATACATTACGGATAATAAAATTTCAATTACGCAAGAGACATAGCTTGCCTAATTGAAATTTTATTATCCCTAATGTATAGTAGAATGGTGTTAATGGTCGTCTGTTGGCGCTATGGAATTGCCTTTGATGCAAATGGTTGCGTATCTACGCTAGTGAATGTCAATTGAATAAAATGAATGTATTTTTGCGTTAATGAGTTTGAGGTGGGCGTTAATGATAGTATATTTTCTGGTAATGAACAGCAAAAGCTCTATATAGCTGCTGTGTTTTTGTTCGATGAAGCTTTTGTTTATCGTTGTATTCCTTTCGACGGTTAATTTTTGGGCAAAAGTGAGAAGTCTGTCAATACGCACTTCAAGACTTGCGATTTCCCCAATTTGGGATTTATCGTAAGATCGGACCTCTATCTTGTAATGTATCAAACATACAGTGGTGTAGAACTAAATTCGAAAGAAGGGGATTTCCGCGAATATACATAAAACTAAGGGTTACAAATTTCATACGCGATAAACGTACCTCGCGAAAAGTGTCAGAAGTATGTATGAGAGACAGCTAACATGCAGTGGTACAACTATGCAAGGAGAGAAGCTATTTGTGTTTTAGAATGGCAGTATGTTCCACAAATGTAATTTTTATATTTGATACATAATTTGGTTGATAATTTTCCTTGATAATGGAACAATTGCCTTTTGAAGAAAACAAAAACAAAAAAGTAGGCGCCGTTCCCTGAAAATCTACATCAATGCAAATACGATAAGCAACGAATCTGTGGAAAAACAAGATAGAATTGGTTTCGGTGTTGAGCGGTACGTTTTACGATAAAACTTTAAAAACTTTCCCGGAACAAACAAATAAAACAAACTAAACAGGAAAATGTTCAGCCGTTCCACCCGTTCTAATACGCTTATAGCGTCAGTTCTGAAGTTTAGAATAACGTTTTGAAGCGTAGCAGGATTGTAATCTGGGCAACCTGACCTCAACCTAACCCAACCCTAATCCTAGCCTTAACCCTAATCCTAACCCTGATCCTAATTTAACACTTTGACCAACTCTACCCAATTTTCGGAGGAAAACGTTCTAAGGGCCAGATTGCTCAGATTACAATCTGGCTGCGCTTCAAAGTGTCATTCTAAAATTTAGAACTGACGGAAGCGTTTCAGAACTGGTGGAACGGGTGAAATGTTAACGGTAGCCGTTGCGTCACCTACAAACGCGGGTGCATTGAGGAGATTAATCTGCATCCATCTATGTGTGGCATTACGTGTACTGTTGCGGTTTAGGTTGTTGTACTGAATAGAGCCTTCGAAGACTTGACATTAAAACTTTTAATAAAATAATCAGGTGTCATTGCTGAAGTTAATTGATCTAAGACGGCTTTCTAAGTTGGTAAACTGAAGAAAGGCCCTTTTTGTTGCCTAAATTCATCCTGCTAAACTAATCCTGCTATCCAGACCTCGCGCTCGGTCAACTAGCAAAGCATGAATATCTGTTCGCTTTTCAATGGTCAGTGTCTCAATCAGTTGATGAATCTGTTATCAATGCATGGATGACAGACAGAAAATAGGTACACAACGCGTACGTGGTCTAGTGATTTTCATACATTAAGTAATGTTGGAAACTTTACATTAGGAATAAATGAGGTAATTATAAGAAAAAAAATGTCTATGTTGACGAGAAAATGTTGCAATCATTTGCTTTGGCTATCAATTGTGAATAAGATTGTTCTAGCGCACTCGTTCGTGAACCAAGTAGATAAAGTTTGACTCCTGCTTGTTCTCGTATGGATGACTTCAAGGAGCCGGCGCCATTTTACGTTATCTGACAATTTATGTACCTTGCCGGCGCATGAATAATGTAAGGTTATTGCCACATCAAATTTTACTTCCCATATTCAATGTTAATTACGTGAAATTTCCCTAATTATATATAGAAATGCTTCTGTTAAAGTTTTGAATTCTGCTGTTAAGACGTCAGTGTATTCCCAGTCTTCAGCTCTAATGACACGATACAAACTGGGTAAACCTTCTGCTGACTCGTAATTTCACTACTGCAGTGTCATTAAACTTTAGAGGAAGGAAAATTTCTGCGGTTTGGAGATATAAACGATAATTTAATAGCACTGAAGATGATTGAATTCATGGCGATGGCGATCGATTGTTTATCAAATAATAATTATGAGGAGTGCGAATGAGATGGCTCTTGCCAACAAATGAATGAGTTCTTGCCAACATGGTGGCCAGATGGACTTCAAATATGTCCGTAAATTTTAGTTTATTTCTTTGTCTATTGATAATCTTTAACAATGAAGATCTAAAGATCGTATCAAATAAACCTTCCTCCAGGCTAAGGAATGTCTATTTTGTCTCTCAATTGACCTGTAAAGTTGAAATTCATTCATTTCACTGTACGACCCGACGAGCTGATAGTCGAGCATTGGGAGTTTTCCAGAAGGGTGTAATTGTTTGCAAGCTTCTTCAACATGCTCTGTTCGCCGCAATTCTTGTAGCTCTCGCTGGAGATGTGGAACTTAACCCAGGATATCGAAGTTTGGCTGATGTTAGAAAAGCCCGTGGATTGAAGATTGTACATTTAAATATCCGAAGTCTTAGGTATAAAATGGATTCGTTACGCATGGAGGGTATAGATACAAAAAGTATTGATGTTCTTTCGCTGAGTGAAACATGGATTGATCAATCAATTGAGGACTGTGAGGTGACTTTGCAAGGGTTTGACTGTATTCGTGTGGACAGGAAAGGAAATAAAAAAGGCTTCGGTGGTGTTGCAATCTATGTAAGGGAAGGACTGCCCTTTCGCATTAGACATGATCTTCACTCAGTCGACAATGAGTGTTTATGGATTGAACTTATTCGCAAAAACTGTCGTCCAACTTTGATTTGCTGTGTATATAGAGCGCCGGATGCGGATCTATCTGCCGTTATTTCTCATCTACGTATCAGTTTGCCAAATATCACTTTGGACAGTAGTGATTTTGTGCTGCTTGGTGACCTAAATGTGGATATGGTGCCTTACCTTAGAGGAAACAAAAAGGAAAAACAAGATATTTTCAATTTCGCGTGCTCGCTGGACCTTACGCAACTCATTACTGAGGCAACCCGAGTGACAAAAACTTCTCGATCTCTAATTGACGTGATTTTGGTAAACAACAATCACAGTATTAGTGATTCTGGTGTTGTCCCGGTCACGCTAAGTGATCTAAAGTGATCTATTATCTCGTCTATTGTGTTCTAAAGTCTGGGGTAACAAAGGCTCAACCAAAAACAATAGAATACCGCTCTTATAAGAATTTTGATGTGAATTCTTTTATGGCGGATCTCAATTGCGTGCCTTGGCATGTTATTGAAAATGAGGACCATATACAGGGTGTCCCAAAAAAAACGAAAACTGTTGAAATCACCAATAACAATTTAATTGTTAGAATTTGAATGCCTTAGCACTCTGTTGGTCCCCACGAGTGCATAAATGATTGATATAAGTAATTTTATACATTCCCACGGGCAAAAAATCGCGCACTTTACAAGGCGATTTTCTTACCTAAATTTTAATACATGCACCTTGTCAATATTTTACGCATCATTACGTTCAGCTTTTTCGCAGGGCATTCAAATTTTAACAATAAGTGATTTCAATAGTTTTCGGTTTTTTTGGGACACCCTGTAGATGATGCAGTTTTAACATGGAATCGATTGTTCTCGGATGTTGCTGACTTGCACGCTCCGGTAAAAAGACAAAGAATTCGGGGTGTTCCACTTCCTTGGATGAACAATAAGATTAATAAGGTTATGAAAGACCGTGACTTCCACCACCGTAAAGCTGTTAAAACAAATTCTGTCTTTCATTGGTCGAACTACAGGAGACTACAGGAAGTTAAGTCTGCAAAATCAAAGTATTATTGCGACTTAATTAATGAAGCAAAAGGGGACTCTAGTAAGATCTGAAAAGCGGTTAATGAGGCTTCCTCGCGTAATGTTAAATCTTCAAGTCCACAATTTATTTTGGCTGATGGTGTACAACTTACAACTCCAGCGTCAATTGCCGCTTCATTGAATACCTATTTTGCATCTATCGGAAAATCTTTGGCTGATAAAATATCTTCTGTGATCTACCCTATTCCATCTATGCCTATCAGCCCGCACTCATTTCAATTAAATGAAGTCAAAGAAGAAACTATACTCAGACTTTTGCTTTCTTTAAAGACAAACAAGGCTATTGGACTAGATAATATCAGTGCTAAACTTCTGAAGTGCGGTGCACGTGCGATCTGTTCTTCGGTTACCAGGTTATTAAGTTTATCTATTCGTTCAGGTAAATTTCCAGAAATATGGAAATGCTCGAAAGTGGTGGCTTTATTCAAATCTGGCGACCGAACTAATGCAACCAATTATCGCCCAATTTTAATTCTGCCCACCTTAAATAAAATCTTGGAAAAAGTTGTCCATTCTCAGTTTTATGAATTCCTTAACTCAAACAACCTTCTCTGTAATAAACAGTTTGGCTTTCGTTCCAAGTTATCTACTACTGCAGCATTTTCAAACTTTGCAGATGAGGTCCTATTGAATATGGAGCAAGAAAACCTATGTGGCGCTGTCTTTTTGGACCCAGCCAAAGCGTTTGATACGGTTGACCATAAAATACTGATTTCTAAGTTGTCGGCCATTGGTGTCTCGCCTCCTGCACTAGAGTGGTTTGGATCATACTTAAACAACCGGAAACAGCGAACTTCATGTGGCAATGTTCTTTCTGAGATTCTACCAGTAAATTATGGAGTGCCACAAGGGAGTATTTTGGGCCCGCTGCTTTTCTTGTACATAAATTACCTTCCAGCTGCAGTTAAAAAATCTAAGGTGACTTTGTATGCAGACGATACGGTAGTTTACTGTTTCTCTAAGGATATTCGGCAACTGGAGGAAAATTTAAATGACAATTTGTTCAGAATTGCAAGTTGGCTACGGGAAAACAGACTCACCCTCAATCTTAATAAGACTAAATCAATGATTATAGGTAGCAATAGGAAAATCGTCAGTATTTCTTCCTTTTCATTATTAATCTTAGACGCTAATATAAATACTGTATCTAGTTTTAAATATTTAGGAATTATGTTGTCTGCAAATTTTACTTGGGTTGATCATATAGATTACATTTCATGTAAAATTAATAAGAATCTTAGTCTTTTACCTAGAATTAGGCATCTGTTGCCACATCAGGCTCGTTTACTTTTTTATAATAGTTTAGTTTTACCTATTTTTGATTATGCTGACTTGGTCTGGGGTGACAAAGACAATGCCAGTTTAATGAAAGAACTTCATATTTTACAGAATAAGGCAGCCAAGATAATTATAAACAGGCCTCTTCAGTCATCAGCAACTGAAGCCCTCTCAGCTATTAAGTGGCTGGACCTTGAACGCCGAAGATTTTACCATCGCTGCATTCACATTTACAAGTGTGTCAATGGTCTCACTCAGCATTCTTTAGATATTGTTAAAAATAGTGAGATTCATTCTTACAACACACGAAATAAGGACACGCTTAAACTACCAAAAGTTAGACGTAACTGGGGAAAACAGCGAGTAAGCTATCAAGCTGTGAAAGATTGGAACAGTTTAGACATTGAAACCAGAAACTCACTAAATTTAGTAACTTTTAAAAGAAATTTATGGTCTAAACTTTTTAATTAGTGCTTTTATATTTATATCATGTAATTTGCATTTTTATATTTTTTAATTTTGTATTTATTTTATATAATAGTTTTTATATTTGTAGGACCTTCGTGAAAACCACTTTTGTGATCGAAGTATCCTCAATAAAGATTGTTATTATTATTGTTACTCAATGAAGATCGCAATCCTGATACTTATACTACCTGCACACTCCCGGCAAGTTTACATTAGTTCAATTAGCGTCGTCTTCGCATGCCTACGGTTGGACATGGTGAATGTTAAAAGGATTATAAGACGAGGTTGACGAAGAAAAATGTAATACCAGACGGAGAGTCCGTATCTCTCTGACTTATGATGCAGTCATAAGTTGGTGGTTTTCCTTGCTTGTTGTAGTCACTTTTATGGTCAAAAATTTAGGTCTTTCGTAAAAATAGTTATGACATACTAATGTTTTCGTAATTCGTACAATTTCGACAATTTTGTTGTCGCTCTTTTAATTTTGGAAAGTACGTTTAAACATTTTCCATTCTGAACCTGTAGGTGCGTACGGATATTCATTGGACACTAATAATGTAGAATTAGGTATCGCTCAGCAGCTCTCTATTTAGCATATATTCCCTTCCGTGGTGACAACTAGGATAAAGCAAATAATTTAAGCAGACGTTTACCGTTGTCTTCTGTGAATGATTGAATCAAATTGACTATCTCATCTACTATTCGCAGCTCAATCAGACGATCGCACTTACGTTAGCATTGAAAATGACCAAGGTTTTTCGTCATTCTTAGTTTTCATTTGTACTGTCCACTAGAACAATAGAATTAGACCACGAGCCTAAGTTTCCTATAAGCCTCATTTCGTTTTGGCTCATAGAAAGCTTAGGCTAGTGAATGGTCTAATTGTTTATTTTTAAAAGGAAATAGAAAAATTATCCAAGCTCTTGGAATCACTTCCAGTTAAGGCTGGGATTCCCTAAGACATTTCATGTTCTCCCAAAATCCCACTCCTTTTTTCATAACGATACAAGAAATTCAGTCTAACTTCCTTTTATTTAGGCTCATGCTTCTGTGGTGAGTGGCAACAAGAACAGAACGAAACTAAATTTTGTAAAACAGAAACCCAAACCTAAATTCAAAACATTAACAGCAGCAGTGAAAATTAAACCAGTGCCTTCTAAAAGTCAAGGAACAGATTGTGTGTCCCAGTCACTTTCATCGGCTGAAAAAAACAAAGGTAAAGAACGGCAAATATTGAAAAAGTATTGGGAGTACACTATGGGGGGGGGGGGGAAATCAGTCAACCAGAAGTTTTATCTCGACCTCTTATGAAATAAAGAATCCGGTGTGTCATTATCGGCAAGTATAGGGTTGGAAATGTACATTGCAATAATAGCAAATTTTGAGTCAGCATCGGTCACAAGTCCACTGTACCAGCCCAATACCACTGGCATCAGATGTTACTCAGAACACGAGACGACAACCTCCAATTACTGAGGTCAAGAGTTCCAGTGCTGAGTACGTGCTTGGTATTGGATGTGTGCTCGCATTTGAGGAGAGCTTGTCAGCTCTAGGTCTAAAGTTGTTTTTTGTGTTCTCCGGTTTCCTTCCACAGAGACTGTTGACAGGGTGGTTTATGATTAACAGTTAGATAATTCACATTTAAAGTGAACGATATATTTTTTAAAAGCATACATGTTTCGACAACTTCAAGATGCCAACTTCAGTGCAGAATGAATGATGTGAGGTAATATGATACAGTAATATACGAGTTAGGATATGAATAAATTATTTACAATTGATGAGGAAGTGATCTGCTTACAAATACAGAATTATTTGCATAAAGTGATGATAGGTGTATTTATAAACTGAAAAACGTCCAAATTCATCACTTCAATACTATTTTCAGTTTATAAATACACCTATCATCACTTTATGCAAATAATTCTGTATTTGTAAGCAGATCACTTCCTCATCAATTGTAAATAATTTATTCATATCCTAACTCGTATATTACTGTATCATATTACCTCACATCATTCATTCTGCACTGAAGATGGCATCTTGAAGTTGTCGAAACATGTATGCTTTTAAAAAATATATCGTTCACTTTAAATGTGTATTGACTTTGCTGCTACTGAGAAATTATAGTTAGATAATTGATGATAAAATATCTAAACAAAAATAGTTTAAGTCAGATAATAAGACCTCGTGCGTGCAACTGACGTAATGGGCAGGAATTGGCCGCTGAAAAGGTCCTGACGGGAAACAAGCTGAAAATAGCTTACGCTTACACTTAAACTATCAGTATCACTGTCAGTGTGAATATGAGTATGAGTATCAATGTTTATACCTATACCTGATCTTGCGTCTGTATCAATGGCGTCGGTGTAATTATGAGTATTAGGGAGTGTTTTTATGGAGGCACGCCAGCCTTCTTGGTAGGGCTAACCCTAGAAAGAGTGCTGGATTTAGCATGCGTGCGTCATAGGAGCATATCATTTTTTACTGTGTTTACATGAGAAATTCCAACCCTCCTAGGCGAGATCTTGGGTAGTCAATAGCGAGACCTCGCTTAGGAGGACTAGCTCTCCTCTCATGTAAACGAAAACAAATTCTACAAGGGATTTCTCAGATGCGAGATCTCGGCAAAAAGGGCCAGCCCTACTAGAAGGGCTGGCTCGCTTCCATGTAAACACCACCTTAGTATCAATGCCAGCACTTGTATTAGTCATCTCCGTGTCCATGTCACTCCCACTGTCACTTTCACGATCACTCTTGTCCAAATCGAATGTCTTGCCGTTATGGCTCTGAGGATTTATATTTTAACATCGTCATGTGAGGAGCCGAAAATGTTACCATTTCCTCGTTATAGAAATGGTTTCGTTGCACATTCTTATATATCAAAACTCCAGAGAAGGGATCCAACTGGAGATGAATCCTAGATTTTCCAGTTAGCAAAAACCCATTAACACTGCAGCAAACGAAGTGGTTAATCGTCCAGTTTTTTAGATATCTCCAATGACCTTCACTGATGTCGTGGTTGTTAGATAGGTTTAGTGAATTAATATACCTGTTAGTGGGTGTGTTTAAGGTTCTTTACCCAACGATGTATAGATATATGTTTAGTGCTGTTCATGCTACTGATGATAACATGGTTACTCTTCCAGTTGATAGAAATTTTCAGAGGTGTATATACTGCTGGAGTGAACTAACAGACCTTATTACCTGCCAGTGGACAAAATCCTATATTTTGTTTACTCCAGAGTCGATGCAAATCTTGTAAATCATTTGTTTGAAAGTTGAAGGTTTCCACTTGCCGACAATAAGCTGAACATGCTATAATTATATTGATATGATGAGACCTTTGCCTTTGGCAGTTCTGTATTCGCTTTGTTGCAATAATCAAGATTGAAATGTATAGGTTACGAGCTATAAATAACGTTGTCTTTTTAGGCGTTGAAGTTAGCACTCCAGTTGCCCAAACAACCCAAGTCCCAAGAAGCACGGCCTCTATAACTGTATCGCCGAGAAATTCTATCTCTCTGACGACATTTAAGAATTCTTTGCAGCAAAAGCCGAAATCGCAGGTCAGTCATGAAAATTTTTTCATTTAAACTGCTACATGACTGTAGTAATGTAGTCATCCCAAATAAAATCTACGAACAGGCAAAACGAAGAAACTTTTGAAATGGAAAATTTTGGTTTTCTTTGATGTTAGTAAAAAGTGCGTTTACATCTACGATTTTGTGCCCTGCGATTGTCATCCTGGCGTATGCAATAACTCTGTGCAGTTTATCCCCGATACTGCCGTGAAGGTAACAATGTGTAACAAGTGACAATGACCAGGGCTAATATCGCACGTATAAACAGGCTTTAATTTTGTCACCCGCGGCATTTTAAGGAATCAAAAGTAAGCAAATCAACTTCCCCCGAAAGGAAGGTTTATCAATTTGCACAAAAAATTTTTCGTCGAGGATGCTCTCGCTACCCATTTCAGGCGTGCAACAAATCTATGAATAATCGTGGTAAACCTTCTGTTTGCTAAAAGGAGTTTCTTCATGTTGCCAGGACTTTGACAGGCACTATAACTACATAACAGTACCGAGGATAAAGATCGACGAACCAATTTTTTTATACATTTAATTGTAGTCTCCTCCAGGAATCGTACGAACATTTGAAACTACTTCCCGACATCCATCGGGACAACTTTCGAAAGCAGCTACCGTGCCTCGCTTATCCCGTCCACTGCCAGCTATTCTTCCAAAAGCAATTCCAGGGAAAAAAAGTATTTCAGCAGTTGCCCCCACTGGCCGTAAACTGGCGTCCATATTGCCTGCCCCTACAAAATCTGCAACGTCCACTAAATCTGGTCCTGTTATGCTGCCAGTGGTAGCCAGTTCTGTGACGTCAACTACATCATCTCCAATCCCCATTGCACCATTACCGCGACCTTCCCAGTCCTTCCATGGTCTTCCAAGTACGGTCTTAAACAAAGTACCCGCGGTATCGCTTACGGCTGGACCGAGTAGTGCAATAAAGAGGTATAATATTTACTGCTACAGGAAGCTTACCTTTATCATAGTACTTAAGTAATCTCTAGACGTAAGACAGTTCATGAAAGCGTTGGTTGGTTCTGCTGAACGTCATTTTATCCCAAGCTTGTCATCATTTGTCGCAGTCGGTGAACTTTTGCTTATTCTAGCGATCAGGCTCCTGGACAATGTTATCCTACTTTGATCATTGCGTGTCCTAATCGTCTGTGCACTAGGGATAAAAATGTGGTAGATCGTTCTTAAGTGTTCTTAATACATGTCATTAACCTTATAACCCTTCAGTGGCTCCTGATTACCTAAATGTCAAAATAGACGTTCGGTGGTTTTATCTTGCAGAGATAACCGCGAAACATGCTCTACTTTTAACCCACCAGTACCAATCTCGTCCTCTGCTAGTATCTCCGAGGTGGCAAAAGTTGAGTCGCGGAACTCTGTCCCTTCGGTGTCTACCGTAGCTCAGGAAAGTATTCATGAAAGGTTAGTCGCAAAATACCGATTTATAAATAGAATGAATTAGTAAATGTATAAAAACAGTTTTACTAGTAATTCCATAAAACCCCCCAAAAAACTTGTTTAAATAACTCAATAGGAAGAGGAGATTTCAGAGAGCAAGTTGCTGCAAAGTTTCCGGATCTGACGTCAAATGGGGGCTCAACTTTATTCGTTTGTTGTAAATTAGAAACCGTTTCGTACTTAATAACATTAATGAATAACTTTTTCTCCAAATTAAATTTCCTGATCGTTTTTGTCTATGATTCGTGTAATTGTTTGCGACAAATGTTTAGACAGTGTAACTATACCAAGGACGGAACGTATGAGTGAATAACTTTATTTGGACTCTGAAATCTGAATGGTTGAAAAGAGCTGTTCAGTCCGGATGTCAAATACACATATGAAAATTTTATGGGAATAATTTGTTTATGATTTTAGGTAAGCTTTGTCCATTATAAAGCAACATGGGTGTGTAGATTGTTCGAGGGGTTATTTCGTCCTTACGTCTGTCAAGTGATTTTGTTTCGCACAAACTGTCTTGGAATTGAAGTAGAGTGGTCGGTCCCTGCGTGTTAGAAGCTACCTTCTGGTAGCTGGAATACATTAAAAATATGTTTGTTCCAATTGACTGTTGGATTTATGATAATTTGCAGGGAAAATTGAACCACTCAGAAGAGATTTACTCTTTGAAATATATACGTTTGCGTCCAATGAAAGTGTCGTTATATTTATTTTTATTTAGATAAGATATAATAAGATTGATCTAACATTACTCCTATAAACAATAATTTGTGATAGAACACCAGCTCCTTTAACAAATGCAAGTCCGTACAGCCGTTTTGTTGCCTTAGCAACAATGTAGTCAACATAAGTGTTCCATTTAAGATCATCGCTAAGAATAACCCCTAAAAATTTTTATGTTGAGACCAGCTGTGCTTGTTGATTACCAATTCAGATAGGCCTTATTACAATATCTGGATTCAGTATAAAATTAGTGACCATATCGTTACATTTTTTGGATTAAGTTTCATACAGTACTGATGGATGTCTCTGACAACTAAGTACAAAATACTTACAGAGTTTCTTGGTACAACTTCAACTGTAGTAGTATCGTCCACAAATTTTACTCTCAAATGCCAATCTCTTAATAATCTATTGATCATTGTGATAAATATGGTAATACTCAACTTGGCCCCTTGTGAAAAACCCGCACAGGTATGCCTCCAACCGGACAAGGTACCACTAACTTGTACTGCTTCAAATCTATTTGTAAGAAAGGCTCTTATCCAGAAAATCAAAGTTTGGACTATATCCAAGGAGTTCAATTCCTGAAGGAGAATATTTTGATCTATAATATCAAAACCATTAGTGAAATCATCATGAAAAAAATCCCAGTAGAACAGTTGCTAATATCAATCGCCTCATACAAAGCTTGGATTAGATAGATAAGAGCTTGTGTCGAGTGTCCATGGCGTGCATATTGTTGTGGATCAATGTCTTTTTTAGCTTGATTCAATAACCTATTAGTAAATCGTTCCATAACATTTGTTAGACAGCTGATTAACGATATAGGCTTTAAATCCGATTCAATTTTTGTGGAGGAAGGATCGTAGTTATAGGAGACACAGTAGACCGTTTTACAGAGTTAGAAACTTATGCTTTTCTCAGCGATTGATTATATACATCCTGAATTATTGGCGCAAACTCTGGTGC
This sequence comes from Heliopora coerulea, assembly GCA_030142905.1. Taxonomy (NCBI): domain Eukaryota; kingdom Metazoa; phylum Cnidaria; class Anthozoa; order Scleralcyonacea; family Helioporidae; genus Heliopora; species Heliopora coerulea. The sequence continues at coordinate 1,188,497 of JASJOG010000069.1, read as the reverse complement.
AAACTCTTTTAACAATCTGTTGGAGATACCATCTGAGCCTGTAGCCTTGTTTGTTTTTAAATGAGATAAGTCGGCCACGACTTCATTATACGACACAAAGAGTTTGGGTGGCATAACATTGGGAGGTGTATTAATAGGTACCATTGGAACAAATTATTCAGTAAGGCTCACGAAAAATTTGTTAATTTTTGTAGCCAATAGTTCAATATTTATTATTTCATTTTTTAGAAGCTGATGGTGCCATTCCTGATCTTTAGAGATGTCTTGTCCTGTTAGCAATTTAATCTGTTTCCACCAATTGACATTAAAATTTATCACAAAAAATTAGGAATAAGAATTGCTTTTGAGTCGGAAAATTGGATCTTATCGGATTAGTCGCCGTTATTCGATGTCAGTTGACTATTGATCTCTAGCGTCGTATGTAAATTGCACATTACAGACCATGTGATGTTTTGGTTCTGTACATTTCAAATCACTGTGCCACGATACGTATCTGAATATTATTGAACTTTAAAGAAAGTATTCTTCTGAGTAACATCACTTGATCTGAAATGGGTCAACAAACATCGAAGTTATTAGTTATCGAGAAGAGTAACCAATCAAATTGCAGCATTTACATTACACAATATCGAGTAGTTGGAAGTAAGCCAACATAGCCGAGCTTTTCCTAATAAACAATGCCTATATCTGGGTTTTCGTAACAAATTTGAAAAATTGACAAACATGCTACTTTCTACTAAAACAATTAGATCATTTACTCTCGTTTTCGATGATATTTTAGTTGATTCTACCTATGGCTTTATCGACTGTCACTTCATGGAAATTTTGAACTTATATTCTAATTGTCAAATAGAAAAAAACATTTGCGTGCAAATTAAAATAAATGATCTAAAAATGTTTGCAGATTTAAGAATTTTCATGAGCAGTGCTGTAAACTTGTACAAATCCGTACAATAGGTATAGAAATGTCATGGACGGTCAAGACACGAAACGGTCGCATTTACAAATGTGATATGTGTTTATGTATAACGTTTGAATTGTTTTTTATTACAAATTAACGTAAATTATTCTGTATTGCAGGGAAACTCTTTCACCAGTCAGTGATATATTAACTCTTGTGACATCACCTTCAAGTGTTCCTTTCGTGTCATCGTCTACAGTAAAGTCTAAACCGCTGGCAAAAGGAGGTGGTTTGAGTGAGATCTCTTTAAAATGCGAGGAAAAGTTATCCGAAGTTAAGGTACGACATCTTGCCATCTTTAGAACTGATATTTTCTGCGGACTTTGCACATACTGCTAAAATTCTTACTATTTTTGTTGGTCGTGGTAGCGGTGATGCTTATCGTGCTCATGGTGTTAGTGCTGCTAAAGTATTCTTCGTCGTAATTGTGATTCCACTGATGTTCAGTTATTCCTGTTTTTTCAATGCGATATGTTATATACAAGTAATACAGTCTCTTCCCGTTTAGGAGTTCTTGAAAGAAGATGAAATAGAACTTAAAGAATTAAAGGCGTTTTTTAGCGTTTGTCCAGCAAATCCCAAGAATTTGTCTCAAAATATTCCAAAGTATACGGCAAATGATGTTATAAAAACTGTAAAAAAGTCTGATCACGATACGCAGGACCAAAATCTTGGAAGTTCTGTGAAAGCGGCAGAAACAGATACGTTCTTGGAAAAAGCTAAAGAACCAAGTACGTCAACAATCCAGTCAGCAGAACAAGCTGGCGAGTCCGTGCACAAAAAGAATAAAATGGAGTATAGTGGTATTGACCTTTCACCTTTAGTAAACGAACTTTTGTGTAGCACACCTGTAATCACGAACGAAAACTCTTCAGAAAAATCTGTGGGTATTTCCGGATCTCATTGTGCTGACACAGCTACTCCTGGTGCTATTTTAGATGGAATGGCTACTGATAAAGATATCGTAAAATGTACCGGGGTAGATTCGACTTTATTAGCGTTGCAAGAGGACCTGCGTGTACATGTCGGGAATTCGGACTGCCCACCCGACCTTGATCAGGAAAGAGTGGAAGGCAAATCAGATAATAATAGTGAGGACATTGTTAGTAGTACCGCAAAAGAAATAAAGGTTATCGATCAGACAGCTATGGCTACAAAACATATTAAAGGATTGGGCGAAACAAATAGTATTGAAAAGCAAAAGGAAATGGAAGCAGCAAAGGCAGATGTGGTACAAGTGGAGACCTCGGCTGAGTTAAAAGATGAGGACGTATTGGATGTATTACCTGTTATGGAAAAAGAAAAACGAGTGGAAGTAGACAAGTTCACTCAATTAAAAGAACGTGAAACAAAGCAATTAATGGCTAAGGCTAAAGAACGTGCTGAAAAATTAAGGGAAAGCCATCTAGTGATAGATGAGAGAAAAAGTCAGAACTGTGTAGTTAATACAAACAAGGACATGGAAAACCTGGACGAAGTTGGTCCATCGAATAGTGAGATAAAACCAGAACAATCTGAGGTCATAACTGCTGAAAAAATTGACGAATCAAACCAAACTAATTCAGTAAAGTATCAGAAAGAAACAGAGTTGCTAGTGGTTACCACTGCGCAAAGTCTTGAAAATCTTGGTGAAAACAGGTCTTTGAGACAGAAAAAAACAGAACAATTCCCAGTGACAGCAACTAAACAGGTTGAAAAACTTAGCAAAAATGCCACTTTGGATAATATGACGGAAACAGAGAATTTAGAGCTTCAAACCACGAAAAGCATGGAACAACGACAGGGTAATTGTTCAACGGCATACGAAAAAGACGAAGATAAAGTCTCAGTGGAAATAATAAAGAATGTTCAGTCCATAGACGAAGCCAGTGAAGCAATAATAAACGAAAGCGAGAAGCAGCAATCTGATAGTTTAACTCTATCCCATTCTTCATCTAGTACCATGTCAGTTATGTCAGAAAGTTGTGCAACTGAAGATAAAGTAGAAAGTCTCGCTGGAAATGAAACAGGAAGTAGGATAGATAGCGGCGAAGAACTTCCCAGCGGTTCAGAAACAGGCTCAACTGAAAGCACTATTGTTCGTACAAGTGGTAGGAAACGTAAGGCCCCTCCTCCGCGTGATCTTACGCTTACAGCACACCCCCCTGGATGGATACGAGGGGCACTTCTGTAAGTATGGTGTTCTTTCAAGAGAATTACTTTTTATGCTTTTATACTGCTAGTAAAAACACCATAAAACGTAAATACTGGCAATATGTTTATCATTCTTATAAGTATGTTTATCATTCTTATAAATATAAATATGAACTGGAGCTTGTGGCTCTAGGAGAATGATGCATATTCCTCGGATAGACATAGGGATTGAGAATGACATGAAATTTGAGAACCTATTGTGATACCGCAGGAAATTATGGTCAAGGTAGAGGGGGGTAGAGGGACTAAACGGAATATGTTTTTGGTCTGGATCAAAATTCTGAACTAAATACGTTAAATTACTTATAAATTTATTATTTATATGAGTTTTATTACCCTAAAATTCTTATTTGCTTTGGTTGATGACATCACATTCTATTGTTCAATGTAATATGGAGGTGGTTTAGAACTCTCACTTCTGTGTTTCACGTAATGTCCATGCCCATACAGTAGGCTGCTTTTTAACCTATGTTTGGTCGTAGTTGTGTTTAGATAAGAGAGTATGAACATTGACTATTCGCGCACTTTTTAAAAATGCATATGAACTGAAAATTAAGTTTGTTTCATTTGAAAGAGATGATAGTCAATGATACTATACTTGTATTTATAACGTCAAAAGGTTGACAGAGCATTTTGACTTTTTAGAAAATAATGTATGTGTTTATTGAATGAATTCAACCTTTCATTTGAAATATGTTTTATGACCCTAAATGTCGCTAGACCAAAAACACCACTGCCCTGGAAATATATCAATTCCTTGTCCTCTTGAACCAAAATTATACCTTCGCTACCGTTCTAAAGTAAAATATTCTCTTCTCGTATTCTTTTTTGTATGAAAACTCTTAACATAAATGTACCTCACTGGCTAGAAACAAAGAATGAACCTGAGCTGGACCAACACAGCACATTACCATGGCAACACCATTTTCATGTACTGATGTCCAGTTTTATGAACGTAGCAACGAGAAAATTTTCAAGCGATTTTCTTACAGAATATTAAGGAGATATATCAGTTATCAAAAGTCAAACTAATGTATTAATTTTATGACGTCATATTTAACAATTATTCGCCGAAGGCGAAGTAAATATTGTCGAATTAAATGCTGAGGCGAATAATTGTTTTACTATAATTATGCAGGTGATTATTTAAAAGAAAATAGTGAACGAGCAGTTTTCAAATCTCCTCGGTAATATTTACATAGGTAGCCGCCATCTTGCTTCTGAGGATTCACTGCTACATTCGCCTGTAGGTGAATATCGAGAATTATGACGTAATAATCTGACCGATTGATAGTCAGATTACGCGGTAATTTTGATAGTCGCCTGTGTAATTATACTAAAGATACGTAGCGACGAAATCAGAATATGAAGTATGGGAGAGCTGTAGACATTTGTTACCACCCCAGAAGTTCTCTAAAATAAAACAAACTTAATTCTCAGTTCATATGCACTTTAGTTCTGATTATTTCATAAAAAAAGCAGAAAATTATTATTCCACTTACCATTTTATATAACCAATCCGCGAATTTAACTGGCTGTCCTGCTACTTAATATACGCCAATAGTAACGCAAATTAGACAAATCGTCTCAGCATCAGGACAAATTTTGTCGTCCTTGGCTGTCTATTCGCAGAAAACCCTGGCTAGTTGTGTGATTCTCGATTGAATTTTGTGAGAGATGAAAAGTTGAAAGAATGAAACTAAGATGAATTCTTTATAAACTTCACTGCACCTTTCTTTCAGTAAACAAGTGAATTATCCAGAACATGTTATAGAGTTAGGTTTCAACTAAAGTAATTCACTGGAAAAAATGACTTTTTATGTAAAAGACACTCAACGACAAAATAAAAAGAAATCAGACTAAATATGGTCGAATCTCTTTTTAATTCGCTTCCTTACCTAAAAAGATATTTTGTCTGTTTACTGATTTTTTAGTTTTTTACGTTTTTAGTTTGTTACAAAGAGTTTCGCGGTTTCGAGGTAATGCACGATTAAAAGGAGAGCCAAGTGCTGCATCATGGTTTACAAAACCAGGTACATGAAGTTATAGGTTTCAGAATGTAGAACTTCATGGGTTTCCGTTTTTGCGTCGTTTTTCCGTTATGGTTAATCTGTGCCTGTTTGATTTTAATTCACCAGGGATTATGATTTACCACAGCGAGCAAGCCCGTGCTCGTAGGGTGGGCAAACACGGTGGCGGTTGCTGCCTTGGGTAGTTAGCGGCCATTCAAGTAAGTGTTATTGAGGTCAGGCACCGTAACCAGCGATAATGTGCCTCTTCATAACGCTTGTAAGTTAAAATTGTCGGGATAACTTTCATTAAGATCTAATGAAAATATTTCAATGCCCCTTGTGACGGTTACCCCGTTGCCAAAGTCTTGGGTATGCACCTGTTTCAGGCGTAAGGGAACTGCAACGCAGCGCAGCACATGACTGAGCATGCGCATAGATTGGAATGCATTCTATTTCATACATTATAATTATTAGGTTCCCCCCAAGGGAACTTGTTAAGCTGAAAATGGGCTGTGAATATAGAATAGTAAACTGTTTTCATTTTCAATTTCACGAGTTGGTGCGTTTGTATGAAATAATATACCAATTTCCTTACGTTCTTTGATTGAAATCGAGACTGAGAACGACTTTACTGATTGGTTAGTGCAAATCATGTGAATGATTTCAAAATTTTGACCATTTTGGTTTACCTATTTGTATGAGGATCTAGCCCTACGTATGTGTACATTGTTTTAATTTTAGTGTAAAATCTAGTACACGTATACTCTCATAATTAAACGGTGTTTCATTGGCCGAATTTTTTCATGCAAATTTCCTTTAAATTATTCAATTTATACACAGAATAGTCGATTCGTACAATAAAATTTGCCAGGTGGCAAACAGCCATTATACTTCCAAATGTTGTTCAAACCAATTACGAGATATGTTTTACCCCTGCCTAGAATAACTTTTGCTAATTTTAGTGGAACGTTAATTGGGTAATTTTATTATATTTCATTACCACTAAAAGTCTAGTAAACTTCATTGTCTCTTCAAATCACTCAAAGACCGCAAATGGGGCTGATGCTTGTGCACCCACTTGGGGCCTTAATGGTCACCAAGCGCTGGGCCAATTTTCGGGAATTTTTTTCCTGTTTTTATGCCTGAGTTTGGGCTTCGACGCTAGTGACATCATCTACACTCAAACCTGTGTTAAGCGGTCACCCTTGGGGTTTAGCGAAATGACTCTGTAATACAGTTTTCGTGAAATTTCGCATAATACATGCCAAACATGCACTCCAGGCCGAAATTCGTCGGTCAATGCACATTTCATTGTCCAAAATTATGATAACCAAGTAACAAGTCACAAGTAATGTGAATACAGCCAAAGTCCTATTACTAAATATTAAATAAAGATTTCGTAGTCTTCGCACAATTTATGATATACATAGCTTTTCTTTCGATGATGAAAAAACGAACGTTCTAAAATACTTAAATCTTGTGATGAAAAAAACTCAGCTATGCTTTTTTTTTGTAATTTCGAGTTTCATAAATTTATTTCATATGACAGATTATTTACTCTGTTGTGTCAAAGACGGTTCTACGTGTCCATGCAGCTGTACAAATTCTCTCAGCTGTTCAGCTAACTCTTCTGCCTTCGTAACCAACTTGATGAACGGCTGCTATTGAAAAAATTTCGTTTGAAGCGAAGGTTGATTCTTTCATACGAGGATATCATGAATACAAAGTTAGTGGGAGCCAAAACCCCGCCGATAAGTATTTGCTAATAGGGCGGATCAAACATCAAGGATTCCAACGCCATTTGAGTGGTGAAAGAGAAACCCGACCTATGTACACAGTCATGAGATGATGAACCTATTCTTCAACCGATCAATTTGACTGACAAATATGATATTATAGGAAGTGTCTCTAAATTCATAACAAGTTAAGTGGGTTAACCAAGTTTTTAAAGAGGTAAAAAATTCTTTAAAGGTTATAAACAGCAAATGAATAAACCGAGGTGATGGGGATGTTCTAAAAGCTCCTAGCAAGTACCATTTTCAGGTCATAACTTTTAAAGCAAATGGTTCAAAGAAAAGCTGTTGACGAAAGAATTTAGAAGCCTCTATTAACCAATTTCTTCAGTAAAAACAGGATAAAAGTAAACTGTTTACTATTTATCGAAATAGAAAACGCACACCTTACTCGGTGTTAACTTTTAACCTGTTTTCACGAAAAAATTTGAAAGAGGATTTGTAGATTTATATTCTCGTATTGTTTAGTAGCATTGTTTTTTGCTTTTCTCTGAACGAGTTTTGAAAAAATAAACTGTAAATTTACATGCCATGGTTACGTTGTGGCCTATTTGGTGTCTGTTTAATACAGGTTGAAAATAATAAAAACTGCTGATTGGGAGTCGTGAAAGGTGACCGCATACGCTCAATACAGGTGACCACTTAAAAGAGGTCAAGTCTGTAGCAAATTATTGAAGTAAAATTTAAGATCTTTCAGAAGTGATCGCTTTATACAGGGTGGCCACTGTATACAGGAACGCTTAATGCACGTTTGGCTGTACTTCCACTCTTTCCCAAGAAATAAATTTTAGACTGCACTCAAAATTTATATTTCAACCGTACGTCAAGCAGTTTGGAAAGATTGAAAGCTTTCTGGCAAAGAAATTTTAATTCGCCTATTCATGGCTCTTGAATGACATCTATGGCGCACGAACTCTGAAATTTGGTTCTACGTTATAGTTACGTTGTTTTAAACATTCTGAGTTCTGACAATTATTGCAACATTCACTTTTACTTCACTCAAAGTTTCACCCAACTAGATAAAATCTGTTAGGGCCGTCATATAGCTCTTTATCCTTTCCCATAATTTGTACCTCTAAGGCAGACCTTTGTGTGTATCGTTTACTCTTAGTTGAAGCTGCAGATGCACCAGGATACCATAAAATTATAAAAAATCCAATGGACTTTGGAACAATAAAATCCAAATTAGAGGTATGAAAGATTATGACTGTAATTACGTTGTTGTGATTTGCCCAGTTTTTGTGCTAGTGTATGCTGTTCCTTTTTTTTTTTTTTTTGATAATTTATTCAATTAACTTTATTTATACTTTTTCCGTTTATGCCTTTCAATCAGGTTTTGCTGTAACTCAGTTGAATTATTGAATGAATGTTAAATTGATGTCATTGTTTTTAAAATCTTTGTGGACGCAGTTAGTAGCAACGAAGAAATGATTTAGGTTATCCCCATGTAAAACTCTATGAAACAATTTATGGAAAACGACACATTAAACTAAATGTCAAAAGCGATAAAGTCACGGGACATTTGCACAAAGCTACTAGGCCTTAATAACTGAACAAACTCATTTTCAGGATTTTTTCTATACCGTAAACTGGGGTGCTCTATTCGACGCAGCACGTCTAGCTGGTCTCTCTGAACATGCACTCTTATTTGGATGGAGTTAAAACGAAGGTGTGGAAGGTCATAACTGATTCACAACAACACAAGGACATGGCCATAGTAAATAAAATTGTTACTCTGGTTAAATGTAGTTTTAAATATGCGATAAAAAATATTTCAAAATATTTTGGAAAATATTTTCAAAATATTTTGGTATTGATTTTAGTATAACTAACCACGTAATATCAGATAGTGCTCTGTAATTGTGACTGAACTTCAGTTGAAGGTAATAAGTGGTGTAGAGCGAATTGGACACAAGAAATACTTCTTCATGGCAGGTTGATGGGTTGATAATCTGCAATTCATGTTTTTTAGTATTTTCGGTCTGTATTTGCATATTCAAACCTGAATTGCATATTGAAGGATTGATTATTGTCGGATGGTACATTATACCATTATGTAATCCTTATACTCAATTACTGCGTGTTTAGGCCAAGACCATTTAAACACGGAGCGATCGCATAAGAAGAGGCTGAGTTTCTCAGCCTGTCAATTATGATTGAGGAAAGGTCGCATGTTATTGGTCAATTGAGTTCAGACTAATTTCCGGTGGACGAATATCAAGTTCAATTGAGGAGAATATAGGAGATGAATTTGTTTGCAACGACGTTGCTGCCTGGATAGTGTTTTGCGCCTGTTGGCCATTTGAACTGTTTTGACTGAGCCAATAATCCAAGAGCAATTCCATCACTTCAATATTTCCTGCCGGTTTTCCGTTGGACAGTAACTGATTCCTCACGGTGCTGATCTTTTTACGTACTTCTACCAAGCGCCCTTCCTCATCGTGTTTCACTTCCATTTTGAAGCCGTACTAGGCCTTGCTCTCTTTAATTGCACTTTTATTCTTCTGGTAGTAGGCTTTATTGCGATCATACTTGCCAAGCCCCGCCGAAAGCGGACTTGTGCTTTGCGCAGAGGTAGAAATCTGAGCTGTTGGATGAGAGCAACCGAGCATATCTGTCACAAATGAATTTGAAAGTAGCGCCAGTTTTTGTTTATATTTATATTACAAGCTTCAAGTATGCGCCAAAAAGAAGACAGATGGCTATGACACATGTGAATCATGCCCAAACACTGCGCGGGTAGGATGACTATAAGTGAATGAAGATTCGCAGTACGTCTCGAATGATTATAATACGACGTATAACAACCAGAAAAATCAGTAAATGTGGCATGTTCAGCTATTTATTGATTTACATATTGTTTAGGTGTATTTTAAAAACACATTTTAAAAGTATTTCCGTAAGCTTTAGGCTCTAGGACACGCTTGTGGAGCTCTACGCTATCCAGTTCGGTCACGCTTCAAAGTGTCCGCCATTTTGTAACATACAACCGCCATACGAAGCCAGAAATGTGGGAGGAGCTTACCCTTTTATAGCGTCACTCTGTGTTTAAGTTTAACTAGTATTCAACCTATAAAGGAATTATGTGTTGACGTGCATTTTCAATTGCAAGACTTACATATTTCAAGACCCAATCGGGACCAGTTGCCAAAAATGCAACTCTTGAGTTTTCGGCTTGGAATCAAACCCGTAATCCTGTGATTCTAGTGCAGAGTTCTGCCATCTGAGCTACTATTGGCGTTTCTGCTTCCGGTTTTGAACCGTTTGCGGATTATTCAATAAATTGATTCAATTTTACCTCGACTTAATATTCAGTGATCTTGCCCCTTCAACGGTCAGTGTCCTGTATCTAGGACACATAGAATGAAAGAAAAAAAAGAGAGAACAAAGAGAGAACAATGAAGGAATAATGAGGGAATAATGAGGGGATTACGAGGGAATAATGAGGGGACAAAAAACAGTTGAAAAAGGTTGAAGGCCTTTAACCTTTAAACGCCCCAATTTTTTTCTTTTGCTCATTGTTCTCTCTTTGTTTTTCCCTTGTTCTTTTGTTTCGGAGGTGTCCTGTATATAGGACACTGGGCGTTAAACGGTCAACTCCAATGTGTTAACCTTTCATACAAATACAAAAAATTAAACCAGTTGTGTTAATTTTATCGCAACGAGTACAGGAGTTAGTAATAAATATTTTGAGGCTGCCCTGTGTAGTTCGGCTGTGACGTGGTTCGTCGCCTGGCGTATGCAATAAGACAATTCTTGATGTGTTTGTAGTAATAAACTTCTGACATTTAAATGAACCATTTTAAGGCCTTTTACACGCTTCAATGGACTGTCAATGGCGGCAGAATTTAAATTTCCATCCATCACTGTTCCATTTCTGGTTGTACAAGGTGTAGAAGGACCAGGGTTTACTTGAACATCGTTTGATAGCAAAAGAATTGTAGTTGTCAGATACTTGTTCAAAGAAATGCCATGATGTATTAATGAAGCCTTTGAATTGCAGCGTTGTTTTACCAAATAATCAATGCGAACAAGCTTCATCAGAACTTCTTGCCGCGTTAGTATATTTGGTTGCCAGACAAACTCATTGGAGAGTTCATAAGTTTCTAGAAATAAACTAGAAACGGTACCATGGCATGACGGCACAGTAACAGAGCATAAAATGTAATATAGTTGGAGAGCTAATAAAGCGCCTCCAACCACCATGTTGTCTCTTCACTCTGTAAAACGTAATAAAATTATAGCGTTTATGAGCGCTTTTCATACAATCGTACTTCATTGAACAACAATGATCTTGACATGGTTCTTTGTACTCTGAAATTACAACGTTCCCGTCCTCTTATTATTGGTAGTATTTATCGTCCACCAAGTGATTTCAGCTTCTATTCCAATTTTATGAATCTCTTGGATGAAATGGACTTAGTGAACTCAGAATTGTATCTGCTGGGAGACTTCAACTGTCGAATTAAATCAGCCAAGGGAAAGAAATTTATTAAATTCATGAGTGATATTGGTTTCAATCAACTGATCAAAGAAGATACTAGGGTCACATCAACATCTTCTAGCCTGATTGATATGATTTTCACCAATTCACATCGTGTTACAGAGTCAGGTCTAATTAAATTGTCTCTTAGTGACCATTACATGATATATTGTAATAGGTCCTGTAAACTGCCAAGATCTAAACCGAAGGTCCTAAACGTACGCAGTTTTAAAAATTTTGACCCTCTGGCGTTTGTTTCTGACCTCCGCAATTTACCCTGGGACATAATTTATTTATTTGATTCACCGGAGGATGCTTGGTTTGCAATGCAAGATTTGTTAAAGGACATTGGTAATAAACATGCTCCTTTGCGTTCTATCCGTGTACGTGGTTCGCAACCTCCTTGGATGACCGATGAAATACGCCACACGATGAAATCGCGCGATGCAATGAAAAGCAAAGCCGCCAAGGCGAAATCAGACAACGTTTGGAACGCTTTTAAACGTTTAAGGAACACTGTTACAAGATTAATCGAGGTAGCCAAGCGTGAGTATTTTAACAACTTATTAACTGATAATACTAAGGATACTTCGAACATATGGACTACTACAAAGAAATTGTTACCGAAGAAAAAGAAAGTGTCACTTCAAGAAATCATTCTTGATAACATCAGTTATACAAGTAATCAGGGGATAGCGGCTATCCTTAACAAGTTTTTCACTACAGTGATTGAACGTCTCAAGTCTACGCAACCCAATCAAGTTGGTCTAAGTAATGTTTTCAATGTACCAAATTTGGTTTCAGTAAAGAACTTTGAATTTAAGGACATTCTAGTTGATTTTGTGCGTAAGGAATTATCTTCTTTGAAAGTTAACAAGTCTTCAGGCCTCAAAGATATTCATACTCGTTTTCTAAAAACTGGAGCTGACGTCATTGCCGCACCTTTAACTTACATCTTGAATTTGTCGCTGCGTACTATTATCATACCCAGGTCATGGAAATCTGCCACTGTGACACCTCTTCATAAAGATGGTTCTATCTCTGATCCTAATAATTTCAGACCCATATCCGTCTTACGAGTGGTGATGAAGATTTTCGAGCGAGCAGTTCACAGTCAGATATATCGGAGCATTTATCATCAAACAACCTACTATCCTCCCATCAATCAGGCTTTAGACCAGGCCACTCTACGACGACTTGCCTCTTAGATGTATCTGATTTCATATTGAAGAACATGGATCAAGGCTGCCTTACTGGTGGTGTGTTCTTGGACCTGAGCAAGGCGTTTGATTTGATTGATCATTCCATCTTGAAAACTAAACTTGCTCATGTTGGTATAATAGGACACGCTTTACACTGGTTTGATAATTATCTGTCTGGTAGAACTCAGTCTGTCTGCGTTAATGGAACCACCTCTGAGCCCATGGATTTGAACTCTGGTGTACCACAAGGGTCTGTTCTAGGACCCTTGTTATTCCTCATCTTTATCAACGATCTTCCAAACTGTATTAAGCAAAGCAAGGTTGTTTTATATGCGGACGACACAGCATTGTTCTTTGCCAACAAGGATGTAAAAGCCATCGAACGTGTCCTTCAAGAAGAGCTTAATTCCTTAAGCAATTGGTTCCGTGAAAATGGTCTAATAGTTAACTGCTCCAAGACAAATGTCATGGTGTTTGGCACAAGTCAGCGTCTGGCTAAAGCTAGTAGGCCTGCCCTAAAGATGTCAGAATCATTTCTTCCTGTAAAAAACTCTTCTAAATACTTAGGAGTCATTTTTGATTCGAATTTGAACTGGCATGGACACATTGATACTATAGCATCTAAAGTTTCTCGTAGACTTGGACTCTTGAGTAGAATTAGAAAATATATTAGCATTGATGTATGTAAGCAATTGCATAATTCAATTGTCCAACCTTTATATGAGTATTGCGATATTGTATGGTCCAATTCAGATAAAACATATTTGGATAGGCTATTAAGATTACAAAAACGAGGTGCTCGTATTATTCTTACGCGTAAGATTAGGGAAGTAAGCTCTGAACAGCTCTTTAAGGAGTTAGGTTGATTACCACTAACTGAGAGATGGACTTTCCACAAATGTCTTCAAGTTTTCCGCTGCATAAATGGTTTTTGTCCATCCTACTTATTAAATTTGTTTTCTCGTAATTTGGATGTACATAATTATAATACTAGGGGACGCAGTAATATTCATTTGTATAGGATTACATCAAAATCAGGAAGTAGATCATTTTCTTATGCAGCCGCTGATCTTTTTAATGATTTACCAAATCATGTAAAGAATTCTGAATCGATAAGGAGTTTTACCTCAAACTATTGGTTTGAGAAATGAAAGTATATGATATTAGTTATATTATATATATTTTGCTTTTATACTTATTTATTTATTTAATTTGTTTATTAATTTATATGTATTTTATAATTATTCTGTACACAGCTTCAATGTAAATAAGTGTCAACTTTTTGAATTCTGTGTATAATAAAGTTAATTAAATTAAATTAGTAGCTTGGTAATTATGTTCTTAATACGCACGCTCTCAAGCTGTTCTCTCTGAAAAACTTTCTGAGTCCCTGACGGGAATCGAACCCGTAACCTTCTGATCGCCGGTGAGAAGGTTACGGGTTCGATTCCCGTCAGGGACTCAGAAAGTTTTTCAGAGAGAACAGCTTGAGAGCGTGCGTATTAAGAAGACAATTCTTGTTTCATATTCGCTCGAGTAAGTCTTCGGCACAGTTGCTATTTTTAGTATGTCTTTAACGCTCTTGTTACTGGATCATGTACATCAAGACCAGGATTTCTGCTAGGATTTTAAGGAAAGGGGAAGTCGTCGCAAAGATATTTGAGATTGTATACGTGACCGCCCATATAGCCACCTGAACATTTCTTAGCCACTGTATGGCTCATAACCGTAGAGTATTTACAGTTGAGTTAGCGTTGAAAACATGATGGCCCATCTCTTGCCTCAAGTGACTGTAACATGATTAACACACTACAATAAGAAGTAATTTTTGAGAGGGTACCCCCTATCGAAAAAGTATGGAGGGATCGATCTCCGCATCCACCTACACGTCTACATCAACATCTAGAACTACTAAAACAGCTACGACTACGTCCGAATCTACATCTATATTTACTTATACATTATTTACGTATACATTATTTACATGTAGACCACTTGCATTGATTCCCTTGCTGGAGGAAAAATACTTAGAAACAAAAAATTTTCATAAATTATTCGATCTGTTGAACGTCGGAACTTTGAAGTTGTCCTCCAGATGGGTTGAGCATATGAGTGCAAGTGGTCAATAGCCGTGCTCAGTACTTTGAGAGAGGATACGAAGAATTCGAGCATGCATAGGATGGGTGTTATCGTATTAATCTATATATCTAAATCTCTAAAGGCATCTATATCAGCATCAACAACAACAACTCCCTGTGTCTATGTCTACGTATGTGTACGTACACGTATCAATACAATTCAGTGAGATTAAGGGTACTCGCGCAAATATAATTTAGTATTAAGAAATTGATAACTTGAATACGGAATATTAAAAACCATTGTTACTATAACGCAAAGGTCGTCTGGTGATGTTTTGAGACATTGACAGAAAGGTTGCTGGGCAATATCTTTACATACAAATTTTTATTGAGGGACACAGCTCCCTGTGAGGGAGGCACGGGAGATCGTGCCCTAGCCTGGCTACTGGCCTGGGTCAGCCCTTAAAGCGGGTTTACGCGTACACTTTTGCACCCCACTATTGTCATCCTGATGTATGCATTATACTCACGAAAAGCTTGAGAACGGAGTGGAAGCGAAACGTCAGCGCTATTTACAGTATGAACTATATGAAAGATTAAGTGCACTGGTTAAGAAAGCTCATTGCTTCCTCTCATGATATAGGTTGCTGGATACAGTGACCATACTCAGTTTCATGCGGACATGTTACTGGTCAAAACTAACTGTTACAAGTACAATCCACCTGGTCACGATGTTCGCAGAGTAAGTTCATTTGTCTGTTGTTTTTGTCTTTTATGGAAAAAAAAATAGAAATGTGTGCTTTCACTTTGGGACAGTCATCCTGAGGGAAAGCTCTAGTGCTTTGTACAACGGGATTATACCTGTCCAAGGGAGTCTTTATATGGAGGCGACCCAGCCCATTTGGTAGGGTTAGCCTTAGTTGGAGAACTTTTTTTCACCCCGCTTTTACAAGAGAATTTTCTGGCCCTTCTAGGAGGACTGGATCTAGCGCACATGTCTATACAAATTTTTTTAGCTCTCTTAGAGGGCCGGCCTTTTGGAGTGCGTTTACATTGAAACTTTCCAGCCGACCTAGGCGATATGTCGAGCAGTCAATGGCGGGATCTCGTCGAGGAAGGCTGGCCCTCCTCATGTGAACGAAAACAAATTCTTGTTAAGGATTTCATGGAGAGGCGAGATCTCGTTAGATGTATTCAGACCCAGTAGGGGAGCTGGCTCGCTTTCATATAAATAATACAGTACCTCAGACGTAATGACTTAACTACGATCCTTTATTGGTTGCACCTCTTGTAGTGATGATACATTCTATTGATGTGTTCAATTGAGTCTTGAATCGTTTTCGTAAACTTTGACTTTACCTCGCTCATCTGTGAATCTTAACTGTTGGCCTTAAGCATATTCAAGCTACCTTAAATGGGATGACATGATGTTTAATTCAGTTTTAGAGGTAGATTTTTAACAGCTGAAAGTTATACAAGTTGATAATCATAATTGTACTGCTAACCGGTGTGAGTTTGATTTATGGCCGTTTTATGACTAAAGTTTGCCGTATTATTTTCAATTTGATCTTTGGTTTTTTTGGTTGTATTTTAAGAAATGAGCGTTTTTTTCGTTTTTCCTCTCTTCAGGAGGATGAATTGTGCTTTGCCCAACCTACTTGTGTATGTAAACGTTTGAGTTCATTATCGTTAACTTGGCATGGTATGTTCGGTCAGTTCGGAGTGTTGAGGATTATTGCTGATCGAAATACTTTTGTAGGATTGTGATGAAGTTTTCCAGTTCTATGAGGCTGAGTACGAGAAATTCGCGGAAAAACTTGAAAAGGTACGTGGTTAAAAAGTTTCCAGTCTGTACCAGATTCGTGTGAAGTGCTGAAAGACTTTGACCTTATCTGTTTAGTGCCATTTGTCCTCCGCAAAGAAGTCAAGACCATTATCCGGGGGAAGTGATTGCAAATGAAATTTAATATACGTCTCCTGCTACCATAAGCAACATCCTCAGCTATCCGTGTGAATGTCAGGAACAGTTGACGTCAGACGCAGTAACAACGTTTGAATTTTACATTTGTGGTCTCGCAGGTGCGAGAACGAGAAAAATGACTGATATGAAAGTGAACCAATTGAGGAAGGCTGGTCACTTTCCATAATTGTCTGCTTGTGAGAGATCTGATGACCCATCTGATCACCCATGTGGTCGCTAACGATATGTGGCCATTTCAAGGATCAGACTACCACGAGAGCTGGTCACATTCTTTTAGCGTCCGCCAGTGAGAAGCCAACCCATTTAACACGTAATATTTTACGACAGATGGCCGCCTGCGAGAAGTAGATCCTTGAGATAGGTGGTCGTTTACCAAGGCTATAGCGTTACGAAAGGCGCCCGCTGACCACTGGTGTTCGCTTGTGAAAGGAGTCCTGTTAGGAGAACCAGATCGTTACGAAAAATGATCACTTATGGAAGTCTATTAAGAGTGGCAGACTCTTGCAAAAGATCCTCGGTTACGAGAGATGTAGGTCGTAGAGATTGAAGTGTAGAAGTTTCATGTGTTGCGTTGCATGTCTGACTTTCCGGTGTTTGCTTTGCGCTTAGATGTTGCTTAATATCCGGTCATTTTATTTTTCATAATCAACTTTATAGGAAAGTTATGTAAAAATTTTGGTATCCGTGTAAATAATGGTTTCGTTTGCAATTACTCCGCAAAGTTGAGATGAAAAATGTGAAATTGAAATCCGAAAATCTGTGATTTTATCGAGTTGGAGGATCTCGGGTACGAAACGTGAAATTTAAAACTGCGGGACTTGTGTTCGATTGTTCTGGTCAAACAAGGCTGGAAGGACGTAATTGCACGCCTATGAATATAGATTAATTTAACGGGGATGAGTCGATTATGTCTGTTCACTGTATTATTAAATCGGTTTTTATATCACACGACTGTGCAGCGTGGTTTCAGACAAACCCTGTCCTTCACAGTGCATGTATTCGGTTTTTGTCAGTAATGTGTTCCCAGCAGCATGAAGATTCATGTTTGTAAATGGCATTGACAACAAGGCGATGTCTTTTCAAGGGGAAATTTCTTAAATCCACCCACAGACGTCCACTTTTTATTGTACTTTGAAAAAATTTCTCATGCGGTTGATATGTAACATTTAAAATTAACGCGATACGTTCGATAACTTTAATTGGTAGTATAATTTTTCTTACTGTCATTTATTGTCAAAATTTGTCATGTTTTAAATTTGAATTTAATGGTTTGCCACAAATGAAGAAGATAATTACAAAATTAAAAAATTCCAACTATCAAGTGCTGAGGAAGTTATAGAAGAAGCCAATTATTACAGAAGTGCAATTTTTCACTAGTTCTTCTCAGAAGCAAAGAATGTTAAAGGTCATGGAGATACAACGTTTAAATATGTTAAATATTCAAATGTGTATCAGTCACGGTATGTAGCCTTTGTTTAAACGTCACAAATTTCGAATTTTCTTCTCTACGCCGATCCGAGATCAGAGCTAGAATAAGACCGAGGGGGCCGGCGCCGTATTTTGTGGGAGCAGGGGCTCGACTGTAATGTATTTTACCTTCTCAGTTGCTTATACGATCACTCATATACTTTGATCTTTACGTGTAATATCAAATATCTTTTTAACCGCCCAAAAGCCGCGGGCAGCCACACAACATAAGGAGCATGGTGTATCACGTATCCATGATAAAGCTGCTCGCTGTATCTCGCATTACATATGGCGAGCTAGTCACCAAACATCAGGTAAAACATCGAAAATACAATGTTTTAATTTTTAATATTAAGAAAATACAATCTGGTGTCTGTAGATGTTGGGGGACTCCGACGCCCAGGCGCCGGTGGCCCCGCCCTTAATCCGTCGCTGCACGAGACCAAACAAAGGACTTAGATTTTATGGTGCATGCTGCTACCCAAACACAACTATAGAGAAAAGTGTCATCCGCTAAGAAAAAATCGATAATTTCGTATTTTCCCTTAAAATTATCTTATTTCAATGGGCTGTTTGGATGATCAAGAAAAACTTTCAAAGCATGTTTATAACATCTTTGAAGAACGAAGAGTTTACTTTAAACAGCCTCAGGTGATGTCTAGCGTTATGCGATGCATTTGCATGCAGTGTTTATAGTGACTTCATTCTATCTTGAACATTCATTTGATTTCCACGCAATAAATTACCGCATTGTGTCACAAATATCACATAATTATTCATTTTCGTATCAAATCTGAATATCCCAAGAAGTGAGGGTATATTCAAAGTATATAAGGTATTACGGATAATTTCCAAAATTTCTTTCAAATAATGTAAAATCTTCCTTACATCATCGAAGGCACTACAAATTGACTTGCAGTTTTCAGGCTATCCAAAATAGCGGAAACGAAAATTGAAAAATGTTAGAACGTTAAACAAACTTAAGCCACAACTTTGATATGATGATTTTCTATTCTAAAACTCTTACTCTCACCCATAGCCTCTATATTTTTGCGGTAACGGTGGCGTAAACACGTTTACCTAAACGCTTACCTGTGTCAACGAAATTTCGTTTACTCCAACATGATTTGCCGGTTTTCAGGGGAGAACGTGATCAGATGCTGTCCTGCCATGAAAAAGTAATCCTATTCTCGTGAAGGTTAAGCAAAATCCCTGCACTTCGTTTGTGCAACGTTATGGTCGACGTGATTTGGTACTTGCAAGGCTGTTATCAATGTTATGGACAATCTGTGTTATGCATTGTCGCAAATGATAGTTCTGAGCGCAAGACAGTTGGAGATGCCTCTTCTCTTCTTAAATCTATTGATTTTGAACTTTGCCTCCTCTTAACGATAATGTTAGGCCTCTTAAAATCGCTTGTGTTGCTTCAAAGAACCTGCAGAGCTTAGCACTAATATAGCTAGAACGGCTAACTGTTCTTCTGGCCGCTTTGAAATTCACAATCTTTTGTTGGAGCCCACTGAACCTTTTCCGATCCATACCCGACATTAACTCTGACAAACGCCAGACGATTTTACTCGCCAATAGGGGAAGTCTCCCCGACTTGAAAGGGTTAATGACCACTTTATTATGCCATTCAAGGGCTACCTTGAGGTAATGGAGACCTTAAACAAACATAATGGGACTGGTTCACGACGTCCTTCAGATAAAATGTTTCATGTGAAATAAAGAAAATGAAAATTTTTTATTTACTATGGAAATCCGAAGCCGTCCTTGTTTTGCTTTCGCCATCACATCGGGCATTTTCACGTTTACAGGACGATGTTAAATCATGGAGCGAGTAAAGCAGTTTGTAGACTTTGACGTCAAATCATTGAACAGAATTCGTTTAGACACTTTCAAATATTTTTAAGCTTCTCAGAGGTCGTAAGAAACCAACAAACATCCAGTTCTACCTCACTGATCCATGGTTTTCAATCAATTCTAAAATTTTGGTGTTTATTCATCCCCGTCATCGCCCAGCTTTCGCAAGTCCCTTAATGTTGGATACCCCACTGAGCCTATGTAATTAGCAAACGTGGTGTAAGCAATCACATTAGGAGCTAAATGCAACATGAGAAAGTGGAGGGAGATGGGTGGCACCAGGAATTCCTCGATGCAAGGTGCCCGACAGGAGGGGGCGCTAAACCAGAAGAACCATGACCACGCCTCCTTTAAAATTTCCTTATTTGAAGGTTGAAAACATCACGTTAGTTTTCGCCAGAATAATCGCAACAACCGACTAGAAACAGTTCACTTTTAGATTTGACATGAGGAGAAGAGTCTATTGTCTTTCTTGGCTGAATCAATAACAAATACTCGTAGTTTGTACCATATATAAATGTGGTATCATTAGTGAAAATTCCCCGATGAATCGTGAACTTTTCCCAGAGAGGTGGGGACTAAGGTTCCCCGAAGGGGGGCTGTAGCCCTCTCTACCACCCCTATGGAGGGAGGACGAGAACGTGAGTAAAAAGATGGTTAAACCACATTTTATTATGACAGTCTTGTACAAATCAAAGGATTATGTTACTTTCTATTTTAATACTTTGATTTGATGGTCCGAACATTTCGAGGACCACTTCGTAATGCTTGAGGATACTTTGAAATGTTATTCATGTAAATCATATTTGTCTGCCATTCTTCTTCCTAAAAACCAGTCACAAACCTCAATCAGCTTGGTTGTGGGAACTGTTGAATTTACCATGTAATTACAAAAGTAATTCTTACTAAAATACTAACCAATCAAAACAAGGAACTATAAAATGACAGAACTTGCAATACTTCGAGAAAAAATTGGCGTAGAAAAGAAAAGCGGTAAGAAAATCGAGCTGAGAGAATCAGTGGCGTACCCAGCCCATAGGTGTGCAGGTCTGGGTCTGCAAATTTTTATTACAAAGAAATTCAGCAGAGACAAAATTGATCTAACCAAAGTGAAACAAAAAGCAAAAAGTTACCCGCAGCTTCAAGTTGTTTTTAGTGCAATGTGTTCCGTTGGTAAACCCCTCTCAGTTCAGTAACAGCAATAAACAAATCCAATAGTTTCCCCAGAGCAGTTAATTCCGTATTTCGTTTTTATAAAAAATTTCAGTGCAGCATTCCACCCGACCCCTCAGGTCACGCCTTCAGTGCACTTGGTAGGTCTCCCGAGCCTACAAATACCATGACATCTGGGTACACCACTGAGACAGATGAAATAAACAGTCAAAACAAAGTGAAGTGCGAACCAATATACTTAAGTTTTTTAAATGAGACTGTATTTATGTACTCTGATAAATGATTCTGTAATTAAATGATACTTTGTTTCTGTGTTCCGATGTGGCTTTAGTGAACAATTTACTGGAAGTTAATACTAATTCCGAGATTAGCCTTTCTATCTGACTTGTCAAAAGGCAAACCATTGACTCCCAGGCTCTGGGCAAGGCTTTGTTATTATTTATTGTTAAACCATTACCATCAGGTTACCGCTACCGAACGTAATAAGCAGTGTCAGTTTCTGGAGCTTTTATTAGTTTTAGTACTGACCTTTTGCTTAACACGAGTAAATGTTCCCTTCAGACCATGTGAAATTTTGTGTCTTTATCTTTTTTGTCGTATTGCTTTGACGCGTGTCAGTATATCAAAAATTTCAAGGAAATTATTTTCCAAGATAAAGTTAATGGATTGAAATGGGTAAATAAACGGATAAAAGGAGAACGTTAATTGTTTTTGACTGGGAAGACTGAGAAAGACTGAAATATTCGTCACTTTTCCATAGTGAAATGAAAATCATGAATGGATAAATTCAGAGTACATTAATTTAATAAGTCATGCATGGATTTACTTAACCATATCTTCTGCGTAATTTGCTTTTAAATGGTAAAAAAGCCATCGGCTCGTGATACATGGCGTTATGATAGTAATCAAGAAACAAAAGATTTAAGTTTAAACGGGTCGTAAACGTGATACTACAAATTCCTGATTTACATGAACTTTTCCTGCTTTTTCCTCAGCTAAAATAATTTTAATCTTCACCACTTTTGAGGTACATGAATGTTTACATGTAGTCGTATCCTCATCAGACTTTACAATATTCCGTCAATGTTGCCGTGTCAATCACTTGCTCTCAGCTCATGCTTGCCTATCAGATACAGCACCATATTGTAAACAGTACATAGATTTCCCCGCCCTTTTCCATGATACGAGCGTAGGGGGTTTGGCAGTGATATTTATTGTCATTACCAATTATCTCTCTGAATACAGACAGGAAGTAACTTAGCCCGACAAATCAGTATCACTTTCATGCAAACCATTGGCGGACCCAGAGGAGGGGCCCAAGAGGCCCTCCCTCTCTTTTGAGCTGTCAAAGGTGACATAACTCTTAAATTTCACTATAATGGATGGAATAACTCGGCAGAAAACTTATGCTGCTCTACGGGATAGAGGAGGTATTACTGACGACTTTTTTGGTTTTAAAACATTCTTTCAAATGTCTGACATGCCATGTAGAGCCTTCTAAAAAAGGTACAAACACTACATTGCCGATGCTGATGAAGGTGACAAAACTAACTGTAAATTTAACACTCTCTTCGTTCATCCTTCATACTATTTTTGCTTAATAACTGAAACAAACAAAACAAACTTAATGTAATTCACTTAAAGCGTTTGGGACTTTCACATGGCCTGGTAGTCTTTGGTATCGGTGGTTTGGTATGGAGCATGTGTTATAATTTGGAACCGTAGATTTTGATAAAAGTTTTAAAATGGAGAAAAAACATCGTTAAACAATATAAAGAATTTCTTCACGTGGGGAATCTACCCCCTAATAAACATGAGGTTTCACTACAGGTACCAACACAACCATCTTAAAATCTTGGCACCTAGGCCGAGTCTTGAACCTTATTTACACAGTTAACATTTTGGGCACGGCGCGACTAAGACTTTGGCACGGGTGCCGCTATATTTGTGCACGGCACGAGTGATTTTTACAGTGTAGTTACAGCGGCCTTCTCAAAATGTAGTACCCGTGCTTGAAAATTTAGCCATGCCGAGCACCTCTGTATATGCAGGCCTCAGCACGGCTAATTTGCGGTGCCGTGCCCAAAATGTTATAATGTTAACGGGGTTTTAGTTTGAATGTCTTAGTAATGCAATATTTGACTGATTTTATGTATAGTAAAATAGCTTTTAAAATAATGTAAAGATTTTAACCATTAGATTGCGTAAATCTGTAATTTTTATTTAGTAAAGTATCCACGACCCCATCAGCTTTTGCTGTAATTAAGAAAAACCAAATGGATTCCCGTGTTTGGATACCGTGATCCAAACACGCGGGATGTTGCTAGACTTGAGAAAAAAATACGAGCCGTTAGGCGAGTGATTTTAACTTTTCGAAATTCACAAATACGAACACAAATCAATAATGATGTTCTTCGGAATTTCCCTACATCTCTTTTCGGTTTATCTTCAGACCACTTACACGACTGTCCGGATTTTTTTACATTTTCGAGATGGAATACCACTGTTGATGAGTTTGTGTATAGTTTATCAATACAAGTGTCAATGGTGCAAAGAGTTGTATTTCGGGTAAACTCGCCGTACAAGTTCATGCTCTAATCTTGACCTTGTGGTTCGAAAGAGCTTAGCACTAATTTTCAAAATTTAAACCCACTTTCAATGAAAACATCTCTTCGATACTGTTGTCCTTATTTTAACTATTTCTTTGAGTTCTTCCTTTTCCTTCTTTTTCTTCGCTCATCACTTATGTCACCTTTAAGTTCTACCAATTGTCGTCATTAGTCCCTTCGTATTTTTTATCTGAATCATAATAGGCCTTTACTGTATATGTCCAACCATATTTTTCTCTCTCTTTTTTTTTTCTCATCTACTAATTAATTATTCACGTGCAAATAGAAACATAGCTGTTATCACTTTTGTAATTTTATTCTCTCTGAAGACATTGCATGTAGCAACAAATCGTCCGTAATTTTTTTTTAAACTTACCGTTGGCCTCATTTATTCATGGGTCTGTACCTTAAGAAATTGAGCTCAGTGGCGTGGTTATGATAAAAATTTTGGGAGAGTCACACCCTAAATAGATGTGACTAAAATTCGTCAAACTGTCCACGCATTAATTTTAGAATTTCGGCCCTCACTATAGCCAGGGATCCAAGTCCCTCAATGTAGAATAAAGATAGATGAAGAAGAGAATTTCCACAATTACCTCAATGACGTACTATCGTTATTAATAGACGCAGAAATGTTTCTAAACTGGCTTAAAATCATTGGAAAGTAAAGAATACCGAAAATGTTACTCACTCTTGGAACACATGATTCATGCTCGAACTGACTCAACCAGATAAGCCAATCAGAAATACGTTTAGCAAGAAAAACTCCAAATTTCAATAATTCAAATAAGACGCATAAAATTCTTAGTTAAATATCATGGCCAGATATTCTGGGGGGGGCGAAAGATGTAACAGGGGGCCTAGGCTCCACAGGTCCCCATAACTGCGCCATTGATTAAGCTAGCCGCACTAATTTTCTCACTAACATTAAGTTGCTAAACATGATGCTGTAACACAGTGAAATGAGTTGGCGGTGCTCCAATAACAAGCGTGTGCTTGATTGAAGTATATGAGTTCATGAGTGGGACTACACGATATTAAATTAAGCGATGATAGTCAAGAGTCAATTAAGTTTTTATGTATTAAATCAAAATGAGTACGGTATGTTACATGACTTTAGTTCACCTCTTCGTTCATTATTTCGCAATTACTGCTATATTGCGTGCTACTGTTCACCGTGCATTCTGGCTTAAAAAGACGGTTTAAGTTTTCGTAACTCCGTGCCAAGTCTCTGGTGCTGAGTAAATGTTACAGGAGCAAGAGCCTTCTTGCATGTAGAAAGGACCAAAACTTTTTTTGAGAGTACAATCATTTTAGCGGTGAATCAAGTATTTTTGTTGCAGTTCTTCTAAACTAAGAATTTTTATTTACTCATTTTAATACGATGGCCCACAGGGGACATGCTGCAAATTAAGTTTCTGTGCTGTAAAATTAAAAGTTTCATTGCTGCAAATTAAAAGTTTCTTTGCTGCAAATTAAAAGTTTCTTTGCTGCAAATTAAAATTATCGTTGCTGCAAATTGAAAGTATCGTTGCTGCGAATTAATACTGTTGCTGCTGCAAATTTAAACGTTCGTTGCTACAAATTAAAACTTTCGTTTCTTCAAATAAAACCTTGCGTCGCTGTAAATAAAGCCTTGCCTTGCTGCAAATAAAAACGTTCGTTGCTGCATATAAAAACAAAAAAGTCATGCGTGCGCATCGCAGTCGAATAAGACTGGAGCAGGTTGACTAAACACGTGGCGGGATATTGTATAAACCATCGCTAAAATGCTCTGCTCTTCTTGTGGAGTGTCTTATGTTTCTAATGCCAAATATTGCCATGTGTGTTGAAAAAGAAAACTAAAATACCATTGAGAAGGTGAAGAAGTTGGCCGTAAATAGACACAAAGATACTGGCTTTTGAAGAGAAAAAGGTGCAAGAGCTGATGGTAGCGGCAGCAGTGGTTCGGCAACTATAACCTTTGCCCAATTCTGTGCTAGTAAGGAAGAGGATAGGTCCAAATATTTCAAGAAAAGAAAAGGGTAAAAGATCAAACTTGATAGTAAAGCAGATGTGGCTATCAATGTTAAAATAAACATTGGGGTAACAGTGAGAAGGGATGACGGTCTTTTGATGTTTGAGGAAACGTGAGAGCTTGGATATATTAAGGTAGATGAATGATCTTCAAGCTCGATACTCAGAAAATGATTTCTGAGCCCCAGACGAGGATCGAACCCGCAACCTTCTGATGACCGGTTAGACGCTCTAACCATTGAGCTTCCGAGACTCAGATGGTGAGCTAAGGTGCAAATTCGATATATATGTGCGACCTAAGCGGAAGCCACTATATACTAATAATGATTGAAGTTGTTTGATTTTTGAGGAAACGTGAGAGCCTGGATATATTAAGGTAGATGAATGATCTTCAAGCTCGAGAGAGGTTCAACCATTAAGAGAGGTGCATTACTTCCGGTAACAGTTCCAGATGATATAACGTCGGATGAACTGTTAAGCAAGGCTGTTGAAAAGCACCACCGTTTTAAACAAAATATCGTAAAACACGGAAATGAAGCATTTTACTATCTTTTATATGGAGATAAAAATAAAGCAGATACTTGACCTGGTCGTGACGAACCTTTCATACTTAGAAGGTATAAAGAAGAAATCGATAAGCCATATAGTAGAATTACTTAATATTTGTGTCCATGCTCTGGCTACTTGAACAGGATCTGGGATTGTGACTCTAACTCTGATTCCGACAATATGAATCGAATCATAAAGCAAGCGCAGGCTCAATTACTATTTTGCCAGTTCCTGACGAAGATCAAATTAAGAATGTTAAGCTAGTGCCGTGTTTGCATAATTAGCATTCTTTCTTTTTAAACTTAATTCTCTAAGTGTTCTTTTAAGCGTTCGCACATGCATTTGTATTCTATCATGTTTTTCAAGCAAACCTACAATTACATTGTTGGGATAACCAAGATGAAAATACATTGTTATTAACTCATCCACGCTGCTTCTTGAGTTCTCGACGACGACGTTCAAGTCAATCCTTTCTCCACACACTAAGCAAAAGTTGGCATCAGGCACGCAAACAACACCACAATAGATACAGAATATTTTCCTATGAAATTAAATAAGGGTGGTAATTTTTGATTCAAATAGAATCTTGGCGTGATGGTTAACTCGCCCATCCAAACGTATGATTTTTTGCTTTTATTTGTAGCAACGAAAGTTTTTATTTGCAGCAACAAACGTTTTAATTTGCAGCAACGAACATTTTTATTTGCAGCAACGCAAGGTTTTATTTACAGCAATGCAAAGTCTCATTTGCAGCAACAAACCTCTTTATTAGCAGCAACGAAGGTTTTAATTTGCAGCGACAAACGTCTAAATTTGCAGAAACAACAGTATTAATTTGCAACAACGATACTTTCAATTTGTAGTAACGATAATTTTAATTCACTGCAAAGAAACTTTAACTTGTAGCAATGAAACTTTTAATTTTACAGCAACGAAACCTAATTTGCAGCACCATTTTTATTTGCTGCATGTCCCCTGTGGGCCACCGTATTTTAAAAATAAGAGGAATTTTTGTGTAATTGCAGATGGAAAACTGCAATTAAATTTTGTTTTATTTGGACAAATCATGCCGTGTATGATCGCCGACATATGACGCAAGACAAAGTTCAGGAAGTTTCACAACAAAAAGTTTCTGAAGTCCTACAACGAAAATTTATTTTGCTTTGCTAGATCTTGGGCGGCTTTTCTTGGATAAACTTACCCATTGAAGGTGGTTGTAGTAGGGCTCTTTGAGGGTAATTCTCTTAAGAATTGCCTGCAAGTTAAACATACCAATTGAGAGCAGATCACTGATGGCCTTGCTTTTTGCCATTGATTTTTACCCACGCACCCATATACTTTTGGGTCACACTTAAGGTGATTCTCTAGACCGCAGACAATGGTGAATTCAAATTACCTTTTGATCACATAATACATTCATAACTTGATTTCAAGTTCATGAGCTCCTGACATAATTGTGAAGTGGAACATAAATATTAAACAATCAGTCGAGACGTACAATTTTCCTCTTAACTTCCATTCTTTTTGGCTTTTCCCAGAGTATGTATAGAAATTCAATTTTAAAGAATACTAAGTACAAAACTGCTATTATTTTTTTGAGTATAGAATAAGTTTTTACTTCCTTTAACACGATAATTTTTGGAAAGAGCTCTTTTATTTTCTTTAGCCATTGCTTGGCGTATTTACTCTCATTGAACTCTAAGAAGACTGGAACGGTATCTCGTGATCCCTGGCCTCAGGAGCGAATGAATCCGTAATGGAGGCAGCCATATAGGTCAAAAACATGCTTATGAAAAAGTTGTACTGAACTGTTATTTTTCAGATTAGGTTAATTGTGACAAATATGCAGTGCTATAGACATTGTCCTATACTTACTAAGGATAAAAAAGAAAAGTGTCAAAAAAACTCGAAATTTCGGTTAAGTTATTCGCAACAGGCTGCGTGTTTTATCACATAGGGGACTGGGATGACCTGCAAGTTGACCTACATGTCAACCTCCATGTAATTCCATGTTGGCTTCAAAATGCAGTTTGCAGATATCGTTCCAATCTTTTTAGGGTTCAATGTTTACTCTGGATATGGGATCACAACCGCGCTAGTGCCAGTACACTGATGCATCACCCATAGATTAACGCGATTAGTGTTCATTTCCACGCCCGTGTTTTGGTACGCCCTGGGTCGTTGTGTGTGACTGGCGTGGTTGGGATTAAAAGGTCATTGATGATTTTAATGTTCATTTAAATAGTCACGGAGGTCAAAGGAAAACAGGTGGCTTCATAGCAGTACGTTTTGTTCGGAAAGAACAAAATGTAATGTTATGAAGTATATGTATGTATTGCTATTTTTATTCGGGGTAAAAGTCATTTGGATTGTGGTGGATTGTGGTAAAGAAGATTTATACATGAACAAAAAAAATTCATTGTGATCACATATATGTAATATTACCCATTTCGCAAGCATACGGACGTTTTAAAGGCCAAAGCTGCGGAATTTCAATCAAAAAAACTGCCCTGCAAGCGTGTCTGCGGGTTGATAATTCCATGCCATGAGGTGACAGTGAGACCAGTTACCTGGTTTTCGTGAGTCAAGCGAAGAAGTTCCCTCTGTCTCTTGGTTTTGTTTAAACTCCTTGGTTGATAATTATTCTTATTTTCCACTGTTCCTCTGCTACGCATAATGGTGCACATTTTCTTTAGAAGTATACGGTTTTCTCTTTCGATAACTGCTGATCGTTCTTCCTCTTTCTAAAAAGAATTCATATAGGCGTAGTTGATCATCATTAATAATTCTCCATGAGTTCACACGTGTGATTTCATCTGATCACACGTGAAAAGATTAAATGTTTCAATCCTCCAGTAGGAATTTTTCAAGTGGTTTTTCACATTCTTGAGCTTTTCGGATGTTCAAGTTCCACATATAATTTTATTTTACTCTGTTCTACACATGTTGTAATCATGTGATTAACATGTGATTCACATGTGTATAAATATGAAATCTGGAGATATATTCAGATTTTGTCCCTTTCCCTTGGTCTTTACAAATAGGACCTTGTATTGCGAAAACTTAAGAATGTCTGCATCGTAATATTGAGAGAGTGAGTAAGCAATGTAGATGATGCTATTGCCGAAAGTGTTTCTTCGAAACAAGCCCGAGAAACAACTTTTTCTCAATTTTTCATTGATAAAGAAAATCTTAGTACAAATATACCAAACAAACTGTGCTGTGCAAACAGCTTTTGTACGATATGTATATGAATTCGATTTTTGTGCTTGAAATTCCATTCACTCGCTCTGCCTTCTCGTCGAGGAAAGTTTCGCCTCGAAAAAGTAAAATTGATCTCACTTTAGCGAGAATTAATACATGAATAACTGGATTGCCTTGCTGAATATACTTTTCAATTCACTTCGCGTGAAAAAATGTGGCTGGTAGAAAATGGACTCTACCAGAAGCATTTCCACCAGTGGGGTAACTGAGATACTTGAGGGAAGAAACTTGGGGATTTTTCCGTCGTGAGTTCTTCACCCCCCACATTTAGCTGAGACATGGCTCAAGTCTTCACAGGTTGATGTTGGAAGCTGAAAAAGATAAACTTCACAACATGTTTGAAAGAGACTTATTTAAATGGTGTTAAACGGCAATCTTCTGTGGCATCAAGAGTACAGTAAGCAGTTAATTTAATTAAAAGTAAAATAGTCTTATTTACGAATCTATGATCGGACATGTTCGCACTTTGTGCGATAAGTCAAGGCTTCAACGCTGACCATCGTCCATTAAGACCCTGATTTTCACATTTTTGCCACGTAACTCTTAGAAGATAGAAAGATATCGAATACTTCAAACGTTAACTTCATGATCAGAATCTTAAAATTTGAATCAGCCTCCTTACTAGAGTTGGGTGACATTTAAAAGCAATTAATTGGAGGGTTCATTTCCAGTTTAGAAACCAGGCGGAAGGTCCTGCTATAGTACTGAAACTTAAGTTTCCTTACTCTTGTAGCCGTCCCTGCTGAATAAAATATCAATCTTACTCAGCCAATAGCGTCGGAAAATTTTTTAAAAAAGCTTTAACTGTTAAACCCGAAATATCCAAAAGCACTTACCTGCATCTTTTTCAGTTTAAGATGTAAATGCATGTATGTCTCAGGTGGTTTGGTGTCAATTATAGGAAGGGAACAGCGAACCTGGACAAAAAAAGGTTCAAATTCGGTTTCATTTGGACATTACAAGTCCCACTTTTACGCCTTTTATACAGGTATCAGACTTACCTTACGTCTGTGCTCTTTGTAACTGCTAACATCCCAACGTTTTCTTAGCAGCATATTGTTAGCTGGGGTCAACGGTCGATATGCTCGATGCATTTTCTCTCACCAAACGTCAAAAATCTACGTTAATTGCCGTCTAAAAAGAACTCAAAAACTTTCCAATCAAAACGGAAGCAATGGGTAAAACCTTCTTCCTGATTATGACGTGTAATTACTCAGTGACGTTTTATCCCCTTACCCACCGCGCTTTACGAGGGTGCTAATCTCCACGCGCGTGGAGTCCATTTACACGAGTGATGACTAGGCTAGCGAGATCAGCTCGTATCTATGTTTTCATATATATAGATCCATAGATGTGCAGGTGTACATCCATGGATTCCGGTTCACTTAAGTATGCCATGCGTAAACTCGGGGAATAGTATGTTGACATGTTGACCAAATGTTAGATCCAGATAGGATATTGATTTGGTCTCGTTTTTTTGTCGTTCGTGCGGACATCTCAGACGTCGTTCACTTCATTTAGATACTTAAGCTAGTAAATGATATTGCAAATAATTTAAGACAAGCGCACTGAGCTGGCGTAAGCGAACTTAAGCAATTGATGTTCTTGAGACACGGACGACTTTTTCTCTTAACAGGATGTTTCGTGCAAAACAAATAAAATGAATGATTTCAAATCTTAAGGGACTCGTCGAACATGGAAAAGGTCGCTTTCGTTCTACACTGACATCACTACCAGCATTTCCACGTTATGAAGACGACGTCTAATGCCACAACATCAGCATCTTTCAGTCAAGCCATGGAATCGGTGATTATACATGCTATGGTCTCTCCTGGAATTTTTGAGTTATCCATAATCTTTGCTTCCATAAAAAATTCTATTGAAAGAATACAAAGCCCAAAATTCAAAAACACTTGTTCGTCAAATCTTCCGGTCGAAGTCCGTGGCTCAAGAACGTCGGCTGCTTAAGTTTGCTGCTTGGAGCGCACAACTTTTGTTCCTACAAGAATCACATGTAATTAGCAGTAAATAGATGCGCCGCACTACAGGGATACACTTCGGTATGGTAATTTCTGCTTTAATGAATGAAGCAGAAACAATGCACTTGTTGGTTCGACTCCTCACGAATAAAGACAGAAAGTTGAAAAAGATAAGATGTGCGAAAACGTAACGGAATCTCTGCCTTCTGTATTGCGCCGTTAATACAGTTACAGTGCTCTTGATGTAACATTTGAACTTTAGCAAAACCTCCCTACAATAGCACTAAATAAAAATTCCTCCACTTAGAAGAAAGTGGCTAATAATAGTTCGCCGGGAAAATGACCAAAGATCAAAACATAACTTTGTAAGGATTTCTGATATCATACCACGGGAAAACATTTAAAAACATTAGAGAAAAAATTTCAGTTTTGCTGTTGGTTTATCTTTCAATATTCTAGTGATTTTAGGAATGAGAAAGTTTTTAATCAGCTCGAATGGGGGCGGAAAAAAAAATGGGCCTTCGCGAGCCACGGCTCGTGGACCACTGATCCAACGATTGAGCTACCGAGACTCAGGTGGAGAAGAAGGTTACAAGTCCGTCCTAGATTAACTGATGGACACATGTGCTGCTTAAGCAGAAACCTAAGTATGTCCCTTATTGTGAATCGATTTTATGAATGAATGGTTTCAATTGAATAAATACCAACACTGGATCATTATACGCGCATAGTCTTAATTTTATTATTTTGAATTCTATTCAGTTTTACTCTTCATTCTGGGCTATTCTATGTTTTCAGTGGAATTCATAGGAATGATGTCGAGGTTATGCGTATTGAATGATGAGTCCCGGTACTTATGCAGCTGGTCTGTCTTGTGAAGGTTACTAAGATGGATGTGTTAAATCCTTGACTTTAGAAACATCCCTTTTGGCGGCGTTCAGTGTTGTGGTAAAGCCGTTGCTGTCAATATTCCATCGAATGGACACAAACTGAACTCTCTTACAGGATCAAAGCAAACCCCAACATCAATTACATTACAATACAATCTACATCATTCCTCGCAGCTTACCATGATGATAAAAAGACCGAGACGACAAACATCATGCCTGATGTTTGTCATTCATAGGTAAGAAAATGTAAAGATACTTAGGCGTAAACAAGTTGAAAGTTGGCTTTAGAAAATAGTATTTTGGGTCGTGGTCTTGTTGCAATCCGTCCGTAATAACACGCAAACACAGATAGAAGACAAGCTGAAAACTGGCTTCCGAAATTGTGGCGTGCGGAGTCAGACAGTGCTCAAGACTACATGCACCCAAACACATCGGCCAGCTTTAATGAAAAAATCGTCAGTATAGGAGGGAGATTGTATGCAATCGATAAACCTACATTCCACTCGAGGGAATTTCACACGCGAGGGAAATTTTCTTTTTGTCTCATGGGCTATCAGGAGCTTATTTCAAAAGACAAAGGAAAAATTCTGCCAAGTTAAAATGAAGCTTTAGACTTATTATTACACACAGTTATTAAACCCATCATATTTTTAACAATCAAATATCCCAAAATAAGTTTGAAAATATCCTTTATTTTTATGGCACTTCATCAGATTATTCAACTTTCTTCCAGACTATCTAGTTCACTTTCTGGATCTTACCGACTTACACATATTTTTGGTTATACAATTCCATAAAATATGTCTGTAACTAAAATTTATTTTTCTAATGCTTTATCAGATTCTTGAACTTCTTTCTCACCATCTCTTTCGTCTTTTCCTTCTTTATTTACCTCTTCAAGGCTTTGTTCTTCATCGTTTTTCTCTACCGCAACCTCGTCCTCTTCTTGATCACCATTGACAACTTTTTCTTCCGGTACTTCTTTACTGAGAAGTTTCGCTTCTTTCTTTGGGCTCTTCTTCGAATCCACGCAGCTTTGTTCTTTTGTTTCACTTTTCACGGGCGACCTTTTCTTCGAAACATTTTTCTTGTACCAGTCTTTGGGATATTTAGAAATGCTATCCATGTAAGCTTCTTTTTCAGCCCAGTCATCTGCCTGTTAGAAGACGTACAGGGTTAATTTTCCTTTAAAGGATGATTAAAATGATTAAAGAAACCTTCCTTAAATGTCTGTCATTCTAACCCATGGTTAACACTCTGAGAGTCAATTACTTTTTTTTTGTAATTTAGAATAGTCTTTTGCAGGGGCGCCGGAGCCACGGGGGCACGCGGGGGCAGCCGTGTGCCTTATGTATTATTAAAAGAAGGCCAGTATCATTATAATTTGTTATATTTACTTTTGAATTTATTTTATCACTCAAATTTAATATTTATACTGCCGAAATTTGGGAAACAAAAACGGCATTTAAAATTTGTGAACGAGATGTGTAATGAAGGGGAATGAGCCCGAACTAATCGTCGCTGATCGTAGTTGGTCGTCGTGGTCGGCAGTTGACGAAGTGTTGTTGGGTTTCAAAGGAGCCATGAGATTGTGCAAATGAATATGTTATGAATATATTCAATAAATTAGAGGTAAGTGTGATATATATATATATAGTTCAGATATAATAATTGAGAGTTCCTTAAGTCCAGAGAGACGGATAATATAAAAGTATCACTTTTTTTGCTTGCAAAGTAAGATGAAAGGTTTGTTTCAAGAAAGAGATCTATTTTACGTTAAACAAGGACGTTAAGCCACTTAGATTACAAGGAAAAGTCAAACGTTACGTTGCGTGCCTTCGGAAAAAAATTATTGACACCGAAGGTCATGAACTTGTAACTTAACCAACGTAAAAGGCTGCCCCTTCATATCAGCAGCGTAAAACTACCAGAATACTTTGCGGCATTTTCTTTTTATGCAAATGTTCAATTTTAAAAGAGAACGGAAAGACTGTAATGATAATCATCCTTTGTTTTATGAAGATATTTTTGGTACATAATTACTCAATATTTTATGGTATTCTTCCTGATGGCCTTCTTAAACAGCTAGAACTCAGTGTCTGTAGTAACTGCAACAGAACAGTTTCTTAACAACATTTACTTATAAGTTTAAATGGGGCGAAAAGTTTTTGAGCTTTATCTTATATGAAGAAACTGCGTGATTTGCGATAATCTTCAGGTCACTGCGCATTGAGTTGAAAGACTTGCACCACTGTAAATTATTTTTGGATTTAGCAAATTCAATTTGAAGAAAAGCAGATTTAAGTCAGTTTGAGGTGATCTTGTATTAACTTTGGACGTTTTGCAGCTAAGGGTAAATAAGTTTCTTAATTCACTAAGCCGTGACGTTTTAAATTTGATCTTTTTTTAAACAAACTATTTTGTCCCATTGTTTATAGCTATCGTAGTTGTAATCCGCTAACCTCCTTGCCCAGCCCTACAGCAGTTTGTACACCAGATCAGCCCTAAAATAAACGCACCCCGAGCCCAGCTCTCGATCTCGTCGGTGTTTTGTTTCGTTGGAGTTAATTCGTTTCCAGTAAATGAAAATAACGGTATTTTTCATGCTTTATAGTATCTTAATCATTGACATGTGTGAGTAAGTTAAGTAGATAAAATTTACTGACGTAGCTGCTTCAATTTATTTCTGGACATTGGCAGCCACATTGGCCCATGCACTCTCAGTCTGAAGTTTGGGTTCCTTGATCGGATAATCCTGCATCCGCTTCTATCGCGTGACCAACATAAATAATACCCAGTATGATGGCCACCTTTGTAATGATTGGGTCAAACTAGTCAACCATGTTGTAAAAATTACTTAAATTTTTCAATCAATTATAATTTCCATAACCCTTTTCTTTTTACTTTACTCTTTTCTTAACTTTCCTAATTACTTAACTTTCCTAATCAATGACTTTTAGCAGGAATTAATTAGTTCCATAGGATCGAATAAGCACCACAGTTAAAATAAGTTTCAAGTAAACGACGAAATTTTTAATAATATATATGTTTCGGCAAGACTTATGCCATCCTCTTGCACTGAAGACGGCGTAAGTCTTGCCGAAACATGTATACTATTAAAAAATTCGTCGTTTATTCGAAATTAATTAGTTCTACAAAATTACATTATAAAAGTAATTGCTTTTCTACGGCATAAAAAAAGAAATAGAAACATAGGTAATTTTTTCGACAATAGACATATCGTATACTTAACCAATGTTGGATGCTTAGTAGGTTAGTGTATCAGGGGAAAACGCGGAAAATATAGCAAATTACAAGATACGTATTTCTGTCCCCATACTTACTTCCACAACTAGCTAGCCGAGTCATTCTTGTCACTTAATTCATGATTGTGTCGATGTTATTACACCTATCGCGCTCGTGATTCAGCATAAACACTTTCTGAAACTTCACACCTTTTTCAAAGGTGGAGGAAAGCGTTTCGAATTTTCCCAAAAGAGTACTAGTCCAATGATCTTATTGGGTGATTTATTACTATCACGCCTGAATATACATAAATCATTTAATGTGCTAAGGAAAATATGTACGATCCCATGGATATGTATTATCCTAGGACGATGAAGCAATATAAACATATGTGCGCTTGCCAGAAACAGACCAGTTTAAAAATTTAAAGATTGTCCAACGTTTGTCCGATTTCTAAACGCTACCACCTTAAGCATCAAACTGTTAGCCAAAATGTTGTCACGAAGAACGATAAAGGCCCAGGACGAAGAGTATAAACCTCAACTCGTAGTAAAATTAACACAAAATGACAAGCACGAGTTAATAAAATTTCCTCTATAAACATCATAGCAAGAAGCAAAGGTTTAAATTCAAAACCAGGCACTAGACAAAATGACATGTAGAACCGTTCTTTATGGCATCAAAGATTTTTCTTTTAATGCTGATCTTCATTGCGGGCTGAGTGAGCAAGCGAGGTACTGTTTGGCGGGAAAATTAAGTATCCCAAAGCATGTGAAAGTAATTGATTAGCTGGTATAAGACAAGCTTCCCAGGTAATCGAAATTGATTTTAACAAGAGGTTCATCGTGAGAGTAGGATGTCGGACAGAGCGTCCCGTTGCGACAAGGCGAGATAATGATTTGGGCTAACAAGGTAACATTGCAACAGAGGCAAAAGTGGCTTCTTGGGAAGCAAAAAATGTTTCTCTGTGAGTTCAGAAACATGTTTTACTTCCCGGCTTCTATTTCGTTTTCTTCGTTTGCCCAGCCCTAAAACAATGTTGCCTAGTTGCAGGATTTCACTGTATATACCGAGCTGTACACGCTAACTTACACCGCTTGTGAATGTTACTCAAAAAATTTTTCCTCCTTTATAGCCACGTTCGGAAAACATTGCAGGGAAACCGTGTTTCCCCAACAAAGATTCCTCGTTTGGATAGGTTTTTACGAAAAATTACAAAGTTTGGACAGTTTGTCCGTAGTTCAAATGCCCGGGAAAATAATTAGTAATTAGAGAGCTCATTTGTTGGGAATAGTAATGGTTACTCCAAAACTTTGTAATTGATTAAAGTAAACGTTTCTCGATCAGAAAAAATGACAACCAGTAAATTATTTCGAAAAGTAACGAGTAAAATGAAATGCGTTACTTCTCTAACAGTAACCCATATAACACAAATATTCAGACAAAAAAAAAAATTTAAAAAATCAGATTGAAAAGTTGTCTAAGGACCCATTTACACGATAAGACTGTCGTATACAATAGTTGTTTGTTCTAACGTATGTGATGTTGTCCCAGAGCACAATTCCTAATTGTGATTCGCTCACTGATGTAGCAATATGTCCTGAAGGCTAAAGTGACTTAATCGTACATATCAGAACAAACAATTGCATGCGACGGTCGCATCGTGTAAATGGTTCTTACGTTGATCTTAATTTCCTGGTTTTCAGAAGTTTCTGATATGACCGAAATTCCAAACAAACTCAATTTCATAGACGAAGATTGACCTACCCATTTTTGATGGTTGTAGACAGGTTCTTGGGCTAAAACTCTTTTTAAAATGGCCTGAAAGACGAGATTCATAGTTTAATATAATATTACTTAACACGTATAAATCCAATCATTTGAAAAATTACAAAACGGGTAACCGACGGCATTACCTGTGGCAAAGCAAATATTACAAACCATAAAAATCTGTCGTGAGAACATTTCAACATGCTACATGAAGACTCCTTTCCTGTGCATGTCTATATTTTGGTTCTGTAAGATCAGTTTTAACCAAGGCTTCTAGATATCAACATATTTGAAATGATTTATTAAGGCATACACAGAGCCGTGCCTAGGTGGTAACTCGCCCGGGGCAAATTCTGTTGAAGGTGCCCCCCTGCTCTTAGCCCTCTCTAACGCATCCGCAAGCTCGTACTGTATTATACAACGAGATATTTCTCTAGAAACAAGTGTTTATAGTGTTTTTTTTTTATTACCCAAAATGCTATTCAAAAATTAAAGCAGGCGCTTTCTAAACCTTAGCTACAAAGTCGTCAATTAACGACGAGAAGTTAAGACACTGATTTAACATTTTGTTTAGTTTTGCAAAATATTTTTGAATCTGAATAAAAGGACGAAAAAACTCGAATTTTTGTTTCTGAAAATGTCGCTCCAGTTCCCCCCCGTCGATACGGCACTGAGTATACAATCTGTAAAATTTCACGATAGCTTTTCAATACATATTATTTAATAATTCAGAATTATAGAATTTTGTGTAAGATTCAATATCAGACTATTTAATAAAATTAAAAAACTAATGACAGGGAAAATAAACGCGATATGCACACACCTGATTTTCGTGAGT
Organism: Heliopora coerulea; assembly: GCA_030142905.1. Lineage (NCBI taxonomy): Eukaryota > Metazoa > Cnidaria > Anthozoa > Scleralcyonacea > Helioporidae > Heliopora > Heliopora coerulea. The sequence continues at coordinate 1,150,130 of JASJOG010000069.1, read as the reverse complement.
AACTCTCAACAGTTCTTGCTGTCTTTTGGTCCTGTTTAAACTTTTTGCTTGGTAGTCATTCCAGTTATCAACTCGTCCCTTAGTTCTCATTATCTGGGACATTTTTTCAAGTAAAATTCGGTTGTCTCTTTCGATTCTTGCTAATCGCTCTTCTTCCACCTGTCAATTCAGATATCATAAAACTTTTATGACTATACTGAAATTTTTTTATGATAACCACATTTTACATTCCAATGAAATTCAATAAATTTTGTTTAAACAGGAGATCCTATGAGGATGAACGCTTCGTTGACCTAGGAGCGATATTTAGGAAAATTAATATGTAATGTTTTTCGTCTTTGTATGGTGTTGTCAAAATAAGCCAGATTTGCCTTCATGGAGAAAAGCGTCAAAATTAAAAACAAACGAACAACACCAACTTCAACGCTTTGGCGAGAAATTTTTCCTTTTTGGACGTTTGTATCCAAACACGGGTGTGTTCAGTCAGTCAGAAAATTTCTACGATATATTTTAATTTTAGAAGCAACAATTAAATATTATTGTCGAGTGTAATGCAAGGAAAGTATTAGGATTAGTTACCAATATGTATGTCATTCAATGAACATGGGGTGATGCAAACAGGCGCCATTTGATTCCCACAGTGACACAATGTCATCATCAACGAACTAAATTGCGGAAGGGAAAACTATACTCCATCTTTCATTTTGACGGTTCAAGGAATGTTAATCATGAAACGTTGATACAAGAAGTATAAAGCTTTGAATAATCTCCACTTTGCTTATGCAAATTTTTGAGCCTCCAAAAAATCAAGAGCGTTGTCTTTGGCCCCATGTTAGAGTCAGGCACGAAAACAATACTACAACTTACTTTACAACTACTTTTGTACCAGGATAGCAAGATTTTTGTTTCGAAAAAAATAATTATGGCCCTAGTCTTTTAATGAAAGTCAAACCCCAGTTCTCTAGTGAAGAACTGCCAGTTATTTGAATTATGGTAGGTTTTGGATGGGACAGCTTGTCAGTCGCATTTCTGACGTATTAAACGACAAAAAAGCCTGAGCACTTGTTTGGGAAACTTCATACATACGTTGATGGGAAATGCATTATTAGTCTTCATAACTTCAGTGATCAAACGTTTTGATAGGGTACTATGCCTACAGTTCCAAGAAGTCTCTAAAACGGCTTCAACTCTCTTACACTGGGGGTTATGCACAGGGTTGCAACCAGGATTTTTAAAAGGGGAAAATAAAAAAAATATGTTCTTTTAAGTTCAAGGTAACTGTGAAAATCAAAAAAGAAAATACCAGCAGGGAGACATATACACATTTTGGTTCCCATGACTGCATGTTACCTCTGTCACACTTTTACAAATTTATCCTTACTTTCTACCCTGTACATAATTAATATTATTTTGATGATCCTCTCAATATCTGAAGGTGTCACATTTCATACATGTAAGATCCAAAAAATGTAAAAAAAACAACTTTTCACCAAGTAGAGTGTAGACAACTCATTGAATTACACCCTCAAGAATTAATGGTATAGTGATCAGATGGATTAGTTTAATTGCCTGTCTCCTGAGCAAGCCAGGTAACAATCCTCTCTGGGTGATGTGAACCAGTAACTAGTACCAAGTATTTAAAAAAGCATGCTTTATACGGAGCTGGCAGTAATCACCCAATCTTTTTAGGAACTATTAAGATGTAAAAAATATATAAAGAGGAAATGATGCAAACAGATTTTAACCATAAGATATCCAAGTTCACTGTATTCTAAAATTTAACCCAGTAAGTGGCAAAGGTTTACTTTAGGATCCTATTCTAGATAAAGCTAGATTTTATTCAACTTTCAGTTGACTTATGCAATGGCTGTTAACTGTAAATTGATCAACAAGGTCTGCTGGCAAGCAGAGCATAACAAGAAGTAATGAAAACAGCTTTAAGCTTTGGACTTTTTGCCTTATTTGAAGGTTAGTCAAAAGAAAATCAACCAATACACCTCCAACTTCATAAGCTTTAATGATAAAATTAATTAAACCCTTAATGGCCACAGCTCATCCTTGTGATGACTAAAATTGTCTGGTATTAACCAGAGTAAAATGCTAAAGTGTGCCCTTGTCCCTTGATGCATTAAAACAACTTGCAAGGAAACTGCAGGTTTTCTACCCATAACCCTTAGTCACCAGTGAGGCTAATATGTAAACTGTAAAAACATTGTAGATTTCATATCATGAAATAAGGCCAACATTGTATTAGCTAGCATTTATTATCTTATTAATTCTGCAGATAACATGTCAAGGTATGAAGGAAATTGACTACATGTTGAGATTTACCCTATCTGGGCTGGGCTATTTTTGTTCCTAAGAAGGTTAGGAGGGGGGTAATTTGGTCACCCCACCATAATCACATTATTGTGCCTATTTCAGTGAAACTTGGCAGACATATATATTGAATATACAATGCTCTACAAAATTAAGTACTACTTGGTTCCACATACTTGATGATGTCGTTATTACATCATTCAACCATAGCTTTTATTTGGGTTTTCTTAATGATGTTGTTTTTCACTTGTATTTCTCCAAAAATTTACAACAAAGAAAACTGCTCAATACAAAAGATCAAGAATTTATAACATGTGAAGTAGTTTATTTTAGTGTTGATTGTTCTGTTTGTTTGTGACATTACAATGATGTTGTACTGAGTAAAAAAGTTCTTAGTTTCAATTAATTAAACTTTATAAAAAGATGTATATGTAATATAAATTACATATTTATTTTACAATTTAAGGTTTTTCACTATTTGCAATTTTTTTGATATTCCTAATATAATATAAATATTGTTGCAAACAACTACCAGTAGGTGTTATCTAATGATGAGCTCTAAACTCTCAAACAAAAAATGGCAGTTTTTGGATATTAAAAAACCTTGTTTTTTAACAGGAGATATTTTCCTTTTGAACTAGTATTCAATTCAAACTATTATTTCCAAGATTTTGTTGAAAAAATGCAAGTATTTAATTGTCTTTGAAAGTAAAAAAGTGACCCTTCAACAAGTAATTACCATGGCAACAGTTTTGTAGGTATAGTCCAGGGGTCCTCAAATATTTTTTTTGGGGAGAGGGCAAACAAAATTGATAAGTGAGTTATGAAGGCCAGAGTCATTCTCCAACCATGACGGGAAGTCAGGTGAGAACATTTTATGAATGTGGCACATCTATATGCTCAAAAAATAGCACTCTCAGAAAGCCATAGCAGAGATTTATACATTATAGTATAATGATTATACTAGTTTTACTGAATATTTTATTGGCTGGAATTCCTCAACTAATGATAAAATGAATTGGTGAAAATGTTCACAGGCCAGATTAAAATTGCTCGTGGGCCACCATTTGAAGACCCCTGGTATAGTCTAAAACTGTATGTCAAAATGTTGGGAATAGAATTAATTTTAAGGAAAAGTCACAAATTTATGTCATTTCGTTCATCCAGTGACAAGATATCAATAAAAAAACAAAGTAGGGGTAAATTGGCCCCCCATCCCCAGATGGAGTTTTTTTAACCTAAAAAGACCAAGATATGTCAGTAAAGAATAAAACACAGACCGAAAATTGTCATCTTGTGACTTGATATTCAAGTTGGAACAAGAAACAGACAAGTTGAAAAACGGTAATATTTCAGCTCTATTTCAGAGTCATCATCAGACCAAGATGTTTACAAAGCTTACTGCATTATATATATATATATATATATATATATATATATATATATATAATGTGTGGCACATTTGAGTTGCCTATATAATGTAGGCTCCTCCATCCTGATCATCAGCACTACACTGATGAGGCCCAATAGGCCGAAACGGTTCCGTCTGTAGTTATATATATATATATATATAAGTAATTACAAGGATGATGTCATCGGCTATTAACAACAAAATTAACATAGTCGGATATTAACACAAGTGAGATATTAACAACGAAATTAACATAGTCGGATATTAACAACATGTGAGATTAACGGCTAGACGAGAGAAAAGCCAGACAATTGTCGAGTGGCTGAGAGATATGGAAATGTCGGATCAGACGAAAAGTGAAAGTTCTTTGCTGGCCTTTAGGCCGCTGTTCATTCTTGGCTTGTTAAGTTTGATTAAGAGAGCTTCTAAAATAAGTAATAGGTTCAAACTACTGAATTTACAAGAATGAATTATCTTACAGTTATTAAAGATAAAATTATTGAGATATGATTGGGAAGGCGGAGAGGAGTTGTTAAGATTATCAAAGAGAGAATTGAGGTTAGCGAGATAGTGGGCATGTGGACAGTTGAGAAGATGTTGTGCTACAGTGCTGGTGTTGATATTGTAACAGTGTTCCGAAAGGTGGGTTTTTAGACAGTACTCTGTTTTGCCAATATATTTGTTATTACAATCAGGACAAGTGATTTCATAAATGAGATTGTTTCGAGAAAGGTTGAGTATTTTGTCTTTATTGGAAACAAAAAAAGCAGTTTTTTTGGTTTGATAAATGACAACAAAATTAACTTTAACTTTTAGGTTACACCATAGTTTTTTAATTAAGTTTCAAACAAGAAATTCACCTTGTTTACCAAGGTAGGGAAGTCTTAGCCAAATTTTGGGATCATTGTCATCAAAGGGCTTGTTGGAAGAGGTGGTGTTGCCAAAATGCTTGGCTTTGAGTTTTTTAATGAGCAAGTTTCTGACTTTGGCTGGAAAACCATTCCAAGACATAAAGGATTTGAGAGAATAAATTTGCCAGTTGAGTAAATTCAGCCGGTTGAGGCTTTTAGTTGATGTTAGCATGAAGAATTATTTTACTTTCAACACAAAATTTCAAGAACTGTTGTATTTCACAGTGGCCAGTTGAAAAGTATTTTGAGGTTGGGGGGTCATGAGCAAAATACAAGTTCAGTGGGGAGTTTTTTCATAAATGTTTACATCGACTTTATTAATGACCAAGCTGTGACAACACTTGTAGTTTTACGACAAAGTTAAGGTGCATTTTGTGTTTAGGATAAAGTGCATTTTGTGTTTATAATTGTATATATTAGCTGAGCTGATAGAAAGTTGACTTAATTTAGCTTGAGGTGGTTTAATATAGTTGAAGAATATAAGTTCTAAAGAAACTAACTCTTTCAAAATCATTATGATTGAACAACCAAGCAGAAATCTGAAGTATAATGTATATACTGTCAAGATAAGTGCCAAGCATAAAATGCACAATAAATCCATTATGATGGTAATTATAATTTGCAGAATAATTATTTTATTAGAAGAATGGCCCAAATTATCATTGCAACCAATTGTTGTCTCTCTGATGATGTTATTGGTTGCAACACATTTAATAAATTATTCTTTAAGTTATATTGTGGCTTTGTTTTGTGTTTTATGGCAGGTGCATATCTTTATACAAAAATAACTCATTCTAGATAGGGCAATTTTAAGATTTAATCTTAAATTTATTAGAACAGACAACATTTTGAACCACCTTCAGGTCATCTTAACTCTTAATGTATAATAGTGCAGAAGTAATGTTTTGAATGTCATACAAATATGCATCCATTTTTCAAAATTTTGGGCTGCAAGCAGGCTAGTGAAAGTCTGACACATGAACAATTTAAATACCTGTAAAACCTAAACTATTGTTTTAAAGTAACTAAAAAATGCCATACATTTATACAAGTTAGCTTATATGACTTTTTAAAACTAATTTAGAATAATAGTTAAGGCTTCTTGGGTATTTAAATTAATTCATGCATTAGATATTAATTTTGCCCATTTCAAAAGTATTATCAGCTCAGCATTTACATCTTTTAGACCTGGCAAAAATGGGCCAAAGTAATGACAGGGTCAAAATGTTGTCCATAATTGGATAACAATGCATGGCAGATCCAGAAGGGGTTGGTAATGGTCCAACCTCCCCTCATGCAAGGATGAGGGCCTTTATTTACATCCACAGTATTCTAAACAGAAAATTTGACAAAAAGAATGACTTTTTTGGCAAAGTTTTGGGTGAGATTTTGAGCTCTGATCATACTTTTGACCATCAGCACCAGGCAAGACTTGCCAGAACTCTTGAGGTGATTTGGTGTCCATGAGATCTTATATGGCCTCCATTTTGTTTGTGTGTGGTGTTGGGAATATGTTCATAGTAATTTCAACTCTGGGAGGAAAAACCAGCCATAACATTCAGTCATCATTGAAATGAAAGGACACACTTAGTTGAAATGAGAGTTGATTTAGCCTATTCAGTCCTGCCTATGGAATATTTGACTATATGGAGCCTATATATAATTAGATATATTTAAATACACCAGTGTAAATATGATCATAGTAATTTTTTGGCATGATCAACACCATTGATATTCCTGAATCCAGTGCACTGTTTTGTTCTAGAACCTGTCCCTCCCCCTCACAAGGGACCCTGGATTCATCCCTGGATAATTAAATATGTTTGACAAAAGTGAAACATAGTATACTATCACATGTTGCTAATGCAGCAATGGCATTTTACCAAATGGCTTATAAGACCCCAAATTTTTCTTTTCATTTATGTTTGCCTAAATGAATGAACATCAGATATGTGTTTTTTAAAAAAATTCCATAATTTGAATTTTTTTACTGAAGAGATCATATTTTTTGATTTGAGAATTTTTTTTTTCCAAATTTTTTTTTAATGAGTCAAAAGATCAAACCTTCCCCCCCCCCCCCATATTTAAAATAGTTATCAAGGAAAACCACCCCTTTCCTCATCTTATCACGCTTAAGTTTTCGAGGCAAAGTTGGTGGTATAGACATGATTCATTAACCCTTCACCGGTGGATTGTCTCCCCTTGACGAGTGAATTGGTCTGGTGTAAGCCAGAGTAAAATCATAGAAGATTGATCCTGCCGGGAAGAGTTCAAGCTGGACAACAGGTCATACCGCGTTTGTGTCGAAAGTAGCCAGCTTAGACGCACGGATGGACAGGCAGATTTTGTCACTGCACCAACGGATCCAGCAGAATGGGTCACCAGATGCATTTACTTTTTTCAATTTTATATGACATTTGCCGCAATTTCACCACAAAAACAATAATTTCGTAACATCCATCACAAAAGATGTCTACATACGAGTGGATACCGTTTCATCAACAATGGGCCACACGAGCACAGTCAAAGATCAATTTAATACAATACCTGAAGTTTTTTTAGCTTCAAGTGGAGATGCATGTAGGTCCGCGGTGGCTTGCTGTCAACCATAGGTTTCGCCAACGCAACCTGTGATAAGATTTTAGCAGGTCAATTTATAGATCAAGACTTGTAATCGTATTCTAAATTACTTAATTAACTTGTTTTTAATTAACTGACTTACCTTCCTTCGGTGTTCTTCGAAATAGGTTTCTTCCCATCGTTGTTTAAGCAGCTTGTTAGTGGCGGGAGTAATCGGTTGGTACGAACGATGCATCTTTTCGCATTTAAAACAAAGGCAGAAGGGAAGCAAAGCATCAAAGATATAAAAATTGAAACTTGAGAAACTGTTGGCGTTGCTAAGGAACAGTCGTCAAGGGAACGTTGAGTCAGCGTTCTGTGCTCAGCACGTCATGCGTGTCAGGAAAATGTAATAGTATATTTTCCTTCGTTCTTTTACCTCTGATTAGGAAGAGAAACTTTTATTTCAGCAAGAATGGCTTCCCTGTATTAAGTTCGAGCGAAATGCGCTGTCATTACGAAGTCTTAGGAGTCTCAAAAAGTGCTACAGATATAGAGATAAAGAAAGCTTATCGTGCTTTGGCCTTGAAATGGCATCCAGACAGGAACTTCGATCGAGTCGAGGAATGTACTGAAATGTTTCAGGAGATTCAACAAGCTTACGATGTCTTGTCAGATAGCCAAGAGCGAGCGTGGTATGACAAACACAGGGAACAGATCTTAAAAGGTGGTGACGATTACATCGACGATGGACTGAATTTGATGCATTATTTTCAGACATCTGCATATCGTGGTTATGGGGACGATGAGAAAGGATTTTATGCCATTTATTCGTTCGTCTTTAGAACCATCTTAGAAGAGGATTCAAAGTTTGTTGATGACAAGTCGTTGCTGGAAGATATTCCGCATTTTGGAACGTCCACAAGTCCATTCGAGGAAGTGAAGGCATTTTACGATTACTGGCAAAGTTATTGCACATTCAAGACTTTTGTATGGCATGAGAAATACGACACTAGAGAAGCTCCAAACCGACGGGTCTCAAGAGCAATGGAAAAGGAAAATAAGAAGTTAAGAGATGCAGCGAAGAAATCTAGAAATGAAGAAATTCGTGAGTTAGTTCAATATGTTCGTAAACGAGATAAAAGAGTAAAGGCTCACAAAGAAAAGCGAGAAGAAGAAGAAAGAAACAAGGCGCTGCAAATAAAGCAAAAACGTGATGCCGAAAAGAGGGAAAGACTAGAAAAAATGAAGGATTATAAGGAACTAGATTGGAATTCAATGAGCCATTTGGAGGGGAAATTGGATGACGTCACGTCATACGTGGACGAGGAGTTTGGGGAGTACAACGCCAACGACCAATCAGATAACGAGGACTACATAGAGTTTTATTGTGTAGCTTGTGAGAAATTATTCAAGTCCGACAAAGCGTTACAAAACCACGAGAAATCAAAGAAACATCAAGAGAAGGTTTATCAGATCAGAAAAGTGATGGAAGAAGAAAGGGTGGGTGAAACGGAAACACCAGAGTATATCCATGCCAGCAATGGCTCTGGTTTGAGCACTGAGAACAGCATCGAGGAAAAAAACCCGAATGTTAATGCAGACGAGAACTGTACCATTGATGTTACAGCGCTGAATTTGAGGGATTCTCTTGATCTCCCTTCGTATGTTGAAAGTAGAAGTAGGTCCAATTCGAGGAGAAGTCACAAGTCGGCGGGAGAAAATGACGAGGAGAAAGATGATCCAGGTGGCCCTTTACATTTGGCTGACTCAGTTACTTTAGCTTTTGCGCAAAAGGTAAAGAAAAAGAAAAAGAGTAAGAAAGGTAGGAATGTGGAAAGGAGTGGTGAAGGTGTTACTGGCGACGATGATTATGACGAGTGCGAAAAGAAAATGGTCCAGCTTATCTTGAGAGACGATATGGAAGAGCAGACTTCACAAGAAGGAAACGAAATGGTAAGTGTCGTCAATAATATTCGTGGAGATGATCTTGAGAAAAACAAAGTAGACATTTTATTAGAATTTAAATCGGATTCGCAAGGTACCGAGCCCATACGAAAGAGCAAAAGTCGACGGACGCCAAAGAAAAGTCAAAATAATATCGACGAAGGACACGAAACGATCGATTTATGTTGCAATGTTTGTGGTGTGGAGTTTCCGACACGCAATCAGCTGTTCAAGCACATTAACGAAAGTGGTCATGCTCTGAGGATAGAAAACAAAAACATATCAAATGAAGAGAGTCGTAAGAAAAAAGGAAAGAAGAAAAAAATAGTACCACGTTGAAATATTTTTAGTGGATAAAAAGAATGCCAGTTTAGCAAATTACCTCCCCTCAGGAAAGACAATCGTAGTCTTTTGAGGCAACTGTTGGTTGATTATGCCAACTGTATTGTTTCCTTTATTATATGCAGTTCATAACAGTTGCATTATTAATGTCCAAAGAAATTGCTATTGTCATAATCAAACAATGTACTGCCGGAAACCGTTCACCTTTATAGTTGAAACATTTAACTAGTTGTGATCAACTAAAGTGCCGTTCTAAAATCGTAGAGATATTTCATGTACGAGAAGCAGCTGATTACAATTCTCATCTCTCGAGGATTGTTAATAAAAAACGTATTAAGACTTGCATTTTTATAGTCATAATTTATAATCTTTCGAGCCAATCAAAGGCGTTAACCTAATTAAGTTGTTCAGGATGTAACAGCAGGTGACACTGCTGGGAAACATTCAGTCAAACCCTTTTCAGTTTTTCAGTACATCGGGTTTCATTTTGATATAGATTTTGAAATATTTCGGATTGATATTAAAATAAAAAGCTTACCAAATATCTTATAGAAGAAATGCTTAAACAAACGACGAAAAGAGTTTATATGTAAGAGGACCTGAAGAAGTTCCTCTTTAAAACATTGTTGAGATGCTTTCACTGTGGGTGTAATAGGTTGCGTTAAACGCTTTCGTGTTAATTATACAATTTTCGAGAGTGGAAAAAAAAATATGCACAAACAGCTAAGTTTCATGACATAATTTTCCGGAAGATTGAGCATAACTGGTTCAAACGGCTCCCCATTTTACCGTAAGATCAGACATGTAGCATTTCAAGACAATTTATATTAAAGATTAAAACTTTTAAGAGTCAGTATAGCTAAGTAGTTTGAAACGGCTCATCGAAATTCACTCTTTGGAATCCCTCTTAACTAGAGAATTCTAGATCTTAATCGTCTGCATTTAAAGATTCGTGCAACCAAAAAGTTTGCTATTCAAAGCGGTTTTACTTTCAGTTAATTGGATTACACTTACTAACTTGAACCGCACAAAAGGGGATAACTTTAAGCTTTCATATTTTAATATGACATACACGACAAGATACTGGAAAACACCCTCCTTAGTACTTGAGATGGTTGGCATATTCTGTTTGCGATTTGAAGTCGTTGCAATGGTTTTGCACTAACATTGTTTACCCTTCGCAGTAGATCTAATATGATGATCTAAGAAAAAAAGGTAAAATGTACACTAGTATAACCGGTACGTTTGTAAATGCTCGCATGCTGATGGTGTCCTTTTGGAATCGCAGGTGTTTGAAATTGCATTTCCGATACTTTGACACATTAATTTTGATCAAAATCTTAAGTATTTCGTTCGTGCATTTTGGTCGGATATGTTCCTGTAAACCTATTCCTGAGCTCTAGTGTTTTAAAACTTGTCCGTTGTAGTCCTTCCACCTCGCGAGATGGTACCCATGGTTCCATTTGTATTCGCAAAGTTGCCGTTAAAATTGAAGTTTTGGATGCAGCTAACACAAATTAACGTCATGTTATGCCCAACGAATTTTTAAGTTGGGGTAGTGTCACCTAGAAAAACCTTTATGTAGAAGATATATTTTTGTCAAGATTCACTCACGTTTGGGCAAGCGACGTGCCAGATACAGTTAATTTGCCACAGGTTATAATTCTGTTGGACATTTTTGTAGTACAAACGTCAGTTTAGCTGATTAAATACGTCAAGCTATTAATTTTACCTATCATTACCTATTCAGGGGCGGCGCGGTGGGCGGGGTAAGAGGTATTTATCCACCAAAACATTTGGCAAGACGTGCCCTTTTCATGTTGGACTTCGAAGGAACAAACCCTGAAATGCTCCTGTATTTTTAAATTTACGCATGTCCACCAACCGCACCCTAAGAAATTTGAAATGCGTCCCCATGTTCATAAATCCAAAATACTTTGCCCTACGTTTCATGGCGTACGCATACCCCTTTACGCTGCAATCTAAAACATACATTAAATGTTAGTATTATAACTGACTGCATTACTGTTGGTATTTTAACTTTTAGCTAATGGTTGATATCATAACCAAAGAGACAAATGGTGCGCATGGTGACTAATAACCAGCACACCGTTACTGCTTTGATGGTGTCGCAGCCTGTCATCTTATTTACCGATCAATCTAACCTCATACCGACCAACTAAGCCTGTTTTACGCACCAAATTTTAACATTTCACGGGCCAGTCAAAGTTTTTTCAATAACTAAACACGAACTAAACGATTTATAATTCTATTTCGCGTTCATCCAAAGAAAAAGTCAGTTTTCGGACCGATGCATACTGTACATTACCTTATGCTTCGAACTGCTTGAATTTACAGAAGCCGTTACTCGTAGTCAATTAGTTCAAAACGGATCCTGAAAAATCACAACCTGCTTCTCTGTCAGCAACCGCGTTCTTTCTCATATTACCATGGTATAAAGAGGCCTATTAAACCATTATTAATACTCGAAAACGTGTCAAAATGAGACATTTAGCTTCCAGATTTTCAAATTTTCTTGTGCTGAGTACACCCTGTGCCTCGCTTTAACGTGGTGCACAGCTTGTTTTTGCGAGATGTTGAGCTGATCACCTTATAAAAAAGATAGTACCTGATAAATACTTCTAGTAATGCACATATTAACATATAATAATACAATCAAATTTCGTTTTTACATCATGCAAAATATCACGAGGAATCATGTTCATGGGGCTGGTACATATCCACATGCGGTTCCAAAGAACCTAGAAAATTCACGATAGGCCTAATTTTAGAAACTGCCATAACTTCTTCTGTCTTATGTGGTAATGCAAACATGTCAACAACTAAACTTATCCATGTGGCTTATTCACATTTTGATCAAACCGGTTTAACCATTTCGTGCACGAGATTTTTCCTTCAATTCTTTATTACCTTTTTCTTTTTTTAATTTTTTTTTGCTTTGTTCCGTATTTCCTCTGTTCACCCCCCACAGGGGGCTTATATTTTGCAGAGTTTCTGGACTATGGGTTTATTGGGAGGCGGGAGGATAAATGGCTGTGGACTAAACACATTTTCATGTTCTTTGAAAATTCAAAATTACATAAATGTATTAACTCATAATAATATGAATATATTACGCTGACACTCCAACATAACGACTTTCAAATGAACACGTTTCTTCACAGAACGGTGTCCCACAATTCACTATAAATCCATATTGAAATGTCAGCTTTTTAATGAAAAAGCTCTCTCTATCAGGGATAGACGCTTAATGGAAGCTGGGGGCTTTTTTTTTCTTTTTTTTTTTCGTGCTTCTGAACTGAAGGCTTATTACTAGGGACTAAAAAACTTGGTGCTAAAGAGAGAAGGTAGTTCTATTATGTTGCTGTACAACTGTATGCATGAGAGAGTTAAATTCTGATGCAGAGCGTGTTTTCGTGTGTTTGGAAGGTCATCCACCCGCAGCGGTTGCTGACTGGGGTGATAACAAGTGGCACTCATCCCTCAGGAGTGGTTAAGCGTTTTCACACTAGGCCTTGGGTAGGGAAGCTCTAGTTCAAGCAAAAATATTTTGTGCTACGATGAGACCGTGAAGCCTTGATTGGTCAAGTGGTACCTAATGATTATCCTGCATTAAAATTCAACTTGTTTTATTTCTTTCGGTTACATTCTAACTAGTAACGTTGAAACCTCTTCGACTTCATAATACTTCCTCAAGAGAAGCCGAGGAATTGTATCAAAATATTATTCACAAATCATTGCACCGTGATCGTCAACTTACAAATGTGCGTCACTTATTGTGTCACATTAACTTGTTCGAATTCAGTAACATAACAAATAATTGTGTTCTACACATAATTCCACGAACAATGACTCTTTAAGAGCTCTTTAGTACTTCAAGATAGTCCCATTTCTTCCAAAGCACTTCGAATTTCACCTTCCTAGATAAGATAAACAGATGAATAGACAGATGAGATACAGATAAACACGCTAATTAAACACATAACGTATCCATCAAAATATACGAGTTGTTATAATCCATCCCATTGTATCAAACAGTTTCAGATGAAATGTACAACAGTGTCTGTAAATAAATGTATTTGTGTATGTATTAATGGCGGGTCTTGAGCCGATGTTTGAAACAGCCAAAACTCAAAGAAATTTTCCATGGAGGCCAGGATTCCCAGGATGACTTACAAATCATTCTCCCAAGGATGTATCTTAACATAAACATAAAACTTAACATGAAGGTAAAACTGAGTTTTTGTGTATTTTAGATAATTAAAGCAATCTGATATAGATAACAAAATGCTTGTAAAATTCAAAAGGTTCACTTCTACAAAGAGAATGGGTTAAAATATGGGACCGATCTAAATTGACCAGGCTGTCCACCTGCTAATATGACACACACAAAAGAGTAAAACAGCTCGGTTCATGAAAAGATAATGTGCAGTAACACATGAAAAGGATCGCGAGATATCTGTCGCGAGATATCTGTCACTGAAATTTCAGTTTTCCAGTCCACGCTTACTTCTTGTAACAGATCTTGTGCTTGAATTGATTTTAGAACATTCTTTTTGCTTGTTTCCTGAATTTCTCCACCAAGAATCAGTTCATCCAGCATATAATACGCCTACACATAATATCAACAATATGAAAAAATTTGTTAATTAACTAAACAGAACTTAAATTTAATTCACTGAACAGAACACGTGAAAGCGATCTCTCAATAATAAATCGAGCAAAATCTCTATCACAAAAATCTGCTATTTTTTCTATATTTTCTTTTCTCGGATACTTATGGAATTCGTGCAAGTTTTTTCTTGATCCTTCCCCTTCCAGAAGGCTACCTTCGGTGAATAAAATGTTCAACCGTAAGCCAGACAATTCTAATTGCCCAAAGGAGCAATTGATGTTATTCGCAATAAGCATTCTTATGCTTGTCAGCAGATGAATAATGAAGGGAAACCGGCCATTGAATTAGTAACCTTAGAAACGTATTACAAGACCATTAAGCAATTGACGACTAACGGAGTTCGACTCATCATTAGCAAACACGAAAATGGTACAATGAACCAATGAGCATCAAGAAGTAGTTTTGCAATGTTTTGAATCTATTTTCTAATACTCATTAATTATTCATGAGCAAATGCACCAACGAGAGTCGCGCATTTATACCACGTGCCTTATTTTGAAATCTAGTAAAGTATTCTTAGCCGTATTTGAATCAGGTTTCGAAGTACTAGGACTCTGAAATCATTAAAATACAATTTCATTCATAACAGACTACTTAATTAACACAAAAATTTTGTTTACCGATCCCATTTACACAATTTCATAATTAGTGAATAATGGAAACTGACTTGAAACACGGCAATTTCATGATCAATGTTTATTAGTTAATTGTGGAGATTTCGTGTGTACTTTACTTATAATGAATTGAGCTCATGCTCTGTTCCTAAGTTGGCTCTGTGACTCGGTGTTCTGGCACATCTAAAGTCACGACTTCGATTTTCGTTCAGTTTAGACAAACAACATTTTTTTGTTCTTTGAAATGCAATGTAGATCTCAACGAAGTATTCTCTATGACCCGAGGACGTATGTGAAATAGATTTAAAGCATTACATGTTCCTCTTTGACCTTTAAGATCCAGTAACCTAGGGTTGAAGGGTCAGTTCACGAATTTGTGTTAGCATTGGAAATGCAATTTCAATTTCAACGAAGTCTTTTTCTTTAATATGGGGATGGATCTAAGTAATATTTCATATACGAGTCAGAGCACTCTATCGGGATTTCAAAGTCCTCATGATAATTTCAAATGCTGATGCGCAGCCGAGGCATCTGAAATTTCGCTCGGACTTTGAAATCCCGATAGAGTACTCTGACTTGTATATGAAACATTACTTCAGGTTTATACTCAGGTCAGAAAAACAACTGCGTTGAAATCAATGCGGCATTTTTAAGATCGACACGAAAATGTTGTGTTTGACGGGAATAAAATTTGCGAGTTTAGGGTTATTGCATCGCTGCTTTGTTGTTGAACTTCCGACTAAACTGGTGACAAAAAACGTCTGACTCATTACAAGGACAAGGAAAAATGTAAGAGACGATGCACATAAGAGTGTCAAAAAGGAATTCAAAATGTTCAATATCAAATTCAGATCAATTTTCCTAACAGAGAAAAAACCTTGTCAAAATCTACATAGTACTTCAAATATTGTCTACGACAGGAACTGAAACGGTGAACAAATTACAATAATTTGAATGTACAGATGACTTACGCAGCATTCTAAGAGGCTCTAATAATGGCCAATGTGCTGGCTTCAGCCCCCCAAATCAAATTCATTCCTACGCAAGAATAATTCAGTTGAACTTAAATGACCCTGACCATCAATATGACGACCACTTCAGTGTGATGATGGCTTTGAGTTTTGTACAATCGTGAAAATAACGGTGCAGTATAATGAAACAACTAGTTGGTGATCACGTGTCAAGTACAAACATTTAGCCGATAAGAACGAACTTTTTAAAGCGTCAAAAAATAACTTGAATAAGAACGAGGTGGTTTTAGATTATTTGTTTGATAAGCCGGTGATAAATTGTTTTACAGTGAATACACTTAATTTAAAAGTGGACACTTTGAGTGACGGCGCATCGACATGAATCTCACATATACATGTATCGTTGAGGTGTTAACTAGGTACAAAATTGGTAGATTAATGTGCTAGAAAAAATGAGCCTTATGTAGTTCTATCTGTCTATCCAAATTTAGAACTGAAGTTAATTTTTTTAATAACTTTACCTTTTCAAAATTAAATATTATGTCCAATTCACAAACCTGTCAATATAAAAATAGAGAGCATTATTTTACATCAGCAAATGGACTTTGCTTTACTATGATACCAGGATTCTCAGCACCAGCTTTATCTTGGATGTTTGCTTCCCAGAAAGCCAAAACACCTGTTTGTTGCAGGCTTGTACAGGGTTATATGGTAACGGGGACAACTCGGGAGCAACTTGTGGCCGAGAGCGTGGTCCACACTTACTATGCCCTGTATAACGGTCTTCGTAACTCAGTTTGCTGAGCATTGCACTAGATTTGCAGGATCGCCAGTGCGATTCCCAGCCGGAGGCTCAAGAGTTGTATTAAAATGTGGATTCTGACACTTTAAAATTTATTTTCATTACTTTAAATAAAATATCGTTTGCTCTTGTACCCGTTAGTTCCTTCAATTGTCTTCCCTTTCTTTCCCTTTCCCTTTCCTTCCTTCCTTCCCTCCATCCACTCATCCAACAATCAATCCATCCAACTAATTTATCTAACCATCGAGCTGTTTATCCATCCATCCATCCATCCATCCCTCCCTCCATCGACTCCTCCATTAACACATAAATGACGCGTGAATGCCTGCCTTGCTTCCGTACTTGCCTTTTCCATGCATGTCTGACTGCCTCCCTTACCTGCCTGCCTGCCTTCCTTCCTTACGTCCGTTCGTTCGTTCGTTCGTTCGTTCCTTGTTCCTTTCCTCCCTTCCTCGCCTCCTTCCCTGCCTCCTCCTTTCGAAGCAGAAATGGAACAAAACTCACACCGAATATAGTGTGCATTATCTATTTAGATAATGACCACCACGGTTTCTTTGAGTTAATTTTTATGTTTAATCAAAATCATATTTAGATTACACATACAATAAATCTAGACTACACATGCAGTAAATTGCGACAATTCACTTTGGGCAGGTTGAAGATGACAAAGATTAAATCAAAAATTGATTCAGAACAGCTGTGGTTGTTGTTTACCTAAACAGATTACAAGCACTTTATTCTGTTTGACTTTTATCCTGTTTTCGTTGAAAAAATCCGAGTTAACAAAGGCTTTCTAGTTTCAATGACAGAAAAACCTGTGATCTTCCTATACCAATATAATAATTTATAAAACCCAGCAATTTACAAAACACAAACTATAAACATAGAGTTTAGGAGGTTAACAATATCTGAGCACTAACAGCAGGAAACCAGGAGGAAAGTGATTATTCCCAATGAAAAGTCAAAACTGAGTCATTAACCATACTTTTACTTTTGGTAAGTAGGCAAGATAAATTGTAAAGTTAAGTTTTCCTCTGAGTGGTGCAGGACAGGACGCGTCTATAATATCTGATAGCACCGCTCTCTGTAGCTGGACCTCCTTTCTGACCATATCCCTATCCCTAACTCTTACACAAGCCCAAACCCTAAAAAGCTAGCGGTTTGACGGGGTCCGTTAAACTACATTCTAGCTGATACACTTACCAGATGTCATATTTATCTATCCGCCTCACACATGAAAGACATCAAATATAAAATGAGACGCACTAAACGTGTACATACAAGTTCTTAGCAATAAATATTCCTATCAAGGCAAGATTTTAAGATCATTACACATTTAATTTTTCACCATAAAAACTTCAAGTGTTCTATATCTTTATTAGTAGTACTTAACAGCTAAACATTATATTAAATACTTACACTTCCAAAATATTTATCCAAAAGTTCAACATATCTGTGGATAATCTCTAAGGTAATAAGCTCATTATCACTATTTTCGATAGCAGCAACAAAATAAAGGCTTGCATATCTATGATAAAGGAAAGTAATCAAAATAACAATCATTTAAACATGAAACAAAGCAGAAGACTTTAAGTATTATTCTCCATTGAAACAGTTTGGTGGTTTAGACAAGTTAGTGTAAAGAAAACATCTATTGAACAGGGGCTCAATCCATCTTCTTGTGACATGCAGATTTTCAAACAGCCAGGTCAACCTGTTAGGCTGCTGTGTCTCTGTAAATGCACATTTCAAGTACAGATAAAAAACCATAACCAGCCAACAATCAAAAAGTAAACAATAAAACATTATCCAAAAAACGTCATTTTGTTAGCTTGATATTCAAGTTATGAACAAGACAAGACAGAGACAAAGTTGTGATATTTCAACTCTATTACAAAGTCATTGTCAAACCAACTGGTAAGCACACATGCCTAGGATGATGTCATCACCTATTAACTATGAATTGATCAAAGATGACAAGTAATGGAGTCATTAAACAAACTGGTAGTTAGATATTTACGTAATGGTTAATGAAACATTAGGAGAAGAGTAAAAGCTTATTGCTGGCATTCAAATGAGCCCTTGATGAACAGTGGTTTAAAAGCCAGCAAAGACATTTCACTTGTCTCCTAAGGTTTTATTATCCATTATGTAAACATCTAATCATATTATTACATACATTATATATATATATATATATATATATATATATATATATATA
The DNA here is from genome assembly GCA_030142905.1 of Heliopora coerulea. Taxonomy (NCBI): domain Eukaryota; kingdom Metazoa; phylum Cnidaria; class Anthozoa; order Scleralcyonacea; family Helioporidae; genus Heliopora; species Heliopora coerulea. Next base: position 1,131,337 of record JASJOG010000069.1, on the reverse strand, counting down.
TATATATACGAGGGTCATCCAAAAAGTAACGCCTGTTGTACAAGATCAGAGAAATTTTATTGTTTACATACACAAACTACATATGAAAATGCCCGGAAATATGTCAGGAACACAACCCTATCCCTCAATATAGTCTCCTCTATTGTCCACAGCTGCTGTCCAGCGCTGTATCAGAGCCTCTATTCCTGCCTCGTAAAAGGAGGATGGTTGTGAGTGGAGCCAAGACCGAACAGCTGTCATAACCTCTCCATCAGTCGAGAATCACTGACCACGCAGTGCTTCCTTCATCGGTCCGAACAAATGGAAGTCTGATGGAGCCAAATCAGGGCTGTACGGTGGATGGGGCAGCGTGGTCCACCCATGGCGGGTGATTTTCTGTGTGGTTTGCAAACTTGTGTGGGGACGGGCATTATCGTGCTGAAGGAGGACACCATCCATGTTGAGATTGGGTCGGCAACGCCGAAGTCTGTTTTTCAGTTTGTTTAGAGTCGCAATGTAGGCGTCAGAGTTTATGGTAGTGCCTTTGGGCATAAAGTCAACCAATATCACACCCTGATAATCCCAAAAGACTGTAGCCATCACCTTGCCAGCGGACGGCTGTGACTTGAATTTTTTCTTTCTTGGTGAGTAAGAATGTCGCCATTCCATCGACCTTCTTTTGCTTTCTGGCTCGTAATGATGAACCCAGGTTTCATCCCCAGTGACAATTCTTTTCAAAAATGTGTTATCATCACTATGAAGCTGCAGAAGTTCAGTGGATGCCTCAACTCGTTGCTCCTTCATGGCATCTGTCAGCTGCCGTGGAACCCACTTTGCACAGACCTTGCTGTAGCGCAATTTACTGACCAAATTGCCTGCACTACCTCTACTGATGTCTAGTGCCTCACTTATCTCAGTAATTGTAATCCTCCTGTTTTCTTTGGTCAACTCATCAGTGCTTTTCAAGTTCATGTCTGACACTGCATGAGCACGCCTTCCACTTCTTGGCTGGTCAGTCAGCACAGCCTCACCTTTGGCTGTTTCACCACCTTTAATCCTGCTTGCCCATCTTCTCACATTGCTCACATCAAGAGTGTGATCCCCATACACATTTTTCAGTCTTTTGTGGATGGCTGCAGCACTTTCTCCCTCCAAAACCAAGAATTCTATCACAGCTCTTTGTTTTTTACATATTTCAGCATGGGCGGCCATCTTGGAAATGGAATTCTGGGAATGGAGGGAGCACACAACTCCAAATTCATGATCACAATGAAGTAAACTTATGGTTGAATATGTTTTTCAAATTTGAAACAAATCCGCCTAAACCTGGAGAAGTTATGGCTTAGCAGGCGTTACTTTTTGGATGACCCTCGTATATACATATATATACATACATATATATACATACACATACATATACAGATGTATATAGATACATACATACATACAATACAGCAAAAACAGTTTCTACATCAACTTTATGTAGAGTGCTCAATATCTTATAAGATTGAGCAGTTAAATGAATAATGGTGAAGTAGGGTTAAGGACTCTTAGTTCTTACTCAGAGTTGTTACTTCAGACTCTTATTATTATATAACGTATATATATAATGCAAGCCTGAAAATAACTTTCACAGGGGTGCCTGACAGAATGTCAGGTACCAAAAAGTTGAATCACTGTCTGACATTAAGTTTCTTGTACAAATTTTGCAAAAATATTAAATTGATAGGTATCCCAACAAGTGTGCCAACTCTAGTATTTTCTGCTATTCTTATATATATATATATATGTACATATTATGTATGTACATATATATATAATTACCAGTATATATATATATATACTCTGACTGATTGAGAGAGTGTTTGAACTTTCACAGTTGTGACTACATGGCGTTTCATGCTTTGCTCCAGTTATCTGAATATCACAAAAGCATGAAACACCATGTAGCAACAGCTGTGAAAATTTAGACAATACCACAATTATATCAAGCACTCATGTTTTCTGGGGAACCACTCAACCACACATCATACTGTACACACACACACACACACACACACACACACACACACACACACACACACATATATATATACATATATATATATATATACATGTAATTTTTTAGGCGATTTTCTTGGTTGCTACTCCAAGTTTTACCCTGTTTGTGATCTTCAGGCAACTGTTGTGATATCCAGTGGGTATCTGTTATTAATATTTCAGTTAGCATTGCTAAGTTGCATGGCAGTTGGTGTGATTTACACTTTTTCTTTTTTGCAGTAACTTTTGAAATGCAATTTTGTGCCACCTACCATGTAACATAGCAACACCACCTGAAATATTTATAACAGAGACCCACTTGATATCAATACAGTTGCCTGAAGATTGCAAATAGTGTGAAACTTGGAATAGCAACCAAAAAAACCTGAAAAAAATTACTATCATCTGCTATACCCCCAAAAGCATTGAGCACTCTTTCAGGAATTGCAAACTTAACCCTGTTTATACTGAATTATTTGTTTACTGTTTGTTTGCATACATATAAACTTAGCATACACCTTGAGGGTGAATGTTTTTTGTACAAGCTGATTGGTTCCTCCACCTCAGAATATTATATGTTTTCAGGTTTATTTCTGGTTGAAATGACATTATGAATGTTTCTATCATACAACAGAGACACAAATAACCTAGCTTTTTCCAAGTTTCTGTATCATATTGTCATGTCTTTGTACTTTAATCCATTAAGGAGCAAGGGCACACTATGATATTTTACTCTGGCTAATACCAGACAATTTTACTCATCAAGGGGATGAGCCCTGCCCCTTAATGAGTTAATACAAAATGTAAATGATGTCAGTGTGTCCTGATAATCTGAGAGTAAACAAAGTTTGCCCAATGAGAGTGATACAATTGCAAGATATGTATTATTTTATAAACATGTATATTGATGTACAGTATTTTCATTGCCAGCTGTTCTTAGTATAATAGTTCTTCCTTGGAAATGACTGTGAATCACTAACTCAATGTACATGACATTGTACAATAATACATACATGTATACATTATTTATTGTATTATCTGAATACAGCAATCCTGCAATTTGTTTGGTTCATAAGTTGTCTGATTTACTTGCATAGCTGAAAAATTTTAAAAAAATTAACCTGCTTATGGTAAACAGTATAATTTTTAGCAAAATGTGTGGTAGAACAGTTGAAATACATGATGAGCAACCAGATAAAGTGAATTATGCTTCATGCTTGCTTGTTTATTGTTCAAATTCAAAATAAAAAATGTCAGTGAAATGTCTTGAGTTTACTGTGTCTTTGTAGCTTCAACTTTATTTCAGTATAGCTATGTAATAAACTTTCACCAACCTCACTTGTTTGGTCCACAGCAGTGTAATATTGGACCTCAGTTTTTAGTAAGGACTTCAACTTGCTGCACTTGTCTAGGTCTATACTTTAAAACATTTGTCCAATATTTCACTAGTGCTGGCCTTGTTCTCTGTCAATGTGTAGGACATATAATTCACACAAATGAGATCTCCTTGACCATTAAGGAGCAAGGGCACAGTTTAGTATTTTATTCAGGCTATTGCCTGATGATTTAATCCATCACAGTAGAATATATTGTACAGTATATATGGTGCAGTATATAGTTACAGATGTATTGTTAATTAAATCTGAAGTGCCAGGAAAATGTTAGTATTTAGCAGTAACTCTTTTGCTGCCAATAATGAGTACTTCTTAATTTTATTTTGGCTAATGCCAGATAATCTTACTTGTCATGGAGACCTCCAATCTTGAAAGTGTTTAAAAGGAGAATTTTGAATAAGATTTTTGCTATGTTAACAATGTTTTGGCACTTTTTTACCTTTTTCATAGCATTTACCTTCAACTATTTTATACCTTCCACTTTTACAATATTTAATTTTAATATGTAATTTAAGATTTATCTGTGACAATTACAGTACTTAGTATTTTGGTATTAATGATTTTCTGACATAAATGATGAAATATTAGATTAAATATTTGTTTTTCATTTTTTATCTTCACTTCATGTAGTTCTTATTTGCATTCTGCTCTGAGTACTAATATTTATTACTTGGTCACATATATTATGTTTATACCCTATTTAGACTAGTTGCTCTGGCATAGTTACCAGACATAGGAACTTGAAACTTTGAAGTGCTCCTTCTGAGCACATTTAACCTTTTTCACTTAGCTCCTTTGTAACATTAAGGATTTGAGTGAAAGCATGTGTATTGAGTAAATCATATTCAGATAAGTGCAGGGGTACTACCCTTTCATCTAGTACCCATACCCAGCCATTGTAATTCCAGCAGCAGGAAAAAACTACATTCATATAAATGCCAGTGCCCAAGAACTGCACCAGTTCTTCCTGTTTGAACACAGCCAAAAACAATTTCAGTGACCTTATCATAACATTTTCATAAACTTGGTTATGTCTGGTTCACCACCAGCTCCAGTTTTTTAAAACTCACACCACAGAATTCATTATTCTTAAGCATAAACGAGTAGGAAAACTTGATTAAATGATTTTCTTTTACAATTTGGTGATTTATTCATAATTGTCACTCGCTAATCATAATTAAGAGAAGCGACGACACCTTAACTAACACTGCAAGCTATAAATATTACTGATTATTGCAAAAAATTTTAAAAAAGTACCTTTTATAGACAATCTTGAGGTCTCTATACTCCAAAAAACTACACATTTTTGGTTTTCTTGCCAGTACGGTGGATATAAGTTCTCTTGTTATCTTCTTCTTGTCTTTTTGTGATGTAGCGCTGTACCATCGCTGAAGGCGAAGCTTGCCTTGTCGACTGAACAAAAGAATGTACTGAAACTACATAACAAGACAAAGATCATTTCAATATTTCAATATTCCTGTTGAAACCATTATTCTCCGAATCTATAATCACTTACCATAGCTCTCCTTGTTTGTTGCGTTCGTGAATGAAGCAGCGTTGCCACCGGGTAATTGAGAAAATCCCCAGGTCACCCCGGAGAAAAAACCCAGAATTGAAAGAAAAACCCCAGACGGGAAACCGTGTGTGTGGAACAGTTGGGGACTGGGGCAAACTTTTTTTAATACATTTACTTTGCTGATTTCAGTATTTGAAAACTGGAACTTCCATAAAAATGAACAGAACTGATGAAAATACATTATAGTAAAGAGCACAAAACATGAAAAGGAACTCTAAAGCAAACATTTAGCAAGAATTTCTAATGTATTAAATCAAATGTCATCGTATTCATCTGGCATAACATTAACGTCATATGCATGAATGACATCTTCCTCCTTCTGTGCCCCCAGTTTCTCAAGATATCGCCGTCGACAATATCCACATCGCACATCTTCAATAAGTTTCTTTGATGGCTTCCATGTGTGGCACACTGTTCCCTCACGAGCAATAGCTTGCTTAGCCAACAGTCTGTAGGCCAAAGTTGCAGCGTGGAGCCACAGGGTGGAGCCTATTTGTTGCCGGGGTCTTGATCATGTTGACTTGCGAGAATACCCTCTCGACACAAGCAGATGAATGCGGCAAAACCAAAAGGTTGCACATAAAGGTACAAAGAAGGTCAAACTTTGTTGTCATCTTTCACAGTCCGCAGGGAATCACTCATGTTCTCGAGGGAAGCCTTGGCATACGGTATGTCTCGCCATTGGTCATCAAGGTCATCTAGGTTTTCTTCGGAAACCAAAGATGGGAAATGCACTGCTAGCGGGATAATCGAGGGTAATAATCTGTCAGTTGAAAACGACTCTTTTGGGTCGAGAGCTGACAACATAGCAAGAACACAATCACTTTGGAAGGTGAACCTCCTCTTCATTTCATTGCATAATTGAATAAGAAAAGTACGGCAGTCTTGCCTGAAGCGTTGTTCTTCGTCACCCAAAGGCTCGCTCGTGCACATTGCCAAACACCATCCTCCAAGGTGCAATTCCTTAATGGGCTTGTAGAGCTCTGCGTTGTTAGGATCGATCTCGCTCACTGGCCTGGCTTTGATCACGTTATCTTGAATAAACATAGCCAAAATGCTCCTGTACTCATCCGAGATGGTACTGTACAAGGTATGCAATTTGAAATGCGTAGATTGAAATTCAATATTCAATTTGTCAACCGTTGTCAAAATGTAATTGAGAAACAAAAGCATGTGCTTTGTTCCCGCTGTTTTCATCGTTTGATAGATCTTGGCAGCTCCGTCGACAGGATCTAATAGGAATCTCAGACTGAGAGAAGAGCGCCAATGCCTCCCATTGCTCCAGAATTCTGGCAATGACTTGACCACGGGACAGCCATCGAGTCTGCGAAAGTTTGAGAACTCTGTGACGTGGTGCATCTACGACGTCCTGGATTAGGCGGAATCGGTGCTGTCTTTTGCTGCTTCTAGCAAAGTAGCAGCACACATCTTTAACAAACGATTCTAGCCAAGAAGGGATACACATACTTGCGTGGTTTGTGCAATAGGCGAAGGAGTGGCAACACACATCCAAGGACAAAAACACCAGGGACATCTGCCTTCAGACGAGTTTGAAATCCTGTAGTTGCCCCCATCATTGCTGAGCAAATATCGCTTCCAAACCCGACAATATTCTTCAGAGGGATTGATTTTTCTTGAAGGAGGCCCTTGACAGTGGCGTACATACTTTCAGCAGAGCTATCTTCAACTTCAATCGCCGCTAGTAAGGCGCCTGTTACTTTCCTATTGTTGTAAAATCGTACCATGACGGCAAGAATTTGGGAGACGGAAATGTCGGTGGATTCATCTATAATGATAGAGAACTTATTGTCCCTACAAATTGAAGATACTGACTCAACCTCTTCCCAAGCGATTCCCTCTTGCATCACATATGATGCTTTCGTCTTCTTAATCTTGATTTTCTGCGCAATCTCGCTATCTGGAAACATTTTTCTCATCAATTCATTCAAGTGATCGGCTTGAAGGAAAGGCATTCTATGCTCGGCCATAAACCCAGCTAGCAGGACTTCGGCTGTTGCGGTCATTTCTTCGGTATTCGATTTTCCTGGTTTGTTAAAAAAAGAACTGATCTGCAGCGTGTTTTGTTTTGCTTTGAATGCATTGACATGCTTTCTCGTGGCTTTATGTCTCATTAAATCTGTCTTATTCACATCCTTTAACTTGCATTCACACACTGAACAAAATGCACTAGATTTATTTGTTGGGTCTTTTGCAAGCCAGTCTTTTAATTCTGGATCTTGTAGCCATGCATCACAGAAAGTTTGCTTGTACCACGACTTTGCTTTTTTTGTTGAAGGGCCAGACAGGGCTTCCCCAGTAGAGTAGCTTCTATTTTCTTCGGATGACATTATTAAAAACACGTGAAAGAGTAAGATGATTGACATATTAGCATTGCGTGCGTCTGGGACACGCAAAACCAGCAATAATTTTATGTTGTACTTTGTATAATCAAATCGTAATTTTTTAGTGTGATGATAAATACACACGTTTGACACCAAGTGCCCCGAAATTATACCTGGTTTTTAAAATCATAAATAATTATGATGTTATGGAAAAACCCTAGATTTCATGACAAAAACCCTAGAACCCCAGGTTGAAGTAAAAAACCCCAGATCTGGCGTAAAAACCTCAGGCGTGGCAATGTTGGAATGAAGGTTCTGAGAGCCCGCAATCTCAGTAGTTAAGCAGCGGTTAATTAGGAGTAATTAATGCATACACAATTTGGATGCTTGGTAAGCTAATATATTCAGAAAAATATCTGAGACCCCTAATCATTTAATAAGAGTTGGTTTAACATTAAAATTCACTTGTACTAATACTACCTCCAGTGACGTCAATCCAGGTCGTATTAGTTTGACGTCACCGGAGGTAGCATTAGTTGAATTCACGTAAACGTGATATTACAAAGTAATACGATGAAATTTCGTTGAATTAGCTATTAAACCTCCCGCTCGATTCGGGTCATTTAGTAAAATTTCCTCGAGCCTTCGGCCTTCGGGAATTTTACTAAATGACCCTCATTTAATAGCTAATGCACCGAAACTTTCACGGTATTACTTATAAAAGTCGGGAGCACCCGGGGTCTGCATGTAGAGCTTACTTGAACGTTGCATCCTGAATACAACTATCAGAATACCTTTCGAAATCTTGTTTGTAATGTTAATCGGAACAGTTGTCTTCCCATTTGGTATGGGGATTCAATGTTTGCATGAAAATCAAAAAACCGCAAAGTATTCTGGTAGTTGTATTCAGCTGAAGTAATAAGGGGAACCGGCTATTAAAAAAATCCAAGGTATAACCAGTAAAGCTGTAAAATAGTAAAACAAATGGACGTGTTTAAGGTCAAAATTGTTGCATAAAGTGCATTTTGTCGAAGTAGGACATTGTGGCAAACAGTGCCCGCATCAAGGATCTGTTTAATTCGTTTGTTTCCATGGGGGGGAAAAGGTAAATTAAAGGGGCGCCTGGCCGTGGAGGAGATGGAGTTTTTTAGTGAAGGGAAGAGAACATTCAATTTCCCCTACAAATGGGCGTGGCCAAATATAAATGTTGCCGCAAACAAGTATTATTTATTTATCGTTTGGTTAACTTTTATACTTCATATACTTTGGCCACTATCGCCAGTAAATATCTACAGTAAAATAAACAAAATGAGCTGTGCTTCTACCTAGTTCTGTAGGACCTAGAGAATTTATAAAACAGTCACAAATTCTCCATTTTGACACATTACAGCGCATTAATACATTACTGTAGAGAGATCTAGTTTGTCCAACCAAGTCATTGAAATGTTCTTCACGTTTTCGCGTTCAAAAATGGTTGCTGAAGTTCTCTAATGGAAACTAATGAAACATGCAACTTCGTGATTTACTGAGATACACCAGGCTTGGACTGGTCATTGTGCCATCGTACCGTAAAACAATAATCAGCACATGTTTTGTGGTGCGATGGCACAATGGCCAGTCCAAGCCTGAGATGCACGTAAGTTTCAAAGTCGTTTTTCGGACATTGTCAATGTTCTTCTCAAATAGGTCTTAGACACTCGTACCGCGTTTATTTTTTATTTTCATTTTATGTTAATAAATCTCAGAAAATAAGTACAGCGTGAAGCTAGGGTCAGAAAAACGTCAGAATTTTTTTAGATAACGGTTACGCGGCTAACATGGCAAACTCTAAAAGCTATAAACTACTAAATTGATATCTGAATATATCTTACTTGTAAATTTCGGCGTTAAAGGTTAAGAGTAAGGTTTTGATTCCGTTAACTGCAAGACTTTACAAGAATGTGTAGGAAATACGATGGAGTTTAGGATAAATGCACGTGCTGTCTCCGATAGTTTTTTGTCAAGAAAGAGCTCAAGGGAAGAGACATATTACACGAAGCAACCAAATTTCCTTGCTGTTTAACGGAAACGTTTTCTTCGCAGTATATAAACGCACATGCATCCGACATTTCAATACTATTATGCGCCCCAACATTTCACAACTATTAACTACCCAACAAACTATTAACTCTAATCAGATACAGTCCCGAGCTTGTGAAAAGCAGCCTTTGACTCTGTCCGACTCCCCGTCACAAATTCCTTGAGAACTGAGAAGTTTGAATAAATCTTTCAATAAATCACACAGCATTTTGTGTCGGTCATTTAAAATTGTTGTCCAGTTTGACTCTTCCAATTAACACCGTTGATGTGCTTCCAGCTGAGCTGTGCGCACCTCAATGTTTCAGTCCTCTGTATATAGTAGCATTGGACCAATTTAGGAATGGAGTTTATAAGAGCTTGAGGGAAAACGGTTTAATGTAACTGATGGAAATATCCTGTATAAATAAAGATTTCGTTATGCCATTAGATTTCAACGTTCCAATTTTACACACTGACTTGAAGTGGTAAAAACTTGTAAAAAGAGGCCAGTTGTCACAGTGCTGTCACTGTCGTCATCTAAGTCTTCGCGGCTCTGTGTAGTGTGACATTGCTGCGCTGCCTGACTGGAGTCCAGACTGCACATTGACTGAATGTGTTGAAGAGTGAGATGGGTTTTAATTAAAAACTTATTTAAAATCTAGTCAGCAAAATGCGAAGGATGTTGTAAACAATATAGTGTAATGGAGTTGTCATTGTATTTTTGTAATAATATTTTGCAAATTGTTGTATACAAAATTAAACTCAAGCGTGAAATTTGATCAGACAAGGAAGTACTCGTGACTATGAAACTTGATCTATATCCTTATTTTGAACTGAAATAAACGACTATCAACGTTCTTGTTTACAAACCAAGCTAGCAAAAGAGCAGCGACGTTTTGTTGAGATGAAGCCATATTGGCCTATACTGTGGGACCTACTTGTGAACTTAGCCAGTTATACCACTGCCCAAAACTATAGTACGACATCTACAATAGTTCCTTCGAGTACAACGAATACTTCTGCTTCAACAGGTACGTTTCAAAACTGCTCTCAGTGTGTAGACTTAGCGTCTCTTTGTAATTAAGAAAATCTTAAATGTAACAAACTAACTACACATGCCTTTCGCTCGGCTTTGTACGTGCAAATCGAAACCTGTATAACTGACCTATATTCATTGGGAAACCTGAAACTAAGTAGTTGCCAGTTCATCTTGCGATGTTATTTTTTTATTTTGACCGTTGCTAGGATCTTTAGAACAATACATGTGACTACAGGCAACAACGTTCAGTCAGGGACTGACACATTAATATCCTGAAGAACTGGCATTTAATCCTGATAGAATAAATCATTTGTCACAGCTAGTATCTAAATATGTATGCTGAAAAATCCTTGAACCCGTCTAATAACGAGCTAGTATGCATAAACTGTCGCAGCGAAATATTTAAATCATTAAACTTCGGCTTTTGTCGGAAGAAAGGGAAAGAACATGAAAGTGCCAACTCGACTACATTTTTCTTAAGCTGAATGGAATCGATACAATCTTAACAAACGTAGAAACAAAAGTAGAGCTGAATTGTGTTTCTTTGTCAACCCTTTGTCTCAGTTATTCCTCTTATAATATGCAATTACTTCCGTGCAAAGAGACTGGAAACAAACTGATCGTGACATACCACAGAGCGTCCACGTACTTACGGTAAAGAGGCTTGATAATGACTCTTCAAACAACTGTTGGGTCTAGCAACGAGTTTTTTGACATTTACATTCAACCACATGAGATGAGGTGAAGTTTATATATGATGAAGGAAATTTACGTTTGAAACCCAATCGGGACCAACTGAACTGAGTGACAATACGAAGTACCGTTGCCGGCCGCTGATAGCCCCCAGAGCCGGCGTTTCGGAGTAGAGGGCATTACCGAGAGCTTCGCGGTGGGTTCTGTATTTAAAATTTAGAGTCATGGTTACTTTTGTAGAGTGATGTTCAAGCATCTAACCGAACATTCACAAAAATGATTGCTGTGATTTCTTGTTTTATTTTGATGTACTTTTTATCCATTTTTGTTCGCTTTTCCTTTATTCCAGCTGGATTTGGCTTTGTCGTTCCACGATGATTTTTGTTGTAAAAATTAGTCAACTTTTGTCAGTCATAACAATGTCAATAATTCCTGTTCTTTCAAAGTAATAAATTACTTTTCTACTTGCTTAACAATAAGTATAGGTTAGTTACCGAAACCGAGGTTACTACGTTGTTTATTAACTGAGGCGCAAAGCCTCGGTTAAGTTCGTGTTATCGAACCTGCTTAGTTCATTGTCACAGAGGCTTCATATACAATATTGTGGTGTGGTACTATTTGATTTGGGTGATTAACAATAAAGTTGAATTTCATCGTTATTACTGGGTTTTTCTATAGCGAGACGACTAGTTAATGTCCCTGGGATAATATATATTAACACTGGGACATTAACTAATTAATATTAACTAATTAATATTAACTAAGGGTTACTAAGTGATTTTAAGAACCACGGAACATCAAGGAAAACCGAGCTGGTCATGAACTAAAAGTAACTGATTACCTCTACAAAATTACACGGTTACTAAAGTAATCCAAGTTTTGCAAACTATCTGTCCAGACAAACTATGTGTTCATTTCGTCTTGACGGACGAATAACGTAAATAATTCGTTTGGAAAGACATTTCGTATGAGTGTATAAATGCTCGTGCTGATGAACTATGCAACTGGCATTCACAAAATTAACACTTGATTCTAAACCCATTGGTTTGTCTCGTATTTATTTTATACAAAGCGTACTAACGACCAGACGGATGATTCGTTTGGACCAGTGGCCGATTAACACTATGGCAGGCCCGGCAAATGCCGGAGGCTCCCGAAAAGAGGGGGGACCCTACGTTTGGACCAGAAATGCTTACTTGTTAGAAACTAGCACTGATAGTTTCAGTCTTTCCGAGATGCAAGTCAAGCAGGTGAACGGAAAAAACTTTCTTGTTCATTAACAGTTTTAGCCAGTTGTGTAGATGAGTTGTGCTAAAAGCGGTCAACGCACGTATCTATCAGGTGCTAAATTGGCTCAGATTCGGTGACGACTACCATTAGGTCGTTATGTATAGCTCATATTCATATATATACATATATATATAATATATATATATATATATAACTAATTACAGACGGAACCGTTTCGGCCTATTGGGCCTCATCAGTGTAGGGCTGATGAGTAGGATGGAGTAGCCTACATTATATAGACAACTGAAATGTCCCACGCTTGTGGTACATCAAAGCCATGCTAGAGCGCTCTAACTAGAGACTAGTGAGCGTGCGCATCTATCTATCAATCTATCTATCTATCTATCTATCTATCTATCTATCTATCTATCTATCTATCTATCTATCTATCTATCTATCTATCTATCTATTTATATATATATAGATAAATAATAAGTATACATAGATATATAGATAGATACATATATATAACGACCTAATGTTAGTCGTGACCTTATCTGAGCCAATTTAGCACCTGATAGATATGTGCGTTGACCGCTTTTAGCACAACTCATCTACACAACCGGCTAAAACTATTAATGAACATGAAAGTTTTGTCCGTTGACCTGCTTGACTTGCATCTCGGAAAGACTGGAACTATCAGTGCCATATATATACATCCAACAAAATGTAACCGAAAAGCTGAGTAGCGACAGCTAAACATTTGTCTCTATTTGTGTATATATATATATATATATCAGTGTTATGTATATATATCTTTATAATGCTATCTATCTACCTACCTACATACCTATCTATCTATCTATCTATCTATCTATCTATCTATCTATCTATCTATCTATCTATGAATATATATATATATATATATATATATATATAAGAGAAAAATCACTAATCTTCCACATTTCTTCATACCCCTGACTCCCCCCTTAATTCTTCGACTTCATCCAGCTTGCCCATACTGTATACCTTTTTTAACATGCTTCGGATGACTTGACTTAAAGTCTGAATACTGATTTGTACCCGTAGGTTTAGACTACATATGAAGGCTATGTCCAATGGAATATTGTGGCATTTACACTAAACAGCTGACATTTAAGTTAATATTTCTGATGAAGGGAAATTTTCGAGTGTCTGAATGATTTTAGGACCCAACCGGGACTGAATTCGTGGCCATGCTTTCGGCGACGGCCTTCGTAGCTCAGTTGGTAGAGCATCGCACAAGACTTGCCAGGTCGCGGGTTCGATTCTCAGGCGGATGGCTCAAAGTTCCATTTTTCGCAAAAGGTCCCGGTTGTGTCTTAAAATCATTCAGACACTCGAAAATCCCCCTTCATCAGAAATATCAACTTAAAGGTTTAGAATACACAATATCCGTAATAATCTTGTTTCTTTCCAATTTTACTATAACATCCAAATAAGAGATCTCTTCCATCGACCATTCCCACGTATTCTTAATAGTTTGATGGTAAGAAGTTATACTGTATAATAAAAAATCTCCAATAACTTTTCTTTACCATATATGTCCAAATAAGAAAAATATCATCTAAAAATCTCCACCATGCACACCCACGGTTTCAAAGTACCTTCTGCTAACATCTTCCTTTCCAATACAGGCATAAATATATTGGCAAAAGCCGGAGCAAACTTAGTACCTGTGGCAGTCCCTAACTTTTGCCAATAAATCCATCATACTCAAAATAATTATTCGCTAAAACTAATCTCGGTAAGTCCACGAAATTCCCTTCGTCCAAAGACCAACCCCTCCAATCAACTTTTCCCTTAAACTCCCGTACGATCTCCTTCAAACAATGCAAACCTTCCTCATGTGGGATATGTGGGTAAAGATTCACCACATCCATTGTGCAAATGATGACTCCCTCCGGAATATCCCTCAACTGCCGAAGTCTATTAAGAAAATTGCTGGTATCTTTAATCACATAAAGCGACAACTTCACAATAGGTCGTTAGAGAAAATCTAAAAATTGAGAAATCCCTTCCGCAGGAGTACCACAGTTGGACAACAACTGGTGTACTCGGCACTTCTGTCAATCTTTTATAAATCTAAGCAAAATGCCCCGTCGTGAAAATTACGCCAGGGGCTCCGCCTGTCGTTAATCCACCCCTGGTTTGGACGTATTTCCCGTCTCTACTATAAACACAGCCAGTTTTGTCAGCTCCGAACAATGGACGTTCAAACGGAAAAGCAACTGGTAGTTTGAGTGGCCATCTCCATTGAATTACGCGTTACAATAAATTTGCATTATTGATCACGGAAAAAGTTCCTCTTTTCGAAAAAGTAATTAATTACCATCAGCTACTCGAAAAAGTAACGAGTTACACGTTTTATAACAATGGTTTACAACACTGACGCTGATCATTCTCTACTTTTCTTTTTCAGGTTTACCTAGCACAACAGCAGGAAATCATAGCACAGTTACTACCAGTACCACTGCTACCTTTCCAAACTCCCCAACTACGTCTAAAACATCATCCTCTGCACATAGTCCAGGTTTGTTATCGTCTAAATCAATTGTACATGCAAAGTCGTGGAAGAACTTCGCAACATAAACGTAAAATAAAGATCAAGTAAAGCGCCAAGAATCGAGTAAAGCGTCCGTTTAACAAATTAGTTCTCAGAAGCAGAAATGCATGGCCCGTTGCAAATAACCTAAGTAACCATTCAATAAACGAGTTTTTACTACGCAAAGCTCTAGAAGCGCCCTCATTTCACTTAGTATGCGTTTACCGTTATACATCACAAATTCGTAAATTTCATTAGTAAATAAGACCCGACAAGCCTGTTAAATATTCTTCTTTTCCAGAAATTCATCGATGAAATCGATTAACTTTAGATAAAAGCTTTCTACAGTTCAGTTATAATTCAAGCCCTCATTTACTGCTACCAGTGATTCAGGTTGTGTGGTTTTAGGGTCCATTTCCGTACGGTTTTTAGCGGTTCTGCTGATAAAATCTTGGCGTTTCTCGAACCCTAATTCATTGTTTACAAGGGTGCCAACATTTAATGTTTTCATAGTTGTTATGTCTCCACGATTACGTCGTTCACGAACGATGTTGACCATTTGCCGCGTTTATTAGTTTTTGGCATTTAACTTGAATTGGCCAGTAAAATCGTCATGTTTTAGCCAGAGTAAAATAATTGCAGAACTTTCGGTACAGAAAAGAGTTAAATTGTTAAAGCGTCAAATCGTTGTAAAAGAAATTATCAGTAATTTGTCAAACACTGAAATATCAACATTATGAAACGGATAACTCCTCTCTCTTTTGTGGTCCGGGCACCATCTCTTCAGCTACATTCGTACCATTTCTATTCCTTTTACCTACCAAGGGTTGTAATGAGGTCATTCAAGTAATAATACAATTTTCATACAAAGGACGATCTGCTTTCAAACATGTGATCGGAGTTATTATTATTATATTCATTATCATTATTATTATTGTTACTATCATCATCATTATTATTATCATTATTACTGTTATCATTGTTACTGTCATTGTCAAGTTGCTGATTTTGAATAATATCAATTTATTCCAACTGAATTGCCCTTGTTTCTCATTTCCCGCTTATCAATCCTTTGTTTTGTTTTTCAGCTCCCTCTGCCGCTGTAACTACGAGTGCTTTGCGTACGGATTTTCCTACCTATAGCTGCATTGCATCTACCAAAACGGTGTCAGAAACTTCCTCTTTACACTCAGCAGGTTTGTCATCATCTTATCCACCCATTCAACGAAACGATACCTCCTAATAACCTTCTTTTCATCAAAATATAGCATCAACATTTAGCACTACAATCCTCACTTCATCCATAAAAACGGCATCTACGTACGATTCTACAGCCCCCTCACCAACCGTAAATACGACGTCAACGGCCAATGCAGGGCTTACTACAGGGGAAATAGCAAGCATAGCCGCCGGAGCAACTGCTGCTCTACTTTTCTTCATATTGATTTTGGTAAGTTTTATAACAACTGAACTGTTCGTATTTCTTTAGTTATGTTTCTAACGTTCATGCAAGCAGTATTAATGAACTGTGTAAGTATACAGCATATGGCTCTGTATAAGTATGCAGCATGTGGTTCTAAAATAATTGTAAACACTAATTTCACGTAATGCCAAAACGAAACTCTATTGCATCTTTTTATTATTTAATTTTCAATAGTACTTCATAGTATGGCATAAATCAGTGTTTCTCAATAAGGTTGGTACCACCCATCTAATTTGTCCTTAGATCAACCGTGGAGGCCTTGGAAGCAAGTCTGACGAAGGCCTTTAGATCGTATGAGGAGCTAAAAACAAAGTATTTTCCGGTATTTTTTCAAGAAAAAAAGTGACATGCAATTGAATCGGATCCTTTAATTAACTTATAGCATTTGAATTTTACATAGTAAAGTCACGCTTAAAATTTTTTGTATGAACCTATGTCGGCCCTCTTTGATCATATTTTTGTCACTAACGTTGCAATCTAGGAAAAGGAATTAGATCTGATGAGCACTTGTTGGGCAGGCTACAACTGTTATGTATTGCTTGGCTTATGGCTAGAGTAATAGTCTTAGTCAAAGCAGCTCCGCCTCTCAACTAACTCTTTAAAGTGTAACTTCTCCAATTATGAAGTCGACCATGTATAGTACTTTATCTTAGCCCTCACCCATTCTAAACTCAATCTTAACTATAATCCTAACCTAACAAAATCCTAAACCTAATGTTAACCTAGATGGTTGGCTTTTTAACAGGAGAAAAATTCGAGGGCCGGTGACCAAGAACAGGAGTGGTAGCGAAGCTTTAAAATGGACGTAACGCTACCTTTTATGTTTGCATCTTCTTCTGCTGGAAGAATCGCTCCAGAATATTTGATTATCGTTTCCTTTTGAAATGACAGTGACCCAACCGTACAGGATACGATGGGTTGTTACTTTTCATATTGGTAATGGGGAAGGAGGGCACCAATCAAGTTTGTTCCTGGGCAAAAGTAAAACTGACTGCGCCACTGAAATAACACACACTTGAAATGTAAGAAGAAAGCCTATGCAAGATGGTCATGTAATTGCAACAGTCTTGAGTAAAGTGGTCAATTGCTTGCACTTTGAGAAAGAAATATTTATTTTTTGTCTCCTGCACATTTTGTTGAGAGGGGATTTTATAATTCCAGTTCTTGTTCATTTATAATAACGTTACGTATGGCCATTATATGCATAACATCTAATACCCAGAGTCCCAGAGCCTGCTGTGTGAAAGAGTGAATGACGTAAATCATGGTTAGCGCTTAGTTTTAACCAGTTAGGAACAGCGCATAAGAATTTAACCATGTTTTTAATAACCGTAGATGAAATTGCCGAAATCCTAACCGTAGGGTAATTAAAACATGATTAACTCTCTCCCGGCGGCATAAGACTCGTACCGTTTTACTCTGGCTAACGCCAGACAATTTTGCTCGTCAAACGGAGAGCTCCCGCCTCGAAAGAGTTAAGAGTTTTGAGCAATCGAATCCAGGTCTATACTAAAGAATAAAGGGGTCAACATGTGACTTTCGTTACTGGTTCTCATTAGGGACCTTACGATTTACGACCTTAACTTGAACAATGACGTCTTGTAAACAAAAGAATCCTTCATGCAAAACAAAGAGAATGAATAATTTTTATTCTCCAGAGCATTCTCAACGCCGTCGTCGTCATATATACTACGTCACTCGGACCATTTTCACACGTTAAGGGCGACGTCAGCTCGTGGAGTGAAAAGAACTGTTACTTAAGATTTAACTCAACCCGAGCCTGCATTCGTTTTAGGAGGACTGAAGCGTTTTAGGAGTCATAAAAAAATCGAGATGTATCAAGCATGATTGTCAAAAAGTCGTAGTTTCTGTAAATGCGAAAATTTTAAAGGACGTTGTCGTTCAAGTTGATGTCGTAGATCGTAAGGTCCCTATTGAATGATTATATTAGTTTTTTTTTACAGTCCAGAAGTTTTCCTCTCGTGCGTAAAATCGGCTGGCATTAGCATGTGTAAAACTAAGAAAGACCTTTTCGGTCAGGAGAGAGTAATCGATTAATTTTAAATGAAACAATTGCAGTGGCGAATTAGCCTAACCAAATATCTTTTGAAGGTTTAGTCGGCTAAACAACGACTTAAGTTATACTTACTTGCCCAAATTGGTTAATTATCAAATGTAAAATAAATACTTCAGTTTGAACATCATTAGAATAGTGCATATCCCTAAGGGGGGTCGCGGACTTTGCCCTTTCGTCGTCACATTTGCATGCCTTACGCTATTAGGTCGCTTCCCCAGCCTCCGCGAGATTCTTAACATTCAGTTACATTTTGCCAGTGCTTCTTTGTAAATCTCTTCTTTGAATACTGAGATGGTTGTACTTAAATTTCATCTGTGTCGTTTCAGATATTTGTATTTGTAAGAAGACCTAATGCACACCGGTCATTGGTTAGTCCTGATACCAATACAGATAACGTGGAACTTCACGATGCAGGAGGAAGAGCGAAGGCGGGCGAGGGGAACTGACGAAATACTTCAAATGTCACCTGCTTAAAGCGTTATATCATTTTGAAATGTTGGATTGTTAATTTTTAAGAAGTGTTCACCGTTAAGGTTTTTGGAGACTCATTTGTTATCCATTGCACACTTGGATTCAAGATCGCACTATTGTACATAAGCCTGTTTTGCTTTGCGTGTAGCAAATGATGTCTGCGTATCAAAACAGTTCCCAGTGGATTTTAGTCTAGATCTTTTAAAGATTCTAGATTAATCATTCACATGCAGGTAGTAGACCAGACCTCAGTGTTTTTAGATGGGATCTATTAGTTGTGCAAACCCCTCTCATGGAGAGCTTTTGGCCCTGGAAATAAGCAACCTAATAAAACTTGGGACTTCAGGATCGCTGAGGTATTCAGTGTTGATTTGATATTTCTGGGAATAACATGACTAGTCCTAGAAATTTTGGCGAACAAGTGCCCGAGTCCATCATGGTCATGCCACATCAAGCAGGTGTTGGACATAAGATAGTTTTTATGACTTGGTTGCTAAAAAATTCTCTGCCCATGTTCTTCAGTAAGAAGAAATACATGTTTAGATTGATCTGTTGACAGTAAACATGACAGTAGATAGCTTGTAACTCGGTCGGTGACAGATATTGGGCGTCCTGTGAATTGTAATAGACTGTTTTATAGCCATGAATTATTTTATATGAGTCATATGTTTTCTTTAATTTAACATGAAAGGCGGATGCAAGGTGAAAGGGCACTGTAACGGTTTCATCCAAAATCCATTCCTCTTCGTTCACTTCAGATTTTTTAACAATTACTACTAAATAATTTCTAACAATTACTACCCCTTTTTAACAATTACAGTAGAACCCCGCTAACTCGAACTGCCAACGGTAATGAAAAATAGTTCGAATTAGTTGGGGTTCGAGTTAGCGGGGGTTCGAGTTAGCGGGGTGGGCGTTGGACTTCAAGTATCCTGTTAACAATTAATACGGTATCGTGGTTTTATGATTCATTCACAATTGCCAGTCATTTTGGTCCAGTCAGTTAAGATTATTTTAATTTTTCATCATGGATAGAATTGAATGTGTTGTCCTGAATTCTAATATTACCATATTTTAATTTCTGCCACTAATGAGTTAAATAACTGTTTATGATAAAATGACTACACCAGAATAGATGTGCAGGTTCAGTGAATGTTTGGGTCGTGTACATACGGCTGTACAAATTTCTGAAAGTCCTACAAAATAAACTGGATAAAGTAGAACAGTTGCTTCAGGCTACCCAAGACTAATTTGTGTGACAATCTAAGAATCATTTCGTCGAGTTATAATTGTGTGGGCAGTATTTACCCCGGATAATCAATTCGTTATTTTGGGTTTTAGACTGCGTCACTCCGGAAAGATGGTCTTTTCTGGATTTGAATTACGTTTCCATATATTGTCACGTTGTTATCAGTAAAGATTCAAGATTCCGACTAGTCAAACAGCTATGTCCTGACACTTTCAGGTTTATCGACCAACGTTTCCAAAATAGAGTTCGAGTTAACGGGGTAAACTTGAACAAAAGGAGTATGAGATTAGTTCGAGTTAGCAGGGAGTTCGAATTAACCGAGTTCGAGTTATGTGGTAGTAAATGATAGGGAAAATGTGATCAAATCCAGGGGAAATTGAATTTGGTTTGAGTTAGCGGGGAGTTCGAGTTAACCGAGTTCGAGTTAGCGAGGTTCTACTGTACTACGAAAATCCGTAAGTAGCCGCCCTTCTTGAAGTAAGCGCCCCCTCAAAAGCAGCCGCTTGCAAGATTTATTTTTCTAACCTGTTCAGTAATACAAATTAAGTTTTTTCAACAAACTAGTAAATTTAAATTTTTAAACAAACAATAATACCAAGTTTTAATAAAGTGATATAAACGTTAAAACATGAAATTCGCGGGAAGTTCTGTAGTTTAGTCAATGCATATATATATAGTCAGAGCACTATATATATATATATATATATATATATATAGTCTTTCTCTTCCCCTTCCTCTTCCATTTCGGCTTCTGAATCACAAAAAAATCATCTTCCACAATTGGTGCAGCGCCTTTTTCGTAGTCTGGTGCTCCCTCCAAACTAATTTTTCCATCCCTGAAGCCGTCGACGGGCCATGCTGTTCCTCATTTTACTAAGAAATTCTGAACAGCTTCTTTCAATAGAGTGCACGCTTCTTTCCAAGTTTGGCCAACCCATTTGGTGAAAAACTCTTCCTTGATTGGCAGTGACTTCCACAGCCGAAAAGGAATCAAGATTTGAAGACATATACTAAGTAGAATTTGAAAGGCGATCGATCGCTAGCTTCGTTGCCTTGAAATCTTTATTGACGACGACATCCAGCGGTTATAACCACGGTTCTAGAGGCCCAGGGGGAACAAGTGTTATGACATACAGTTTTGGATCCTATGTCAAAATTTCCTTTGACTTTCGGGGTTGTCTGACTTCGATCCTCATCTATGACGAAAAGTCTTCAACGCTGCTGAGTGGCAAATCGATTACACGAACTCCACAGATTTCGGAGCCAACAAATCATCGTTTCATCGCTCCAGGTATTATGTTGAAATTTGACAACGAGACAATCGTCATGCTGACTGGTTTCTTTTACAGATATGCATTTTCCCGTCTCGTTGTAGGAGGTTTGATAGGTGGTTGTCCATCCGCAAAAAGGGTTAGCTGAACTTTACATCGCCGTTTGTATTGCCCACTTGAGGTTGTTTGACACCATACACACATATATGTGACTGGACGCTTAAATCAAACGTTCACATCATACCTCGAGTCAACGATTTCTGGATCTAAGATGTTAAATGGTAGTGGACTCCTTAAATTTATGAAACGAAAAAGTGATATTTCAAGCAAACCCCCCTTCATTTGAGTGAAACGTCCGTTTTCTGTAATATATAATGTCATAACACATTGCATACGCAACACTCTAGTCTACATCCATCCAGTCGGATCTCAATTTACTTGAAACTTCATCCGCTACCACACAGTCGAGAAAGGGAGTCGTCCCCTCTCTTCGACCTCTTCAGTAAATTGTATGGCACAGTCTTCTTAATTGATTTATCTGATTGTGAAAATCGTTAATGCCCTCTGATTTTATTGGGAACAAGACACTAACCGTGTTTGCTGGGCTACTTGTGTCATTGAAGTGTTGGTAAATTAAAGTTGTCTGCATGCTTGCCTGCTTGCCTCTTGCCATTACAAACAGCTTACACGGTTCAGCATCTAGAAGGCAAAACTACACCTTTTGCTGTTCATTACCAGAAAATATACCATCAATAACGCCAATCTCAATCTCATTAACGCAAAAATACATTCTTTTTATTCAATCGACATTCACTAGTGTAGATACCGACGCAACCATTTGCACCGAAGGGCATTCTATAGCGACAACAGACGACCACTAACACCATTCTACAATACATTAGGTATTATAAAATTTCAATTACGCAAGAGAAATATCTTGCCTTTTTTGTCCTTTGCTTATAAATTAGTCCCCACAATAAAAGATGTCTCCGGCAACCAATCTTGGATGACTTCTAGGCGTCCACCCGCCAGAAAAATAATTTCTGAAATCAGAGATGCAACGAAGATCAGCTTTTCCTTTTTCTTTCCTTCCTTTTTTTTCCTTCGATGGAAATAAGACTTAAAAACTTGTACGAATTTGAGATACTTAATGGATTGACATATTATTCAAACAGGATCTCTAACTCTATCCATAACCCCAGCCATGCAAATATGGAGTTAAAAAAATACAACAACAAATAAACCAAAAAAAAAAATTCATTATCCAAGGGTTGAACAACGACATCGCACAGTACAGTTGAGTGCACAAACTACATACGGTACCATCGCAGCAGCTTCTGCAACCATTTCATAAATGTACAATTGACCACACAATTCAATTTCAAGTCCTCTTTTAATCAACTTGTCTGGTTAGTATGCACAGTATGATTACCTTTCGAAAAACCTGTGACTTGAGGAAATAGTGAGCAGTGATTTACCAGGCGGGAATCGAAGTCGCAGAATGAAAATAAGAGCCCAGTTCAAAATTTTGGTGCAAAGAGACATCTTTCAACAATACAAACATGCTTAAGGATTACAGATTACTTCACAGTCGGTGAGCGTGAACGATTTTTATTTACGAGTTGTGATTCATGACAACAAGTGACTAAAAATCGGACAAGAAAACCTACCATGAAATAATTTGTTCAATGTATGCGTACTGTGATAAACAATTTTTTGATAACAAATGATGGGGCAAACACTCCTTCAAGTTCCTCGGCGGTACAAGTCATATTTAGACAACATAAAAGGTACAAAATCTATTTATTCAACGATATTCTTAAAAGTTCACATGTTTAACAACAAGATAAGTGTGAACACAACGTAATACTCTCGAGAACTGTCTCACCAGTGTCGTAACTTGGAATTTTTAGTGCGGGTGCAAGACTTAAGATTTTCCGACAAATGGGCGTGGTCATGTGGGCATGGCCACGTAAAAATGCCATATTTAATAACTAACCTACATTACAATAAATCATATCTACTCATTCTTACATACACTAATACACAAACTCATCTTAATTTGTCCTATATTACGTCTTTTCGAATTAAGATCATGATTAAGAATTAAGATCATGACAGGAATTTCGCGATATAATTATCTCAACAGCTAACACCCAAATTTCCGACAGAGGACTACAATTTTCTGACAGGTGACCATACTGGTGTCGTGTGGGGGGGGGGGCGACCGCCTTCCTGCCCCCCCTATAGTTACGCCACTGTGTCTCACATGTTTTTGATATCTCGTTCCTCCCAGAAAACGTGCGCCTTTGGAAAGTTAGTAAGTATGAAAAAAAATTTACTTGCCTGCCAGTGTAACTTTTGATTGGAGTCTTAAGAAAATGCACGTTGTCAAAGCTCTTGGATACTTCCCAAAAGACATGTGAAGAACAAATTCATCTGAAATCAAAGATAAACTCTTCGGAATATAAGTAAAACTGAGTTTGTTTACTTGATAAAAATCCAACGTTTGGAAGGGCGAGAAACGTGGGTGATGGTGATACGCAAATTTTGCAAGTTATGTGTAGGTTAGCCATCTCGAGGAGCGACAGGACCTTAATCCTAACCCTAAACCTAACCCTAATCGCTGGACGAGTAAGTAGTGGAGCTGATTGCTGAAACTTCAATGGGTTAAAACCCACAAAAATTGATAATTGCAAATCGAGGATGGATAATATGGATAATAATCAACAGTCAAATTTCATCAACGACGTTTGTCAACTGACGTTTCACTCCGACAAAGGGCTCTCACTCGAATTGTCAGTTTCCTATAAAGTGCCGGCAGTTCCCTTGACTCTTGGCTTTTTACACATCGTTCAACACCGCTGCCACAATATTCTTTATATCGCTGATACAAAATGAGTGTTACTGAAAATCTTGAAATATTCAAACCAAGTAATTCAAACCAAATAATTCGAATCAAACTTTCCAAAATGGATTCATATACGAGGGAGAAAGGCAGCTTGAAGAGAAAACTCTTAGCTAAAAAATGCCTTCAAATAAATTAGATGAAGAAAAAATGCTATACGACGTAAAGAATAAATCTGTATGCCATAATACTTCCCCCTCAATTCATGACTCAGTTAAATGCAAACTTTCTCAAATACTTGGCTCGCTATGAGGCACTGCATCTACGGTACACTTGCATCATATCCGTCAAACATCGCACAATTCCTGTGGAAGTGTAACAAGTTCTACCAACCGTCCATGCTAGGTTTGTGTCCAACTATCGTAGTAAATACGACTATAAAATATTTTTGATAAACAGACTATTTCAAGAGGTCCATATCATGTCGTTTGACACATTTCAACTTATTCTTTGACTATTTCCTGGCATACTTTTTCTCTAACAGCATACGACGCCATACTGGGATTTGGAACATTATGAGTTTATTAGACATTACTTGATGTTAAGTGCTATATCCTGGCATATGGTACTCGCGTTATGTTGTGATACCAAACATACAAACTCGCATGATGACAAAGTTTCCTCTTCTTTAGCGCAGACACAAAAATGAACAGATAATCCGCAAACATAATCGTCGAAAAATTACTGTATATCGGACGAGTTTTGATGATGATTCCAAATCCTGAGCAAATCAAGCCTTGAGCTGTGTAATGATTATGTTGCTTAAAGAATTTAAGTGGTCATATCGGGAACGACCAGGGAAGTCAGGAATTTGCTGGTTTAATCGAATTTAAAGACAAACTAAAAGACTGCGTTTCTGCCACTTACTGTTTCTCAGCAACATTGTAGTACATGCAAGACAGTCGTAACAGACGTCGCACGAATTATTTTCGTTGCTTTCACAGTGGTTGTCTTCCGTAAGCAGTCGTGTCATAATCGACTGTTGTGAAAACTCATTTTTTGTGCTGCGTCAGCAACAATCCCTACCTGTAGCCATACACAAATTAAGAAGAGATTTAAGCTAAAACTCGCTCCTGACATCTATTTTTTTCCCTTCAAGAATCACATATTTAGGCATTCATTCAAAGGTTGGTTTGGTTTTCTTGTTGTTTTTGTTGTTTTTGGATGAGCGCAAACCGTTTGAAAGGAAGTTAATCATTGCGTTTTCTTTTTGCATTTGTTGTTGCTAAGCAACATTAGCGCTATGCCATCGACTGATACGTTTCTGACCGTAGTCATCTCGAGATGACGTTTTGTGATGTAATAGCAAGTGGGTGAGTACGGACTAAGGACGCTAGATACGAAGCTGTAGCTTCACGACGAGCATCGTGTCTCAAGAAGTCGTCTGTTGCTGCCGTTTTTATTCTAAATGCGTGCGTGGTTAAGGGACATGGTATCAATATAAGAGGGGAAGAGGTTAGAGTATACATCATAGTTGTGATTTTGGTAGATAGAGAGATGTTCAGAAATTTGACGGGATTTTTACTTCTGTCTTTAATTAATAGGTTTACATATGTGAGTTCGTCAGTTCTCACAGGAGCCAACGTACTTCTACTGAACAAAATTTTGATCACACTTGATCCATGAAGAAAACCATTGTGCTCGTCAAAAAGCTAAAGGAAGCCGTCGTGCTCATTAGAATCAGTCTTAGCGAAGGCAAGTCGCTCGTTAAGGTCCATTCGAAAGACATTACAAACAAAGGCATAACCATGCCTGTTTACTGTCAACGTAGTTTGAATCCATGTCCGTGTATCCGTGTATCCCCGTCACTTGTGACGATGGGGACCCTGCCTCTCGTGGCGTCGAAGACGGCACCTGTTTGCTCAGTCGGAAATTACAAGCACTCATCTTGCCGAGATGCAGGGCGTGGCACCATTTATCTCTGTCCTGGGTCAGATCATATCAGTTGTTCCCAATCTCAAAGAGTTTCAGGTCTTCTTTCATACAATATTTCCATCTTTTGTGTGGTCTACCTCTCTTTTGCTGGTGGATAGTTCTCCAAAAAGTGTCTGCTTCGGCAGTCTGTGATCGGGCATTCTGCGGACATGTCCAAGCTATCTCAGTCTATCTTTACGGATGATGACTTCGATTGGGGGTACTATTGCTCCCTGTAGTACATCGGTGTTTGTAGCTCGATCCCACCATTTGATATTCATTAGCTGTTTAAGGCATCTTTGATGGAAACTGCTTAGCTTTTGGAGGTGTCGCACATGGGTTACTCAAGTCTCGCAGCCATACAGTGAAGTTTGGATCATTGTAGCATTAAATACAAGTAATTTGATATCAAAGGATATTCCTGACGGTTCCAGACTTTAGATTTTAGGCCATGAAATACACCCGAAGCCTTTGAGATTCTGCAGTTGATCTCTTCATCAAGCTGGCAGTCATCTGATGTTGTACCTCCAAGGTAGCAGAACTTATGAGCTACTTTTAATAATGTTCCATCTAGGTGGACTTCTGGAGGTTCTGTGGCTTGCTGGTCGAAGACCTCGGTCTTTTCTTTACTGATAATGAGTCCCCACTGTTCGCATGATGCGGCTAGTTTGTTGGTGAGGTTCTACTTGTTATCAATTGTATGGCGGCAAAAGCCGCTATCATCAGCACACAGAAGCTCGCTGACAGATGTTGTGGAAGCTGCCTTGGCCTTTAAACGTCTCGAGTTAAACAGGTTGCCATCCATTCAGTGTCTAATGTTGATACCGTCGTTTTGGGGCAGGTCTTTAGAGACATAGTGGGGGACGTAAGTGAAAAACAGGACGAAAAGAGATGGTGCTAAGATACATCCTTGACGAAGGCCTGTAGTCACTTCATACTCATCCGTAAACTCATTCCCGACCTGGACTTTGGCTCTCGTTCCTTTATGAAAGCTCTGTGTGATTCTTACGATCTTCTGCGGAAGCCCAATTTTCCCCAGTAATTGCCACATGAGATCGCGGTTCACAGTGTCGAACGCTTTTACGAGGGCGATGAAAATTGTACGTAGTTCATGTTGCTATTCTCGACATCTTTCTTTGAGCTGTCGAAGCACAAAGATCATGTCGGTGGTTGCACGGCCACCCCTAAAGCCGCACTGGGCTTCTGGCAAGAGGCGTTTAATGTGAGGCCAGATCCGGTTTAGTACGACTTTTGCTGTAAATTTACCAGTAATGGCAAGGAGGGTAATGCCTCTGTAGTTGCCGCAGACGAACTTGCTTTCCTTCTTGTATTCTTTCCATCTTTAAAGAATATCCTCTCTCAGAGGCGCACTCCCTCAGACGAGTTGACGGGATCTAAGCCAGTGCTTCTTTTACTATATGGGAGTTTGATGCCTTGAAACATCTTTTTGGAGTTATGGTGTTTTGCGTGGTCTTCGATCTCCCGAGCTTGTTTAATCCACCATTCATTTTTCATTTTCTTGATCTCCCGTTAGCATTTATTCCTGGGAGTTCCATAACGGGTTCGATTCTCGTGGGACTTCAGTTGCATGAGTGTCTTAAATGCAGAATGCTTGTCGTCAAACAGCTGTTGAATCACCACATCATTCTCATCAAACCAGTCTCTATGTTTACGCTTTTTGGCACCAAGGACTTCTTTGGCCGTCCCGTATTCTATTGACTTCAGAGACTCCCATTTCTCTTCAGCCGTGTATTGCTGGTTCACAACCGTTTTCACGTCCGTATTCACCATACATGCCAACCGTATCGATTTAGGCGGTACAGTACCGATTTGAGTGCTAATGTACCTCCGTACCGACAATGCATGAAATAGTACCGCTTTAAATATTTTCTACGATTTGCATACCGGTTTGACAAATTTAAAAAAAGACAGAAACAAAAAGGATTTTCGGTTAAATTTATGACAATCTCCAAGCAAAAATCCCTCGGCAGTGACTGAAAATAGGCCATCAACATGACTGAGGCATGCATGTTAGCCCTTAGGCGTTCATCATGAACGCCTAACATCAACATGCATGCCTCAGCCTGACATCTTTGTTAACAAAAGCTTACAAGAAGTAATTTGCACTCCACTGACACATACGGCGCACGAATGCCCCCATATATGATACGAAACATCATGCCCCTAGACTCCCCTAGATGTTTCTCGCCCCTTCGGCGCTCGACCGGACCAGTTTCACATATACATATGTTGGCATGTATGATTCACCTGTTACACAGACTTAACAGACCAATAACAGTCTGTATACCAAACATTTTGCACAGCGACAATAAACTAAAGGTTCTGAGTAAAATTCGATTATCCGGTATTTTGGCTTATCCGAACGGTTTTTCAAATCGCCGTGTACAAGGCGTTAGGATAAAAGAGGAACTACTGTATGTCAAAATGGGACCGAACAATCGAATTTCACTAGTTGAATTACGCAAAGGTCTGTACACATGATTCGTCACTCGACTTTGACAACGACATCAAATTCAGAAGCAAAATCGGTACGATCGGGTGTCCTTTCCGGGCTTACTGGATTACACCCAAAATTCGACTGATGTCGGATTGTTTTTATGACGTACTGTTGGCCCTTAAACCCGGGCCCTTCGACTGGGAATCGAACCCGCGGCCTCGCGAATCTAGTGCTCTGCCAACTGAGCTGCGGAGGCCGTTTCTGAGAGCGGTTACCGGGTCTTAAAGATGTCCTAACACTCAAAATTTTCCTCCATCATAAAAACAGTCCGCTGTCAATCCGTTTTGTGTGTAACCCTATAAGTCTCGAAAGGACACCCGATCGTACCGATTTTGCCTCTGAATTTGATGTCTTTGTCAAAGTTCAGTGACGAATCGTGTATACAGACCTTTGCGTAATTCAACTAGTGAAATTCGATTGTTCGGTCCCATTTTGATATACTGCGAAAGAGACATGACAGATGGAATTTACTTGGACTGCATGGTCTAGAAGTGGGCGGAGAAACATGTTATAGTCGGCCGGCCGGGCTAGCAAAATATTTCGTCCGATGGCATTTTTTTGTTAGAAGCTGGTAACCGCGATAGATGAACTCGAATATGCTTAGTTTTAAAGGTTTGGGGGGTTACCACGCAAAAATCGGATTTTTTGTACCAAAATTTTAGTAATTTTTAGACAATAACATAGCCTGCATCGGCAGGTGTGAAATCTATATTTTTACAACTTTTTGTTGCTATGCAACAAATAAGCAATTTTTATTGGCCCTCGCTAATAAGCCGTGATCTCTTATTGGTCAAGTGAAACGGACGTTCGTACTAATGTGGACATGACATTGTAAACAACAACATGTGGGAACGCATAACGAAGCATGAAAATCCTTTTTATAGGTATGTTATGACCCAAAAAACACGTATTTTTTTAAATGTCTATGTCTACCCTAAAGTGTAAGGATTCTTGCATTCCTGTGCATTACATGAGCATAAAGGAGTGCATCGCTGACTAGTTTTGTATCATTTACAAGCGCCCGTATTGCACTTCTTTGTTCATCCACAAGATATTAAGTTTACACATGATGACGGTATAGATGGCTTTGTTGTCCACACAATCTTTAATCTTTGTTCATATACCTCCCAACCGATTGTTTCAAATGGTAAATCTACTGTTTGCCAACTTAAATTTGCCTGGAGCCAAACTTTAGCTTGTTGGTTAGCACGGGCGATGTGCAAGTTCAATGCATCCTCTGTCGGGGGAAGCTTTTCGAGGTCTTTGCTTCCCTTTTCAAATAGGTCAATTCTACATTTATTTACTCCAGCTTTTGGATCTTGGGCAGAGTAAAGTCGACAGACAAACTCCTCAATTTCATTACTTGGACCGTCTCTGCCAAGACCATTAATTAAATCAGGGAATTCCTCAAAGACTTTCCAACATTTTCGCTTTCCAAAACCAATGAAAGAGGAGGTTCTATCACATCCTGTTAAAGCATGAAACCCTAAAATATCATTAGTAATAGGTGCAGATAGACGCTCAGTAATCGTATGAACAGGATAACATTTTCTTTGTCTTGAAGTTCCTACAATCATCCATGTTTGAACATCTTCAATCGTACCTAGAAAATGAACTAGCAGTAACAAAACATCTGCGTACCTACAATGTACAAGGAGTTTATTAAAACCCTTTAAAATTGCATCACATGCATGCAAAATAATACGTGTATCTGCTTCCTCGTGGTTACATTTAAGGTGTGTTAGATTTCCCCAAGATGTTGAACATGCTTTTGTTGTTTCTTTATATCCACCACTTGTGACCAACTCACAATTTGCTAAGAGCTCATGACCATGTTGTATGAGATATTCACTCAAGAAATTGGCCAAGTCAGCTTTGTTTTCTGGCAAGGCGATAAAGTTTCCCCAGACTTGTGGAAGTGGCAAATCCTCTCTTTTCTGTTGTTTTAATTCTGTGGAAATTCTGTGGTTCACCGATTCTGTGGTTTACCTAGAGCTTGAATGAGTGCATGTCCATCAATTATTATACATGTCTTATCTGAATCTTCCTGATATGGGATACTATGTAGAACTTCAATATCACCCATCAATATGTCAGTCATATCTGCCTTGGTTGTAGAATTCATGTCTCCTTTAATTTTTGCTAAGGATAAATGCAAACTGGCAAGTTCATGTTGTAGAATTTTATCCATCTTGATTTGTCGGCCTGCCATTGAAGCTGTGAGAAGACTCTGCAGTAATTTTCTGTCTGCTTTTATCACTTTTTGTTCATTTTGTTATACTAGAACTGTTGTTTGGTACAAAGTCTTGAATGTCTTACTGTTGTTCTTCTTAAGTGAATTAAAGAATGGGACTTCTTTCTTAATAAACCAGCTTGTCACATGTTTAGATACCAATTGTCTTCCTAGATTCTCTGCAGAAAGCATGTCTTGTTGAATTTGACTTGTAGCAACATCATTTGTGGCTATAGAAGTTAGTTGAAGACTGGGACTAATTAACTCCTTTTCTTGGTTATCAGCATCTTGTGAAATGACAGGTGCACCTTATTTATTGATGCAGTGTTAAACCTAGCCCTATATGTTTTGGAGTAAGTTTTTTTCTTTCCTGATGCTAAATATATAATATCTTGCACAATATTACATGTATTATTATGCAATTTGTCTGCCAGTACCTGTTCATTGTCCAAGACATCAGTACCTCCAAGTAGTATTAATATGAATAAGTATAAACTCTTAGGCATTATTTGCCTAACATGATCACTATCTATACCACCCCACCCAGAATTGTGACCTTCTGTATTTTCTAACTCATTTCTAATATGTAATGTACTATGGACTAGCTGTTGTAAAATATTATCCTGGAGAGGTCGTATTACATCACTTTCCTCATCTTCCAATATAGTTGAGAGCTGCTGTGCCAGTGCCAGTTGTGATTTTGAACTTGGGGGTTCACTGGTCTCATAAAACTTACTTGCTTACCCAGGATTTTTTTCACATCATCATAAAAGGAGTTCTTTCTTGATTGGTACTTTTGAGGAACATCCACATTTTCCATTGAGCAAGACTTAACATATTGAGACCAGGCACATCCCATGTCATATACGTGGCCCTCAGCAAGCCCAGTTACAATATTACTACATAACTTCTCCAGGCATGGATCCTGAATATCTAATTTACTGGCTTGTGTCATTTTCCTTTGAAAGTTAACCCAGCACTTTAAATGGTATTTTCCTTTAGATCCAATAAGATCATTAATGTTGGACAGTCTAACTCGCATAATAAAGTCAGACTGGGCTAAACCAATGATTTTTCTCGAAAGTTCCATTGTCGATACGTTATGCGTACTTTTAACATTCTTGTGCTGGCAAAACATACACAAATTCCAATCAATAGCATGTTTCTCCCACGGTAAGCTTGGTAGTACTTTTGTGTTTTTTTCTAAGTCGTTCAAGTTTTCCTTTGTAAAGTTACTGAAGCACTTGTGATGGTATTTAAACTGAGGAATATTTTGTCCACGTTCTGGAAGGATTCTATTGATTATCGAACTTGATGCTATGTCATTGAATCTCTACCGTTCTCTCGCCGCCTCAATAAAGCGATTTTTCCCTTCATCAGACGAATTGCGTAAATCTCCTTTGCCCCCACAGAACAAACAGTTTTTATAATTAGCCTCTTGACCTTTTTGTCTTTTTAAAGAAGTAACTGGGAGTAAATTACCGTTACGTTTTAAACCAGATCGATCCATGTTAACAACCAATCGAAAACTACTATGAAAATAAGATAGTAAGAAAATATCTAAAATAATATAACGAAAACTAATTTCTAAACAAGTACACTACCCAAGTTAGGATTAAAAAGATAAAAAATATAAATTACAATGCGATACTATGGTAAGTCTCGCTACTTTAGACAAGTTGTTTTGGGTGTATTTTTTTGGTTTTAATAAAAAATGTTATACAAACTTTGTTTCCTTTGAGTCTTCTTCTTTATCTTGATATTCGTGTACTTTTCTTCTTGAAAAACTTTGTTCACACTTGAATAATTCGCTCTGAACACAGCACGAAGTCCTCTGTATTCAAAGGAGTTATGACACCATCGTCACAGCAACAGCATAAGTTGTTTACAATCGCGCTTGTTGATTGGCTAAGAAATTTCCCAACAGCCAATCAACGTCCACCTCAGGGTAAACAGTCTCGGAGGAAAGCCCCGATCGACATTCAATGAGTAGAATAGCCTGCGAATGGGCTGTTCGCAAAAATCACGAGAAAACATCGATTTTTTTAGTTTAAAACTCAAAAGCAAGCGTGGTAACCCCCCAAAACGTTAATACTAAAGATTAAACTAAACTTCTAGCGTGGTTACCAGCTTCTAACAAAAAAATGCCATCGGACTTTTTTTGAAGCGTTTTTTGCCAGCCCGGCCGGCCGACTATTAGGCGAATGGCCTTACAATACCGTACTTTTGAATTTTGAAATTCATGGGAAATTCAAGGCATCAGTTAACTGTTTTATTTCAGGATAAATTCTAAAAGAGAGCTAATTTGTGTCCCTGTTGCTTTCGTTTATCACGGGGGTAAAGCGTTCATAACTGATACACTTTACAGTTAATTTATTATTGGAGACGCGCATGAAATGTCGCCCCGAGTCTAGGCAGGCTAGATACGGCCCCGTTCACAGTGAACTAAACAATCCGAATCTCTTCATTCGCATAATTGTGGTGATATAGAGAAGCCAATGACTGAAGTCTGCTTTCAAACAAATATTCTTAATTTTCAAAAATATTAAAAAATGGACGAAAACAGTGATTTTTGAGATGTTCCAGGTGTTCCAGATGTTCCGGGTGTTCCAAACGTTCCAGATGTTCCAAATGTTCTATTCCGCGTTTTAGACCGTGCCTAAGAATTCTGTTATTTAACCCTGGCTAACGCCAGACTATTTTACTCGTCAAAAGGAGAGCTCCCGCCTCGAAAGAGTTAAAGCAGCTAAAATTTTAAGTTCATGTAGCATAAATTGCACCGGATGCTTTTATTTCGGCTACTTGCATGTAACGAAGCGGAACAATTATTCACCAAAGTGGAGGTGAATAGTGCGCTATTAGTAAAGTAACAAGATTGCGTCCAGTTTTGTTTCCGTTACGGAAGATGTGCTTCTTTTACTTTTTAGTGATAAATACATTCAAGATGGGTTCAAAATGTCTTGTTTACAATATTATTTTTCCCAATTCTACCTGAGTTATTTGCCCGAATCTGGTCCTTTCCAAATTTATTTTTCGGGGGGGGACAGTTGCCGCCCCCCGCCCCCCAGGCCAGTACACCTATGATCTTTTCTTGTGTAACTGCCAGTTGTTCACAGTATGTGGTCTTTGACAGCATAGTATTGGGTGACACTACATTAAAGATCTACAATTCACGTATTTCTAAAATATACGTTTTTTTACCTTTACAATAGTATATGATTTGCTGTAGCTTTTATTATAATAGGACGAGCTACGAGTTTTCGAAAAAAGTCACTTGGTTCATGCATAGCTCAGGTTAACCCTGGCCTTAATTCAAAAAATAGAGTCAGCGCGTTGTTCAGTTGTTCTTCAATATTCGAAACAAAATTGTCCAAAAGTACAAGTTCTTTTAAATCTCTTTTAAATTCCCTTCAACACTTTATTTCCTTTAAATTTTATTTATTTCCTTCAAATTTCCTTCAAAAATGTTTCCTGGCTACACACCGATTTTAATTTGCGGTAAAGCAAAGTTTGATTGTAAGAAATTAACTTTCTTAGTTGAGGGAAACTCTGATTGGTCACTACCTCTACCCAGTACTCTGAACAACTCTGAACTTTGCAAGTCATGTAAATCAGTATTCAAAAGTCTTTCCTTCAACTTCCTCGATTTCTATTTCTTCCATATGGTCAACAGAACTTGAAATATTGACAAGGCTTATGCTGTGAGGGGAATAGACATGCAACTTTGGATTCTCTCGGTATTTTCTCTTTATCATGTTTTTGCTGATGTTGGTAAGTGCAGTAGTTAGAAATTGTCAATCCCGGTGTGCTTCGGTTGGTTGATATATATCTCAGACTACATTCAGCTTTCGTTGCCGGTGGAATTGGCATCACACTAGGATTGTGCTGGCGATGACGGTTAATGCCTCCTTCCAAAGAAAATGCATGAATTCTTGAATTAGTGTTTAAGACGTAGTTTGGAATGATCCACATATTCGTATGCTTTCGTGCCGACATTTCATATCACCGCGACCTGTGTTTCGTCATAAATATTATGTCAAAGAACTTTTGCTCTATAAGATGGAATAGATATCTCTTATTTTAATGCATGCCAGACTTATACTATTTTTAGTAAATATTGCTGAGTTGGTATAAGCAAATTTAAAGAACTTCCGCTTAAAGAACCCATCTGATCAATAAGATTTAGTGAAGTACAGTGTATTAACCAGCTATGTATATATCACAACACCAAGGGAGGGATTCTCGCTTGCCACAATCTGAAACAGGTAAAAATGTTCTATCCTCAATGTTTCTATCCTCGACGACGAGACGAAGGGCCTTTGCTCGAAACGTCGAGGATAGAATATTTTTATCTTTCTCAGATTGTGGCAAGCGAGAATCCCTCCCTTGGTATTTACGAATGATTGTCCAGGCGGAAATCGTAACTTTAATATAAATAACAATGCCCAGCAGATTGTGCGAAGTATCGCCATATGTAAACATTAACAATTGCTTAAACAAAGAAGGCTAGAAGAGTTTAAAACATATTTATTGACTGACGTTTCGTCGCTACAAGCAACATCTTCAGAGTGGACCAGCCTTGTTGATATGTATATATCTGTTGATGCGCCGAAAAGGAGCCGATGACAGGCAGAGAAAAAGGTCATTATCGCTTAATTTATTTTATATTTAGACCAAGCGCGTCACCGTTGATAAGATGCCACGTTGTAGATTTGAGAAAAGACCAGGTCCTAACGTTGTAAACCACATCACATGGCAGAGTTTGTGCAGCGGGGTTTTCTTT
The DNA here is from genome assembly GCA_030142905.1 of Heliopora coerulea. NCBI lineage: Eukaryota > Metazoa > Cnidaria > Anthozoa > Scleralcyonacea > Helioporidae > Heliopora > Heliopora coerulea. The sequence goes on along the minus strand of JASJOG010000069.1, from coordinate 1,095,495 downwards.
GTGGTTGGTGAAAATATTGTGCAGTGAGACAATTACTATTCACAGTATTTTCTGATAACTCATATTTTATCAGTCATCACATTTTTTACTTATCATTTTCCATTCACCAGCAAACGTAGATGCCAAGTTCATTATTCAAAAATAGGTCCCCAGGCTGCCATAAGAAACATTTTTCTTTCAATTCAATTTGTTTGTTTGAGTGATTCCTGATTGACCCAAGATTAAAGTGACTTTTTTTAACAACAATGAAAACTTAACCCTTTCAATAAACAGAGTTTGTGCTTTTTACATTAGAAATGTCAAAGTATACCGTATAAAGTAATAAATAAATTCTGGTTTATATCAGACATGGTTGAGTGTAATATTGAGTGGGGGAGGGGGGGGGGGCTTGAGATAAAAATACAGCATTTGGTATACTAAAATGTAGTTGTTTCAACATTATATTTGGAGAAAAGGGGGACTACAGCCCCTGCAGGCCCCCCAACTCTGCCATCCTTGTATATATAAGTGGGAAATGTTCAATTCAGTGGTTCTCAAAAATCTTTGCCATCCTAAGTATTCAAAATAAGCATGGCAGTAGATTAAATATACGTTTATAACCATGCAACATCAATAACCAGGGGCTTTCAGAGTGCAGGTTACAACCTAAAAGTAGGTTGCAGCTCTCCATGGTGATGGTTGCAAGAGCTATATAGCTTGTGTGGGTTGCAATGTCTGGTAAAGCTTATAATTTCTCTAAAAGGATCACTGGCTTGCTCTGGAGATTTCATTGCCAGAGCCCATTAATCCATGAAATTATTTTGTGCATTGGAGTTTTACATGTGTTTGCTGTGCACTCACTTGAGAGTGTCTCAAAGGCCCCACTGGATGGGTTGGAGGTTGAGAAAGTTTTTGCATTTTAAAGTGCTCTAGAGTGTTGGAAAATTGGGTTCCTAGAAATAAAACAAGATAACTTTGGCTTATTCATTTTGTCAAAAAAGCAATGTTTATTTTGTGGACCAAAGTTTGTCTGTAATTATAGTTATATTTTAAACCATAGAAAAATGTCCAACAAGAGTTAATATTTTGTCTTGTTGTAATCAGGTTCTTAAGTCTTAAATTTGCATGGGCACCCAAATTTGATTTCCCTAATATCAGTATACCAATGTTCAAATTGACCTGAATCAACTGCTGTTTTTTGTGTGATCACTCTGGTTACCAGTGCATCTTTGGTATAAGAAATAAGAATTCCTTGTGAAGTTGGATCAATAATGATAAGACTGGATGTACTGTAGTACTGGTATTTACCCATTGGTCCAGGTCAGTTATAGATTGATCTTTATTGGTGACTAATTTCTGTTCCCCACATGAAATTTTGAGATTAATTGGCTTTTACTAAAGGCCCAATGGCATTGTTATAGTAATAACAGATTAGTGGATCATTGGCAGCTAAAAGCTATCAATATTTGCATAGTTAGCAAACAATAACTTAACATACTTATGTTGAAAATGAAATGATGTTCACTTGCAAGAACCAATAATTTAAATATCTGATTATTTAAAGTTGGCAGTTTGTTGTCCTAAATGCCACATTGAACCCAAAAGATGTACAAAATAGATTCTAGCATAGTTAAACAAATGAAAGTTCAACTAACCTTGGTTATAGTAGCTACCTGTAGAAATACCTCACAGCATGGTAACTAGTTTGGAATAAATGCAACTCAAAGAAAGCACATTGTCAGATTAATACATAGGCCATTGCTTCAGCACAAAGCCTTTGTTGTTGATGATGAGTTCTGGCTTCTGTAGATCAGTTGATCGCATCATCCCAGTTATTTTAGGTGACTATGTGTCATATGAAGTGACTATGAATTTTTCAATGCAAGCTTTTGTCAGTCACTTGGGATTGTGTGCTTGTATGTAGAAATGTTTGGTCTGTTGAATTAAGTTTGGTCTGCATTCAGTTAATTAGCCAAAGGGGGAGAAATTTACCTAATTTGCCCTAATTAAAACTGCCCAATAGAGACTAAAAAATATGATTTTGGCTAGTTTCAACACAAAACAAGTGGAATTAAAAAATTACAAAACAGAGCGAGCCAGATAATTACCCACTCTGGCTATGAGATCAGATCCATTGACACATTAGCGCAATTAGGATGGCAAAAACTTGAAGATTGTTGGTTGGCAAACAAAGCCACCCTAATGTATAAAATAACTCACAATTTGGCTCCTTCGTATCTCTCAGATAAATTCTGAACAAGAGATACAGTACATGACTACAATACTAGAGGAAATTTGATTAATCTTTCTATTCCCAAGCCTAATACCAATTTCCTTAAGTCAAGTCTTGTCTATGGGGGAGCAACATGCAGGAATTCACTCCCTGAGGACCTTAAGGCTAGTCCTAATATAGATGTTTTTAAGAAAAAATATCAAGTCAAAATGTGTAATTTTACTTTTTAAACTTAGTTTCTTGTCCTCATGGCTCTCCGGAAGAGCATTTTTTGTATAATGAGTGAGATTTCCATGATTAAATAAAGTTCGTATGTATATATGTATGATTCAACACAAAATCAGTGGTTTCCATATAACTGTATGTGAAGACACACACTGTTTGTGGTGGGAAATGTGACGTACAAAAAGCTAGGTCTGGACTTCAAGAATTCCAATAAGAATACCAAAAGAAAAATCCAGTGAGAGTTGTTAGAAGTTGCCACTAGGACAAAGATTTCTGGAGTTAAAATTTATAATTTTGTGCATTTACCATCTACATTTAACTAGTTTCTGGAAATTAAATAAGCTACTGTAGTCTGAATCTACCCTTGCAGTTGAGGAATACACCGTATCCCTGGTAAAAGTTGGGTGCAAGGTCTAGTGGCTATCAAGTAGTTGCCCAGTAAAGAGAGTTAAAAATTTCATGTGTGAAAAATTTTAACACTTTAAACTATCCAAACAAGGAAGCATACCTGCATTTTCCCTGTATTATTGTCAGTGATGTGTTATGATATTCTTGAAACATCCACTTCTGCATGTAACCAAAATTGTTGATTTTCAGTCATGTAATATTATGCAAGTTGTAGGTTGAAGCCAATTTTGAAATTTGTATTATGAAAGACTTTGGTTCAAAAATTCTTTTTTGCATGCAAGCCAATACAATCTGTCAATTTTGTAAACAATAAACAAGAAATTAGCAAATATGTAATTGGTGAAAATTTCAAATTAAGTAGAAGAATAAAATCAGTGCTTGAATTTTTGCAAACAATCTAAAAAATGTCCCATGTTATTTTTGAAAATTTCCCTGAGTTTTACATGTGGGGGAGCCAAGTGTCCCATCTATTTTCTTGGATTCAAAGGGGTATTTGCTGCCCTGTCTTCACCTTTTGGGAGGTAACATAATTATGTAGGTTAACCCTATAACCCCCAGAGAAACCCTTTAGAATTTTAATCACACTCATGCTTGGTGAATTTTATTAATAGAAGGAAATGTCAGTTGTGTGGGTGTTTGAAGAACCAAAGATAAGGTCCCATCCCTACACACAACCCGCTTCTTAATTTTAATGTTAATCTGATGCTTACACAAGCAGTTGTGCTGTATTGTTGAAACAATGGATGATTTTATTCTCAAATAATTTGTGGAAATGATGGGCATTATTTGATGTCATTTTGTGATGTTTGTCATCCGTTTCATTTATTAACTACTGCTGTATATTGTATCTATGAGGAGTGCATTTTTCATATCCAATCAATAATTATTAGATATAAATGCATAGTTAACAAATTCATTGATAGATTCCATTGTATTATTTTATTACCTCCCTACTCCTTCAAGGAATAGACATGAGGTGAAGCTGTAGTCCATTCCCAGATACTCTTGTTTTTCAGTCGTTAAATCAAGCTGAAACCTGTGTGGGTAACAGAAACTGTTAGATTTTTCAATAATTTACATGTATTATTCCAATTTATGAATTGTTGCCTGATGAGGAGGAAAAAGCAGACAAAAACTGAAATTTGGCAGTAATGGTTAACTGAAGTGTTCCTTACCCAATATATAAAAGATGAAAACTTTTTTTGCATATGTGCAGTGGAGGAGTAGTGGGGTGTATTGTCCATCCTAATTCATGTGGTTTGATTTGTGTAAAGCTACATACAGTGTACTAGTTCAAGGATATTGGTTCTGAGGAGCAAAGGACATTAATTTACTTTAAACTCGACCTCCATTGTTACAGTAGCTACGTGAGATTTAGCTACAAACAGCGGCAATCAGTGATCCAGGTGGAAATCTTGATTGTGTCAAATACTGTATTGATGGCCTAGACAATGAATTTAAGTAAATAAAGTAATAACTAAGACATAGGAATATAAAGAGATTTTTGAACTGACTTTTTGTCACTAAATCTGCTACACCTTCAAGATTATAGCAATATTTACAACGTCACTGCTTAAATATTGTGCTTTTGGGCTATTAACAAAAATAAAAGACGATAAAACAAACAATAATACTGCATGTAAATAACGGTGAAAAAAAATATGAAATTAAGATGAGGTTAAAGGAATGAATCTTATGTTTGCGTTTTATAAAAGTAAGTGCTGTCTAATCAAAAGTTTGGAAGCAGATTAAGAGATTAAAGTCGAAAAGTTATGAAGAGAAACGGGATGGCCAGTGTTGTTAAGATATACTAAAACGTTAGAAAATGAAATCCCAGAAACAGGTTTGCCAGAGTAAGCCTAAATTCTCATCGGCCAATATTCAGTGAATCAAATCATCGACAACGAAATTTATCGACCACGCGAGATGTGAGACTAAATTGAATAAGACCCGTAAAACTGAAAAAGGATTCTTTCCTAAAAAGTCCGAATGCCAGTAGCCAGAAATCTTTCCGGATCGCTATTTTGCATCATAAAGTTTTTAAATTATTGAAGCTCATCAAGAAAAACGGTATATGTGAAGCGTATACATGTACCTGTACTAAATTTACAAAAAAGGAGAGACTTTCTTACTGTATGATGAGAAGGGTAAAATTATCAAAGTCTGTGAAAAGGTCGGTACGGGTAAATGTTGGTTTTCGGCAAATGGATGTCAAGAAAGCACCATTGGAATGTTGAATATTGATACCTAAGAAGGGTAAAGTTAGTAAAATTTCATGTAGTTTCAAAATTTTCAAAATTATATTTCGGAACGTTTAGAGCTATAGTAATTCAGAATATAGAGATTTAAACTCAGTTGGACAATCATTCACCAAGTTATCTTCATGATACAAGAGAAAAATGTTGCACAAAAATGGTCATAAGGAAGAGACATAGCAAACCTATCAATTTGATCGTAAAACGTTCCAATGAATATGAAAAGACAATTTTAACCAAAAATTTGAGAAGTTTTGGAACCTGTTCTCCGCTAAAACTGTGAAAATGACTTGAGGTAGCAGAAAGTTGATCGGTAATGATTTCAATCGTTCATCAAGTGGAATTTAGTAAAAAGGAGGTTTATGTTAAAGTTGACCATAAGGAAATTTTGAGCGTCAAAATTAAAGTGAAAAAGATCTTCAAGAAAGGAAAAGATACCAAAAATAGAAATCTGCCCATCAGAATTAGGACAAAATTACGGAACAAGGAACGTAGCAACATTAAAAGTGATTACCGATTGAAGAGAGGACAGGCCTGAGATATACACTTGGCTTGTGCTCTGGTTACTTTAGATTCGCGTTTTGTTGTCAGCTTCATGGGATCACCATCAATCGCGTAAAACTTTGTCGGGTCATCAAGAATATTGTCTATTCCATTCAACTGATCCGATAAGTCCAGGATGGCGATATCATCTGTTGGCTCGTAACGTGGGAAAAGCGACTACAAGTTCGAACATTTGTTGCACTTCATCATTTATTGGAGAAAATGTTTCTCTGAAAGCAACATTTCATCCAACTTCCATTGTTAGATTAACAAACGTTAGTTTATGATCACCTCGGTTCTCTATAATGTGCCGCGGTTCTTAAAATCACTTAGTAACCCCTAGTTAATGTTAATTAGTAAATGTAATTCAAATCAAATAATACTACACTATTACAATCTGTATGAACCCTCTGTCATAATTAACTAAGTACGTTAGTTTCCTCAACCTCCATAACTACGTTGGTTATTAACAAAGTAGTTACCTCGGCTTCGGTAATTAACCTATACCTAGCCAATGTTGTACCCCAATTTTCAAGCATTTAGCCATACCCCTTGACGACGCGGTATTCTCTTTTCTCTCATTGTTTTATCGGATTCTATGTTTGTAATCAACTTACCAGGCTTGGTCTGGCCATTGTGCCATCGCGCCACAGAACAATGGCTGACTATTGTTCTACGGTACGATGGCATAATGGCCAGTCCAAGCCTGTAACTTACTATATTTAAACTGAGACAGTGTGAGTATCACAATTACCTTGAAGATGTTTTAGGTCCCGCAATGAAACCACAGTTTAATGAACTCTTTGTATTTTTGTGTCTGAGCTATTCCTTATTGGGATTCATTATCTGGGACATAGTTTTTGGAACACGATTGGTAACTAATACTTGATGTTTAGAACTGGCGATAAAAACAAAACATAAACTTCATAGAGACAGAAAATAAAACTAGAGAGGACGCTGACACCAAGATATGGAAACGTTTTGGGGTCGCCGCCGTTACTTACAACATCACAGTCAGTTGGGAACAAATTGTCACGTACTAATCCTTGAAGCGGCTAATAGTTTACCCAGTCAACCTTCGAGGTAAATAATATCTCTGATTAGCTGGCATGTTTGGATAATGTATCGCTGCTAGAATTTCCGGTAGATATTCTGAAGGATTTTGGACAAAAACCGGATTTACTTACAGAACCCCGACGCATCGGTGGTAATATTGTGATGTCGTCCATAGCAATGTTCTAAATTTGAGCTTGCACACCATCCAGTGTCTGCAACCTGGGCGCACGAGTGATTCTGCAGATAAAAATGGTTTGGTAAAACAGTATATCCTATTCCAAACTAAATTTATAAGAGCAATGTGAAAGCTAAGTGTTACGTCGCAAGTGTTACAATTGATCAAAAGGCTTAAAAAGACGGAAAGCACGGTGCAACATTGCAAGCAATTACATGGTATACAGTTGAACCTTTATTATCCAAACTTATCGGGAGACACGAAATAAGTCCATATGGTCGCATCAATATTAGCATTGACCTGCATGGAAGAGGTTTTGAGACAGTGAGCAAAGGGTTAGGGTTAATAGGAGTTGGTAGTTGACCGTCCTGGTTGTCGTAGTCCTGCAAAACAGTACATTTCGTGAGGGACGTTTTGATCGCCTCAGCGGCAGTCATCTTCAGAGTCAAGAGGGAAATAATTGTCAGGTTCGTCAATTTATCTGGTTAGTTCAGTCATCGTTTGTTTACGTTATAGCTGGCGTTCATATGCAGGTTTACGTGGGTGTTAAGCGTTGTTCGATTGTTCATTAGTGTGTACGTGGGTAAGTCTGTATATTTGGTCCATGTGGGTATTATCTTAGGGCTATTTCCTGTCGGTATGTGTAAGCCTTTGGTAAGGTGCCGGTCCCAGCACAAAATACAAATTAAAGACATTGAATAATTTAAGAGATTGTGTGTATAAGTAAATTTCATCTTACTGAGTGTAGATGTTTGTAAGCTTGGAAATATTTATGATGAAAAGTTTGTTCTCAAGCTTTATCTCAGAAAATTTCTGAGCTCCCCAACGGGAATCGAACCCGTGTCTCCCGATTGCCGGTACGGTTGTTTTACCACTAGATAATAGGGTCTCAGACGGCAAGCATGATGTTAATTAGAGACCTGGTTCGTAATATTGATATGCCTCTTTCGTACTTGAAAGCTGAACATACCTGTATGATGATATTGTGTGTATGAGTAAATTTCATCTTACTGAGTGTAGATGTTTGTAAGCTTGGATATATTTATGATGAAAAGTTTGTTCTCAAGCTTTATCTCAGAAAATTTCTGAGCTCCCCAACGGGAATCGAACCCGTGTCTCCCGATTGCCGGTACGGTTGTTTTACCACTAGACAATAGGGTCTCAGACGGCAAGCATGATGTTAATTAGAGACCTGGTTCGTAATATTGATATGCCTCATTCGTATTTGAAAGAGGCATATCAATATTACGGTTGTACGGTTGTTTTACCACCATTGTCTAGTGGTAAAACAACCGTACCGGCAATCGGGAGACACGGGTTCGATTCCCGTTGGGGAGCTCAGAAATTTTCTGAGATAAAGCTTGAGAACAAACTTTTCATCATAATTTAAGAGATTTATTAAATATTGCGAGATACGACGAAACAGTAGTTACTTTAATAACTCCATTTTCTTATTCAATGGTTTTATTTCACGTTTTTTACTGGGAAGGAGTTTACTGGGTTAAGGAGTTTGCCGCCCCGGAGCAAAGTGCTATTAGGCGCTCGTGAACACCCTCGGCAACTACAAGGGTTTGGTAGAAAGAGGGCCGAAAAGGCTCGGACAGTTAGTCTAGTGGCTGCGCCAACGAAGTAAGCGTTTACTTCGTGAAATTGACGAATGAATGTGATTTGCGTGTGAGAAATTTGTGGATAAAGAATGTGTTACAAGTGAATCAACTTTCATTTATTATATTTTCAGCCGACTCCTGGCAAATTACGGCTCCCCAACAGCTTGCTGCCCCAGGCAAATGCCCCCTTTGTCTCTCCTTTAATCCAACCCAGGCACTGTACTATTGTTCCGTACAATTGTTTTTTCTGATGAATGGGATTTAGTCGCTAGAGTGTTAAGGACAAATTACAACATTCGCGAGCGAATATTAAGTAGCAATTTTGCTCTTAAGAGTTAATCGCATATCCCAGGATGAAGAATCACGTATGCGACGACCGTACCTTGCAGACGGACGCTTAGGATTACGCTTTCCCCAACCTGTCTCTTCTGTGTTTTTCCCTCAGGTTCGGCCATTGAGAAGTATCCTCGTGTGTGACATTCAGCTCCGCTCGAATTATTTGGTACAATGTTACACCATGCATCTGAACATTCAGGATATTCGTACGGAAACTTTGAAAACAAAAAAGTATTGGTTCGACCAAAAGCTATTTATCGGAGTGAATTGTTTTATTTTCATGGGGTGATGTTACACGAGACGATTTTTGGCAAGGATTTTAAGCACTGAGTGTTGAAGGAACTACTATTTCGCTAAAAGTCGTTCACAAATCGCATGTTACACGCATCAGTTTTCAGAGCAACATTTGTTGCGTCATTTCATGATATCAAAGTGACACAGACACGTTATCATGTTTGATTTTGTTTTGTTTAATTTTAGGAGCTAGTAATTCAACTCTGCATTCACCATCACTGCCCACTTCGCCTCCTGCTCATTTTACCACAACATTTAGTAAACCTGTTACTCAAGCCAGCCCGACGAACACTAAGCAAATCCAGACCTCGAATTTTTCACCTGCGGAACAACAAACGGCCACGTCGACACATTCGTCCAGTCCATCCACAAATCGAACTGCTCAATTGACTACTTCATTGATCAACAAACTTAATCCCATGTTCTCCAAGACATCTACCATTCAACGTCCCAAACCAAAGTCTACCAGCCAAACTACAACTCCTGCTCCTAGTCTATCAGCTACTCCTTCATTTGTTACATCACCGAATGCTGTTCATGCTGGGCAAAATACATATACATCGATGTACACGGCTACAACGCTTGTAGAGCAGGATATTTCAACTTCAAATCAAACTGTCAACCCAACTACCGATGGATCGATATTGTCAACCAGTTCAGTTGTTCTGAGCAATACCAAATCCGTCACTCTGCCTGCACCTTCATCGGTTGAAGGGCCAAATACTATAATTGTTTCCCAGTATGAGAGCTCAACTATGAAAGCACATACCGCCACATCGATTGCTCCATCTGCCACATCTCCCATGACGTCGTTCACAAACCACTTAACAAGTTCATCTTTACCAGTACCTACCACTTCATCTACAAGACGATCAACCGCTCCGTTGACCAATCAATCCACTTCTTCGCAAACAAGTATTTCATCTGCAATCTTAATTACTAGTCAAACTACTACCTTGGTTTTGTTGACAACCGAATCCGCGACTTTACCAGAAAAATCGTCCACTGGTTTGTCAACACCGACAAAAGGTAACCTGTATTTCTCAATAATGCTCTGATCTTTACTTTAACCGTGACCGTTCTACGTCATTTCGAAACGTTTGATTTTGATTGAGACTTGTGTGAGAATTCTCGATACTACGGGCTTAGTTACATTAAGTGGTTAGTTTCTCAGTATCCAGGTATCAGAATTTCATAAGTTGTCAGAACCTATTTTTAGATTCTGTAGATTTAATTTCTGGTAATTCGTCAAAACAGTCTTTCTATGACAATGATTTTAGGATCTAGTATTAACAGGACAAATAACGTGAACATTTTAATGTATGATCTGTTTTCTCACGGCTTGCTAGGTTTTTGTGAACGTTAGCAACATTGGTTAACCATTAGTCGGAGTTTTGATTTTCCTGAAATTTTACTGTCAAACTTATTAATTATTGTACCTATTAAGATCTTGGTGTCTGACCCTTTTAATAGCATTATCTCTACGTTTGTATACGTGAAGTTAGCCACGTGAGTTATATCGAGCTCAAAACTAGGGATGCACCGGAACCAAATTTAAAAGTTCCGGCCGGAACCGGAACTGCCCGGAACTGAAAAAGTTCCGGCCGGAACTAATCGGCCGAAACAGGAACTGAAAATCAAAGTAGTATCTTTCTAATTGAATCACAAAGCAGATGATGTTACTTAGTTGGACATTGTCAATCTGGAATTAAATGGTCAAAAAGTGAAAATAACTCCTCATTTAATAATTCCAAATAAGAAATTATTAAAATTGTCGTTCACATTTCCATTACAAACAAAAACTAGTTTTATGTCTTATGTTTTATAACTTTTGTTGTTTCTGTATTAGTCACAGAAATGACACAACCACAAAATTAAACTGTCAAAGTACGCCAGTACGGACGTTGGCTTGTGTAATGTGTATTCCAGGTTGCTAATTGCTGCCATTGAGTGATATTGTTTGAGCAGAAAACACTTTTTTGTACCTTGCACTTGTAATCAGTGGCGTATATATAGGGTGGCAGAGGGGGCGACCGCCCCCCCCCCCACCAGACAATTCTGTCGGAAAATTTAGAGCTTGTCAGAAAATTTGAGAGAGGATACCTTACTATATTTCGTTTGCTGAGAAGTCAAAAAACCTTCAGGACTAGAAACGTCAAAAATTGGACATTTGTAGATTATAGAAATGATGCAATATTACGGTAAATGAAAATTTGAAACACATTTGAACACCTTTAACCTAAACCGAATGCAGAAAACCGAACGTTTTCTTTTGAAATATGGCAACTGTCTGCCTACAAATTAGCGTGAGAAAATTCATTCCTCGCGGTTCGTGTTGACAGGCGCCTAACAACGTGAAGTCCGCCCGTAGCAACGTCAAAGTTTCGTCAAACAAACTTCAACGTTTTAATTTTGAAGCAACGCGTTAACGCACAGTGCACAGTCAATTGCAAATGCGATAGCACAAACATAGGAAAATCGTGTAATCAAAATAGCCTACAAAATTGTTGGTAACATTTTGTGTTCTGAAAAAAAGCCAGTCAGTGCTAGCTGGTTGGCTCCGCTGTGTCCGTGTACTACAACAGAGGCTAGAATGCTGTTACTAATTCTCAACTCTAAATGACTACTAAAAATGCGTTTGCCGTTTGTTCAGGTAACCCGATTTAGGCTAACTCTTGTCGGAAATTTTTTAAATCTCGCCCCCCTCCAGAAATTGTTATATACGCAGCTGCTTGTAATCCAACTATTGTTATAAAACTATAAGTTAAAAATATTTTTTGCGTTCAAAAATTTTGACATTGTAGAGCTTGTGGAATAGATAATTTAATGACGTCACATCTACAGTTTATTTTTAACTGTTGTGTTCATGTAAACCATAAAGTTTGTTTTAGAAACAGGACTACTGTTATTATTACTATGGACTACTGTTCTTATTACTATTTTATTAAAAAGTTCCGGTTCCGGCCGGAACCAAGTTTCTGTGCATCCCTACTCAAAACCAAGTGAAATTCAGCTTGGATCATGTGTAGTACATGTTTTTGCGTGTCGTAAAACCGGTCTTTAAAACTAGTTTGATTAGCATGATCAGATGATTAAAGCCATGATTCTGGAGTGAGTCGAATCAGAAACAGAATGGAATGAGGAATGGAATGACTGCTAGGCCCCAGGTAGCTCAGTCAAACCTCTCCATGCGGACATCTCCCGTAAGCGGACACCATGCTTGGGTCCCGGCCAAACGTCTATTTTATCGCTATGTTAACGACCTCTCGTAAGCGCACACCTCTCGTAAGCGCACACCTCCCGTAAGCGCACACCTCCCGTAAGCGCACACCTCCCGTAAGCGCACACCTCCCGTAAATGGACGCGGACACCAGAATAAAAATCCCTAATAGCTATATAACCTCTTGTAAGCGGACAGTTAGCACTTTACTACTGTTAAAATAGTTTTTATCGGATGCGGTAGCAGCGGTGTTGAAATAACTTGGGTGGCTTGACAAACTAATCAGATTCTGAAGCAACTAGGTCATGCAGTGATAAGATTATGAAGCCGTCGTATGTGCTTTAAGTGAGTCAAAAACATATTGTATTCTGGTAACAAAATTTAAATAATGTTAATGATAATACGATGACCCATTTGAAGGTGAGGACATGATGAATCTGGAACAGCTGTGTCTAAACGTTTTGAGCGAATGCTATGCGCTTTAATACGTTAGCTCAGATGAACATGTGCCATACTTCGATGAGTTGCTCGTCAGTCCGAATTGGCTACAGATCTGAAACGACGTTTTGAATGAGGTAAATGTGACTTTTGAATGAACTAATGAAGAAAGCGCTGGTTGACCGCAGCGAAGACTCCGGCGTAGACGGCAGCGATTTTAATTCAGTTGTTTCTGGTCGTGTTGGAAATGTAGATCCAATATACTCTTGAAGAAATTTCCACAATGTATTTCTAGAGTCTTAACTCTCAAATTACTGTTCGTTTCATTCAACACAGATCGATGTATGCAATAATAGAGTTAATTTGGACACGACAAATTGGCGATATATTTTGCGGGATAATATTTTATTTCGAGAAGATTGTTAGTTTATTGGAAACGAGCGAATACTTCTCCTGGAAGGAATCATATTTCAATGATTAACTATTAAATAAATAATAATGAACCTCATATAAGCTGACACCTCACGTAAGCGGGCACCATTACAGGGTCCCGAAGGTGTCCGTTTACGGGAGGTTCGACTGTACACTAAAATAAATTTAACGGATTTCAGGTCCTTTCGTTTCAAAGTTCAGTACCCCACTCAAAATATTTCAGAGTACTGGTACTCAAACACTGCTTAATTTTCCATAAAATCCCATTGTCCATGGCTATGGTATTTACAAGGACAAGAAATTCAGCATTGTTGTCGTCCGAAGATGCGTTCAAAATAAACACTGTAACTTAAACACGAACGAACGTCAAGTCTTTACGTCCCATGATTTAGAATACCAAGCAAGATATGAAACTATTGCTACTGTAACTTTTTGTTAATTTTCTGTTTAGGGTAAATTCCAGTTGACCGTTTACTGTAGGCCAAAAAAAGTACATACCTTATCATGGATAAAAATGTGAAAACAGCAGCGTTTCCAGTCTCTGTCGCTTGATTGTCCGTTGTCATGCACAAAATTTCTAGCACGTAGGTGCTTATTTCGCGTACTCTGTTATGGAATGACGTTTGGGCATAATGAGCGTTGATTAGTTAAAATGGCGTCGGTGAATAGAAAATATCCTGATAATCCTTGATTATCCTCCGCTGAGTTTAAATCCAAATCTGTATCGTTAACTGACTTTTTTTCCCAGTTTTCCCCCTCCGCTGTGTATACGATAGCCGTAAAAGTTCACTTCTTGACCCTCTGAAGAGTAATTCTGAATGATGAATCGAAACACTGTATAGTCACTACATTATCGCGCTTGCTCGTTGGAGTTAATTGTTGTTTGACTGTATAGTTCACTTAAATGAATAGGGACTGGAGCAGTGTGTACGATTGATCCAATAGGTCCATTGGTCAGCTGTAGCGTGAAACTGTTAGGAGTTGTTTGTTTGCATATTTTGTATCGTATCTCAAAATTGACCTTAACTCTTTACTGGTCACATCAGTATTCTATTATCCTACACAGACTAACATTAGATTATTTTACTCAGTGCCGTACCACGTGATTGTACTCGTCGAGGGGAGAGGTGTCGATAGGAAAGAGTTAATGTACAATAATTACAACCGTGTGTTCTTCGGAAGGTTATAAATTCCCCTTTAAGCAATAAAACAAAGATTTGGTCGTGGTTATAGATTTAAATATCGCTTTTAAAACTGTATTAACCATGGTGGATGGTTATACTGGACAGTTCTGAAAAGAACTCTAGAAATCTTTGTAGTGTAAGAATAGTAAAAGAAGAGTTTGAGCTTTAGGATAATAAATACTAAATGGAAGAAGTACTATGCATTTTGGCAGACCATGCTTCAGGTGCAAACGTCTGCTGACTGTTGAGAAATGAGTTATTGAGGTTAAAGAAATCAAATCAGGTTAGTGATGAATTCTATGATCGAGTTCGTCCCACAGGGTCAGAACGACCCAGAATGTATGGATTACTTAAAATGCACAAACAAGATATTCCAATACGTCCCATTCTTTCAATGATTAAATCGGCACCACATATCTTGGCGAAACAGCTCGCTCTATTACTTGTACCAGTTCTTAACAACTACTCAGCACGTGTCTTGAAAGATTAATCCACTTTTAGCAATGAATTAAAAAACAAAAAACCTAAACCTTCACACCAGTAATCTAATTATGTGTTCTTTTGATATAGTCGGCCTATTTACAAATATTCCTCTCGATGAAGCTATACATATCTGAATAGATACTCTTTATCACTCAGACATAGAACCTCCACCACTCTGTGAAGATATGTTTTATAAATTAATGATCATGGCTTCGAATGGGGTTGAATTTAGTTTGGGCAGTACTATGGTCAAGCAAGTGGATAGCGTGGCAATGGGCTCTCCGTTAGGTCCTGTGCTGGCAAATAATTTGGTCGGATATCATGAAACAAACTTTTTTAATGAATCTTGTTCTCAAGATTTACGCGGATGGTACAAACGACGCGTTGATACTTTCTCCCTTTTTATTACTGAAGAACTAGCACTCTCTTTCTAGAATTTTGTGATCAATATTCATGCCTCTGAAGTTTGCGTGTGAGTTTGAAAGTCAAAGAAAATTACCGTTTTTAGATGTTTTAGTTCACGAAGAAGAAAATGACTTTTTAACAAGCATTTATTACAAACCTACTTTTACTGGACTTTACCACCGTTGTGATTCCTTCAGTCCTAAACGACAAAAGGGTACATCTTTAATCAAATGCCTCATTGATCAAACACAGAAGATCTCCTCAGAAAAGTTCCTCGGAAAGGATCTGGCTAATTTAAAATCATTTTTGTATCAAATGGCTACCCAGGGCGATTACTCGAGAAGCTCTTTGATCATAAAAACACTAAAGAGAAATTTATACACCTAAGGAATCTCTGTATGCTTTTTCTTCAAGTTGCGTAGTTTATAATTTTGAATGCAAGCGTGGTTCTCGCTATGTAGGTAGAACCACTCAACAGTTAAGTGAAAGGATCAAGCAACATGTGCCAAGCGTTATACGAAACAAGATTGTACTTCTAAGACAGCAACCTAAAAGACAATGCAGTTCTGCTCAAACTATTAATTGTGGTTCAGCAATCGGTAGACGCTTGCTGTTAAACAGATGTTGTGCGGATGCCTACTCAGTCTCCACATTTAACATCCTGGCAAAATGTCGTTCAGCATTCCTTTTGAAGATAATGGAATCCGTGTATATTAAGTCTAACGATCTGGATCTGTGTCGACAAAAAGAGTTTGTTTTTAACTTGGTGTTGTTTTGATGCTTAATCCCTCCTACGCGGGATGACATCATCGCCTTTATATCTGGTATAAATGCAAGTATTAGTCTAAAACTGATTTCTCAACAGTCAGCAGACGTTTGCTCCTGAAGAGCGGTCTGCCGAAATGCATAGTGCTTCTTTATAGTATTTATTATCCAGAGGCTTAAACTCTTTTACTATTCTTACACTACAAAGGTTTCTAGAATTCTTTTCAGAACTGTCCAGTATAACCATTCACCAGTTTTAAGAGTTCCTCTTTATCGTAACTTTTATTTTGTTCCTAGATGTCCATGGTCCGTCGTCAAAGAGCAAGAACAAAGCGCCTTTGATCGCTGGCATTACAGTTGGCATTGCTGTTACTGTATTTATCTTTGTGACTGTTTTCATATGCTACAAACGAAAGCGTTCCTCTTATCAATATGACGTTTTCTACGACGAACAGAATATTGTTATGAATCCCTTTGACGGCCCAAAATGAAATAACGTCGAGATAAGTAGACGAGGAATGGAGAAAAATAGAACAACACGACAATACGTCTTGAACTTGCTTGTTTAAGTTGGATCAAGTTTATATATGTCATAGTCTAGTTGTGTTGTCGTTAAGAACGCTAAGAAATCCTTAGTGTGATTTATGATGATTTCGTATATATCATTTAAGTTCTGTTGCTAAATTTGAACAATTATTGTAAAACTATTTAAACTTAACATTAAGGAATATAAATGTGAATAGAAATTTTCCATTCAAACTTGGTGTCTTTTACCGCTCGCTATTACTGCTTTTACCTCCGACGTTACTATTCAGAACTCCTGCCAATGTCATGGCGATGAGTGAGCTCGTGAACTGAGTGATATCCAATCACCTGCCTGAAATCCAGTTTTTAATTCCTCTGGAGAATGTGAAATAAATTTTTCTTGGATATTAAGGAAGCTTACCCACAAAAGTGATAAGAAGTGCTGGGGCGTATTGATTAAATCACGCCAAAAAGGTGTCCAGCATTCGTTCTGATGCCAAGAAACTGAAGGAAGATACCAACCATGAATGTTTACATCAATAAGGAGATGAATCGATTCCTGGAAAAGTATATACAATGTACAGATGTGTGGATGAATTGAAATATGAAAATATGTAGGTATATGTCTAATATCAAAGTATGTAGAATTGTACATACGCACATTTCCTCCTTCATTAACGGGAAAACGGTGATCGTTAGAGCAATACGTTAATTTAGAACGAGTTTTCAAATTTCAATGAAGATCATCAAATTTTATAAAAAACAAACGCTAATTCGTTGACAACAAGGAATAAACTATTCTGTTTAAGTGAACTTCTGTCGTTCACCAAAGTTTCAACCATAAATAATGTCATTTATCGAACACTCGTTAGCACGAAAGGCAATGACATCAATCGAAAACTATTTTCAAAAAAAGAGGCGGTGGAAGACCATTCCCTAAATTGTATACATTACACTGAAAATGTCTGTCAACACACATTTACTGAACATTGTAGTGATTTAATGTACCTAATTGTCATCTCCAGATTAATCTCTCTGGAAAGACATGGATAGGCACAACTGCGTATGGGGAAACCATGTCGCGCATTTAGCCACGGTTATAATGTTGGACAACTTTCATAACCGGATATATGTAGTGTTCCAAAATGTGTGGACTTCTTGTGTGCGGGCGCCTATGTTGTTGATAATGTCGTCGCTAGAACCTTTCTTTGTTTATTGTTCACGCGTAGATGTTATCACATTACGGTAAAAGATTTATAAAAAAAAACTTTCCTTGTGTAGTTTCGACTCTCTACAATACAACCCATGTTTCTTTCTGCTGCTTCAATTACAAGTTGCTTTCCAATGCACGATTAATAGATGCTGGGCATTTCGAGACACATTTCTCTCAGTTTTTGCAGTTTGTAAACTTACTTTTTATTTTCCTCAAGTGATCAATGCAATTGCATCACTAAATGCTGCTATACGTGAATGGCTGTTCCGTATAAACACAGTGTATTTTTTCTCAGGTGGTAGGTGCATTTGCATTGTTGAATTTAGGTATACGTAAATGAGTGTTTCGCGCATGTTATTGTTTTTTCTGGTTTACTTTATTGAAGTTCACTTAAACGTAATACTTCATTACGCACTGTTAATAAATTTGAACTGGACCTTAAATAAAAGTTTGTTAAGCCTTATTGAAATTCGAAAAGTCAAATTCATAATCAAATTTCTGAATCGTTATAATGGACAACTTTCTCTCTTTAATGAAGAGCGTTGAGCCAGGAGATTTTGGCTGGGGAGGTAAGTACTAGAGTTAGTAATAGGATTAGGAATAAGATTGGGATTAAGATTATGATTAGAATAATAATTAGGATTAGAAAATTAGGATTAAGATTAATTACCTTTAATAGACTTTATTTTGAAATTCTCTGCATATAACCACGGGGCCAGCACGTTGTTGGTTAGTGTCACTCTAGTGGCTATGTGGTTTGTCGTTCAACGCAGGAATCGTAGAGACAAGGAACTCTGTTGTAATTGGAAGGATGAGTACCAGTTAAAGTGAAGCGAGAAGCGTCGATGTTAACTTTTAAATGTTCACTTCCAGTTTCCGACGCCTTCATTAACCCCTTCCAGTCCGTACCTGACTTTGATTTTCCTTGGGTTAACGCTAGACGATTTTGTACGTCAAGGGGAGATGTCCCAGACAGGAAAGGGTTAAGACGTTGATGCGATGTCAAACTAAAGCTAAAAGTACTGGCTTTGATGGCACTGGGGCCTGGAATTGAAGCTGCAATACATCCGCGATTTTTGGCGTATCATCTCAGACAAGTCAAATTCTCGTCTCCAGATCCCGTCACTTTTCTTAGTTGAAGCGATCTGCGGACAAGAATGGGTCTCTCAATGACGACGTCAGTCTACCAGTTATTAGATAGGTCAGTGCATAAAGACCATAAATTAAACTGGGGGAGTATTGGCACCTAAATTTAATAGTGCATAATATCTGTATGCTTCGTTCTCCATCAAAACTCGTGGAGTCCATGGTCATCAGAAGGTTGCTAGTTTATCTATAGTCAAATCGGTATCACGAATTTGACGAAGGTTTGGGGTCGTCAAATACTGTTATTCATCATACTTGTAGCCATTATACGGTTACAGTTCAAACTGGAGCGATACGAAAACCTCCGTGCGCAGCCTCTCATGCGGAAAGTTATCTCCAGTACAGTCGCATAGCTATCTGTGTGGCCTTGAACCCCTCGAACTTGCACAAAAAAAATTGTTTCCATCCCGTTGATTCACGGTAGTTCAATGGTTATAGCGTTTCAGCACTCTTAAGATTGCAGGTTTGCTCCCCGTCTAGGACTCAAAATTGATTCCCTGAGGTGTGAACTTGACGAGGGTCCACATATCGTCCGTTTTATCACCAAGCTCCCACACGCACTTCTACTGACAACTTAATGTTTAGTACTTATCTGCTGACGTGTTTAACTGTTTGAGATGCGTTGCCTCAAATCTGTACCAGATGTTGCCCCACAAAATTTACCGAAGCCCCATCGAGGCTTCCCTACCAGGAATGTTCTAGTAAATTCCCAACACCAGAAAAAACCCCATTCACTATCTGTTGTAAGAGACAAGTTCCAGGTTCAACTTCAACTTCCATACATTTCACGTGAACTATTTAATTGAACAATGTATCATCAGCAGAAGAAAGCTCTCTCAAATTATGCCATTCTTCTTCTACCCAGTTTCTCTTCATTCAATCCCCTTTCTCAAAGTAATTTCGGAAAGTAAATGATAACATTCTATATATTTACATCTTATTAACCTAATTTCCTCCGACATCATCTTTTTCACTAAAATTTCATAACACAATATCTCAAAAAATCCCAGCTCTGATTGGTTGAGAGCTGTGTTCCCATGAGAGGATACAAAAATAGTCAAGTTCAGCGTCGTCCATTGTGAGTAATGAAATTTTACATTTTAACTACCGGAATGAACAAGCAGTATTGCGAAGTTTTATTGGTTTTCTTCAAGTCACTCCATAAGGAAAAAAGAAAGAAGAAACTAGTGTCACAAAGAAATAGGAAACATTTACTATATGTTCCATGTGAACGTTTTTGCAAAACCCGAAATAGCTATGGAAACTGAAAACATATTTATTATCCACTCATAATCCGTTTCGAAGCCGTAAAATCGGTCCAGCCAACGTACGTAGATGATACAAGTTCTTATAAGAGTTCAAAAGAAACGATTTGCTGTTGCCACATTTCGTTAGCATTGAAAAAACTTTCGTTGTACAAATTATACATTTCATGACTGTTGACGTTGACTTTATCCACTCACCATCTGACGTTTTAATTATACACTCACTATCTGACGTTTTAAGAGAATTGACCACCAATTAACTTGCTTGAAAATGTTAGGAGATCGATCATCTCAAAACGTTCAAGTCCTGTAGTTCAGCCTTTTTGTTGTGACAAAAAAAGCCTGTTATGAGCGCGTTATATTAGATTTCTTGTCAAATTCGATCCTTAAGTTACTTTGTATTTTTAAGACCTCCGCTGGTTTTGGTGGAGGAAACGGTGTGCTGGTGCTTGAAACGATGAGTGTTGGGAGAGTTGATGCCACTGTTATCACGTGAGTGGTTGGCGAAGGAGAAACGACGTTTGTGATTATTGATGATGGCGTTATAACGCCTTCTACGATGGTAGTCGAAACAATTGTGGAAGAAGGAACTGTCGACAGTGGTCTGGTAACTGAAGATGGACAAACCGGCAGGTCTTGTGAACAAAGCCGATGAAATGGCGGTTGTAGGCATAAACTAATGTCAACACATACACCAAATGATGGTTTAGATTGAGGGAGGCCTGAAAAACAACCATATATTATTTTAAAAGAAGAAATTTAAGCGTTTAAAAACCTCCCCACTAAATATTTTTGACTCATGAGTCATGATCAGATCGTGTTAAGAAGTTAAGAACAATATATTATATGAAGTTAAGAATAATATATATCTTCAAACAAACTTTATTAAGAATAAAGAACTTACGTTTCGGGGACCAGCCTCTTTTGCTGACGAAGGTGCTGGTCACCGAAACGTAAGTTTTTTATTCTTAATAAAGTTTGTTTGAAGACATGTATTATTCTTAACTTTATGTCGAGCAGGTTTTCAATGAGTTTATATATATATATATATCGTACGTACAATAGTACATTTTACTACCAAACTGTTAAGGTTCTTGCTTCATATTTGATGCCACTTGGAAATAATCAATATAACATCAAGAATACCATGGACTTTGCAGAAAGTTTAAGTAATCGCTCGCTTGAAGATAATGAAATTCTAAGTTTCGTACGACGAATCATTTCTCCTTACAGAAGTTCCCTTAGATAAAACTCTTGATTATATTATTGAAGAAATCTACTCAAAAGATAGATTACCGCTAAGTTAAATTCCAAACTACCTTTTAAACGTCAACTTAACAATGTCTCCAAAAACACCGTGTTCATCTTCAATAACCGTCTTTACAAACAAATATAGACGGATGCGGAATGGGAAACCCACTATCTCCGGTGTTGGCTAATATTTTCATGACCAAGTTAGAACAGGACGTTGTTCGTCCCATTAATCCATCTTTTTATGACCGTTACGTTGACGATTGCTTCAGAAAGAAAGCCAAAGATAAGGCAGATATTCCCTTTAAGCATTTAAAGTTAAAACAGCTACCATCCGAACATAAAATTCACTATGGAAGAAAACCCAGATCATTTCCTCCATAAGGCCTTCTCTTATGATATCGACCAATTTATTTGCAAATTCTACCAGAAGCCTGGAAACTACCTAACCATTGCGAATCTGCAGCACCGATCAATTGGAAAAGAAATTAGATCATTAGTGCTTTACACAGAGCTAAACGAATTTCAACGAACTTAAAAATTTTCAACGAACAAAAAAATTTACGAGAGCAGGCTACCCCAAGCGTTTCATATCAAATATTGTTGACCAATTTCTCAACTCAAAAACCGAAGAGGAGGAATTGATTCCCGACTGTTTGTTTGAAGAAGAAAATAAGAAAATTTTTATTAACTTGCCGTATTGTAAATCTAATGAGAAATCGAGCAAGAATTTTTTTGCTAAATTCAACTCGTTTACAAACAATCGTTTTATTGTGATTATTGTATGGCGAATACGGGAAATCAAAAGCTTTTTTAATTTAAAAGACAAAAACTCCAACAGGTCACATGTGGTTTATTGCTGGGAATGCTTATGCGGAGAATCGTAGATTGGAGAAACTATGAGAAATTTTGAGATACGACAAACGGAACATGACAATACTAAACACAATTCAGAACCTGCTCGCCATCTAAAGGATAATCCCACACATTCATTCACGTGGAACATTTTGGCTACTGAAAATTCACTTTTTAAGAGAAGAATTATGGAAGGACCTTTACCAAAAAAGACCTTGATTAAATAAACAAATAAATTATTTAATAGCGAAAGTTTTCCCTCAGGGAATTACGTAGGACATAAAAAAGACTGCTGTTTGTGGTGCTCGTAATTTTAGCACTGATGATGACTTTAAGTCGAAAACGTTTTGTTATGTTATAGTTCTCTTAAATATTCAATAAGACTTTTAAGTCATTCTTAATCTATCTATCTATCTATCTATCTATCTATCTATCTATCTATCTATCTATCTATCTATCTATCTATCTTTATATATATATATATATATATATATATATATATAGATAGATAGATAGATAGATAGATAGATAGATAGATAGATAAATAGATAAATAGATAGATAGGTAGATAGGTAGATAGGTAGATAGGTAGATAGGTAGATAGGTAGATAGGTAGATAGATAGATAGATAGAATTCAGATATTTTTACCATTGTTGAAATTTTCAAAAGTTTGAAGAATTTGGCGGGTATGATGAGAGGTTTTTTCGGATTAATGATAATTTGTGGTAATTCCTGAATATGATCTTCACCAATTAAACATATGGATCAGTACAAAATCTTCCATAGATTAAACTTGTGCGATTGTTCAAGAATGTTCTTTAGAATACATAATCGACAAATCGAATAGATGTTATTAATTTTTCTAGTGAAAATGTAAAATCACAATGTGAAGTCCTAGCCTTAAATCCAGTTTTTTCAGTAACGGATTTGTTTGAAAGCTTTGCATTTCTTTTAACTTCTTATGTATGAAAACTTCAAGTTGATGTAAGCGCATAATAATCATGGCACTCTTTTTCATGAATACTTTTCATAAAACCGTGTAATGATTAAAGATAATGATAGTAACAGGAGTTATTATAATAACAGGAGTTTGGAGAGAGGTTAAAACATCAAAAGCTGAGAGATAATGCTGCTAGATTTAAGGAAGGGAAACAGATTGCAAACCTTGTCTTGGTGAGAAAAAGGAATGAGGAGGTGAGGAGGAGGGAACTGAGGCAGGAGTGGAGGATGGGGAATTGGAGGAGACAGCAAGAGTGGTAGGCGTATCATAGAAGGAAGTGGAGCAGGAACCCGATAGAGGAACAAAAGCAGATGAAGCAGCAGGGACAGAGTGAGAAGAAGCATTATGAGAGGTTTTCACAGCGGAATTAGCGCAGCTAACACCAACAAATGCGACCAACATCGAAGAGAGGAACAGACTTTCGAAATTTAAAAAGCTGCCTCTAGAAATAGCAAAGTGTGTAAATAAGATACCTAGCGAATACCTCAAAAGCAGCAATAAGTTGGAGGAGATCACAGATGCAGTTATGCCATAGGAAGGGCAATAGCAAGATCACTGAATGCCAAGATGAAAGTCCCGGCCATAGGAAGGAAATTGAAATAGAAGAAGAGGAGGAAATAGAAGAGAGAAGAGGTTACGCAACCAGATTAAGGCACTGAGGCAGAGGATAGCGAGAGTGAATAATGAGCTCTATCGCAGAAAGACACAAGAAAAGCAACAAGGAAAGAAGTGAAGATCCTACAAGAATTGAGGAAGTATGTAGAAGGATGATAAGCAGGCACGCAGGAGCTTGTGGAGGCCTCGGAGAAGTGGTTGGATGAGCTGAGGGTGAAGAAAGTAATATTGCTGAAAGCAGTGGAGAAGAGGAAGAGAAGAAAGAATAACGCAATGTTTGTAACAGATGAAGGAGTTTTCTACAAGAGAGTGAATAGCACAAAGGAATTTAAGGGTGAGCCCCCAGCAATAGTGAGATTCGTGGAATTTTGGGGAGGTATGTGGGAGGAGGAGAAGATTACTGTTGAACGACCGTGGATGGAGAAAATCAAGGAGGAGTTGAGAAAGAAGATCTGGAATGTACAGGATATCGAGATAAGTGAGGAGACCACTGGGAAAGTTATAAAGAGGAGGAAGAATTGGACCTCGCCTGGCATTGACGCAATCCAGAATTTCTGGTGGAAGAAGTTTAGTGGAACCTGGAAGGCTTTAGAAAGAACAATGAAGAGCTGGAATGAAGATCCAGAGGGCATTCTGGAATGGGTGACTTTAGGCAGGACAGTCCTTTTACCGAAGATCGAGGACTTGTCATTTGAGGAGGAGTACATACTAATAACGTGTCTAAATCCTTTGTACAAGTTATTCCCTGGTTCAAGGTTATTCTTTTCAAAGGTTATAAAACAGGATTGAAAATCTTTAACGTAAATATGACGACCAGCAGTTTAGGTATAAAAAAAATTGCAGTAATTGGTTTCAGCTGTTGCGATATTCTAGACCTTGTCACTTATCTAGAATACTTATTGTACCCAAGGCAAAGTTAAATACAATAAAATGAAATAAAATAGAATTTGTGGCCGAAATGTGTAAATTTTTTAGTGTTTTTATTTTGTTTTGTCTTGTTTTGTTTTGATTGCATTCATTCTCAAATTTTAGGCTTTTTTCATAGTTTTGAAAAATTATCATTCTTACTCGAATTCTCAAGTGTAATAATGATAGGGTGGGTGAGGGTTTGTTGCGTTCACGTATTTCTAGTTTATAGACAGATTTATGATAGAATGAATGAAGTCAAACTGCTTTTACAACGCGTTTTTTGGTCTTACATTGGCGTATGTGTCCAAGTGAAATATTTGAACTAATTTTCAGAATTCAAATGAATTTGTTAATTTATCGCACAAATACTTTTAACGGGAAATTTATGTTTAAATTCTCATCGGAGACGTGTCAATCCAAAATAAACATCTCTGAACTGCTTATCAATCGTACTTATATTTCATAAAACCTGCAAGGCTCCCGAGCACCACATATTGTCCCAACGGCTATACCGATAAGAATGTGACAGCCATACTTTACTCATTGTTTTCTTATCTTCAGTTGTGAACTTTCAAATTGTTACATTAGCCTATATGTTACGGACTGCGCTTTCTGGAGTCAAAACAATTGTCGATACTCTTGAAAATCTTGTCTCGAAATTACTAGTGTACGTTAACAGTTATGTTTGTCTCAAAGTTCTTATAGCACTAATAGTTCAACTTACTGACTGCAGCTGTATCCGTTGGCTCAATTGACCAAACCATAATACCAAAAAAGATTAATTTTTCGTTCATCTTGAAGCTTCCTGCTTTCTAATGGCTAAATCTTTGCTTTTCAAAAGAAATTAATTTAACTACCGGTCTAATGTCAATAGTCCCCTACCTGCAAAAGCACCTGCTTAATCTTTCTTGATCTTTAGATGAATTGTAAAACTCAAACAAGCGATAAGGACAATGACACATCAAAAAAGTATTTAAGATAAACTGACCTACAGAGTTAAAACCTTTCAACCGATTAATCTAATGAAGTGTATAAAGCCAACGCTGTAACGGCCTTCTACTCAACCTAAGTGGTAGAATATAGGGCTCATTTATGGGGCACTGGTCACCCAATAATTTTCTTCGGGGATCTGGTCTCCCCAATAATCATTACAAGACTGTTGTAGATTTATGGCATATTTCTAAATATTCCTATATTTATTATGCTAATTTTATTAATTTTTAGCCTGTTCAAAAGAAAACAAAGGCCGATAACACATTCCCACCAATAATTGTGGGGACGTTATCCGAGGCTTACTGCGATTGCATTACTCCACTTAACACTTTCCTTGTAATCGTCTCTCCTTCCAAAAGTGCTGTGTGTTATATTGACCTCACTGTTCTTATTACATTCCTTTTCCCTTCAATCAATTTTGCGACCACTTTGCCAGTCTTCTCCACACCACCACCTAGACATCCGTTGATAACTGGTACCACTTCCACGGCAGATCCTAACCTCTTCTACATAGTCTCGAACTCAAGTTGTTGATATTTTTGCATTTTGGTTCGAGTTACTTCCTCTATGTTCTTCTCCTGTGACCACGATATGTCCACCATCCATATCTTCTTCTCTTTTACAACCTGCCATAGTCTGTCCTGTCTACGCACTGTATTCGTTTTGCTCATTTTGTACTCAAAGTCCCAACAGAGTTTAAATTCTTTCCTCTTGAGTACATGTCCCTTCATACATCTCTCTCCATACCATACTGCGTTTTCAGGTATGGTCATTAGACTGCTGTTACTATCAATGCATTATTGTGTCTGCAGAGGTGATTCAACTCCCGCCAGCATTTCACATCCTGCAAATAGGTGTTGAACAGTTTCATCGTGTTGTCCGTATAACCTACACTTTCCATGTGTGTCTCTAATTCCTCGGATTACTTTCCATTTCCGGGTTTCAACCATTTGTTCCAACATATTCATAATTCTGCTGTTTTCTGTGGTGCAGTGTCTAAGTTCAACCACATGTGGCTTTCTTTTTCCTGCTCTACATATACTTGGCTATGTATCACTTTCTCTTAGTATTCTTTCCTCAGCTTTTCCTCATATCACATTTCCATTCCCTTCTTCAACTCCTTCCAATAACCTTACCAATCCTTCTCCACAGTTTCTCCATTTTGCCAGATCTCTTCCTCTTTAAAGTCAACTTCGAGTCCTATTTCCCTCAATTATTTATTATTATTATTACTATTGTCCGTGTAACACAGTGCACATACTCTATACTGGTCTTTAGGCTCCATGTCAGGTCAAAAACGACTTAAGAGTTGAGATATTGGGAACTTCTGATTTCCTGCTCATTTTCACATCCTCAGCGAATCAACTGTCAAACGGCTTGTAGCACCAGTCGGATGGTTTATCTTCTCACTGGGCGAGCCGGCATATCTTTCATTCGAAACCAAAGCGTAGCCATGGATCTAATTATGATCTAAGATGTCAGCTTGCTTACGATCTTACTTTTATACCATCTAATCGATTTAAAAGCACTTTTATTTTTGTCATGTAAATATGCATTGTATTCTGTTTGTTTGTTGTTTGTTTGTTTTATCGTTTAATAACACATTATCGCATAAAAATGAATTACAATGTGTTTACAGCAATGGATGTAAAAAGATATGCTAGAAATTACATAAAAAAACTACTATATTAATTTACATATAACACATAAGGTTCCTTCATTAATTAGATAAGGACCTATTAAATTTCGCTATCGAACTGGGAAAAAAACTGTTTTTAAAACGCTCAGTCCTACATATATAAGAAGATAAATTGTTAAAATTCCGGATAAAATATCGATGGGTTAAAGCCCTGGTCAGCGTAACATGTTCGGTAAGAGGGCCACCTTCCTCTTCAACAATCTTCTTTAAAGTTCTCATGCAGATTTCATTTCGTCTTTCGGTTAATCTTTTACAATTAGCTAGTTGCAAAGCTTTATCATACAACTGATCTGGGTAGATAATGCGCATAGCTCTCTTTTGGACCCTTTCTAATTCATCAGATAAACAGGTAGGAATCGAATTACTCCACACCGGACAACAATATTCTAAGACTGGCCGTATGAGCGCATAATAAATTTTGGTAAGATCAGATGCTGGTACGCCACCACGGCTCATCACTCGCAATATGTGCAAGCGTTTGGACGCTTTAGCAACAACTGAAGAAATTTGCTCGTCCCATTTTAGATTGTCTTGAATAATTAATCCTAAAACTTTGTGAGATCGAACCGTTTCAATCGTATGATTGCCAATTGTCAAGGGTGATAACTGGGGAGCTTCCTTAAGATAACAGACTCTGAGTTCTTTGCACTTCACAACATTTAGCTTCATCCAGTTATTTGAAGCCCATAAGTCGATGGAACTAAGAGTCGATTGGATAGTGGAGGTCGCATTTAAAGTAAGATTTTCGGAAATAGAAACATCATCCACAAATTTTCACATTCTCGTGTCGGGCGTATTAATTCTCAGGTCGTTTACCATAACCAAGAACAATATCGGTCCTAATTTTGTCCCCTGAGGGACACCTGCTGTAACAGGGAGCCAACTAGAGATTGAATCACCAATCATAACACGTTGTCTTCGATTAGACAGGAAATTTATAATCCAAGGAATCAAAGACCGTCTAACACCCAGGTTAATAAGTTTTTCAATCAGGACATTATAACCAATACGGTCGAAAGCCTTTGAAAAGTCTAGAAAACAAATCCGAATGTAACTGCCACGAGTGTCCAGATGGGATAACCAGGTATGAAGCATGTCCAGTGGACAAAAAGAAGGCGATGACCCCCTCAAGCAGCCAAATTGGAATGGGTCAATCATTTCTTTAACATCATCAATCAACCATTCTACCACAAAATGTTCAAGCACTTTAGACAAACAAGAAGTCAGAGGTATTGGTCTTGTATCACCCTCGCTTTCAGGTTGCCTCACTTTCGGAATTGAAATAATAGTAGATTCTTTCCAGATTTGTGGCACTACACTGGAACGGAGCGATGCATTAAAAATGGTAGTAACTGGATCTGCTATAACATAAGCAAATTGCTTTAAAGTTCGACTGGGCACATTGTCAGGGCCTGTTGCTTTGTGGGATTGAAGTGCTTGCAGTTTTCTACAGACGTCTTGGGGTTGTACACTAAGAACATCATCATTAGATGGTAAATAAGCAGTTAATAAATTCACATCTAGTGCAGGAATATCAGCATTGACGGACACGTAGAACTCGTTAAGGGCAGTAGCTAATTGGTCATTATTTAAGATTTCACCATCACGTTCCAGTGAAAAGAATGCTGTTTTCTCTGGTTTGCTAGACATTTTATTGACCATTTTCCACCATTTACGACAGTCAGTTGTCTTTAAGTGCTGAACATTATTTTCATAAAAAGATTTTTTTCTTCTCTCTATTTCTTGATGGACTTTACGTCTCAATGACTGCCATAGGGGGTATTCCCACTGTGAAATGCTTTCTGTCGGTCGCGTATTAGACTTTTAATGGTAGGTGTAATCCAAGGTTTATCAGCATGGTGCCGTTTCATCAATTTTTCAGGAAATATACGGTCCATCGCTTGCACCTTAGATGATGAAAAAGAAATTGCTAGATCGTCTACATTGGCATTAGGGCCAAGCTCGTTAAACCAGTCATTCGCTGAAGCCCACCTTCCAAATGCATTCTAATGCAGAAGTAAGCGTTTTTTTCAAGTTTGACTTTAAGCACAACTTATCTCTGTCCCGTAGTGCTGTGCAAGCAAGGTCTTAAATATAATGTTGAAAATTCGAGCGAAATTTTAACTGAATGTCAGAAAAGGGAGCCATGGGTGCCCAAGTCCCCACTCCTTGTATCCGCAGATGATTCACGGGATCCGACACAAACTGAAAGGAGCTACCCGATTTTCAGGAATGGACATGGACAGCACCAAAAAGCCTTTGTAGAGGATTGACGACTCACTGGTAAGTTTCGGAACCATAAAGGCCTTCACAGATTCAAAATACTGTTCCTTGGCAAATCTCCGGCAACAGAGCTGTTTCATGACTGAGTTGAATCAACACTTTGCAATCTTTCTTGATACACCTCTATCTATGATAACATCTTTGTATGGAAATTTATAGCTGTCTTTCAAGAAGTAATCTTGACACTAATCTTGATATCCTTTACAGGTCATGTGATTTGAGACAGCGAAGTAAAAAAGACTTTGAACTGAGCAAATATTATATTGTTCCATTACCTCCCATCTAGCTTCCTGCGTGAGAAATAGATTGGGCCAAACACAGCGCAGAGTTGCAAAACTGACATTTGTCACAGATTTGACTGGCGAGAACGATCGGGAAAGGCCTACTATGGAGAATGTTCAACAAGCTAGGATAGTTATACAAAAACGTTCTGTGGCCCAGAGATAAATATCTTTGCTTTTATATTTCATTAATGGAGTCTACATCTCTCGTGACGTTAGCCATGAGGTATGTAGACTCAAGTTAACAATTCTAATACTTATCTCAAGGTTGCAGCAACTGATTTACAGAGAAGTTAAATTTAATACTTTCTTATTCATGTTTGAGAAAACGATGAGAATAGAAAGTCGGGTTTTTCATTGAATGAGAATTCAAAATATGATGGATAATTTTTGATTATCTTGTAAGTAGTACGCTGACATGTTGATGGGGGATAAACAAAGTGTTTCAAGTTTATATTTAAAAATATGGTAGCTATGGTGGAATAAATGTAATCTGCGGCTCCAATGGTCAGAAAGAAAGGAGCGGAATGCACTTGGTAAGCAGGGCCGCCGAGAGACAAATTGAGGCCCGGGGCATAACGGTCGGGTGGAGGCCCCCACCCCGGACCATTGGAGCATTGACTACGAGCATTGGGGGCCCCTGAATATCTGAGGCCCTGGGGCAAATTACCCCCTCTGCCCCCCCCTCTCGGCGGCCCTGTTGGTAAGTGAGACTTTATTTTGTTCTAAAATATGTATACTGTTAACTGTAGTGGCATACGTACTTATTCTGTTCACGATATTTGTATCTGACTAAATTAAATACAAATGTTGTATATTAGTTTGAAATTGTTTTTATTCAATAGCATACACATAGTTGTTATACTCTTTTCCGGAGCAGGCCATTTTTGATTGGTCGTCACAAGGACTTTCCCATTTAGTGTCGACGCACTCAAGTGATTGGCCATCATCTTTGAATGTGTTTTCATCCATGGATGGTCCTGACCAACATTCACCTAGTTAATTTATATAACAGAAGATGACATGAATGGTTGTTTGCTTGTGGTCTTTGATTAAATGATATCCTAAATCTCTGGATGATAATGGCACTATCCACGAGAAATTTCCCTGGTTGAGAACTAGGATCCTCGACAGAGTACGACTATGGGATTTTGGGTTATGCTTCCCTGAAAGTTTTGAAATCTTAGACTCACTACGCAACCATTCCAGAACCATCCTTTCGGAATTTAACTGATGCATCCAAGTGTATTTCTCATAGGATTCGCGGATAATAATCTTGAGATCGTTGGATGCATTATCACCCTCAACCGGGCCATACCTGGGCTGCCAGGCGCAGCATTCTTTCCCTTCCTTTCTCACGGGCCTAACTTCAAGGGACTCCACTACATTAAACATATTATCATGTAACATTACAATGAATTAAATATCATTCACAATGTTTGTATGAATATGGTACGTTTTCTTTCATACCAGCTTCGAACAAAACTTACCATAAAACTGCACGCCGAAGAACTTATAACCCTTGGATACAGCATGTTTTGCGCATCGACAAACAAAATCTGGAAGATAGTTGATCCAATTCCCCCAGTCAATTGCTGTTCCACTGTATACAGGTGAACTTGCATCGCGATCTGTTAAGATATACTCAGGAAGGGGGCGAGGAATAACTTGGTCATCCTTATAACAGCCCATCTTCTTCAGAGGAATGGTGCAGGTCACTGCGACGAAAAGTATTATACAGTGTAGGAATATAAAACAACGTCTTATCTATTCTTTAGACAATCAGTTTTTATGAACAGGTTCGAGGTCTCTCTCTCAACGACACCATGTAACGTTTGTCTGATTCAAAATTTACGTCGCTTTTAAATGGGAATTTTCTGGCCCTTTTAGCTGGGCTGGATCTAGCGGGCATGCATTGTAGGAGGGCCAGCCCTTTTAAGTGTATTTACACGGAAAATGTCCAGCCCTCCCAGGCGAGATCTGTGGCACTCAATAGCGAGATCGTGCTTTGGAGGGATGGCCCACCTCTCATGTCAATGAAAACAAAATTTACAAAGGATTTCAATGGCAGGCAAGATCTGGGCAAAAAGGACAGCCCCTTTCAGGAGGGTTGGCTCGTTTCCTTATAAACATCACTTTATACGTCTGACTTCCGGAAGTCAGACGTCTCCATATCTCGTCACGTACAGTTTCATCTCATGCAAGAGTTCCGGAAACAATTTGACATTAGGGGGTGGGGAAAGCTGTATTATTCTTCTCCTTTGAAAAAATTAATGATCGCGAATTTTGCCGAAAACCTGTTTCTTACACAAACGTTAACCATGGTTTCCATATGTTAACTACATCTTCATTCAATCCAAAATGATATCACTCTATGAACGCTAAGCAAAAAGATATTTGGAAAGACTTTTCCCCATAAACAGACTTAAATTCACATCTGAAATGAAAGCACGTCACTCCGTTCTGACAAAAAAAAAGAACACCTGCTCCTTGCCCCCCATAACGACCGACCTAATTATATGACTGATCTTATCATACTTTATACTCTTCAATGAGTATAAAGGTAAGCCGAAAATCGAATGAGTAACCTCATTTGGAAAGTAAAAAATCAGTTTAAGATAAGCAACGATGAAATGAGATTGATAAAACCAGGTTTGTAAAAGCAGACATCTTTCATCAGGAAATAGTCCCGATAAACCCTTTGGAAATGGCACAATAAGATAAAAATAAAAAAGTTGAGTGTGATGGGACGATGTGATTTCCAAAATAAAGAAAACTGTAACGCACGCCTCTACATTATTTTATCATACTGTCATTCTTAAGGTTGGCTAAAATTTTCAAGGTTTAAGTACACGTGCACAAGGACGTAAACGAGGACGTGTGAGTACTTAATTATGCGAATGACCCCAGGGTCATTTAAAAAAATACCACTTCAAGGCCTCTGTACGAAATCCAACGCGCGACCCTGATAATGTGGTTTAATACTCTTCTGATTGAACCAAGATCGAAAGAAAGATTTGTCGTGAGCATAGTTATGAGTTACATATAAATATGAATGGTGGAATGTTGAGTCATTGAACGCGTGTGGTATACTAAGATTAATACTGGCATTTATACTTGAAAACAAGTAGACAAAAATTCCGATGGTGGAACTACGAATGTGAACAATTGACCATAAGTTTTCTGAAAGCAATGGCGGACGGATTAGCATTCCAGATATGGAAATTAAGTTCACTGGCAGTACCCAGTCGGCATTCTGATCTCTGCAGCATTTTTGACACTTTTTATTGTGAAAGTTTATCTAGTTTCGTGTTTTCAAATTCAACTATGATCTTTTGTGTATTTTCCTAAACTAATGGTCGTTGTGAGTGGTACATACGTGGGACTTTGAGAGGAGTACGTATAACGTAATTTTCGGGATTTTATCCATTGTTGTACTGGAGGTGAGGCGGCAATCTTTGCTGGTGCTTCTGAAGACAATTCGCAATGGTAGTCCTGTGTCAGAAAAACCCGGTCGCCACCTGTTGCCATAAGATCCCATGGGTCGAGTTTTCGATTTCCGCGGGAAGTCCTTGAAAATGTACTTTCGAAACAATATATCAGGCCATGGTCGGATATTACATGGATTTTCGCTCAACTGCTCACTGTCATATTTTCAATTTCACAGATTTTAACTACATATAATTGATTGTAAAATGTGTTAATCTTAAAATGTAAACATGTCATGGCAAGTAGTTTTACACTAGATGTTAAGGGTCCATTATTTTCCACGTGGCTTTAAAGTGATCTGCGATGAAACGTCTGCTGAATATTTTCATATCGATTTGGGAATAAGAAATCGATCATGCAAATTTCTTCTATAAATTTGTCTAAATTAACGTTGTATCTCATGTGAAAAATTGTATTTTCGGAGTCGCCATTAAACTGGCCAAATTTGGAGGGAGTGAGTCGAGGGATACTTTGACGTACTTATCATTCCTGAAGCTTTGACGTCAAAATCTGCCTTTAACTTTTTTCAGGGTATAGTTATGCCTTCTGACAACTTAATAATTTACTCTGGCCAACACAAAATGATTTTACTCATCAAGGGGAGATGTCCATGAAAGCCAATTGGGAAAAGGTTGATCATTTTAGCTAAGAGAAAGCAAATTCCGAAAACCAAAACAAAAGATGAAAACTGTGAAATGGTGATATTTCGATTTTATTGCAAAATCATCTTCAGACCAAGTGAACTAACATAAGAGAACGTAAGGTTTATATATACATGGGAAAAGTGATTACATCATTGATGAAGAATTGAGGGAACGCCTACTCTATTTACAAATGATTGATGTGTCAGTAAGTGACAAATGTTGACGCCTCAGGATGAAATGTCAAGATGTCGATATATAAATTATGGATAAACTAAAAAGAACTAAATAAAGAGTGAGAGTTCTTTGCTAGCTTTAAGACCAGAGTTTAATTGTGGTTTAAGATAATGTGTAGAGCTTCCATAAATAAAAGTTGATTAGGATTAATGGAATAATTAGAGTAAAGGATCTTATATGAGGAATTCCAAGGTGCGGAGGTCCAGTGTAGATAGCTTCGATAAAACAGCGGCGTTCTTGAGGTTATACACTATCTAAAACATAGAAAACAAGCTTCTCGACGTTTCAAGCGAAGGCCCTTCGTCCGGAGATTAGTTGCTACTAACTTCAAGAACGCCACTGTTTTAAAGGATCTTATAGTTGTTAAAAATGAGATTGTGCATGGATAAAGTAGCGTCAAAAGAAAAAGGAATATCGTTTAGTCTGTCATATTGTTTGCATAGGTCAAGAATGAAGTGTGCGTCTTCACATTGAAGAAAGTGTTGTGCAACTGCACTTGTGTTGTGTTGAGTGGCATGTTCAGATAGACGTTTTTGTAAACAACGGTCGGTTTTTCCAATGTAAGATTTGGCGCAACCAGGGCATGTAATCTGGTAAATGACATTGTTTCGAGACAAATCTGGAATTTTGTCTTTTACAATTAAACTCTGGTCTTAAAGCTAGCAAAGAACTCTCACTCTTTATTTAGTTTCTTTTAGTTTATCCATAATTTATATATTTATATCACCATTTCACAGTTTTCATCTTTTGTTAACTTAAATCTTAAGTTGAAAGATGGCCTTGGTTTTCGGAATTTGCTTTCTCTTATATTTTTTGAAGTTGTCGGCTGGTCAAGATTTTAGCTAATTTCTGCCACTTTGATGCCGGCATCAAAAATGTAACCCTCATTTTAACCAATTCCGAGATAAAGCGTCGTATGGTTACTTATTATGGTGACTTGTATATTTAAAATTATTTTCAAAAAAATGGCAGGCGTATATTTCACATCTAATTTTTTGCTGTGGCAGAAATCATCTAAACGCGTTTTCAATTTTTCCAGAAGAAGTAAAAGAGGAAACTTGTATTACTTGAAAGACATGCACACAAGCTGAACCAGACTCATTCACCGGGTATAACATTGAACAGAAATAAAATTTAGTTCTAATGTAATTGGCTTTAATTTGGAAGCATCAGTTACCAGTAAGAATTGGTTCGGGTTGTTGTAAGCTTGAGAAAGATTTTGTTGGTGGTTCACGTTTCGACCGCTTGAAATTGGGTTATCTTCGTAATTAACTGGGAAGTGTAAGTCAGGTTCGCTTGTCGACCTTGTTCGTTGAGTCAATCCTACATGTTGCTTACGTTATAACATAGTCCAGGCATGTCCAAGTATGTGCAAGCATTAAGCGAGACTTGAATGTTTATTAGTTTCGGAGGGAGAGTGAGTCTTGTTACGTTGGTTGGCATATCTGGGTGTTAGCCTTGGTCTATTGTTTGATATGTGTAGGTCTTTGTTGAGTTTCTGCTGTAGCAGTGTTATCTTTTTAAAGTTTTTGTCATAAGCTGGTATACAAGCTTTCCAACGTTAGCCGATCTTTGTAATTGGTACTTAGTGGGACATATTTAGCCAAGTCCCAGTCGACGTTGTGTTTCGTTTGTAGCAGCCGCCGCATTTGATCTTAAAAATAGGACTATTGATTTTCCGTGCGGAAAGCGTAATCGTAATAAAAAGATCAGAGCCCAGCTCAGAATTCTAAAGTGTATCACCATAAAGAAATAGGCAAGTCAAAAAGTTTTATAACATGTTTACTGACGTTTCGTTGCCGCTTGCAACATCTTCAGAGTGTAGGTTTACAGGGATGAGAAAAAAATTATATATATAAATCTATAATTACATATTGGAATAATTAGACGGCTAACCAATAGAAAACTGGGAAGCGTGACAGGAAGTGACATGCATACGGAAGAGGAAAACATTAGAATAGAGAAAGAGGTGTGGAAGAGATATTTTCGTTGAGAGACGGTTTGTATTTGGAAATAAGTAAACTCTCACGAATGAGGAGTTCAAAGTTAGAGGAAGACCTGCAGGAAGAAATAATGGAAAAATCGTTGGGAGAAATGGCGTGATTAGTCTGGCGAGTATGAGCCTGGATACTGGAAGTAGGGAATGAAGTGGTTGCTCGTTTCTTACCCGTCAGAGGCGAAACCCCCATGTGTTCTGAAATACGCGTGTGTAAGTGGCGCCTTGTTTGGCCCAGATACAACGCTCCACAGCATTTACACGTACATTTGCAGACAACACGCGAACACATGGGGGTTTCGCCTCTGACGGGTAAGAAACGAGCAACCACTTCATTCCCTACTTCCAGTATCCAGGCTCATACTCGCCAGACTAATCACGCCATTTCTCCCAACGATTTTTCCATTATTTCTTCCTGCAGGTCTTCCTCTAACTTTAAACTCCTCATTCGTGAGAGTTTACTTATTTCCAAATACAAACCGTCTCTCAACGAAAATATCTTTTCCACACCTCTTTCTCTATTCTAATGCTTTCCTCTTCCGTATGCATGTCACTTCCTGTCACGCTTCCCAGTTTTCTATTGGTTAGCATTCTAATTATTCCAATATGTAATTATAGATTCATATATATATAGTTTTTTCCTCATCCCTGTAAACCTACACTCTGAAGATGTTGCAAGCGGCAACGAAACGTCAGTAAACATGTTATAAAACTTTTTGACTTGCCTATTTCATTATGGCGATACACTTTAGAATTCTGAGCTGGGCTCTGATCTTTTTATTACGATTAAAAATAGGACCTGTTATGCTGTAAGACTGTTCCTTTTCTCTGATGTTAGCCACCGTTAGCCAGTTATCGTAATGCAGTAATCGGTAATTGGGCTTCAAGTATTTTGTATAGTTTTGTGACGCGCGCAATCGTTTTTGACGTACCTTTGATGACGTACCTAGCCTGTGGCTTTCGTTGTTGTTGTCGTACGTCTCTTTGGTTTCTTTTGTTTCGTCGGTGTTTGGTTTAATGATGCTTGTGTTCCAGTTGATTTTGTAGAGCACATGTTTAAGGTATTCGTTTTCGTTGAGAAGAGTTTTGGATGAGTAGCAAGTGAATTGTGCTGGACTGGTTGGAGCCCTTTTGTAACGTCGGGTTGCAGCATGATTCGTCCAGTAGTTCATCGGTATGCGTCGGTTTTTTGTAATCAATAGTAGCTCGTTATCGTCATTTCTTACAGAACAATTAAAAAAGGGAAGAGTTCCATTTTCTTCGATTTCTTTGGTAAAACTTCTAAGACATTTTTTGTTTGTGTAACTAAGATGATTTCCGGCTTCGTCTTCATATTGTGCAGTAATAGTGTCGACAACGATCCGAAACCAGAAAAGTAATGTGCTTTGTAAGTTATCAGAGCCTGTTTCTACTTCTTAGATCACAATTTCAGCCGTCACTGCAGAAACCGGATATCCCAAAAAGGAGTGTAACTGTTTGTACTGGAAATAGGTAGAAGTCAAAAACAGACAAAGCAGTTCAACGACGTCTCTTTCAGGTAAGGAAAGTTCGTAGTTATGCCATTCAATAATCAGCTCGTCGGTTTACCGTTCAACACATACAAGTAATGTTATCACCTCCCAATATTTTAGATTTTAAAACTTAATTAGTTTTAGTTAATAGCCACGCCCTGGTGCAGGAGGTAAAAACATGCTTTTTGCAGTCGAGAAAGGAATAATCGAGTATAAGGCGGGACGAGACTAAGGTTGAAAAGAATAAAGAAACATCGAAATTACATGCGCTGCAAGGACGTGTAATAAGCACGTTGTGTTGTTAGTACTTGTCAAGTAGAACGGATCAATTTGAGTTTCATTTATTTCTGGTGAATCGCTTTCTTGTTACATTGCATCAAATAATAGCTGAGGAATTAAAACTTGAAATGAACCTGAAATACTTGAAATAATCTCAGTACTTACAGCCGGAAATCATGAATACTCGCCTCAACAAGTAACAACCGTAAATTTGATAAGTTAAATGAAAATGTACATGACTTGTATTCTCTTTAAAATATACTGAAACTTCATATTACCTTCTCCTGGTCCTGACGTTGTTTGTGTTGTTGGCATTGGTGTGGTTGAATACAATTGGGTAGGTGGTGATAGTGTTATTGGGGTAATTGTCGTTGGTGGAGCTGGTGACGGAGTTAGTGGTGGTGGTTTGGTTGTCAGCGGTGTGGGCCGTGCCGTAGGTAGTGGTGGTAAAATGGTTGATATTGGTGGTTTAGTTGGTGGTGATGAAGGTGGTATGGTTGTTGGGGGGCTTCCTGTTGTTACTGGGGTGGATGGGGTTGTTGTTGGTGGTTTGGTTGTCAGCGGTGTGGGCAATGCTGTAGGTAGTGGTGGTAAAGTGGTTGATATTGGTGGTTTAGTTGGTGGTGGCGAAGGTGGTATGATTGTTGGGGGGCTTCCTGTTGTTTTTGGAGTGGCTGGGGTTGTTGGTGGTGGTGGTGGTTTGGTTGTCAGCGGTAGAGGCAAGGAAGTAGTTTGAGGTGATGATGTTGTTAAAAAGTTTAATGGGCGGTTAGTGGGTTCCAGGCAAAGTATAAAGATACAATGCTTTGGTATCTTTTTGAGCATCGATTTACCTATAGAAAAAGAAAATGAACAGATTCAGGTTGTTCTGTCTAATTTTATCAAACTTTCCTAAAATCAAATGGTTCAATGAGACAGGTGTTGCTGATTGAATTAAACCGCCTTGAACGAAAATCGTGGTTTAGAGTTCCAGGTTTACTTTACAAAATTTAGGGTTATGGTAGTGCCTTTAATTGTATTACATTAAGTGTTTTGACCAACTTCTTCACTTGTTTGCTCTGACGTTTTAAGTGATTGTTTGATTAAATTAATTGGCGTTTGCGAACTAGTGTTTCAATTTAAATGTATTAAAACAGAAGTTATTTCAACACAGCCGTTGGTAGCTCAGTCGTTAGGTCCTCTTCCGATTGTTTTGGAGCTCAATCTTTGTTGATCATGGAAGTAATAATGGATATCAGTATACAGTACACCAGTGTATAGGACAAAAGTAATGGAATAAAAAATGGAGAACGGGATGTTGTGAAAAACGTACCACAGGGAATGATGGGAACAGTGAGGCCTGGTCAGAATAATATACTGGAGTGGAAAAATTGGCATGAGATTTGAAAGGAAGAAGAAACTAATTGGAAGTACACGTGTGGGAATGTCTTAGGATTGGACCACTGGACTGGATGTGGTTTCCATGGAAGTTCACCGGATCAGTTTCCAGCCGATAATTTAAGAAAATAAAGTAGAAACCAGAACTTAACGTAGGACTCAAAGCCAGCAAAGAACTCCCATTATTTGACCTGACATAACACATTAATCATTC
Organism: Heliopora coerulea; assembly: GCA_030142905.1. NCBI lineage: Eukaryota > Metazoa > Cnidaria > Anthozoa > Scleralcyonacea > Helioporidae > Heliopora > Heliopora coerulea. The sequence continues at coordinate 1,055,677 of JASJOG010000069.1, read as the reverse complement.
ACACTCTAATTTCTTCCGCCTACACATTCTCATTAATTGACCTGACATAACACTTCACTCATTCACACTCCAATTTCTTTCGTCACACATTCTTCCTGTATGATGTCACCACGCTTGTGCCTATATATTGACCTAGGTCTAGCTTGTGTAAATTAATCTGATGATGAATTTGTAATAAATTCGAAATATTACTATTGAATACTGTGTCCACTTGCTTTTCTCAAATTTTGAGTTCAAGATGGAACTGATACTCGGAGTATGTTTTCTACTTTATTCACCGGATCAGGAGTAACTTTTTTGACATTTTCATCCTCAATTAAAAGGCAGCCTAAAAGTAAGTGTAATTGTGGCAGGTCGGAAGAAAAGAGAATATTGAGCGTCTATGATGATTAAATGAAGACAATTTTACTGGTTGTCTCCCTGACCCTTGATCAGGAGGAGACATGCCAGATCATCTGGCTGGAAAATATTCAAGCTTCTTTAATTTTAATTTCAAGTTTATTGACTTAAAATAAGTAAATATTTTCAGCTGTATTATGGTTGAGAGCTGTTTAGCTCTTGGATGAAGTTACAAATGAAATTAAAACAAATCAATACCAGGTTTCATCGATCTCTGTTGACATCCACCAGTTGTGTTGATATAACATTCATTAAATCCACTAATCATATCTACCTTAATACATGTCCACTTTAATAGTGAACGAGTACCTAAAACCTTTCACTACGTTAATTAATGAAAGAACAGTTAAACAGAAATCATTTACTGAATGAAATTTCCACCGTTTCCACCATCAATAAATCATTTTAGATGGTTTTTAACAGATCAAACATGTTATGATTAAATATCATCATTAATTGTTACTTGGATTATCATCTGAATCATGAAATCCTGCGTGAAGTCTACACGGGCACATGCATGCATCGATTATCAATCAGAATAAAGCACCCGCAACGTGTACAGTTTTACATTAAAATTACTAGGGAAGATTTGGAAACGAACAACGATGTCAGGGACACTTTTAGGACATCAATGTGAAGTTTTGCAATGATTACATTTAGTAATTCAGGATATAATAAATTCATACATCATCTGTAGTTCTTGGGTTAAACTGTCTGCTAGGAACTTTTCGAATCTTGCCTATGAAATATCATGACTTGCGAATAACTGTAATTATAAAGACAATCAAAAGTAAACTGGAGTGGCTATAAAAAATATTTTGAAGGTAGCTCCATATCCATGTGGAAAAACAGATATGTAGCGATTATTGATTATATTTTCTAAAATGTGTTAGTTAATAACAGCATTCCTCGATTAAAGTGGTATAAAATAAGGAGTAAAAGAACTGATTAATTGTCATAGAACAAACTATTTTAAGGTCTACCTCGTTAATTTATTTGTTAGTTTGATTTTTTATAATTTTATTGATCTAAAGAGTTTGAGTAAGTCGGCTTTTTCTAATCTAGAGACCATTTATTCTTGCTTACTGGACTGCGATTGAATTTTTATTTAATAAGCTGAAACCAAATGTGATGGATTTTCATCACAGCTATGTATGCACCTTAACTCTTATTATACTTCAATAATCCTTTACCTGAATTTGCTTTCTGGCCATTCATCAGAAGCAGGAATAATTCTAAGAAAGGAAAAACCAAGAATAACCTCTGAAATAACATGTCTTCACCTTCAAAAGTTACAGACTAAACAAGGCCAATTCACCAGCTTCATCCTGTCATAACATTTGATTCAATACTCTTGTTTACAATCTATTAATTACTATCGTACAAAAGCCTGACTGGTTATTTTTTGTGCTCCAGCCGCCTTTTTAAGCTGTTGACCAGTTTAAACGACAGTTATAATTCGTGATCAGATGAAGGTGAATTTACTCTTTCTCGGCGGGATAAGCATTCTACTGTCTTATTTTACTCAGTTTAACGCAAAAAGATTTTACTGGCCAAAGGAGGGGGGGGGGGGGGCAGCGATGAAGGAGTTATAACAATTTCAATTAAGTCTTTCCCCAGCTGGTTAAGACTTTGATTATTTTACTCTAGTTAATGACAGACGGTTTTTTTACTGGTCATAGGGAGAGGTTTGCAGTGAAAGAGCTATGTCATATTTTAGCAGACTGGAAAGACAAGTAAAATGAACTTTATGTCACCGTTTTTCATTTGTTAGCTTTTTTCAGCATTTTTACATGTTTCGAAACTATCGAGTATTAAATGTTGGCAACGATAACAGCTTTCGTCGCAAAGCAGTGGTTATCAAGTTATTAGAATTTAAAAGAACTGATGGTTAGCAGATGGTGAAGTGTGATTTGGCAATAGAATATTAAATTCAATAAAGAAAGTTACATTTTAAGTCCAAAATAGCACGACAGAAGCCAGAAATTATCCTAATGATGACAATGACATTATCTCACTGGAAAATTTGTATTTTTGTGAATCACTTTCAGTCGTCTAAGATCATTTTCAATTGTATGGAAAATTACCAATGCGTACAGGATACAAGATGGCGAACCAAGACCGTGCACTACAGTGGAGGTCTTGAAACCCGTCGCTTTAAAGAAAAGCATATCCTAGGTGCATACACATACGACCGGAAACAGTGCTGGGTTAAGCTTGCGGGGGCCCTGGGACACTCTTAGTATTGTGGGGCCACTTTGATGGACACAGCAAAATCATAATATATTTATTTCATAACAACTGTTTTAAGGATGCTTTGTTTGGGAATAGAAACCTAAAGCGATCACCAAAACCATACGTGTAAATTGAGATTATCCACAAATTGTACCGGAAACGACCGACGGACCAGCGGTTTAACTCCGATAAAAGCGGTATAATGGGTTTGACTGTACGATATAATCTATTTAATTTTTCAAAGATGTTGAATTTAGCATAAAAGTCGTACATGAGAAATATTCACGCTACACCAAGCACAATTCTCACAACTGGCGAGGAGTAAGTGTACAACGTAAAATAAATTTTAACCTATATTAAAAAACTACAAACTCTGCCAGAGAAATGCAATAGATTGATGGCATAGGCAACCAGGTCCTACTATATTAATATGACAATGCAGTATCTATATCCTAGATTTGGATCGATTTCTTCCTTGTTTTGTCTGCAAAAATTCGGTGAGAATTTCATACACGTTCAGTGATCTCCAAAACATCAATCTCCGTTGAAAGAATTGTTAAATTAACCTATCATTTGGTGGATATATATTGTAGATGTGAGAGCTTTGAGATATGATCGATAATCAATGAACGTTTTTCAAGCCCTAACCTCCGAAAAACGATTTCTGAGCCCGAGACGGTGATCGAACGACAGCACATGTGTTCGTACTTGCACGTGGGTTTGCCGTCTGAGTCTCGGTAGCTCAATGATTAAACCTTGTTTCTATATAACCGCAAGCTGCCTGCGATTCGTCGGCGATGTACCTACAATTCATCGGCGATACAGCGAAAACAGATATCTTTTCAACTTTCTGTGTTTGCGATGAATCGCCGATGACTTGCATGTACATCGCCGACCAATCGCAGACAGCTTGCGTTTATATGGAAACCAAGCTTTAGAGCGTTTTACCGGTCATCAGAAGGCTCAGGGACGGCGGAGCCGGGGGGGCTGCAGGGGCTGTAGCCCCCCACTTTTTTCCAAATGTAATGTTGAAACAACTACGCTTTAAAACACTTGTTGTGCAATTTCCCAGAGAAGCATACAAAATGTTGTATTTTTATTTCAAGCCCCCCCCCCCTCGTAATTCCGCTCCGCCGTCCCCGAGGCTACGGATTCGATCCCCGTCTGGGGCTCAGAAATCATTTATCTAAGGTTAGGGCTTGACGAACGTTTAGCGCTAATGTAGAAAATCGTTGTTGGCTCTACAGAGGTACATGATAGCTGTTGGTATGAAGCAACATTCGTAGAGGGGGGAAGGAGAGGGGGAGTGAGCAATTTTGATCTTTCTCCTTTAGTGTAGTCAGTAGGGAGTCATTTGCTGCCCTGTCCTAGGTATTTTTAGCCAGAATTGAAGCGCTATAAATGTTGAGCACCAAGAAGATTGATTATTACTTTCACAGAAAACTGATCAGAACAAACTACAAAGAAAAGAAAGAGGGAGCAGAAGAATTTCAAATTCAAAAATCATCGAGAATATTTTCAATATTTTGCCAGTGTTTTTAGAAATATATTACGATTGACATTGCTAAATTGACATATCGCCAGTAACCAACCAAATCAGATATCATAGCCCTGAAGGAACAATCAGACATCGGCTGATTTATCAAATATAAAATTACCACTTTGGCCTGGCAAACATTTAAATTTGACGTTGGCATAGAAGAGGTTTTGGTTCGCTATGTTCATTCCTAGATGATGACGACGATAGCAGAAAAATTCTTCAACTAAAACGCCACGTAGTGGCATCAAGGGGGAGGCAAGAATTTGTGAAAAATTTTGCGCTCCCCGTTTCTCAAAATTCTGGATCCTACCCTGAAAATAACAGTAAAGTTATACTGGACTATCTTTAACTACGATTGTCACTGAAACATGTTGCCAGAACAAAATAATGCAAAAATGCCATACAGAAATCAACTTTTTTTGCAACATTTATTGTGTTAAAAATCGTCCCGTGTAGTTGGGCGGGGTTACCATAACCTATATAGTTTTTTTGACGAAACAAAACGTATTTCCTTCAACTTGGCATCTTTTCAGGACGCGTTTCCTTGACGAATGAAAATGTTTGGCGTTAGCCAGAGGAAAAATAATGAAGATGCCAAGTTGCAATAGTGTCAAACAACGGGTTAAAAGCAGTGAACTCGATATGGAAATCGAGTTCACTAGTTAAACGTAGAAGTTCCAGGGAACAGGATATCCTCTCGTATTGTATTCCCGGTCAGGGAATCCCGGAGAAACGATCCTACATTTCCCGCCAAATTTTCGCATGCTCGCTTAAATACTGTGTATTTGAGTCACTCGATTGATTTGAGTACGAAGAATACAGTTACTTATAGCGAATTAAGAGTTTATTCTGCGTGAAATATGTCTGGAGTCGACTATAGTGAAGAGAAAGGTAACCTGGTTTTCTGATGAAGGTCTTATTTGGGACAAGACAGCCTTGAGTTTATGTGATCTTCACTTGTTGTTGGACGTATCGCAAATTTGAGTAGTCTGTTCATCAAACGATCTGCTATTGTATTGTTTTGTCAATGATTGTAAACAGATAACGCAAAAAGATTCTTGGCTGAATTCTACGTGGAAAGTCCACATGGTAAAACGTTTAAGTACGGGGAACAACTGGTAAGAATCGAATGTTTACTATCCTGCATCACATTGTGTAATCTGGTGCTTTAAATTTGTGCGAAACCACATACCGGTATTATTGTATAGGTTAAAATTGCCCATAGAGAACAAGTGGAGCTGCTTATAGAGCTGGATGACTTAGCAGAGGTAAAGGACGCTACATTGTGATATGAGGATATTACAGATTAGATCCATGTAATTTAGAATCAGTTGTAGTGTTTCAGCCCCCAAGTTGGTAGGGGTTTGGTGCTGCAACTGAGACAAAAACTATTGTTTACTCCCCAACCACCGTCACCTAGGTGTCAATCTGCTGAATATTTATATTTGGTATAGTTGAAGTATCCAAATCATAATCAGAATAATTGATTTTTTAGCTCAGTTTTGTTGGTTCCTTTGGGAACTGATTTCTCTGTCTTATTTGCACTTGTAGGCATTAGTGAATGTAATGACTGATCTGGACAATCAGGGGGATTGAGACCTAGGTAGCTGGAGGAGGAGAATATAATTCTTTATTACTCAGTTGTAGTGTTTGATGTGAAAGACTTTGGCAGGTTGGACAGTATACATGATCTGTAATTGACATTATTATAACTAATATTTTTGAGCAGTCTATAGGTTTTGTGGTTGAATAGCTGGTGAAATGATAGGAATTGGAAGGAGCTGGGGCTAAACAGTGAAAATTTTATTGTTGTTGTGACATTCCTTTACTGGCAAAAACTTAACCAACTTAGCATATGTATGACTACATGAGAAGTTGCTGTTTTATTCTCAAGTTTTTAATTCTGGGATCAGAATTTATAACCATTAAGGAAACAACATTTCTGTTTGGGTTGTAATGAAGATTGCAAGTATACCAAGGTGGTAACAGAACCTGTATACGTCTGTACATGATCATGACCATTGCAGTTGTGATGAAATGATAGCATTGTTTGATCCAATATTTGGATGTAGTTTGGTAAATGTACATTATGTACTCTAAAAAGTCAAAAAATACATTAAAAACAATAAATATAAACTATCCAAAGAGTACATTTTGTTAAACTACATGAAGTAAATGTGATTGATATACAGTATATACATTAAGTAGTCACAGTAATTCTGTGTATTTTGTTTCAATCAATGAACTGGTGTGCTGCTTGGGATTATCTTTGTGGGAAGGGGTTTGGTGGCTGGCTTGGGTGATGACAACTTACTGTATAAAGAAGTTCAAAAAGCATTTTGAGAACTCTTGGTTTGATTGTGACTTGTTAAGAGCTCAATGCAGTCATAACAGAATTACTGTAGCTTATAGATGGCCTATTCTGATTAAATTGAAGAATGGAATGTGCCAGTAAAATCCACACTTTATTCAATTGTGGTCTGATTCATACTACCGGTAATTAGATTTATGTTACAGTTGATGTTTCAATCAATGATTGCATCAATCAAACAAAGTGAGTATACTAGTCAGTGATTGGTCAAGCTTAAGCAGTGATCAAATAAACACAGGATATTACAGTGCCTTAACCCAGTTACCTTAAGTGGGTCAAAGTGTCTTCCCTGGAGCAGTGAAATCATGTAGCCTTTATAAATGAAGAGGACTGGTTTTATGCATGATTCATATGCATGCACACAAACCTGTTTTACATTCATAACAGCTGCACTCCAACATTTTGGGGAACTTTTAGTTGTGAAAAAGAGAATTATCTGGAGTATATCAGAAGACAGCAACATTCCAAATTAATAGCCACTTTATAAATGGTATTAAAGTTAAATTCTGTTATATTACATAAGTATTAAATATGCTACTGCATAACAATTACCAGCCTGCATCAATATTTTTTGTTTTTTGACAAATAAGCTTCAAATGCCAGATACAAATTAATGTACAGTATTTTTATTTCTCCCATGACAGGAGCACTGAAGACTGTGTTGTGCAAGACTTTGTGCATGGGTTGCAGTGCATGAGATTGTTTTACAATGTATTGAATTTTTTATTCACTGGTGAAAAAAACATGAAAAAATAAAAAAATCTCGACCAGCTCACACTACATTTTTCACATGATAATGATGCTAAACTAGTGTAATTTTTATGGGGCCTGAAACTTATAGCATGCTTAATGACAAACTGTGTCAAATCTATACCATAATGGAAACTAAAACTACACCATCTTATGCTGAGTCTGTTGAGACACTGCATTTAATTTGTAAAGCATAATATATGTGAATTTTTGATATCTGTTAGGAAATGCATTGATTAAGTTAGAAATATTCTTTGAAATGAGCTTTATTAGTTGAGAAAATTTTGCTAAATAAATAGGAGGATGATTCCTTGGAAACAGGTGATATAGTCTAGCAGTTTTTTTAAATAACTGTGATGGTTTTTAGCTGCACCATGAATTTCTGTTGCACTTAGACCATTTACACATTTAAGTCATTTTTGCTGATGTACAAGCTTAAATCCATTTTTTTAAATAAGGATAAAAGTTGAGATTGTTAGGAACATGTACAGCACATTTATTACAATAAGTGACTGAATCAAAATAATCAAGCATTACAGTAATTGAAGTGTAACAATGAATGGTAAAAGTAGTTACAGATTTTTCATTATGAATACTGTAGAAGGTGCCCATAAAAATATCACTAATTCTATATTTCTTGTTTCACTCCAGTGAAAGACTGTTACTTGAAATGTTATTATCTCATTCCTTAAGTTTCAGCAGTTCTCTCACCTGTTTAGCTTTTCAAACACATTGTTCATCACTACCTATGTAACACTTGGCATTTTTACCATTGTCTGGTATTGGCCAGAATAAAATGCTTAAGTGAAATTTTTGCTATATGGGCATTAGTGCATAAAAGAAAAATGATCCATTAAAACTAACCAAAGTCTTTTCTGTCTCTTGCAGAAAAATTGCATTTAAAAAGTAGCATGACCATTGAGATGTTTAACTCCTTGTCATATGAATAAAGTGTGTAACTGTTGTGTTTTTAAGGTTGATCCTGATTTAGCTCACCGAATTGTGGAGAATACACGTAGGTATACCAATATTTTTGCTGAAGCAGTGGATGAAATGCTATCTAATTACAAAGAAAGAGAGGTAAGTGTTGAATTGTTTCACTCAACCTCCCAAATTCTTTAGGTTTCCGTAATGTTAAGTAATATACAATATTTGTGATCTGAAGTCATTCCTGGTAATCAATTTTGCCTAGATTCAGCATAAGGATTCATTAGATGTTTATATTGAGCATCGTCTACTTATTGAACGTCAGAATCATCGAGAGGGTGAATTGCGTGATCCTTATAATCAGTACCCACGAGACCTCTTGAGAAGATTGTAAGTACCATTTTAACATTCTGCAAACATTTGCTTCCACTATAACAATTATTTACTATGTAAAGTCAAAGTCACCCATCTGTTTGGGTACAGCTAGTAACTGTATTATAATACTGTAGATGAATTTATTCAGTATATGTTGCACATACAGTACCTGCCAGCTCGATGACAAACAACCAAGAATGTTGCTGCAGAGTTTTTGCTGAGATTTGAACATACAAGGTCACATGAGGAAAGCATGAGATAAATGATAAGTCAGTGAATATCAGATTTTGTCATACAAGATGTGTGATTGCATGTGCACATCTGGGGATTAGCCTTGAATTGTGAAGGCATGCAATCAGTTGCTCACCTCAAACTTAACAGTTGTTCTCAGAATTCATTAAAGACTGATTATTTTAGCTGAAGACCTGACTACTGTACTTCAGGCATCAAAAGGTGGTCATAAAAAGGGACTGTGGAAGTAACAAAATGATAAAGCTGTAGCATGCCAAACATCCTGTGCACTCCTAACAAACTAATGCAACATGATATACCATGGCAGGTGTACTCTGTTAGGATCAAAACATACTATAAGTTGTCAACAGATGGTATGGATTCAACCAGATTTAGAGATGGATTCAACCAGAAACAACACACAACATGTTTGTTTTCTTCTTCAGTTCCCCTGCTTTAAGCATGTGTTGTTACATATTAAGGAGGGGAAGAGATATAAAGTTAACAAACACTACAGCAGGGTGTGCAACCTTTGTTTATGAATGTTGAAAAATGCATTATAACTCAGATATGTTCCAGTGCCTCATAGCAGTGCTGCAAAATACTAAAATGCCTAAAACATTGTTCACAAACTTGTAACCTAATTTGGTAGTTTGTGGTTGTCATAGCTGTATAACTAAGCAGATAGACATTTTGTTTCTTCCTGAGTAAACTGTGACCCTCCATACATATACTGTATATAAACTGTTGTCATGTAGTGAACAAAGCAGTGAGCTATCTGTATCTGTGTGCTTTAACCCTTTTGGGTCTGTACCTGAATTTGGTATTTTGCTCTGGCCAACCCCAGATGATTTCACTCATCAAGGGGTGATGTCTTGGACAAGAACTGGTTAACTAAATCTAAGGAAGTAACTAACCCAAGGACCTTGTACATCACTCAATTGCTGAAACAGCTGCCAAATGTTACAAAGCCACATCAGTGGCCCAAAATATTATTGTTAGAGATTAAATGAGCCCAGTTAGACAAACTTCTGTTGTTTCAATTGCAGTAGAAATGAAACATGAAGTATGAACTCCTGATCATGACCTGAATCCTGGATTTTGTTTATCTTCTTTGGTCATAAAATTAGTTACATGTTACATGTACTGTATCTTTTGCTTCCCATGACTGACAGAAGCATCTAATGTAGAAGGTTAATGAGAGTTTCATTACCTTGATACAGGGAATGGGATTGTAAAATGTATAGTCAAGATCTCTCAATAGTCACATAGTCAGGAAATTTGACCTGACAAAAGCTGCCAAAAAAATTTCAATAAATGTGCAGTCTGAGCCAAATGAAGTCACCTAAGCTTTATGTGCAACACAGTTTTGTTCAAATTGTAGCCAGTAAACTGTGTGATGGTATTTTTAATTGTAAGCATAAAGAATTCCCCAATTTATGTTTCTTTGCAAAGCTAATGTCTATTTTATGCGGGTCAAATTTTTCTTTTGAAAGATCTATTAGTTTTTTGATGATGACATTTTTAGACAAGTGCCTTAAAATGTTCCTCACCGTACTAGAAATGTGATTAATAGTAAAATTAAACGATTCCATTTGGAAGCAAATTGAATCACATTAAGATCTTACAGAGTTCCTTAAAGATTTATGTGGAAAAATGTAAACTTGATTAAGATCCAAGTGTACCTAGCTGTGTGGCGCCAAGCCTCCGCTCCTCTGTGCTTCCTACGGCCGTGATTTATCTTCCCCTTCTCAGGGCTAATATTTAGCTCAGGTTTATATAAATAGGCTAAGTTAGCTAATTTATTTTAGACCTGGGAATCGTTCCGTCTATGGATTGCGGTGGTACGGAAAGAAGAGGGAATATATTATAACCTGACAAATTCCGTCTTGTCTAATTTTGGTATCACATGTCACGTATAGCAGAGATCGACCATAGTTGATAGTCCTATCAATGCAATGTTTGACCTCCTTGTCTAACATTTTCCCGTTCCATTACATTTTACTGACTCTTTTTTTCATCCCCACACCTTTCCTCGATCTTCTTTTTGTCCCTTTCCATCCTTCCAGGGGGCAAACTGCCCCCTCTGTCCCCCACTGGCAGCAGCACATAAAATATATTTTCTGCTGAGTCTTTCTGCGAGAAATTTAGTGCGTGGACAATTACCAGTTTCCTCGTAGTTTTCCAAGCATTTTTCGCCGACAAAAGTGAAGAAAATTCCCACGTAATGATAAAATTTCATAATAGAACTCTGAAAACGTATTCATGTATGTTATGCAACTACAATATTGCTCGACGTTTTCGATGAATAAAATTATTGAAAGGAATGAAAGAGTGGGTGCCCGGGCACCCAGTGCACCCGCCAAAATGCGCCACTGCTACGCATTACTACTTGCAGCTGCTTTGTTTCACAAAAACTGCCGCCCTTATTTCAATCAAAACCTATGCCATCTAAACGTATTTCAATAATTATTACTGAGGTGTCATATTTGGTGTCTCGATTGTTGCAAAATGTAAATAAGCCATTTCAGTCATTCACTTAAATTATATAACAGTATTTTGTTGCTATGGTGGCACTTGATGGATAAAAACGTACCTTTCAACTCATGTAGTCTTTGTTTTTTGAACTTTCGATCTATTTACTTTTTAATGTTGGTGTGAAACCAACCTATTATTTTCCAGCTGTTTAGCAAATGTGACAGAAAATAAAGTACACTTCACATGCGGAGCTGAGACCCATCCTTCCGTATTACTTCGCTTTTCGGCTGTTTCTTCTGTTGGCAATAACGTCAGACGTAAAATAATGCTTACCTTCCCTGCGCTGACTTCTCTTCGACCACGAATTGATTTTTGTTTTTCGTTTCCATATGGATGTATTGGCATCGTCTTTTACCTCACACCTGTTGCTCTAATGTAACGTTCTTGAAAGCATTGATCTGAAAAATGCGCTGAGCTAACAGCAGAGCGTCTTGTTGTGTTGAAATTAACGCAATGCGTCCGGACAAATTTCACTCAAGCACAACGATTTGTATTTTCTAAAGGGCTTACGTGAAGCGATATGAAAGCATTGGGATTAGCGCGATTACTCCATCCTTTAATATCAAAACAGGAGGATAGCATTTTTACTGATTTCCCACTCGGTAGAATATTATATGTGCAAAATAGCATAGGGAGATAGCATTAGACATAGGAAGCACTTCGTGGGACGGTAGGAGGTGTTGAGTATATGACAGCACAACGAAGGTACAACGAGTTGCCACTGTTGAATAATCGCAGACTTCACAACTAGTTTAATTAAAAAATTGTAAAAGAAATTAATGGGAAATCTTTCGATATGAATTTTTTTGAATAGGAACCGATCCTTTTGGTTTTCAACATTTTCCCATTGAGCGAGTGCTTTGTTTTGTCCTTGGTGACTATTTAGGACAATTACTAGATACTGTGTTCATGATTATAATTCCCTGGATGGAATCGTACGTCCTCAGGTAGTGGATCTCAAATCAGAATCTAGTCACCATGAAGTACGTTGATATTCATAACCATGAAACCCATTAGTACGATCTAAATCGTATGGCTAAAACTCCCTCAGCATTCACTCCTCAATTTTGGAACCAATTACCGTTGCGTGCGAAAAAACACAAAAAAACAATGTTATTCGTGAACAATTCTATTATGTTTAGTTTCTAAATCTTATAATTTTTATTGTCCAGTATTTCGTTTTGCGGTTACTATATTTGTTGAATTTTAGACCACATTGTTTGTATATTATTCTTACATTCTTTTGTAAATTAGCCTAATAATTGCACTAACTTGCTTTCATTAACTATTTATAAATCCAAGTATAAATAAAGTTATTAAGTGATTCATTCGGGCCTTCGCTCATTATGGAACAACACTAAAAGAGCTATAAAACTTTTCCGTCTGTCAGTTTAACTAGGCTTAATTCAGTTCGTTATGTCGCTGGAGAACTCCTTATCTTGTTGGAATCGTGTTCAATCTTTCCCCCTATTTTTTAATGCTTGAAAGAATTCAATTCGGGGGCGCTCAATTTCTGCAACTTTCGTATAAATTTAATGGAAAATCTTTTCATGTGCATTCAGTTACTCGTTAATTTTGTTACCATAGTAATCCTGTTTGCTATAGTATTTTTAACCCTGTCCTTACCACGATTAGATATGCCTGTCGACTAAACCCTTCGTAGAAGAATGGACTTTAAAGTCCCGATTAATAGTGTACACTAGTTCGACTGATGCACTCTGATGTGCGGTATAAGCGGTGGTCTCAAATGTCTAATTCTAGGATATTATGAATGTTGTGCTGTAATAAAATGCATGTGCTAGCAGAGTTATGCGTGACAGACGATACGCGAATATTCGTCAAAACTCAAATCCACTGTAAGTTCCCGAATCCCAGTCGGGAATGGATCCCATCCATAGGCGTACGGGGGGGGCAACTGCCCCCAAATCTGGAGAAGACCAGATTCGGGCAAATAGCTCAGGTAGAATTGGGAAAAATAAATTTCTAAGCGTGATTAAAACAGAAAAATTTTCAAAAATCGGTGACGATGAACAAGAGTCTGGATATTAGTGTGCATTCAGGTTGCCATATATATACCGTGTGCAGTATGTAATTCTTATTCCTAGGTTTTTTCTAACTAAACATTCGAGCAGAGCGATTCGGGCAAATGATTAGGGCCCGTACGCCTATGATCCCGTCATAACCTTAACATGCTGTTATTGTCCCGTTCAATTAATGTAATAAACTTTGTAAGACGGACTTTTTAATGAAATGTACAATCATAAATCTTGCTGTAATTGGAATTCCTCATTATTGCATCATTCGCAACAGATAGAAAAAATACACCTATAGGAGTTGAAATGAATTCATCGTTTAATTCACCTCACAATATATATAAGATTTCTTGGTATTACCTAAGGTTATTCCCTGGTAATAACTTGTCACCTAAATAATTTCCATGAAGTATTGAGGAATATCGAGCAAACATCTGTTAATTTGAATGCTGGTTATCGTACAACATTTCAATCATAAATGAAGTAAGCTAGGTGTTAATTGATGGAAGTAGTTTGTGTTGCTCATTTGCAAATGCTTTGCGTATGGTTGATGTAGTGAAATCCACTTCAAACACCCTTCTGCACAGAAGCCTTTACCAGTCCGTGATGTGAATGCTTCAAGTATTGGTAAACTGGTGTGTGTACGCGGAATAGTGACCAGGTGTACAGAAGTCAAACCAGTAGTTCAAGTGGCAACGTACACTTGTGATAGATGTGGTGCCGAATCTTATCAAACGGTACGTCCTGTTCCCGTTGTTTATTAAATTTAAAGTGCATTGAAGGTCTTCTTGAGCGCTTTCCTCAAAGGACGGTTAGCTGCTAATCCAGGACTATTAGTTAACCTGTTCTTTTAGTATATTTTGGCTCGAAAGTAAAGTTCAAATTTCAATGTGTGAAATCTTTTTGAACGAGCCAAAGTCTTTCGAAGACAATTTCAACAATCGGACGTCGGAAGATGGATAAAAAAAGAACATCCTTCATTTGGAGCGCCCAAATAATCACCATTTTTGAGAGTGCAGAAGCTAGATAGGTTTCGATGTATTTCTTGAGCAGACAGATGTTTCCTTTTTGAGAATTTCAACAGGTACTCAAAAATCAGTTTAACTAGTATTTTCTATAATATTAGTTAAGTCATTATTAAATAACTCTTATTCAGTATTTTGCTAGATTGTACTATAGTATGTGGGGACGAATAAAAGTATTATAGATTTGGATGCGAAAATTAAAGGAAAGGTTTTGATGGTTCTTTTAACTCTTTCCAGTCCGTATCCGACGTTTCTATTTTACTCTGGCTTACGCCAGACCATTGTACTCGTCAACGGTTGGCGTCTGGGATTGGAAGCGTGTAGTATTCTTAATGGTCACGTCATTCTTAAACTTCCACCCAAATCTTTGTCTCAGTTACGACACTACTAGTATGGCCGTGAGATGCCAATTTGTGACCCTCGCAACTCCTTACGAAACGACTTGATAGCCTTATTGCTTCGTTTGGCCACAAACGACTTTTCCCCTGCAAATAAAAGAGATTATAAATAATCAAAAGATTGATCTTCTTCCACCATTTGGAGCCGTTGACCGTTTATGCCACGCCTTTTAAATTTTTTATTTACTTCGTAGGTGACCTCGTCTTCGTTTATGCCTTTACTGATGTGTCCAAGCAAAGAATGTCACACGAACAAGTTAGTCTTCCAGGATGATTTATTTATTATAGTTATATATCGTGCGGTAAGCAAGGCTGACGTAACCGCACACTAAAAACACGAAGATCTCGTTTTTGAGCTACAGACATCATACTTGTATTTCGTTTTGGACTTAATCTTATTTACAAGTGTTTATACAAAATCAAACTTCCAGACCTGAAAAAATAAGTGTCTGTTGTTCTCATATATTTCCATTTTTGAAATTTATAATTAACGGGAATATCTTGACCACAAAATTCAATTCGAAAAATATCGCTGATATGTGGCCTACGAGTGAGAGAGGGGAGACTCTTGAAGTTTTAGTGTTCACTATCTCGATGTACAGAACTGAGGAGGTAACGAGTTTTCCATGTATATCACTGCCGCTTTTGCTACTGAGGATGATGTTTGACATTTGCCGTTTTTACGACGTAGAGAAAAGAGAAGAGGCTTTCTTTTTTGAAGTTCATTGTACTTGAATCTTGAGCCGTATGATTTTCGAATTGGGTTCTGGCGTTGAGAGTGCCCATTTAAGATTTGCAGTAATTTGTCACCCGCAATGTGCAGTCTTGCCCCTGGCACCAATCATAGTGAATTAAATAATTCGTAGAAGGTTATTGGCAGTTAAATTTTTCAGAAGTATCAAGAAAAAAAATAAAACCAAAATGTTATATTGTGCAATGTAGGTCTGGCGGGAGGCTTTATTTACAAACAAGGGGTTCAAAGTTCCAGAAATGTCAAGAACTTAAGGTACAAGAACACAGTGATCAAGTTCCTGTTGGAAACATCCCACGCTCATTGACCATTATGGCAAAAGGAGAACTAACCAGGCTTGCAGTTCCAGGGGATCATGTCTGTGTCACCGGGATTTTTTTACCAATGATGAAGACTGGTTTTAAACGAATGACCCAAGGTCTTATGGCAGACACCTTTTTAGAAGCCCATGTATGTATGAATGTATGAAGCCCTGAATTAATAGTAATGTCTTCTACTGGTCAATGCTTAGCTTTTCGTAGATTGACCCCAACCAGACCTCTTGAAATTTTACCCCAGGAAGCACCAGTTGAATTCACTTTAGAAGGGGAGACATTTTGGTAGGCTTGTGGTTTAAATAATTAAAAGCAATATGCGCTAAAATTGTGTATCAAAAGGTGGTATGTTTGTGTGTGTGGTATGCACATATTTATTCGGCACGTATTAAGTTACGTTTATTAAAATTGTTTAAGATGTTCGAACGTATTTAGTTTCTCAGACATTCACACGTTGCTAAGGAAGATGAGAATGAAAATAAATACTAATAACGCTTCAGCGTTTTAAGACGTGGGAGAGTTTACGTGGTATATGTGTGTAAAGCTCCATTGTTTGATGACATTATTGCAATGTTATTATGACGTAATAATATAATTTTATTAAAACTATAAGATACATTTTTTTCAAGTGTGACCACAATCTGGACTTTCGTCCCACTAAAGTGCCTGAGATATCCCCTTTCTACTTGCTTGTGTGAAAAATGACTTAAAAATATGTTAAACCTGTATCGACCTCGTTAATAATCTCATGCGTCGTTTTTGATAGATAGCAGCTCCCGGTCAAATAACTTTGAAATATAGTATAATATTAATAATGGCGAAAATAATAGAATTTTTTCAAGTTTACCGATGACGTTATGTTGACGTTACCATATTCCATCACTACGCGAAGAAGCTTATACTACATATTCCACGTGTACAATACCTTTGTCATTCCCTAAATCATTAATCTCTAGTTGAAAAAAGTTGGCTGTTGAAATGAGGTGTCCTTAGCAACTGTAGCATAGCAACCGAATACGCCTAGGCACCCGTCGACCTAGTTCACACTAAGGACAGTAAGACATAAAGAATTGAAAATAAAAACTTAAAATATCGGGTTTTTTCTCATGTCATTATTTCAATGTTATTATGCTCCTGCTGTGGCGTTAAGTTGCCTTGTTCACACTGTCGACATAGCAGGAACTGTGTATTTTGGCTTTTCGTAACCGATTCATTGAGTGGTTATGTCGCTTTGTGTTTACCAGGCTTCAAACTACCCATCCATCTCTTAGGAATAGTAGCCGTTTACATTCAATCACATATAATAGAATCTATATATAGGTGAAAGTAAATTTTCGAGAGTCGGAATCTTACATGTTAAAACCCAACCAGGACCAGTTGTGAAAAATGGAACTCTTGGTCCTTCGGCTAATAATTGAACCCCCGACCGTGCCAAACCAGTGCAGCCCTGTATGGCAAGCCAAACTGGACATAAGTGTATCGAGAACTGTAGGCGGTAGTTCAAAATAGCAAGCGATAATCGAGAACGGTAATTGACAGTCGAGAACTTTAGTACAAACGATAATCGAAAACAGCAAGCGATAGTCGAGAACTGAAAGCGGTGGTAGAGAACTGCATGCGACCGTCGAGAACAACAAGCGATAGTCGAGATTTCCGACTGTGGTTTTGACCAGCGGTTAGACATAACATGTGATATGATGTTCTTTATACGCTCTCAAGCTATTCTTTTCACAAGGGAAAGAGCTCGCCTCGCGTTTATGGAGAATGACCATAAAGTATCAGAATGCAAGTTTACAAAAGGCCAACCAGAAACGCTGGTTGAATCAACGATAATGGAGGCATTTAGAGATAAAATCTAGCAATTCACTGTTCTCTAGGAAGTTGTAGAGTGCAGACATGACTCTGTTCACTTCCGCCCACAATCGCTCTATTCGCAGATTGTGGACACTCCTTCCAGCAACAAAACTGCCTCTCCTTGTACCTCTGTTGTTGATCATATACCGTACCACATCTACATTCTCCACCCATGGTCATCTCGTACTCTAGACGGTAAACCAAATTCCTGTACTTCACTTTCAAACAATTCTAGGATAGTAGAAGACCTGTTATTTGTGTAACACTGCAAATAAATAACTGCTCTGCTGAAGCCATCTATACAACCATGGACAACTAATCTTCATGATATCAACGTGTGGTTTGAGTTGATATGCCACAGATGATTGGAACCATGGACATTGTACACACGGCGACAAATCGCGTATCTCTTACGTATACTAGCTTCTACCAATGCCATAAACCCTCTTAAGGCTCTCTCTAACTCGTGGTCTTTGGACATTAACATGTCTGCTTTTCAAACTGCCTCTGATATGACTCACCACTGCATGGTGTCAACTCAACTTGTCCAGGACACTGTCAGATATTTCTGTAAAACTGGACTCAATTCCTAATTCTGTTCTTCTCTGAAGAGTTCGGTCTGACACACCAAGAAATTCTGCAGTGCTTCTGTTCGTTCCTGTTTCTCTCAGCTGTTCGATCTGGGCTTTAATTGGTAATATCGAAGGCAGGTCTTCCCCCGGTGCTGGGTAACAGGGACGTGACTTCCCTCATTTTTTCGGTATGACATGTTTCAGCGATCTCAAACAGCCTTTTTTTGCTCTTTCTCCATGGCAGTTATTAAATCCGTCAGTAATGCTGCCAAAGAAGTCCTGTTGAGAAGAAGTCCTATGGCAACAACAATAGAAATATAGCTTTTCATTTTGTTCTTGCAGTGTTCTGCGCCTGTCGGGTCCTAGTTACGTAAGGACCGCTGACTTCGGTCAAATAGGACGTTGAGAGAAACAAGGAAATCTCGAAGCTCTTCTACATCGGGCGCCATGTTTCAAATCGTGTTCATGATGACAAATGAAGATGGGTCTACGATAATGACATACCGGCCGACGACCATACGGTGATTTATGTGGTGATTTACCAACACGTCCCGAAATATGCTGTACAAACCCGCTGATCAAAGCCACAGTCGGAAATCTCGACTATCCTTAAAATTTTGTTGACCATCATTTGTAGTTCTTGACGGTCGCATACAGTTCTCGACTAATGCTTTTAGTTCTCGATTATCGCTTTCACTTCTCGACTATCGCTTGCTGTTTTCGACTATCGTTTGCACTATAGTTCTCGACTATCAGTCACTGTTCTCGATTATCGCTTGCTATTCTAAACTACCGCCTACAGTTCTCGATACACTTATGTCCAGTTTCGCTTGCCATAGTCCTGCATCAGCTGCGCTCCGAAAGCAGTTGCGGAGAGTGTGGTCCCGAGTTCTGTATTTAAATAGATGGTAACACTAATGAAGTAAAGGGTTTATCAAAGGAATACCGGACATTTATACTCGACAAGTTGAAATGGAGTCTAATTTAGGTGAGAATGAACTTTCAAGTGTCAGAATCATACATTTAGTAAGTAAATAAAGTCTTTATTTACCGAGGGTAACACTAATAAACTGGGTAACACTAATAAACTGGTGGCCCTCTAGTACAAGATAACATCCAAAATACGAATATATTACAACAAATAAATTTACTATATAGGCTATTTACTATATAGGCTTTACTATAGACATTGTTTTATCCTGTTTAAAACACCGATACGCTGAGAGATTTTTTTACACATTTTATCAACATGATTTACAAAACTAAGGAGCTGTCAATCTCCAGGCCAACACCTAACCAGCACTAGCTACAAATAATGTAACTCTTTGGTTGGATGTCGAACCCACCAAAGTTCAATCTCTGCAGGTTTTTAGCCCATGACTGACTGTAGTCCAGTAATATAAGCTGAATGGAACCTAAAGATGACACACGATGAAAAAGCAGAAAGAAAGTCTTTGGCTTCATTGGTACAGTTCTAAGCTGAGAGAGTCTGAAACTTGTATAGTTTTAGCTTGAACAAAACAATCTTACATTTTTCGCTTTAAATTTCGATAAAACTAAATGATGTTGAAATTAAAATTGACTGGTAGTTTTATGGAGCTTGTATTTATTTCTCATAGCTGACGTAGTATCATGCTGTAGACATAGTACACTACATTTAAAATGTGTACAATTCAAGCCCCGCCAGTTTTGGTGTGATAAAAAAGCCAGTTGCAGACCTACTGATAAGGTATTGCCTATACAACCTTTATTCCTCATTGTTTAATGGATTGGGAGCCAGGTTTTTTTCATTATTTGTAAAGAACTTAGGTTAGAGTGGAGGTCTGGGTCGAACACATGGAATACATGTAACAACAAGAGGGGAATGGTGCGAAGGCATCGAGGAATAATGCAATGTTTACGTTCATATTAACTGTATTCTTTTTTATTTAATTTTATAAAATACATCATTAAATGAACGCTTAAAGTGACTATTCATTACACTATTCCCTCTCGTGAATATATTATTGACAGGTTATGCAATTGCCAGTGCCTGAAATGGTGGCTACTGGTACATTCTATAGATGGTTTTGTTTGTATCTTTGCAAGCTGGCTCCTTTTTTATTGAAATAACCCGAATTGCCAGATCAGATTTCTCTTCACGTGGAAAATCGGATCGTGTGAACACGTTTAACGTGGCTCGCACGGTTTTACTAGCTTTTCATTCACCATATTGTCTTTGGACGTAACTCTGGAATGGTTATGGTTGACTACTACTATACTATTTGGTATAGAAGGAAATCTAGGATGGACGTTTAAGCTGGTAGGCTCATACAGAAGATTTTCCCTGTTGCCATGGCAACAACAGTAATTGAAAACTATCTCGAAAAATTTTTAGTATAGGGAAAAACCCAGTCATTAACTGTTTTTCATGAGTTGCACCAAGCTTTCCGTAAAAGTGACTTAACACCCAATATTAACATGTAAATTCTAAAAGCAAATGGTGTGTTTAGTGTACAACACAAAATATCACGGAATTGCTGTTTAATTTGATATTTTAAGATTTGTCGAAAGAATAATGCGAACAATACCAAAAAAAATTTTCCAGTTTCTGCAAATCTTAAAGAAAATTTTCCTCTAATTTGAAGACCCATCTACATAGTACGATCGTCGCGTACGTTTCTTGACCCCTATTGTATGAAATTATCTCGTTAGAGCACAAGACTACCACGAATGTTACAAAACGATCTTAAAACTCTCGAGTTGGGACTAGATAATAGACAGGACGAACAATTTGTTGAAACATTCGTATTGTGTAGATCAGCTTTCACAAAACTGAATTTTCGAGGTTGTTACCAGTCATAATTGATGCTATAAAAACACAGGAAATCCTTGTCGCTTACCTGGCCTGCAAAAGTTTGGTATGACGGGCGGTGACCACTCCAGCCTTACGTTCAAGGAGAGCAAAAACTAGTAAGACTGTGGCTGTACATGCTTACTAATTAATTCTTTTTTAACTGTCCAAGTGATCGAGTTTTACTTGAAACTTCGGTGTTTTTTTACAGTCCTTAAACGTCTGTTGAGTAACAGGACTACTTTTATAGCGTATCGAGTTTCTGCAGGTAGATCATTCCTGTTTTTTCTTTACCATTCTTATATATTTCCATTAGAGAATTGTAAAGATGAACAAAACTGAAGATGAGGAGCTGGATGAGGAACAATTGAGTGATGAAGAAATTCTGAGCTTGTCCGAAGGTAAACAACGTAAAGCAGAATTTTAATTGACCGTTTAACCTTAATGAGTGATTGCGAGATTCTGTAACGGCTGACGTACACAAGCTTGACATTTTCTTGAGTTATAAAGATTTGTTTTGTTAACGAGATTCCTTTTTACAATTTACTGGATTGACCAGTCTTACTGTGCAAATAGAAAACACACCAAATATCTCGTGAACCCCAGTATCATCATAAGTTACGTGTAGTTGCACATACCGTTTCTGGTGTGCTCCTTGTGTATTAATTGGGTATTGTGCACCTTTTTGTCCAGAGCCCGACTTTTATGAGAAGTTAGCATATTCGCTGGCACCTGAAATTTATGGTCACGAAGATATCAAGAAGGCATTATTGTTGTTGTTGGTCGGTGGTGTGGATAGGTCTCCTGAGGGAATGAAGATCAGAGGTATAGTGTTATAGCATTGAGTAGTGTGTTAATTATAAGATTCGAGTGAACAGTCGAGTTACCGGCCTTATGTACCTCATTTGCACTTTTTTTCGCATTATTAAATTTTGCGAATTTCGTTGATTATTGGTTGTGTACATATAATGAAAGAATTGTGAAACTTAGACCCATGAATATCAGGTTCGTTGGTAGTAGAATTAGTAACAAGACGCTTGCTAGTCGAAGTTAACCGCTGCTGAGACCGAAGGAACACCAGACACTACAAACACCACAAGCAGTCTCTCAACATTGCACTAACCCGGACGATCAACTTTCACCACCACGTACGTTTGCTATTACAAATACCATTTTTTGGTCAATACCCAAGTTAATTCCCTTACCTACCGTGCGAAGGCCGGAGCGATGTTGGGTACTAATCTCGACACGCGTGGAGTCTGTGTACACGCGTGGTGACTAGGGGGAAAATTCTGCAGTGCGCACCCATGTTTCTATATAGGTTAAATCTTCGTGGATTGCGGTGATTCCAGTTCACTTAACTATGCGGTACGAGTGCAAACTCGGGGACAGGTAGGGACCAAATGTTAGGTTCGGGTAATAGGAAATTGACTTGGTCTCGTTATATTAAGGAATGAAAAGTGTGTGTACGAGCAAGTACAGAGAGGTAGTTATTCGAGTTGATTACTTCGCACTGCTTGCAGCAATGTGATCTGTTCGTCGCACCGTTAATTCTTTTTTGGTCCGTGCCCGACTTTTAAAATTTAACTCTGGCTAACGCCAAACGATTTCACTCGTCAAGTGGAGACGTCTCGGACCGAAGGGAGTCAAGAATATCTAAATTATTTTAATGAGTGATCTGTTCTATTGTGAAAAAGATTCTTGGATTTATTCAAACTCTCGTGTGTTTTACAGGAAACATTAACGTCTTACTGATGGGAGATCCCGGTGTAGCAAAAAGTCAGTTATTGTCGTACATTGACCGACTGGCAGCAAGAAGTAAGTTTTATAGCTGACAACACATGTTTTAAAATCCTTGTGAACGCTTTTAAGCTGTCCACCTCGTTTCTAATGTTCGGTTTTCGTTTTCATTCTGTTTTGGGTTTACGGTTTTGCAAATCGAATATTCGCTTCCACCGAATAGTGAAAATAATGCGAATATTCAAAACTCGTACAACATAACTTCATGAATGACCAGACATGTCACTCATTGTAAATAGTCAGAATGGAAGATTTATGTGACTGAAATAACGCTGACTGATTGTTGGAATGAATAAAAGTATGTATTAACCCATGCTTATAATAAGGTAAATCCAAATTCGGTTGTTTAAACAATGTTTGGATACTTCTGGCATTTATTTCATGGAATATGACATTTGTCAACCACTCCCTAATCCCGACACATCCCGGAAAAATTGAAACCGAATGTTCGAAGATGTGAAATACGGAAGCTGGACAGCCCTAAACGCGTTACTTCTTGTCAACAGTGGCTAGTATATTATAAATTTATTGTGGATTTACAATGAATTTGCGATTGGTGAACCTTGGCTGATTTTATATTTTATGGTTGATAAAAAACTTGTGTGTATTACTAGTAATAAGCTGTGAAGGACAGCCGGCAATCTGGCTGGGCTACCCACAATGGTCTTTGCACATTACTATATGTGAAGCACTGGACCAGTTTTGACTCTCGAACACGTGGTTAACCTAAGTTACATTTTCCGCACCAGCTCTGAGGTGGGTCACCTTTCTACAGACTCACAATTTCCCTTCACTTTTCAGTTTCGTGTTAACATGCCTAAGTGCAATATTATGAGTACGTAGTAGATACTACATCATTCGATGCGTCAATTTTGTTTATTTATTCACCCCAACGAGAAGTCGGCAAGGCAATGCCTTTGTCCCCTGAAGCATTCGATGTTAATATTCTTGTGGAGAACATGTTTGGGATTTGGCTTCATTCATTTGTTCAGACGAGGTAACCTAACCCACAGACCGAAATGCCGTCACTATATATGCGCAGGAGAAATGAGGGTCAATATATATATATATTTTTAGGAAATTTATAAGAAATGTAATGTGGTGAAAAGTTTTGTTTTTGTTCCATATAGGTCAGTACACAACTGGTCGTGGCTCGTCAGGCGTTGGTTTAACAGCTGCTGTAACCAGAGATCCAGTAACTGGTGAAATGGTTCTTGGTAAGTTTTATTCGAATCAACATCTGAGTGTATAGAAAATCTGAAATTCGTTGATTTCGGGAAAGCAGGTCATTTCTATGAAATCTTCTTTACACTTACGAATTTTTTTTTTCCGTTGAAAATTTTTTGGTAGTTTGACGAAAGATATTAGTCTTGTGTACGTTCGTGTAACCATTTCAAATATTTACCTGGCAAGGATACATGGAATGCATACATTTTACCTTCAATCGGTAGAAAAATTGGGCGTGTCATCGGGTCGATATTTTTACTCTACCAGCAAAACATCGGGTCGGCAAATGTAACCGTCGTACGGTGATCAGTGGTTTTTATCGATATTAATTTTTCAAACTGGTTATCATGAATCTTTCGTCGTCGACGCCTAAAATTTAACTAAGGAATTTTCGAAAACCACACCCTTTGACAGTTTTAAAACAATACAAGAAAAAACATAACTTGAAAAGAAGCTTATTGAAAACTCAAGACATGTGTCAAAGTCAGGAAAAAATTCAGTTGGTGATATTTCGTTTTTATGTCAAAGCTTTTGTCTACAGTCAGCTAGATTGTTTTGCGGTATGGATCTTATCCAGAAATGGCGACTTATTTAATATTCTTTTGAGGGCATAAATTAGTTTCCTAGCCTCGTTCTCTACGAAATTTGAAAAAAATCGTGCCATCCAATGAGGTCGGGAGCTTACTTACTGTATATGCGTACAAGAGAATATAAAATGAGGCAACATTTATGAGTAGGGCTTTAGAAGTCAATTTTACTATCTATAACCTCTACTGGAAATTTCATATGCAGTTAAGCACTTGGACTAATTCAAGTTTTTAGACCGGCTCATGCGATTAGGTTTATTATTTTTAACCCTTGGTGACACTTCAACAACCGCATTATTATGCGTATCATTGAGGGATCTAAAGAGGCGTCTACAAGAAAACGCTACTGTCTAAGTGACCAAGTCAACAAATACACTTGAAAAATATTAAAAAATTAGTATGCTTAGTATTCGCTAATTATATGGAGAGAGAAAGAGTGGTTGCTGAACTGGTACAGCCTCGGTCACACTGCGCAACGATTACGATAGGATAACAATAAAGAAATTCGTTCGCCTATAAAATGTCAGTAAGCGGTCACACTGCAAAGATAACGATAAAATTATCATTGAACGATAACAATAAAGATTTTAAAATCGCCCACCGGGGCGAATTTCTTTTCAGTTGGACGATAACGATAGAATTTTTAGCCAATCAAAATTCTCCTTTGTTAGGCCGCCTAAACTGTGTCCATTGTTTCTTGTCACCATTTTCCAACAGACTTAATGTCTCATTAAAATTGATACCATCACATTCTAAAATGATCATGGAGTTACCTTCATATGAAGTTAGTTCTCTTAAGTATGAAATTCGTCCAACAGAGGCCTCTGTTTGTTTATATTATGAACCCGACTATGTCTAGTTTTCTTCTTTCTCTGCTGCCTTCTCTTTAACTGCTATGAAAGAAGCAGTTTTGCTTCTGCGCCCGTCAGCTCATGATTGCTTAGCGCTAGTACAATTTGAGTCTGAGGACGTGTTTTTCGGCTGCCACGTGGACGATCGAATTGATTTTATTGTTGAAATGTGAACACGTGGATAATATCGTTTATCACTTGGTCTGATGATGACTCTGAAATAGAGCCGAAATATTCCCGTTTTCAACTTGTCTGTTTCTTGTTCTAAACTTGAATATCAAGTCACAAGATGACATTTTTCGGTCTGTGTTTTATTCTTTACTTTTTCAAATTGTCCTCTGGTTGTGGTTTTTTATCGTTTATCGTCATCGTTGTGCAGTGTAACCGGGCCTTAATTGTTTCTTATAAGTTCTGGGCCATCAGGCCATCGTTATTTTCTCACGAAAGACCATGTCCAAAACTAGTTGGGAGATCGTCTAGAACTTTTTTTCATTTAGTAGTCGGTAGTGGTCGCCATGTATCATCATTTATGAGTCAAATAAATATTAATTCGAGTTCTACAACACTTTCAATGTATTCTGTTTGAAGTAGTGACTCTATTGCATATATTTATCTTTAGCAAGTTGTTTTAATTTTGCGTAAAACAATCACGGAAATTGATTTTAAAACTATCAGGGGAAGTCCATATCCCCATGAAGAATTACTCCGATGTTTGGCCCCTCCCTGGCCGGTGAACAGCCGCTGCTTACCTCGCGGTGGTGAATTGCAGTGGGTTGAAACTGATTTATGTTGTTGTAGACAGTATGGATCTTCCCAGGTATTGTGGAAAGGTATCTGAGGGGCCCTTTAGATCATTAATATTTAAAAGTTGTTGCTCAGAACAATGAAAAACAGGACAGTTTGGTTTTCAAAACAAAGAAAAAGACAAAGCACCAGATTTGTCTTGCTGTCTCATGATACTGTTATACAAATCGTTTTTGGCGCAGCTGCAAATGCCCCATTGTTGTTTAATCTTAATAAACCATATTTCACAATTCAGAGTGTTTCACAATTTACCAAACGCGAAGAATTGCAACAGGACTAATTGTTCAGAAAAACCCAAGAAACTTGGCTGACCGGCCTGACCCTATTACAAGTCACGATTAAATCATAAAAAGAGTAGCTGAAAAGAAAGACAAATACCAGGAAACAAATTAACCATTTATAATAAACTTAATAATGAACCTTACTAGTAGGTACTATTTATGTGTCGCCTGAAACTGAGACCATGGTTTGAGGTCTATAAAAGTTGACTCGAAAAATAAACTCGTCTTGAGAACCCAATATGACTCCATACGAATCATCATCAGCTCTCTGAGTGGAAAGATATATTTCGCCTTAATAGTAGCAATTGAAAAAAACAAGTATAAAATAATTATCGAACTATTCAGGCATTCTATGGTGGTGTGGAAGATTAAATTCATCTTCGTCTCAAGTGATTGCATGAACATGCCGAAGTTAACATATTGGTGAGCATGAGACTCTTTCGGGTATATCAGGAAACCGTAACTGTTTTTCTCATTTTTCTGCTTGTCGATATAACTTCAAATGACTGCCTAGACTCCACCCTCAGACAACTGACCGAATAATGAATGGAAATTCGTGCTGTTTATAAACGCTTCCCACCCAGGCTCAGAAGTACGTGCTGGGGTTCAACACGTGACTGAATTGTAAAGACCTGGTGTAATGATATGTAATCAATTAGTCGTCAATACATTTAACGATAAATTGGAGACATGGCATGCTAAACGTCTTGTTTCGCCATTAGCCTTTATTTTTGTTTTCGAGATGACCTGTTATTTCCATCACGTTTCTTGGTGGTTACAGTTCTGCTGGACGTTCTATAAAACTGTTGCGGTTGTTTTGGTTGTCCGTTCTGCCAAGAAGTTGAAACAAAAATATTTTCGATTGTTTTTAGAGGGAGGCGCACTTGTTCTAGCAGATCAGGGAATATGTTGTATTGATGAGTTTGATAAGATGATGGATGGTGATCGAACGGCTATTCATGAAGTCATGGAGCAGCAAACAGTTTCTATTGCTAAGGTTGGTTGTTCTACAGTGTACTGTTTTGGAACTGAAGACCCTGTCTCAATGTCTTCCTCTTTCGCGGAGCTGGGAGAGGGAAACTCTTACTCGAAACTTGATAATGGATACTAAAGTCCGTAACACAAAACTTTAAGCTGAACCAGTAAAACCTCAAAAAGCGATTGGACAACTTATTTTAATAGCTAGTGTCAATATTAGACTCTGCACCGTGATATGTCAGATGTATAGCTTAATTTGCGGAGAATGAACTATGAACTGAATGCATTGTAGCTCACCAGATCCACAAAGTTGCTGATTGGGTTCCCGTCAGGAACTCTTTTACTCGGTGAAGAAGTGATTTGATGATATGCACTCGTACGTATGTACCACAGCGGTTAGAGCACGATTAATTTTTCTCAAGATTTACACTGGTATGATGTTTGTATGAGGTGTTGACCGACCAAGAGATTGATAAATATTCCAATCTTCAATTTAGGCTGGAATTTTAACGACATTGAATGCAAGAGTATCTATCCTAGCGGCTGCAAATCCTGCGTACGGCCGTTATAATCCTAAGAAATCAGCTGAACAGAATATTCAATTACCCGCTGCTTTACTGTCAAGATTTGATATTCTTTGGTTAATCCAAGACAAACCTGATCGGGATAATGATTTAAGGTAAAAGATAACTGATTGCATTAACAATTGAAATATTTCGTGACAGACTACACGTGGTCGCCGTTAGACTTGAATACCTTAAATTTTGCCCAAGCTTGAATTTACCTAGATTTTGCTGCGTTTTTCCTTCAAAGCTTTATATTTTTGTTTCAGACTTGCTCAGCACATTACGTACGTCCACCAACATTCATCACACCCACCAACGCAGTTCCAACCTCTGGATATGAATTTAATGAGGTAAATATTAGGCTTTTATATCAGACCTTCGTCGTAAAACTGCTGTTTCCCAATATTCACGCTCGTTAGTTGTGTGAATTACGTAATGTATTTAGTCCTTGTGGGGATAGCATTAAAATAAATAACCCGGTTCCCTATTTTTAAGGAATTATTTTTTCCGTTTTCATGTGTGCAGACGTATCTCCTTACAATTTCATTCGCACCGTCCTATCACGTTCACCAACTATGCTACAATTTAAATATCGTATTCAAATGTTTAAAAACTGCTTCGTTTTTTTGATCCATTATTTATCTAAGTCAGAAACCCAGTGGCACATCATTTTGGTCACAAATGCGAAGATTGATGGAGTATTAATCTTCGGTTACGTGAAGTTGTAGTGAAATTATTGGCTGTTAACTAAACATAGAGTAAAATTGTCTCAAAATCACTACGTTTATTACACAGTATTTTCGTTGGTCGTAGGAATGGATCGTTTTCGCTAAGATCACGCGATTGATAAAAATATATTTCAAAGCGATGGTGTATATCTTGTGTACTGAACATGGAAGGGTTGGAAATACATGTACCAAAAGCCAAAATTTTGGCGCAATAGAAACTGATCAATGGAGAAATGTGAATGTCAAAAATTTACTGAATTTTAGTGGGTCCCCATGTTGGTCGTGATACTTTGGTATACCAAGATGGCTGCTAAAAAAATACAGCACAAAAGGAGCCAAGTCTTAACTCTTAAAACAAAATATTAGTTTTTGCTTGAAAATGCTCTGGGAATATTTGGTAGTCAAGCCAAGTATGTCCAGGTGAGTGGGCAAAATAAACTTTCACGACACTCCAGAAGCACGCTGAGCTTTGCTGTCAAAATTCAAAACTGCTACTCAGGAAGGAGTTATTTTTCGACTAACCTGAAATATTAATCATTATGTCTGTCTGAAAAACATGTGAAAGGAACAGCTTTGCAAGATTTGTGGTTTAGATTTTAGGTTCTCACGACATCGTTCTGAAGGTCATCTGTGTCATTTGGTTTTCGGCGTTATGCTGTTCTAATTGGGTATATCAGCGTTTTCACATCATTTTTTAAATATGATGATAAAAGTTTAATTTTTGTTTCCCTTATTCTTTCTATTAATGTTCGATTTATAGACGTTATATCACGGCATGCAAAGAAAAACAACCAGTGATTCCCGAGAATTTGACTGACTATATCGTTGGTGCATACGTTGAAATGAGGAAAGAAGCAAGAAGTAACCGTGAATCAACATTTACCTCACCAAGGACACTTCTTGCAATCTTACGTTTAGCAACTGCGCTGGTGAGTTCAGAATATTTTTTTCAATTTTCGAATACTATAAACAAACATTTTCCTGTGAACCATCAGTCCTACGTATTGTAAAATAACCTCGAAGTAATAAAGAATTGCTTTAGCTTTTCAATTTCTCACTTCGCCCTTGAGATACTGTACTTTAATTTATTTGATATGTAAAGTAAGAAGCTCTTTTTCGTCAATTTGTTGGAACCCGTTGTTGACTTCCAAGAAAATTTAGTGCATCTTTGAAATGAGTCATAGAAATCTCTTGAAACAACCCGCCTTGCTGAGATTCACGGAACTAAATAATATTAAAGAAAATTGTGTATCGAAAATTGTGTATTGTGTAAAATAAGAAATGCTAATTTTTAGTCAAATCAGCGTCATACCTCATATTCAAATATTACATGCTTTGGCTTCGTGCCGCAGACAGCAAATAATTTTTGGAGGGAGCGATTTGGTAACTGATATCCTGTAGACGACATGGCATTTTTGGTCTAGTGTAGACGGAGAAGAAATAATAAAGCCCAGCAAAAAACACGCAAAATAGGCATATTAAAGGTTTAAAATGTATTTCTAACGTTTCGTTGCTACACGCAACATCCTCAGAGAATGAATGAAAAACTATATTACAAGGTGATGATATATAATGGTATGTAACATGATAAGTAAACGAGATATTGGCGTAGGAGCGGAAGTGGGAAGGGCACAAGGAAACAGCAGACTGAGATGTAATGGAAGGGTCGAGAAACGAAAGGTCTTAAAATAAAGAAAGTGGAAAAGAGCCCATGTTGGCATTAAGCGATGGATTAAGTTTGCGGATAAGCAGACTTTCTCTGACGAGAAGTTCAGAGTTGAAAGAAGAAGAAGACAAGATAGTGAAGTCATCAGGCGAGAGAGGGTGTCCAGTGTCACAATGATGTGACGGGATGCTAGTCGGAGGAGGATTGACTCGTTTTTTGCCAGTAAGGGCAGAAATGCCCAAGTGCTCTGAGATTCGTGTGTGGAGAAGCCGACTCGTCTGGCCGACATACAACGAGTCGGCTTCTCCACACCCGAGTCGGCTTCTCCACACACGTCGGCTTCTCCACATGGTAAGGAGATACGTCTGCACACATGAAAACGGAAAAAATTTTCATATAAAACTAACTATTTCTGTGTCACACGTACTTTAAGAATAGTAAGTACGTTAATTGTAGTGTAGAGTATATACAGTACGTTTTTTCTCAAAGATCATTAATTAGTTAATTTCAAGAGAAGTCTAGTATGTTCCCAAAGAAACAGGGCAGAAATTGTCCAAGTGTTGAAGTTTAATAATGAACGAAGTTATAATTTTTTTATAATATGCTGATATAACCTAAGCTTTTATCTGTAAATTAACGTTTAATGAGACATCCCTCTATGGTATTATTGTTCTAACAAGGGACGGCTGCGACTGGCCAACATTGTGGAAAAAGACGATGTGAACGAAGCAATAAGGTTGATGGAGATGTCCAAGTTTTCACTTGTTGACGACGATTCATCTTCTCGGTAGGTGTCGTATTAAAGAAATAATGAATTTGATGTCTTAGTTGTGTTTTCAAGACATCGTAATTTCTACAGTTGATGATTTACTAGAGATCCCTTGATGTTCGGAAGACACTGCCATGGCGGCCATCTCTGTTTCACAATACTACTTGATAAAGTAAATGGTTTGAACCTGGGAGAATCAGTCACCAACAGTCTTTCTCAAGACTATAGTGACCTGGACGATCTACTATCACTAACAAATACTACTTGAGTTTATGAGATTCTTTTGTTGAAGTTCAATCTAGATAACCACCATGACGTCTAGTGCAAACGGTCAATAGCAGTAAATTTAGTATTGAGATTATCTTAAACATCAGATTGCAGCCGACATAATATGCCACCAACCACTTTGCTCTTATACAGATCATTGGTGTTAGCGTATCTTTTATCGCTCATCTTTTAGCCAAGTTAGAAAACTAAAATTATAGCAGTACTCTTTCTAAATTGGGTACAAGACCAACGTAGGGTGTTTGTAAGCTGTTGGTCTGTAATTGGACAAGATGATTGAAAGCGAATAAGATCTGTTTTCCTGAAACCTGCTAGTGAAGACTTACATCGAAGTACAAAGAGATAACAAAAGGAAAAAAAAAAAGCAGAAAATGCCCTAAAGTTATATTGTCTAATTAAGACCAATATCCTTAAAAAATTTACTGCCAAAAGCAAAATCTTTGTTTTCTTGGAATTACTTTTGAGCATGCGTACTTCACTCTTTTTATGTACCTGGGAGAAAACTTCTCTTCGCTAAATACGTGAGATGGTTTCAACCCTGTCGGTTTTACCATAACGGTCTAGTGAGAAGTTTTCGCTGAAACCATTTCCCTCGAAATTTTCTCACTGGAAGTTGAGGGTTACCAGCCATAGGAGTGCATATTTCTTAATCTTACGACAAAAGCCGATCATTGGACCGCCGACTATGTGGTGCAATGGTATGGTACAGTTAGAAATTGTTTTTGTTTGTTTATTTATTTAATTTATTTAGTTATTTATTTAAGGTTTATTTAACCGTGGTTTTCAAAGGGCCGTGAAAAGTACTGTATATTAACCCTTTAACGTACAGTGTCTAATATATCGGATACCAAGACAAACGAACGAATGAAAGAGCAAAGCAAGAACAAAGAACAAGAGAAAGTCATGGATTAAAGAGTTTAAGGCTAACTAAGTAGCTTGCTAATTATTAAATTAAAATATAGCCACTTTGAAAAAAACATCACCATTCCTGATGAATGATTTGTTTCTTTTCGGAAACAAAATATCAGTTAAGAATGGGGCTGGGAGCCCTGTAAAACCACTTGTTCTTCGCTTTTCAATGAAGTCAGTTAACCTTGTGAAACCTTTAACGAATTGATTTAAAACGATTTCCTTTCGCATGATGCAGAGATATATTTAACTTGTTATGAACTTGGTTTTGTTGGCTAACGTCATATGTTACAGGTCCACGTCTTTTTCCTGTACATTTTGTGCGCGAGCGTTTGTACTTAAGCCATAAATTCATGAAGGGAATATTCGGTCCCTAACTTTTAGTACGGACTTCAGACTCGGTTATTAAGAGTTACATTTTTGTAACATATTTGTGCGGGTATTCAACGGTGAATGGACTTGTTATTGAATATGTAGAAATTGCTTGCTCAATTTAAAGTCGTCCCATATCCAATTAATACGTTAACACTTTTTACTGGTCATTAATTTAACAACTTCCGTTTTAGGCATGTGTCGCCAGTTGATGCTGTGTATGGTATCATCAGGGAAATGGCTGGACAAGTTAGCAGTGTGAAGTAAGTTTTGTTTTTAAAATGCAACTTGCTTTGAACAGCAAATAAATATGAAAAAACAAGCGGAGACAGAGATGAAACTGATTGAGTGATGGAATTGATTGGTTCCTCTATCTCGGAATTTTCCTGTACTTTTCACCTCCCAGCAAGTCAAGATGGCTTCGCATACAATTTCGGAAGAAGAAAATTATTTTTAATAAACGAATCCGCCATGCCAGATAATGCCGAAAAAGGAACGAAATTTGACATTAAAGTATTCAGAGACATGTATTTCTTTTAAGTTTTTGCTACAAATGCACCCAGGATGTGTTTCAAGTTCTTTCGTTTACAAATAACGAGCGGGCAACAGGGAGAGGTTTCGTAAAATTGTTTTTAAAATGTGAAAAAATATGAGAAAACAATTATGCGAGGTACATGCTAAAACAATAATTCACCTCCACTTCGGTGAATAATTGTTAATTATCCTTACCCTTAACCATCACCCTAAAAATTGCCTTAAAATCAATTTCTAACAATGGGGGCCATCTTGGTGCCCCTGGTCTACGCCGTTATGCCATTGTCCGCTACCCTGCAGAAGGATGTAATTTCTAAGAAATATTTTCAATTCGAATGTCAGGGCTGTTCAACGTCTGGATGAAATGGCGAACGTGAAGTTGCAGAGTGTGAGAAGGGGCTGCTATGAGCCATGAAGTTAAACCTTGGTATTCAAGGAGCGAAATCACTGAGGACTGCGATGGTTGTTTTGGGAGATTGGCCGCAGGAACTGAAAAAATTAAATACAACGTGTAAACAAAATAAGAACTGTTCGCCACAAATCATATTTTTAGCAATACCAGCGTATTTCTTATGTTACCGAACAATCGGTTTCTCGTATCGGAAACTTGAGCTGCTTTTGTTTCAGTCAAACGGGGGAGCATTACATGAAATACATGTTCATTGTTATTTCAAGTCACGTCCTGCTCTTCAATCATGCGTGCGTAACATCACGCCTTTTTTTTCTTCTTTCCAGGTTGGAAGAGGCCAGGCAACGTTGCTTAACAAAAGGTTTCACTCCTGATCAGTTCGAAAAGTGTTTAACAGACTATGAAAGTTTGAATGTTTGGCAAATTAATTCATCAAAGACACGGATAACATTTGTGCAGTAATGGACTTCATTGGTCATGTTTTCACTAATCCTTTCTATTTTAATTCCAATATTTGGGCCGTTACTTTTGTTACTGTATCATAACTTTAAATAAATCATTCTCGTAGAGACTTCACTAAAGAAAGCTAATTACATGTGTTTACGCGCGATAGTGATAAATGAGGAAATAAGAGAAATTTCGTGTGGAGGACAATGGTGCAAAAGTTCTGTAGCACTGAAACGGGACTTGTGAAAAATGCCACATTATGGCCATTCGGCGGCAATCGAACTCTTGATCCTAGGAAACAAGTTTAGTGCTCTACTGACTGGGGTACAAACATACAGGTCATGGAATGAAATTACAAACAGAACATGGTGCCATATTTAGGACAATATAGCGAATAAGTTATTTCTTTTCATAAAAAAGGTGGAATTGGAACCCGACATTAGCCGACTGGGCTTACCCATACCACAGAGTAAATAATCCAACCAGAGGTCCAACTCACTGTCGGCAGCTTTGATGTTTGTGTCCTCGCGCATGTTGCCTCGCGCATCTCGTTAATTCAAACGCCGCCATGTTCCTGGCAAGCGTCTAGCCCACTGTCCTCTAAGTCTGGTCTAGCGCTCGCCGAGTGTAGGTATAGCCTTTCGTGCTCGTCTGAACTGAATTTTTGCATAATTGAAGTGGTTCTACCGTCTTCGTCAACCTTAAGTGTGATCGCAAGGCCAGAAGAGGCAAACGGAGAAATTGCTGATAAGCACATGTATACCAGTTGATCTTTTACAGTCAAACCGGATGTTCGTGTATAGCCAACTTTTCGATGTTGCGTAGCAACAATGCAATCTTCATTTAGCTAGTTCGTCAAGGAATTTGCAACTTGCAAGTCAACCAAGAAGCATGTTACCCAAAGGGCGGACAACGCAAGATCAGATAAAACATGATTCAAGTTATTGTGAGGTACTTAAATGAAATAATTTGAATTATGTTTTATTAGATGTTGCGTTGTCAGCCCTTCGGGTAACATGCTTCTCGGTTGACTTGCAAGTTGCAAATTCCTTGACGAACTTGCTAAATGAAGATTGCATTATTGCTACGCACCATCGAAAAGTTGGCTATACACGAACATCCGGTTTGACTGTAACAGTTTTTGACTTGTTTAAAATCGTGGTAAGATTAACAAGAATTCAGCACGTTTGAATCCATCGAGCGTTGTCAACACGTTCGTACGATATTTGTAAATTGTGGAGTATATTTTATTTTGTAAGCTCGCTGAACAAATACC
This sequence comes from Heliopora coerulea, assembly GCA_030142905.1. Taxonomy (NCBI): domain Eukaryota; kingdom Metazoa; phylum Cnidaria; class Anthozoa; order Scleralcyonacea; family Helioporidae; genus Heliopora; species Heliopora coerulea. Next base: position 1,020,042 of record JASJOG010000069.1, on the reverse strand, counting down.
CCTCGATAGGTTTGAAAACCTAATTTCAATGTACCAGTTTAGTGCTACAATCAAACTTCACTTTGTTTACAAATAAGTGGCATAAATTCGTATGAGGTCAAAACTACCGGGGGAACTTGCCAGGAACATGGCGGCCAGCGCATGCGCATAAAAAATTTGGGACAAATTTTCACGCAAGTTGGACCTCAGATTGGATTATTTACTCTGTGCCCATACTTGACGGCCGCCTGCTTCCCTAAGGGGTGCCAATTGTAAACAAACGTTTACGACAAAAATGTGTCAATTTCATCGTTTACGCATATAATCCATTACTTGTAAACAACGCTCTTATTCGAAGTAAATAATCCCTGGATGGTTTAAGGAAAAGTATTATTAAATAAGCTAGGGATGGTTTAGTAAACCATGGATTGTTACGTAAGCCACGGGTTATTTACAAACCATACAGGTGGTTTGGTGAACTACTAGTTTTTGATAAATAATCCTGATATTGTTTGCTCGCGCTAAATGTGAAAAGATAGCGTACTAAAATGAGCCTGGGTACAATTGTTTATGGCTTGGGAAGTAAACAACGTCGAATTAGCTCCAATTGTAGTCATGGTGATTGCTTATTTTTCCACGCTGTGTAGCATCTGTTCAGTTGAGTTGGATGAATTAAAGTTCCGTAAACAATGAATAATTAATTAGGAAATGTTTCGAATATGCTCAATCAAATTAGCTAGGGTTAATTGAATCGTTATGCCACTGACAATGGTCACAATGGCCGTCCTTCGACAACGAGCTAACATCCCTCAAGCCAACGTATTAAAAAACAGACTGCGAGGTAAGATCATGTCTATGAGTAAGATGACACATACGAGGTCGATTAAATGACCGAGTTCGCCCGGTTAGCTGAGTTGGACGATTCTACCCCAGGGTGTGCTGCAAACAAAATTGTAACAAATATCAAAATTTGTGCAGCAAACGTAAAGCTGTACTGAGTGTCAAAAGTAGTGCATAAATTGGAAATTTTGATTTTTCGCGGGATGGAACACCATAAAAAGCAAAAACATGACGTCATTTCAACCAAAAACCGCCTTGACTCGTAGCCAAGTGTCGTCAGGTACTTTTCCAGTTGTAATGGCATATTTGAATAAAATATTTGTCTCAGCATAAGAACACAAAAAGATATTTACTATTTGTTTTATGAAATAACTAAGGCTTTTTCCAGTTTTTGTGATATCATCCATCTCTGTACTCTAATATAAAATGAAAATGTCGTCACCCGACCGTGTCTGTGCACTCAGGGAGAAAAAACCTGATCGGTGTGCGTACGATGTGTTAATAAATATATCTATCGCTACGAAAACTTTCAAAGAATTACAGTAAATCCGGTCTAAGATTCCTCCACAAAAATCTTTTGGACAATACTTCCACAAGATCGTATGGTTGGCCACCCGAAAGAAATGGGAAACTTAAAAAGGTGGGGCATAACTTCTGGTCTACAAAGCTTTCAACTAAGAGGTTTAAACGTGCATTTACGAACAGAGGCATTTTGGATTTTAGTTGACGCAATAATTGTTCAATAGTATGATATTTTAAATATTGATAAATTTTGATATTAATTTCACAGTACTGCCATTAAACATTTTATACACATTGTATAAATCTGAAAAGTTTGTAGGGGGTTTGGCGATTGTAATACTATGTGAATATATAAATAGATGAGCCACTAAATCTGGGCTTCAGCAATGCACCAGAACCTCTTCCAATTTCTTCACCTTAGTCGGGAAGATATTTCCTTCGTTTAGCAATAAATCCTAAGCGCTGAAAAACAAAGGGCAGTAAAGAACATTTGACTAACATATAGGATTTTGCAGGACAGTGGCGAAAATAAAGATTGCATCGGGTTATTGGATTACTTTGAATATTCTGTCCCTTCCTGAAAGCGTAAAGCTACGTGTTCTGGTTAGCGTTACTTTAGTAAGATTTATAGTTATTTAATAAGATTGAACGATGGTTGATACCTTTCGGGAAGGCCATAACAGTTATCAAAATGGAAAAATTTTGTATACTTATCTCCTTCCACTTAGGTGGGACAATGAACTTCGGAAGGGTGAGCTTTCAATAGATACAAGATCAACAAGGGCTGATTTTGTTATCAGTCAAACAGCGCGTTTGTTGACATGGTCGGGACGGACCAATTATAGAAGTACCGCTTTAGGGACTTTATAAAGGTTTTTCATCATGTATTTATGAGCCAGGGAGCAGTGGCGTAACTAGGTAAAATGTCGCCCGGGGCGGGAGTGGAAAATGCTGACCCCCCCAGAAGTTATGGCTCCAATTACAAAGAAAACGCAATGGGTTTTTACCTTCGTCGTTTTGGCTACGGTTAATACAACGACTACCACTGTTACTTGTCTACATGAAGGTCACATACAGGTATAAATGACCCGTGAAGCCGTCAAGTTTCAAGTTCTAGCTCCCTGACCTTTGCGGACATCCAAGATGGCGACGCTTAAGGTACCCGACTTCCCCCGGACTGAGGTCAAATTTCCCAGGCTGGGACTTACACAGATTGTCAAATGTCCCTGAGTTTCTGCATCTCCCTCCGCCTGGGGAATACGTTGAATAGCATTTCTGGCAGTTTTAAAACCCTAGTAGCATTCTTTTACGCCGTTGTAACAAATTAAGCCAGATATTTATTTTAAACAGTTATGGGTCAACGTTTTCACGACATTGATGGCCGAAAATGCCGCCCCCAAAGAAGTGCCGCCCGGGGCAGTTGCACCTATTTCACCCATCACGTTACGCCACTGCCTGGGAGATTCATGACAGAATTAGGACATCAAAACCCACACGGAATAATCAACTTATGAGGCTGCTCACGCAAACTCAGCCTTCGGCTTAATGTAGGCAATAACATTGACCTCGGTCTGGATAATTCTTGATATCATGGTCAGCCTCATCAAATAATTGTTTAATATTCTCCGTGGGAGGTAAAGTAGATATTTCTCTTTCGAACATCAGCCTTTCTCTGTTATTCGTCTTTGTCTTTTGTCTGGATTTTCATCAAACATTGCATTGGACTAATCACCTTTAATGTTACACAGGTCGACTGCCTTTCTCTTCTTAAAAGTAAATTTCCATTGTTGCTTTTGCTCCCCATGTTTATCACCAAATGGCCGTTGCGACAAACTGTTTGAAACCACAAGTACAATTCTCTTTCAAGACATTTAATCTATTGATACTTAAAGTTCAAAAACACATAAAACAAGATATGGACATACTAATTGAAGCATTAAATTACAAAAAAAATTAACATGGTAATACTTTTACTAGTTCCATGGAAAAAGTTTACCTACATTTCATATATAAGCCACGGATATTTCATCTTCAGGGACCGGTTGTTCGAATGGCGGTTTGCTTTATCATGTTTTAATGTACTTTGTGGATTAAAGTTCTGAGCATATTTTGGATTGGTTGGTATTTTATTCACTTGACCTTCAGAAGTGATAGTTTTCTGTTAAGTTTAGACTAAAATGCACAGCCAAAAATTCGAAGTAAAATAAGGGTTAACGCGGATTAGCCTTTGAGCAACTGGTCCCAGACGTAGCATATTAACCATCAAATCAAACATTAATTTGCAAAAAAACGCATTTTTGGAACTTGACTAGGTTCACTTTAGCTGTCCTTAAAGACAGGGAAAGACGATCGGAGAAAAAAGGATCTTAAGGTTTGCATCAACTGACCTACACAGGTAGTCTACATTACAATTAAGCATCAAAAAGTCAACCATGGGATCCCACACTGTTTGACATGGTACGAGTACGGTATAATATATTTGTGACGGGAAACTTGTGCTATCAGAACTTTTTACTGAGCGACAAGCTAACAACAAGACAGGCACTGGAACGAACTACCAAGTTGGCGACGACAGGCCGTGGTTCAAGATATATGGCATCCCTAAGCATGCACACGATAAACTCAGGAACGTTAACCTCTTCCAGTTGGCCTAACTCTATTATTAGTCATATTGCTTGTGAGAAAACATTAATTGCCTTCAGTGTAAAACAGGAGACGTGGAATGTTAAGAGACTAGGAATTTGTTTTGCTAGCATGTTAGACGTGGTTTAGCCTTCCGTCGATTTGGACACATAAGTAACATTCCTTGAGATTAGCTCCCCGATCATATTATTACACTAACACCAATTGCATATTCTAAAAATCCTATCGATTTATGGTCGAATCTTGTTTTTCCTACGAAGTAATTATGAAAACGTTATTAAATCTTAAACTAGCTATATTATTACCTATCTGCAGTGTTGCTGGTAGTTGGGCTCGACTTCCCAACCAGGCCAGAACCCAACTTTTCGCGCTCTCCTCCTGTGTAGAATATTGGTGGCAGTGCATACCGTCGTGCACGTTCTTCCTCTTCCGCAGATGGTTTTTTCTCGTACGTTACCATAACCTCTTCATCGCTTTCTTTTTCAGCTTTTTCGCTTTCGCTAACTTTGACATCAAGCACGGATTCATTCATTTTGCTTAATTTTTCTTCGGATGAATCTCGTAATTTTTCCTGACATTGAACGAATTTCTCCTGAAACATTACAGCATTCTCGCGATGCTTAAAGCGAACAGCCAGAAGCTCGGGTTTGGCCATTCCTTCGGCGAAGTCTGCATTCACTGACCACACCCACGATCGATCTGAGCCAGCATTCTCCTTTAGTTCAATTTCACGTGTGATGTAATGATTAGCACAAAGTTTATGGATCTGGTCCCTTCTCATCACTATTCTAGATCGATTAGTTTCAGCGTTAACTAAGATCTTAATTTCGCCAACTCCACGTTCTTTCCATTGTTTTAATTCTGCATCAAATCGATAGAGCTTAGCGCGATGACTGTAGACAACCATTTCGCCTTCTTCTCCGGTTTGCATATCAACAACGGCTGGCAAAGAAACTATGGGCTTAAACTGAAATTTGTCTACTTCTTTCTCAGGATCATAATCCTCTTCATTGTCATCAGTTGTCGGTTGACCAAACAGTTGCTGTCCTGCTCCAACGAATCCCTTGTCCGCACCACAATCTTTCGCGAAACCGCATGACTGAGCAGCCAACGAGGCGAAGGACAGCGCGGAAGTTTCTTTGGAACCAAATTGGAAAATAGATTTACGGTCAGCAGGATATTCAGTACTGTAATGAAATAAAATACAAGCACTCACAAAAAATACGACATGTGTAAATACATAAAGGGTAAACAGGAACTGGCTGAAATGAACTAATTCAAATTTTTAAAGCTGGTAAACAACAGCAAAATAGACCACTATGGAAGTGGGAAAGTTATCAAAATGAAAAACCGGAATTTAAAAACGGGTTTTCAAGCTTTCGTCTTTTTACACGTCGTCAACACTACGTACGCAGCCTGCTATTTTTATTTTGACGAGGTTTCTCAACATAAAATTACTGAGATGTTTAAGGAGATTAGTGCAGGTTTTATTTTGATCACTTTTCACTTGTGGTACCAGTGTCAGTTGTTTGGTACACCAACATGGCTTTTGCCCTACGTCATTAGAATCTCCGAGGACTGACTGATTAATGGCCCTCATGGCCGACATTTTACCTGTTTTCTGGTTCAGAGTTATCCACCGTTTCCTGATCGTCGGTTCTTTTGCCTTCGTCTTTCTTTTTAGTAGCTGATGTCAATAACTGTTCCCTGCAGAACTCAAACTTTTCTTTAAACTGGTTGGCCATTTTAGCATCCTTAAAACGAGCTGCAAGTTGTTCCGCTTTAGCTTTTCCATCAGAAATGTCAGCATTTGTGTGCCACATCCACGAACGATCAGAGCTTGCGTTTGGTTTCAGCTCCATGTCAGGAGTGAGTAAGTGATTGGCGCAGAGTTTGAATATTTTATCTCGTCTCATCAGCAGTCGGACTTGTCCAGTGGTTTTGTGTCTCAGAAGTTTTAAATTACCAACACCACGCTCCTTCCACTGGCTCACATCTTTAGCAAAGCGGTACAATTTAACACGTTCACAATAAACTATTTCTTCATTTTCTTCGCCGGTGGTGTGTTCAGTTTGAACTGGAAGATGAACAATGGGTTGAAAATGGACATCACTTACTTCACTTTCTGGATCATACCCCTCGTCATTTTCTTCTAATCTGTCAGATTTTGATCCTCCAAACAGCTGGGCTCCAGCGCCATTGAATCCTTTACCTTGTGATGATTTAGCAAAGCCTTGATTAGAATTTAGCGATTCAGCAAGTGCACCAAAGGATAAAGATGAGATTTCCGAGGAACCAAACACGAAGGAATGTGTAGGACCATAAGTAGGTTCTCCAGTATCTATGCATACATCAAAAGTACTACAAAACAATTTGAACGACACAATTAATGACATCTTCAAGTTTTATTACCTTGAAAATATATCAATAAAAATTGTTCAGAAGTATGGCGATGTTGTTACGAAATAAGCGGACCTTCGGAATACAGTGTCCAGTAACGTGTCCAGATCAAGGGTTAGATAAATAAATTAACCTTGATACTATCGTAACAATTATTCGCAAATCTCTCCGATCTCCGGAAGCACCTATAGTCGACTGAACATACGACGCAGTCTCGACTGTGTCCACAGACGAGAAGTTGAACAGCACAATGATGATTATTGTCAAACAACTGTACAGTAAAAACCTCTAATTGTCATAAACTGTAGCCATAGAACTGCCACAGCATATTAGTCATGTTTTCGAAAACAAGCAAAAACATTAAGTGAATTATGAAATTCTATCGGTTAGTCTTCAACTGAAGTCATGGTTTAGAAAAAACCTCTACGAAACAAATGAGTAGCACCGACGTTTATAAGAAAAAAAAATTATCCATCATACACCTCAGGTATCATGGAAAAATCTACCAAAGACGAGGCTTGTAGTTGCTCGCCTTCAGTAGTCAATAGATCCTTAAAGCTAAAGCCCAAGAACTAAAGCGGGTGTCAGGCCTAATTAATACGGTAAACCGTCTCATTCCATTTTCATCATGCATACGGTCCATTAGCTCGCCGTATTACTCCAATACTACAACCTTTTTGTCTATGTCTTCTCGTGGATATAAAATACAAAATAGTTTAAACTTGTTACGGTAGATAAAAGGGGTTTTAATCTAAATGATTCAATTTTGTTTTAATACTTCGACAATTGACTACTTTAAATCTTTTATCCTGTTACATCGCTACCTTTTTTCTGCTACTTTTGCACTCTCTGGTGGTAGATCATCTTTATCAGAATTCACTTTCTCATTCTCTCCAACAGCATAAAATGTTTCTGGCAGTGCAAACCGACGTGCAAGTTCTTTCTGTTCAGCAGATGGAATCTTCTCGTACGTCATGACGATATCGTCCTCGCTTTCTTTTTGAGCTCCTTTATACTTGTTGTCATCATTTGCAAACTCTAGATTTTCCAGGTTGCAAATCTGTCTTTCAGATGAACCTCTTAATTTTTCCTGACATTCTATGAATTTCTCCCGAAACTTTACAGCGTCCTCACAATGTTTAAAGCGAACAGCTAGTAATTCGGATTTACCAATTCCATCGGCAAAGTCTGCATTGACTGACCATACCCATGATCGATCTGAGCCAGCATTCTCCTTCAGCTCCATCTCGCATGTAATGTAATGATTAGCACAAAGCTTATGGATCTGGTCTCTTCTCATAACCACTCTAGATCGATTAGTAGCAGCGTTCAGTAAGATCTTGATGTCGCCAATACCACGTTCTTTCCATTGCCGTAAATCTTGGTCGTATCTATATAATTTAGCACGATGACAATAGATAACTATTTCATCTTCTTCTCCGGTTTTGTGATCAGTAATGGCTGGCAAAGAAACAACAGGTTTGAATTGACTTCCGTCAGCTTCTTTCTCGGGGTTGTAATCCTCTTCATCATCACTTAATGGCTCACGAAATAATTTCTGTCCAGCGCCACTAAATCCCTTCTCTGATCCAGAACCTTTTAAGAAACCAAATGACTGACCAGCCAGTGAAGCAAAGGACAGTGAAGAAGTTTCTTTGGAACCAAACTGGAAAACGGCAGCTGGAATGCTGGGCTTCATAGTACTAATGTAGAAAGGATAAAGGTAAAAATGGGACTTCAATATTATTGTATTTACGCGTAGTCGAGTTTGAAAGATACACGCGAGTTTTTCAGCTTTTCTAATATCGTTGTTAGGGATGTCTCATCAGCTTTTTCCAATATATACCAAATAAAATACCAATAAATTTCTCAGTAAATACTAATACGCCGAAATTTTGCTATTGTGAATTCTACCATTATAAATGACAAGAATATGTATAACAAATGACAAAGGTCTTTATTAAAGGAATATTTTTTCAGGATATTTTCCGGGTTGGCAACAAAATGTCAGTGTATTATTCTTCTAAAAACCATGACCAGCCGACAACTTCAAAAAGTATAAAATAAAACATATTCCGAAGAATGTCATCTTGAAAACTCAAGATATGAGTCAATACAATTGACATTATTCTTCGGAATATGTTTTATTTTATACTTATTCTTCTAACATGACAGGCCATAAGTCACTGTTCCAATAGAACCATTAAACTCTTTATTCGACTAATTAGTATGAGTAGCGTGTTACCCAGTGTGATAACCGCTTATAACATACTGCTTATCACATACTAACGAGTATTTTGACTTTTTGCTCCGGACGTTTCTTCATAAAGTGAATGAAAAAAGTCATTGTGGCTGTCATGAGGTATGATGGTTGATCAATGATCAGTCGTATCAAAAAGAATTTTATGGCTCGCTCGTGAAGCTTTAATTAGTCCTTACCTAAAAATAGTATCGTTACTGACAAATATCTGTCCAAGACCTCTTTAAAAGATATGGAGACACAAGGAAATGACAGGTTTATATAAGAAGCAAACTGACCTTTTTATACCTGTGCGTGGCTTACGTAAGACATACCTTATTCTCGTATTGCATTCATGGGCGTTTTCGTGCCTTATGTAAGCCTTGCCTTAGTACTCCTGTTAACTGCCACTGATTTCAATGTCTCTCTTTTTGCTTTCGTCGCAGGTAATATAATACTTCAATAAGAATTTATTGTTCCGGCCTCTTATCCCTTAGCTTAATCGTGTAAAGGTGAAGATGGTTCCAACTTGAATCGAAACGTATGCTTTTACTTGTCAGTTTAATTTATTAAATATATTCCATGAACATCGTCGTTTTATTGTTGCTTATACAGTTTACCATCTTTAAAAAACAAACCAATTCGCGACCATGAGTTATTAACAATGTTGACGTGGGTTCAGGCTAGACTTACAGAACGCGTAATGTGGCACAAAAGCATCCAACCAACTTATTTGATTCATAAGTTTGAAACATTTGACAGGTTGGAAACAAATAAAAAGTATCAAAAAGTGGGGAAAGTGTTCATGATGGAGAACAAAAGATAAACTAGACTTTTTTCACCTCTATTTGTTAGCTTTGTTATTCTGAATGGTTGTCTAATCTTCTGAACTGCTGATACACTACTCAAATTTTTATATTTACTAACTTTTACCTTATCTCGGGGTCTTTCTTCAAGCTAGAATTCTGTGTAGTGAGACCTGCAACATCAAATGTAACTTGGCTGTCCTCGGCATAAAAATTGGCAGGTAGAAGGAGCTTGGCAGCGCGATCACGCTGTTCTAGTGATGCACATTTCTCATGAACCACCATCAGGTCATCATCAGTTTGTGTCGTGTTGCCGAACATACTACCTTCACTATTCACGCACTCTTCAAAAGTATTCTTAAAAGATAAGGCAATCTTTGCATCCTTAAACTTCACCGAGAAAAGCTGTTCTTTCACGTCATTGTCAGCAATATCGCAGGTTACATGCCACATCCAACATCTCTGAGAAGGGCCATGTGGCTTCAATATCATATCATTTGATATATAATGGTTAGCACATAAAACGCGCACTTGGTCACGCCTCATCACTACACGACCTCGTTTTCGCCTTGGATCATATAATATTTTAATCTCTCCTTCACCACGCTCCTTCCAAACACTTTCGTGAAAGCGATACAGCTTGGCACGATTGCAAAACTTAATCAGCTCATCTTCTTCTCCTGTTTTAAAATCTATCTTCTTTGGAAGGGACACAATAGGCTTGAAGAAAAGTTTTTCATCTTCTTTCTCCGGGTTTTCTTCTTCTTCGTTAAAATGTTTACTGGGTGACGAAGCCGGAGACTGAGTCGGGTAAGAAATATCAGTTTTAGGAAGGTCTAAACAGAAAGTGAAGTTAGTATGTGCTGAAAGGTCTAAGAAGGTATTTGGTGCATTGGTGTCACTTTCTGATGATTTGGTTTTACTGGTCAACAATGAGATGTTAGTTTCACCCGATTCCACAACTGGTGCTCGAGCGCCAAACACGAACGCCGGTTTGGTTTGCGTGGCGTCAGTTTTGTTTCCGAATGAAGTAAAGTCATTCTTATTTGGCTCTTTACCTGACGCTTGAGATCCGAATACAAATGCTGGACTTTGTGATAAACTCGTTTCACTTGCACTGGCTGTTGATGTAAGGCTAGGTTTAGCAGCCGTTATACTGGAATTATCATTTTGTGCTAAAGAACCGAAAACAAAACCACTGTGATACGATGAAAAACTTTTGCCACCAATCAGTTCAGGTACTTCTTTACTTGGGACTTGAGTACCAAACGTAAAACCAGTGAATGCCGTGGTTGTTATCGCAGTTTGCAAACCACCAACCCGTGGGAGATTTAAACCAGTTGTCTCAGGCACTTTGCTTGTTGTTTGATTTGTATCATCTGAAAATCTACAGGAATCTGATGAGCTGCCTTGACCTAGAAATGTGAATCCTGATTTGTCGGCTTCTTTATTTGGGACCCGAGTAGGTAATGTGAAAGGTGTTGATGTGGGAACAGAAGAACGAAAATTAAATACAGGTTTATTAGCAAAAGATAGATTGGTCTGGGATGACGGATCACTTCCAGGTTTAGCAGCCTGACATGCGATACAGCTGTTGGCTTGTTCAGTATTTTGTACCCAGCACGTTTCACACTCCCACGAACCTTTTGCTGGTTGAAATTTTAATTTAATGTCGTTTTTGGATACAGCGGTATTTGTATTCTTTTCTAAGGAACTGCTTTCAGCGCCTATTATACCCGACTCCTCAATTGGCACCCGAGGGGCCAAAACAAATCCTGGTCTTTCTGGTAACGTGGTTTTATGTTTCCCTTCGAGCAACATAAAGCTAGCCTTATTCGGCTCGTTGTCTGGTGTCTGGGAACCAAAAATGAACGTTGTTTTCTGTGATGAACTTGATCCGCTAGCAGATGGTGGAAACGTAAAACCAGGTTTATCATTTTCTTTGTCTTGTTTCTCAGACCCAAATGTAAAACCAGTTGATGGAAAATTGGTCCCAAACGCAAAGACAGGTTGAGCGCCAGGTTTAGGTGTCCGACAGGCAACACACTGGACTGCCTGTTCGGTATTTCGTATCAAACAAGTCTCGCACTCCCAAGAACCTTTTGCGGGCTGGAATTGAGTTTTGAGATCACTAGTTCGCAATGGTTTCTTGGAATCGACATCCAAGTTTGCCTCACTAGCAAGTGATGGAAATGAAAACCCCATCCCCTTTGATTCTTTGCCAGCAGCATCAGAACTGTATTTGGAACCAGACTTATCTGTGAACAGTATTTCATCAGTGTCTTTTCTACCAGATGCGTCAGTTTTATCACAGCCTCCAAAATCAGATCCTCCCTTGTTTAATGTAGTTTTATAATTTGGAAGCGACAGTACCACTGGAAATGAGAGCCCAGTATTAGCAACTTGTTTGCTTGGAGCTTGAGAGCCAAACTTAAACCCTGTTGACGAGTTCGGTGTTGTGCCATTTTGAGAAGAACCGGTTTTACTTGCAACTGCTGCGAACGTCGAATCAGTACGACCGGGTTCTAGGTTGGGTGGGTGAGAGGTACCAAACGAGAATCCTGCATATTGTGATGAGCCTTCTTCACTTGAAAAAGGAAATGCGAATTTTTCGGGAATTTTACTTGTCGTTTGAGCTCCAAATCTAAAGCTTGCTGATGTAGGAACGCCTGATCCAAAAGAAAAGTTTGGTTGACCGCCGAAGGAAATGTTGGATTGTTTTGGTGTGCCATCTCCAGCTCTTGTTGAGTGTAGTTTAATTTCAAGATCACTTGACTCTTTATCAAGAGATACGGCATTACTCTTTGACAATGGACTCTTGTTAGCAGAAGTATCTAGATCTGCGTCAGGGTCGGATGATTTTGAGGCGGGTGCCATGGACTGAAGCTCTTCAAAAGTTTTCTTGAACTCTGATGCGGTTTCTTCTTGTTTAAATCGGACTGCAAGCTGTTCGGCTTTTGGTTCCCCATCAGATATGTCAGCTGGTGTGTGCCATAACCAAGACCTATCAGACGTCGCATTGGCTTTTAATTTCATGCTTGCTAGTATAACATGATTCGCACATAGTTTGTGAACTTGTTCACGCCTCATTACAACACGCGACTTTCCAGTTGAAGGATTGTAGAGTAGTTTAATTTCACCAGTACCACGTTCCTTCCACTGCTTAGTTTCCTTATCAAATCTGAATAACTTGGCCCTCTTGCTAAATCGAATCGTTTCTCCCTCCTCTCCAGTAACTCGATTTTTGACAAGAGGAAGTGAAACTATCGGTTTGAAATCGACGCTTGCTTCATCTTCGTGTCGTTCATTATCCTCTCTCTCATTGTCCGGTTCTGTAAATAGCTGTCTTCCAAACCCAGTAAAACTTTTACCGCCAGTTGACATACCTTCCTGAAAGGTATTTATATCTCCAGCACGGGATGCTAATTCTTTGAAGGACAGACTATCTCCCTTAGATGACATTCCAAAAATACCAGGAATATTACTCCTTGCGATTCCTTCATTATGGTTGCTGCTTCTACTTGCCAAATCAAAAGGGTCGGCTCCAGGCATTCGCTCGGTCTTTACAGAACTCTTAGATGGCGACTCTTGTTTACCGGAGAAGGTAAAAGAAAATGTTGACATTCCTTCGGCGCCTTTGGGCATTGCTTGGAATTTAGGTTGAAAAGCCAATGTACTAGACGTTCCTTGATCTCTAAACTCTGATAATTGGGATGATCTGGCACCCTCTTTTGAATCGTCATCGAATGATTGGTAAGACTCGGTTTGCGACATAGACTGCTGCAATGAAGTTGGGTGTGGAAAACTTCCTGGAAAAACTTTTGGGAGATTGGGAGAGGAGGAGGGGAAGTATAAATTCTTTCCACTAAGACGAACGCCTGCATTTGGATTTTGCTTGATTACCTTGGGATCAGCGTAAGTATCAGTCGGAAACGGGAACTTGTTTTGTCGTGTGGGTGACGACTGAGAAGACGAAGCGGGAGAGTGGCTGTTAACTGAAGAAGGAGACTGTATATCAAAAGTCAGTGTGGAAGCTGGAGGTACGATCGATTGCCCCGGTTTGCTAGGTGTTGATGACAAGCACGGCGACATTTCAGCAAGTGACCGTGCTTTTTGATGATCCGTAACATTAATAGTTGATTCAGAATCAGTTGGATGAGGAGAAAGAGCCGACGAGTCAGACTGATCGCGAGATTTCTTAGGCTGCATTTCTTCAAACTTCGCTTTAAATGCTTCCGCAGTTTCTCGAGTTTTAAACTTCGCGGCAAAGTGCTCAGTTTTTCCAGCTTCATCGGATAAATCGGCAACAGTACTCCAAACCCAAGATTTGTCTGATCCTTTTCCAGGTTTCAACGTCATATCTTCAGTGAGAAAGTGGTTGGCACAGATTTTATGCACCTTTTCACGCCGCATAAGGATCCTCGCCTTGCCAGACTTGGAATTACGCAACAGTTTTATGTTACCAATTCCGCGTTCTTTCCACTCATTTACCTCAGAATCAAAACGAAACAGTTTGGCCCTCTCTTCAAAAACTACGTCTTCATCTTCTTCGCCAGATTCGAATTCAACTTTCCTCGGTAACTGCACGATTGGATTAAAATAAAAATCATCGTCCTCGGTTTCGTCTGGCAACTCTTTGCTTTCAAATTCTTTTTCCTCATCTGGTTTTGTTTGTGTCGTTTCAGGAGTGTTACTATTACTCAAGCCAGAAAAAAACGATGGATCGTCGCACCGATCTATTGGTACCACAGCATTATTCAGGAATGTACCATGCCGTGTAAATTGGCGTCCAGTTTCCAGTTGACTCGTTCTACCTGACTGGTGGTCTTCCAGCGGAGGAACAGGGCTTTTGACAGTAGGAAACGTTAACGAGGTGCGGTTTACCTCACCTTTCACCCTATATCGAGAGAGTTCATTCTACAAGGATAAGAGATATAAATTGGATGTAAGAACATAAGATAAGTTGAGCAACGTAATTAGTAAATTTCTAGATTACGGCTTTGATTGGGCCCTCAAGAATTTCTGCGGCGTCGGCATTCACTACAGATCAGAGTGGATGCGTCTAGAAAGTTGATATAAATCATCCTGTCCCGCAGAAATTGAGGAAAGTCTAATGTGATAGTGCTTAAAGGTTACATTACTCAACCATCTGGGTGGCTTTTGTGGCCCAGGGTTCTTTTAGGGAGGCAAGACCCCCAGGCCTCACGGTAGTTACGACACTGCATACACGAGTGAATAAGTGTGTGTATTATATTGTGGGTAATAAGGGATTTATTACATTGCTTTTTGTTCCTTCATTCATCGCTTTTAACGTTGTTTTTGTTTTCCGAGGTGTCGGTGTAGGTTTACTTGCCTCTCATTACCCACGAGTTCGAGTTCTTTCTGGATCTATTCGTCTAGTTTTCAGCTTAAAATTATTGAGGAACAGATCTAACTCATCATAAGCAGCTTGTTGTTAATCGTTTGTAAAACGTACCTGAATCTGGTTGCTTTATCTTATGATCAACTCGGAAATATCCTTACACAAAATACCAGTCTGTATGGAATTCTTTTTGCACGGCTAGGTAGCCAATTAGCGCGCGCCATTTTTAACAGACCCGATGACGAGGTAAGCCAGATAATAATGTATAGTATTTATACATACTTGAGTGAAGGTATTCACTAAGGTTTAGGATTTCTTCCTTACTAGGACTCTTATATCATACGATTCATCACATTTTATGTCGTCTGGAATTGAAGGTTTTCCACAGACGCATATACAGTTTGAACAAATTTTTATACCCACACAAAGATGAACTAGTGGACCGTATTCCGTGTGCGTTTAGCCTGGTATATCTCGGTGACAGGAAGGAATCTCTCAAGCCATCTCAAAGACTACTAGAACGGTCGCTCAAAATCTTAGCTTGAGGTAGCGAAATGTTATTGGGAGTTTGGTTATCAATTAAAATGGGAAATGTCTTCACTTCTTGCGTACATCAAGCATTATGTCTCCCGAAAAATGAGTGAGAATCAATTGAATTAATACATGTTTTTGAATAAGTACGTTCTCTGATCAGTATGAATTCAATCACGATCTTGCGGTCACCAATCTGACTATGGCCTTCTACAAGTGAAAGATGAACGAATTAAGAATGAATACATAATAATTAGCATATACCTCACAGGTGGTGTTTTTTCGCAATCTCATTGGTTTCTCTATTTCGGAATACCCTGCACTACCCAACTCTGAGCAAAACAAGGTAGCTTCCAGTTTCTTTCAGTTATGGAAGAAGAAAATTGTTTTGAATATCCAAAGACGCCGTGCCAGACAATATCAAAAAAGAAACGAAATTTGGCAATAAAGAATTCATCGATATGTGTTTCTCTTTTAAGAGATAAATACACCCTGGATGTGTTCAAAATGTTTAGTTTACAAATGACGAGCGGGCGACAAGCTGACGTTCCAAAAATTTGTTTTAAAATTAAAAATAATGTGTGAAAACAATAATGCAAGGTATGTGCTAAAACAATTATTAACCTCAGTGTGACCGAAAGTTCGCAAATAAATATCAACTGGTGAGAGAACTTACCTATTCACTAAAAATTTTAAATATGTTTCTCCCTGACCGCGCTTCCTCTGTCTTTTCACGATTGAATTAAATTGCCAAGAACTATACGACTTCACAGGAAGGTAGGCCATAATTAGCTCTTTTTGGTCTGGACGCTTATTCTCAATTAGAATTAGTATTGCCTTAACTGTGCCTCCGTATTCTTAAAATGACTTAAGTGCGTTGTTGCTTTAATGAAGTGAGCTAACAAACTTTTGGTCGAAAGCCGAGCGATAAATAATTGAAGTCGCGGTCGAGTTCTAACTATTCAGACTACAGTCATATTCCGCCATTTGGATGTATTGTATAAGCGAAAATCATCATGCCGTCTTCTTTCTTTAGTCACTTAAAGTTTCCCCAATTTAGTACTTTTAAGTATTTTCAGCCAAATGAAACATGGAGAGGAAATTTCAATTCGCAATACTTTGGGAATTCTTACTTCTCATCTAGTAAAAATTCCCATTCATCATTGCTCACTGGAAAGGAAGGTAGAGGCAGTACTGTCGAGAAAAAAAAGTCTGTTTCTGTTCCTCCTTAAAGACACAAGTTCCAGATAACCACGATCACCATTTATTCCAGTGTAACCTTATTTCGGGACTGATCCCAAAACAACACACAAAAACTTGCAGTAGGAACAGATAAAATACATAACTTTCCATAAAAGCTAACCTGTAAATCTTTCACTTGTCTGGAGAGCCTTAAAACTTGTTCATCCCGAATGGAAACTTGTTCACGGAGGTAACCATTATCCAAAGTCACTTCACTGACAGTAGCTAGAAGCTCTCTTGTGTCATTTTCCTAGATACAGTAAGTAAAAGTATCTTAAAACTAAATTACACCTTTTGCTGTTCATTACCAGAAAATATACTATCATTAACACCAATCTCAAACTCATTAACCCAAAAATACGTTCATTTTATTCAATCGACATTCACTAGCATAGATACGCAACCATTTTCATCGAAGGGCATTCTATAGCGCCAACAGACGACCATTAACACTATTCTACTATACATTAAGGAAAACAAAATTTCAATTAGGCAAGATATTTCCCTTGCGTTTTGTTGGTTGGCGTTAATGGTAATAGAAAATGTTCTGGTAACGAACAGCAAAAGGTGTGGTATAAATGTTCTTTGTCATCGTGATCGCCTTTTCAAAGAAGTCAGTCACTATTATGACGATATGGATACTTCGAAGATTAAGCAATATTGAACACTTTATATTAAAACTGGCACAATCAACAAGCTAGACATGCACATTTCTGAATTCTTGGGTTTGGAAATTCACAAATTCGAGATTTTATGCAGTTGTACAGAAAAACTTGACAATATCAGAAGGTTCTGTCGAAAATCACTACCAATTTGGACGGATTGGTCACTATTTTGTGCAAAAGATCTGGCAAACCTTCTTCTAGATACAAACTTTCAACGTCTCAAAGTAATCAAAGAGCCTAGGAAAAGAAGAAGTGCTAATTTCCCCTTTCAAAGGTCAGTCATCTCTGCAAAGGAAACCAATCGGTTTACGAAAGGTATAATACAAATAAAATATAATTAAACATTTTCGATTAGAGATGCACCGAATATAACTTGGTTCCAGCCAGAACGAATAATTTTTGTACTCCGGGCGGAACTCATCAAAAAAATGAATGCTTAGGCCACCGTTATTTCAAAATCATTGACCCAAGATGTGAACTTATTTAAAATGCTTCAGAAGATACCTTCAGAGATATCGGTTCACCAGATTCAGTGATGTCGGAGCAAACAGGACTTTTAAGTGCATCAAAGTCCAACTGATGAAAATCAATGCTTTTTCCTGAAAGAGGAAAAAATACGTTACTGTTCAATAAGTAAACTCTAACTGCTGAAGGAAACAGATATTGATACACAACACAAAGTTCGAAATAAACTATTAAAATTTACACAATACTCATTAATTATTCATGAGAAAAACAAAACCTGTCTAATTAGTAGTTGTACACACGCACACAATTGTCTAAATTTATATAAGCTTTCTCTTCCTTCAAGTTAATCTGCTCAAATTGCTTGTTTCTCCATAAAAGTCGATAAACATGGACATTTACTTGAATTTGTAATATTAGTTACGTACAACGTTCGCGTGCGAATTGTATTAAATTTACTGTAGTTCGCTTGTGCATCCCATACAATTTGGCCGCTCATATTGCATCTGTTACTTGAAAGTCATTATTCTCTAGCTTTTGAATTATTATTGTCGTCTCCGTGACATCTTGCTGGCAACGTACTGGTCCAAAGGAAATGACTAATATCCAAAGGAAATGTAGTGGTGAAAATGTTAATTTTTAAGGCTGAGCCGTGTATCTTGAATTTAAAGGTTGGGTTAACGATGCTCTTACTTGGGTCAACATGGTAAAAGGACTTGCGTTCTTGTAAAAGCGACTCTAATTCAGCAAGTTCCTCTTCAACGGCATCACGAACGACCTACAAGAAGAGAGAAAAACTGGTTATTCAAAAAATATTACAATGGTTCTTTTGTCCCACAGGGAGGGTTCGTATGGCACAACCTTCTAATGAGACGGAACGTTCCTTTGTCTTTTCTGTTATGTACAAACAGCAAAAGGACAAAACGCCGAATATCTTGGAATACCGGGTATTAGCACCTCATACACCTCACACGTGAATCGTATTTTTTACACAACCTGACTGGTTCCTCTATCTCAGAATATCCTGGGCTATTCACCTCAGAGCAAAACGGAATGGCTTTCGCTCTGTTTCAGTTAGGGATGAATAATTTTGTTTACAGAACAAAGCCGCCATGCCAGGCAATACCAAAGAAACAAGCAAATACGGCATCAAAGTATTCAGAGGTATACAACTTTTATTTTCCAGCAATAAATGCACTCCGGATGTGTTCAAAATGTTTTGTTTACAAATGACAAGCGGGAGCGACAAGTCGACCTTCCGTAAAATTGTTTTCAAAATTTTCACAAATACATGCTAAAACAATTATACAAAGTATATGCTAACACAATTATTCACCTTAGTGTCGGTGCATAGGGTGGATATTTTCTTCGTTGCTTTGCGGCTGGTTAAATGTCCACCACTATTCACCTCCACTTCGGTGAATAATTGCTAATTATCGACCTGGATTTGGCTTGTCCTCTGCTCTACTATGATTGCCTTGGATTTGGTTAAATTATGGTATCTTTGAAACATCCCGAAATGAAGGACTTGTTCATAAACCAGAACAATTTGTAAAGAATAAATCTTTTGAAAAAATATTAAAAATTCCAACATCTGATAAATTACGCTAGTACGTTACATGACCAAAACATGAACTATCCTAAAAGTGTTGCACTAACTTTTGGCCACTCGACAAGTATTTTACCAGCAGCAATATCTTACCCAGGGGGGTAGGAGAGTTCGGATGAGCTAAATTTAGTAAAAAATAAATTTATTAAAAATATTAACAATAAAATCCAGGTAATAAAACATGTACACTGGAAAGGCTGCGGTTAAGATCGGCTGTAGAAAGTGCAAATCCCGACATGTCAGATCATGAATTGCGTATCATGCTTTGGTTTAAGCGGTCTAATCGGTAACATGTCAAGAAATAAGGCGTGCTGGCCTAAAACGCAGCTCAAGTAACAAAGGCTTTACCATATATGAAGAGGAACGTTATGCACAACAGATATTAAACCCTAACCTTCTATCCATAGCCATTTGTAAAGAGCTGGCTCAAGATGACGAAAACTTCTACGTAGAAGGAATAAATTATTTTGGCAAAAAGAGACCATAAAACAAGAAAAGTCTCCAGAGTCAAAATTTAGTGAATAAATGGGCAAGGCCCTTAACCAAGCTATTATACAGTCAGTTGGAGGACCAAAGGCTCTAGTACTAGTTCTCCCTCCCCCTCCCTCCAACTCGCCGAATATTTTAAACTCCAACCAGCAACAACATTGCAGCGTTGAACTGGTCACCCGCTGTCGACTAAAACTGTAGACCAATGCCGTCTCTGATTTGATGTATGAACTGTACACTGGCAAATTCTAGCCTGTCTTAGACTGGTTCTGCAGACCGAAATGACCAGGAATCATCCAGTGAATACTGTCACATCTGATCACTTAAGAAAAATCTCTTCTGTCTTACATTTCTTTGAAGTAAGAAAACCGATCAGGATTCTGACCGATTTGTTGGGTGCCAAATGGTACTATTTACGAACAGGGCAAAAGGGTAAACCAATCTTTGCATTAATATTGGTCGAGACCGTATTGACTTTTCAAGACACCCTGGTTACATTTATATAATAATAATAACTAGAAATACGTGCACGCAACTTCCTAAAATACAAAACAACAACAAAAATTAAAAGAAGATAAGGCTGGGTAATGAGGCATTGAGACAAATAATCGTGTCCACTAAACCAGACATCACAGGTATCGATGAGATCATATACGCGACAGCTAAGACAATATCCCCAAAATGCTCTAATAAGAAGCAAAGAAAGCAGATGAAAAGAAAGAAACCAGCTTGGAAAGAAAAGATCGAGAAAGAAATTGAGCAATCGAGGCGTGGATTGTCCATTTTAACTGAACTCAAAATAGGAGTAAATGTTAAAGGGCGAAACTGCAGAAAGTTGAAAAGGAAATACAATCTGGATAGTGATAACATTCTCGAATTTAAAGAAACAATCAAACAAAAGGTACAATTAAAAGCTCAAAGAGTTCGCCGATTTGAGAAGCGATTGAAATTCTACAGGCAAAACCAGATACTTAAGTCGGATGCCAAAAAGTTTTATAGGGAAGTAGATAGAGAAACGATTACTGTTAGAGATACCCCACATATTAAAGAGGTCGAGAAATTTTGGAGAAATATCTGGAATAGTGACAAAGAATATAATATAGATGCTAAATGGATAAAGAACTCGGAAGTTAAGAATGTTGATGTCCCAGAACAAGCTTGGGAGGACATTACTTCTGAAGATGTAAATTGTGCCCTCACTAAAAAACACAAATGGAAATGGCCCGGGAAAGATAAAGTCAGCAACTTCTGGTTGCAAGCTCTTAATGAATCCCACTTCTTTCTTGCTGAACAACTCTCTGAAATGCTAAGAAACCCTTTGAAATCCCCACAATGGATGACAGAAGGTGTAACATACCTATTGCCTAAAACCTCTGACACCAAAAACTCTAAAAATTACCGGCCGATCACATGTCTCAGCACAACATATAAATTGTTGACCTCGATTTTAGCTGAGCGCATTTATAACTTCCTCGACAACAATGAGTTGTTCCCCACCGAACAGAAAGGGTGTAGAAAAGCTTCCTATGGTTGTAAAGACCAGCTGTTGATCAATAAGATGATCCTTGAAAATTGCAAGTCGAAACACCGCAATCTGAGTATGACCTGGATTGACTACCGTAAGGCCTTCGATAGTGTGCCCCATGGTTGGATCCTGAAATCTCTAGAGATCTACAAGGTATCCCCGGTTATTGACAACTTTTTGAGGTCAAATATGAAACTCTAGAAGACAAATCTCTTCTTGTATCACCAGCAGGGAACTCTAAAATCTAACCCTATCGATATTACCTGTAGTATTTTCCAAGGAGACTCTCTCTCCCCACTACTCTTTTGTCTCGCTCTGTTTCCACTCTCACTTGAACTGAATAACACAGGTTACGGATATAAGATCGGAAATAGAAGCATCGACCATCTATTTTTTATGGATGACCTTAAGTTGTTTGCAAAAAATGACCAACATCTAGAAGGGTTGCTGCAAACAGTAAGGCAGTTCAGTGGTGATATTGGTATGTCATTTGGCCTTGACAAGTGTGCAAAAACAACGCTTAAAAGAGGAAAACTTGTGCATAGTGCTAATGTGTGCCTAGATATAAACGTTATTCGGGAGTTAGACCAAGAGGAAGTGTATAAGTACCTTGGCATCAATGAAGGTAATGGCATCCAGCACTCAAGTATGAAGGAAAAAATCAGGAAGGAATTTTATCGACGAGCAAGGGCAGTGCTTAAAACTGAACTTAACTCCGCAAACAGAATTGAGGCAATTAACACCCTTGCCATACCAGTTGTTACGTACAGTTTCAATATTATCAACTGGACGGTAACTGATATTAAAAAACTAGACACCAAGGTTCGTAAGCTGTTAACAACTAATAGAATGCACCATTCTAAATCCAATGTCGATAGATTCTACATTCCACGTAAAGAGGGAGGCAGAGGCCTAATTCAGCTAGAGCTCACTTACAAAACCGCCATCATCGGGCTCGAAAAATACATAGACTCTTCTAATGACTGGATGCTTCAATTAGTCAAACAACATGAAAATTCTAAAAAAGCCTACTCAGTCATAAAAGGGAGTGAAAAGTACAAACGTGATCTAGGAGTTGAAATCAATGTTGATGAAGACCTAAATTGTTCCAAGCAGGCTAAAATTGTGAAAAAAGCAGCTAAGAAGGAAGGCCTTAAACAGATCAAGGAAAACTGGGACAAAAAGCCCCTCCACGGCCAGTACCCCACCCGTACCAACAGTGCTGATGTAGATCTATTGAACACCCATCAGTGGTTACGTGGTGCTGGGCTCAAAGCCGAAACGGAGGGATTTATAATCGCTGCCCAAGATCAAAGCCTGTTCACACGAAATTTCCACGCTGAAATCCTTCGTAATGGAGTAAATCCAAACTGCCGTTTCTGTGATAAGCAAAAAGAGACTATAGACCACCTTGTCTCTGGTTGCCCCGTCTTAACACCGTCAGAATATAAAAACAGACACGATAGAATTGGCCAATATATTTACTGGAAAGCCTGTCAGCATTTCGATCTACCCTGTGTGCAGCGAAATGGTATGAACACAAAACGCCGCAGGTAGTAGAAAACGACAAAGTTACAATCCTTTGGGACTTCACTGTCAATACTGACAAAACCATCCAAGCGAATAGACCTGACATAGTCATTAAAAACCATGAGGAGAAGACCTGCTTCATGGTCGATATGACAGTACCTACAGATAGGAACGTGTCTGCCAAAGAATTCGACAAACTATCTAAATATAAAAATTTGCAAATCGAGATCGAAAGAATGTGGCACCTCAAAACATCTATAGTGCCAGTACTTATTGGAGCCCTCAGACTTGTTAATAAAAATGTGTGCAGTCACATCAAAAAGTTACCTGGTAAACCCAGCCTGCAGGAGTTACAGAAGATTGTCCTCAACAGCGCTGTGCACCTCTTGAGAAAAGCTCTCTGGATATGATTTACTTGCTTCGTCTAACAACTTGTCTTAATTTCTTTATTCATCAAAATTAACATCAGAAAGTTAATAGTATTATCCCTCATATGGCCTCAGGTCTCTGGGTGAAACCCGGCAATATGAATGTAGAAAATAGCCTTTAAAATAAAGTAACTATAATAATAATAATAATAATAATAATAATAATAATAATAATGATAATAATAATAATAACAATAATACCCTTCCACTGTCCTTAGTTGGGTGGTGTGCGAGTTGTAATAATAATAATACCAAACAATCAAACCTGACTATTTTCTATCCTACTTCTGTGTTTGTGTTAAAAGAACTGTTGTAAAGGGACAGAAAAATTTGGTGTCCTTGTTATTAGGCTATTTATCAATAACGATTTGTAGCTATCATATTTCATAACAATAATAATAATAATAATAATAATAATAATAATAATAATAATAACAATAATAATAATAATGGCTAATAGGCTACCACCTTGTCGTGGTGGAGGGGCCTTGCGTGTCTCCATGATCCTGAGAGCTAGGCTGGCGGGAGCAAATGCTCCTGGTAGGGTTATCCAAGCCAGACAGGTCAAAGGGGAGAGGCCAGACAAAGAGTAGCCCGGTGGTTGTGTCACCTTATCACCACAATCCTCAATATGAGTGTAATGTCAAATACAAATTGTTCAAACAACGGCATAAATGAGACTGAAGCATCTAGCAACAGTGCCTCGCCCGGTAGGTGTACCATGGAACCGCAGCGTGGGCCCGGTCGTCATCATGTTACTGCGAGAATAAAATGGTCAAAAGAAGTTAACAAGATTGTGATGAGAAGTTTTTACAAGAGTGAATCCAACAAGAGAGGCTATAGAAAAAGAATGTTGGAAATCTGGAAGGACATAGGGGTATTTGAGGTAACTGAACAAAGATTAGCGGACCAGAGTAGAGTAATTAGAACCAATGGGTGGCTGACTGAAGTTGAGCTAGAAGAAATCCAGAGGGAGATACAAGGAGCTCATGAAACAAATGGAATATGAAGAGAGAATACTAATGGACGGCACGAATTAAGTGGCTCTGGATGGTCAGAAGACGTATTCGTTGAGGAAGAAAATGATAACAGAGTTAATGGTGAAAATGTTGAAGAGCTACGAGCGATGGGAATCAGTGAAGAAAAAATCAATTTGATCCTAGAGATCCGTGTTCAAATGGAAAAATATGAAAGTCCACCTAACCTTAGGTACGTTGAAAGAAGTAGACTAAAGCAGAGAGTTGATCAGGTGAATGAGGTGTTAGGATTCATTGTAATTCCGGACGATATAACAGCGATAAATAAGCTTTTGGCAGCTGCTGGATGCGTTATGGGAAGACATCTAGGAGTAAGAGAGAAAAGAGGACAGAAAGCAGTTGAACCATGGTGGAAGAGAAGAATAAACTAACAGATTGCACAGTTGAGGAAGGATGTAAGCCGGTTAGAAAGATGGAAAGGCAATGAACTGGGGTCAGAAAGAATAAAGTGTGAATTGAAGAATAAGTATAAAATAGAGGCAAAAGGGTTGAGTATGGTGATTGAGGAGTTGAAACAGCGAATTATTGCAAAAGCAGCGAAAGTGAAGCGTTATGAAAGTAGAACAGATCAGTATGTCCAAAACAGATTATTTCAATCTAATCAAAAAAGATTGTTTGAGGTATTGGAAGGGAATGAAAGAGACGATGATGTAAGACCGAATGAAGATGAATTTCTCAGATTTTGGAGTGAGATTTGGGACAACCCAGTTAGACACAATGAAAGAGCAGAATGGTTAAATGAATTGAAGGAATTAAACGGAGTAAAAAAGCAGGAGGATATAGTACTGAAAACGGATAAAGTAAAGAAACAGCTAAAGGAAGTAAACAACTGGAAAGCACCTGGACCAGATGGTCTTCATGGGTTTTGGTTAAAGAAATTTACATCATGCCACGAAAGAATAGCTATGGGACTCCAAAGATGCTTGATGGAAGGCCGGACCCCAGACTGGATGACAACAGGAAGAACCATCTTGATCAAGAAAGATAGGACGCAAGGAGATGTGGTAACAAATTTTAGACCAATAACTTGTCTTGCCCTAATGTGGAAACTACTCACTGGAATAGTAGGTGTAGAGCTATACGAACATTTGGATAAACAGAATCTACTTCCAGAAGAACAGAAAGGACGCCGAAGGAATTCAAGGGGTACAAAAGATCAACTTCTTATCGATAAAATGATCATAAGAAATTGTAAGAGGAGAAAAACTGGGGTAGGAATGGCATGGATTGATTACAAGAAAGAAAGAAAGAATGAATGAATGAAAGACTTTATTAAAGTATCATTAATATTTAGCTTAAAAAACTAATTGGGGACACTATTTACACATTAAAATTTATCTTAGCTTAACAAAGTTAAAATTATTTACAATTTACTTAAAGAGAAAAAAAGAAACCTTAATAAATATATAGATAAATTGATAAATAAATAAATAAGTAAATAAATGGGATATACGTATAATGTAAAATCTTAAATATAAAAGGTGTATAATGTAAAAAATATAAAATTTAAAATTTATAGCGGTCTAGCAGCATATGTCACATTTGTTACACTTGTCTATTAAGCGTGTTAAGTCTTTGTTCTTAATACTGTTTTTGAAACTCTTAACGTTCGGTTTCTCCCTATCACTATAATCTAGTTTGTTCCAAAGATAGGGCCCAAAATATCGTAAAGAATGTTTTCCAAAATGTACTGTACGAAAACGTGGAATGTTAAAATCAGCATTCCTTAGATTATATTGTTTCGGGGCAGTATTAAATGTTTCTGTAATATAGGTGGTCCCACATAGTTGGTTGAAAACGTGCAATGATATGTTTGGAGTAGCTGAAAATATTAAAATGATACTGATGAATGGAATGGATAAATGGACTACAAATTTGACGGTGGGAAAGAAAGATCTGGGAAATATTAGGATATGCAGAGGAATATTTCAAGGAGATAGTTGGTCGCCATTGCTTTTTGTGGTCGCATTAATCCCAATGTCGCTTATTCTCAGGAAGATGAAGACTGGGTATGACTTAGGCGACGGCAGAGGCAAAGTCAATCATCTAGTGTTTATGGATGACCTTAAACTATTTGCGAAGAATGAAAACCAAGTAGATAGCCTGATAAATTCAATCAGGATCTTCAGTAGTGATATCTGTATGGAATATGGAATTGAAAAATATGCAGTGCTTATCATGAAACGAGGCAAAATTGTTAAATGTGATGGAATAAGGATGCCAGACAATCGGATAATCAGAAGGTTAGAGAAAGAAGAAGGATATAAATATTTCGGAATACTGGAAGGGGATGAGATTAAAAGTGAAGATATGAAGAATCTTATAACATCAGAATACTATCGGAGAGTTAGAAAGATCCTTAAGTCAAAGTTAAATGGAGGGAACATCATGAAAGCAATTAACGCGAGAGCGGTGTCAATTGTTCGATATGGAGCAAGTATAATAAATTGGACCAAGACAGAGTTGAGAAGCATGGATAGGAAGACTAGGAAATTATTAATAATCTACGGAGCTTTACACCCAAGAGCCAACACAGATAGGCTGTACATCAAAAGAGACGATGGAGGAAGGGGATTGATTAGTGTTGAAGACTGTGTTGCAATAAAATTTTATAGATTGTCACAATTTAGCACAAGCAACGATTATCAGCGAGCAACACGCGCACGACAAGGCTACCAAGTTGCTACTCATTTATTTTGGACCATTAAATTAATTAGGCTTCAACGACAAGAAGAAAAGATGTATTTGTCTTGACACCTACACTGTATACTTTAATACCGTCATGACTACAAATCTCGCACAAATATAACAACCGCGAGGGGAGAATTTATGAGTTAGTTTACAATTAGACAACAAGCCTGTAGATATGCAAGTTTTACCTTGTCATATTCCAATCTCTCAAGACAGATTAACAACCTCTCTCTCGCTTCTTTCAAATGTTGCATATAGGAATCTAAAGCACGGTCGTCAACGTCCGCTCCATTTGATTCCAATCCAGCTAAATACTTGAATATCTAAAAAAAGTCATGGAATGTCAATTACATACCAAGGTCTAATGTTCCGACAGATGTATACGACGAGAGAAGCTATGACAGGTAATTCTTTTTACAAATATGTATGGATGAGATGCTTTTTAGGTGCACATGACGATTTTAAAGAGAAACATGTGACTTCGACATAGCAAACTCCCTGGCTACCAGGATGACTAACAAGGTTCTTTTTGCTTTCATTTTAGAGTGGAGGGGGGTGTTGTCTATTGTATAAAACCAAGAAAGAACAACATTGAACTAAATTGACTTAATCGACAAAACGAGACCAATGCCTAACAAGAAGGGTACTAACGATAATTAAGTCAGTCTCACTTGAATTAATGTCACTTACAACACTTCTTTATCTCAGAGAACGCAAATTATACAATCTACGACGGCAAAATCTTTACGTAAAGTTTAGATTTTAAAAATTTAGCAATTTATAACTGAAAGAAAAAACAAACAAAAAAACGCAAAAGATTTTTCACTAATCTTGGTGACCTGCCCAAATCTTTTGTTTTTTTATCATAGATTTATACCTGAGCCTCATTCCAAGCTGCATGTGATGTTTCCACTTGACTAAAAAGTTTTAAAGCGTGTTCTAAATCCCCCCTTTCAACAGCAGCTTCTCCCAAAATCATGCATGCTTCACGAAAGTACCGATGGACGTCAGGTTCCTGAAAAACATTTCCGAAAATTTGACAAATATGAGAAACATGGCAGAAACAGACGGACATTTTAATTGAAACACATTAAAGCACAATTTAGCTATCATAAGAAAGAAGAGTACCTCCAGATGACTCAATTTATGGGGGAAAAGAGGATCTTTCGGAGTGCCAGGATTTTTGTTTCTAAAATTGAAATTCACCAAGAAGTGAAGTGCTTCATTTACATGGGCCATATTTACTCCGTCACCATTTTAACATTCCCCCCCCCCCCCCACTTTTTCTTTTTTAATGGAATTAGCAGAACAACAAATTTGGCAAAAAGCCGGCCTAGAATAAACCTGAGTGCATATAGAATGTAATATCAAAAGGTATTTTACTCTAAAACATGGTTCGGAACTTTCAATTTATAGTTGAAAGAAAAAAGTAAGTCAATTGGAACCTATAGTTTCCTCCATATAGAGTTGACTATCCACACATTCCTGTTTCATTTTATCTTCTATGACTTTTTGCTGTAGTTTCTTAGTTTTGTTATCGCTCGAGATCGCAAACAAACAAACAAACGGTAGACAACCCGTAAACCCTCTCCATTTAGGTGATACTCCACAGTACATCTCTCAATTATGCAATTGCTTAGATACTGTACGTAAGTTGGGGGGAAAAAGCACAGAAAAGTAAAAATAACAGGTATTCTTTCAAAAGCAATGTTTCATTCTTCATGGGTTTTTAAAAGATATCAAGAGCGTTGGGAACCAAGTTACACGTTACAACAGACGAGGCCTACACTAGTGCGTATCCTTTTTCCTACAAGATTCAAATTTGTAAACTATCGGTGACTGCTTCCTAAATACACATACATAAAATTCAGTTAGCAGACATTGGATAGTTATAAAGCTGGATAAGATACAAGGATCCTGTCTTATTTTTAGTGCTGATTGGTTAAGTAGAATTGGTTATAAATCAAAAACCAGTTTTACTATATGACCAGGGTATTAAAACAGGAGAAAGTAAATTCCCAGGGGACAACCTGGGGTACTTTTTATGCTTTTGGGGTTTTCTGAGACGAAAACTGGTTAAGATAATATTTGAGATAAAAATACCTAGAAAATATGCATTTTACTCAAATCATCCTCCAATTGTAAAATCTCAACGCACATTGTATTGTCTTATAATACGCAATTATTAAGCAAACTATCGGTCATTAATTATCAAGAATCAAATACCTCTTCAAATCTTGAAAAAGTGACAAAGCAACTTTCCAGTAGTGAAGGCTTCTCTGTTGTAAACTCTACTCACAGGACAAAAAAAGAATTTCTTCATTGACTAAATCACGGCATTCGTTAGTTCCAGAGAATACCATTCAATATCACACCACACTATATCACATTTTATCTTACCAAGCCTTATTCCACCATTAAGTATCCCACAATATCACATCACAACATATAATACCACACGGCACTACACCTCGCTATATCACATCGTACCATTATATCCTATCAAACTAGATAACATCATACTACATCACACGATATCACCCACATCAAATCACTACATATCACCCACCGATCACACCACCATATCTCACTACATCGCGTCAAATCGCTCCATATCCCATGCCAGCACAGTTCAACTTTAAACATCTCTCCTTGAAGGTCATATAGGCAGGAAATATGTTCTGAATAGCAATATCTATGTACAGACTTTGAACGCCAAAGAGAATTCCATGGATGTCATTTGCTCATTTTGTCGTACATTACTTTCAAGTGTATGGTGTATCTTCTCAAAAGTTTCTGTTTGATGAAAAGCTACTGGGAAAGTGGCTAAATTTTATACTAAGCAATGCCACATTCACAAACACGATTCCGCTTGCGACTTCTTTTGATTTTCCTCACGAATTGTTGATGTATATGGGAATACGTTCCTTATAATGACTTCCTGGTAATTCTAAGACAAATGCCTCTCTTGCCGTTCAAAATTATCAGTACACCTAATGGTCAAAATACTGAACTTACATCCGACAGTACAATGAGTGAAATAACACATCAGTCTATATTAAGTTGCCGGGGAAGGCTGGGATACCACTTCAGCGCACACAAGTAATTCACTAATCCAACAACTAATTTACAATAATTGTTACAATCACAAAATATTATTGAAAAATCATACCTTCCAGTGTTCAGAATAGTACCAAGGCTCATAACCAGCAGCATCTTTTAACATCAAGGACTACACGACAAACAAATACTAAGGTTATAAACCTACACATACAAATATTTGAATTCGGCCAGAATACACTTTTTTACCTTGAAGATTCCAGTATAATTTATCCATCTTTCATAATTTGTAATAACACTATATTAAATATTCACTGTACTCATATACTAGGGTGCCTCTGATTACATTAAGTGAACGTGACTAAAGAGCTTAAATATGCTCATAACTAAAATCCTAAACATAAAGGTAATGGATAACGAGTAGAACTAGAATGCAGCTATTAAATTCGAATGTTATGTTTTTTGAAATCGCTTCCAAATACAGTATATTGTATTTTATTTATTTGTTTGTTTGTGTTTGTGTGTTTATGTTTTATTTATTTATTTATCAATTTGCACTTTGACACGGTAGGTTAAAAACCCAACTCTTAAGAACAACAGAAAGATTGTTTTCAATAAAGCCGTATGTGAACAGTTAATAATCGTGATAAAAATTATACCTTAACTATTATAGTAAATTTGCTATAAATACACCGACTTGAAAAATTTGACGTTAGCTTAAAAATTAAACTCGTTCAAGGCATTCCTTCATACGTGGATGAAAGGAATGTTCCAAATTTTGACCGCGGGAAAGCTAAAACTCCTCTCCACTGCGTTTGTACTTGACTTGGATAGCAACAGCACTAGGTTTATTATTTGAAGTTTTATACACATTTGCACCTTCAGGGCACTTCATTCCTGGAGCATTTATATTGTATGATAAAGTCTCTTCGCTCACCTAAGTTTTTCGACTCTGATTTAGAAAGAATTATCAATGGAACACTCGTCATATAGACTGTATTTTATGTTATGACTCGTACAACTTTGCTTTGCAATCTTTGAATTTTTTCCTTTAACGTTTGGTTACAAGTATCGCAAGCAAGACCACAATAAACGAAATAAGGCGAAGCACGAAATTTATAAATTAATTCCAACAAGATTCTTTCTCAATACGGTTTAGCTGGCTTAATAAACCTAACCATCCTTGAAACTTTTGCGTTGATGCTACCGTAAGCTTTTAGTTGAAGTCACACGTTCTATTTCTTTGCCACCCTTATCGATTATATTTTTAAATTCTTCTGTTACGATATCCTTTGCTGCGAAGCGAGGATCCAATATTCCATTTTACCAATATTAGTTGAATTTGTATCAAGAAATCACTTATAAAGACGATGTACGGTATACAGAGGTTGCTTACGAATAATACGTCGAGATTTCTTTACATAAATGCCAAAGTTTTAAACTCTCTATCAAGCTATCATCGAAAAGTGATCCAATTCAACATTTACATGATTGTAAATTATCCTATCAACATAAATCTCAAAGGTCAAAGCACGTAATAATTAATTTCTACCCCATAAAAACAAGCCAAGAAAAGCTAACCAAAGGCATGGAAACAGTAATCTTTCTCATCTGAAAGTTAAAATTTGGTAGTTTAGACTTGCATACGAACTGTCAACCTCCTGAGATATCAGCGGGAAATTATACGAACGGGAATTTTTCTGGGCAACAAAAAGTATAACAATGTTTAACCCCTTTTGCTCCAAGACGTCTCTCTCTCTCCCTTTCACGAGTAAAATTGTCTGGCGTCAGTCACAGTTAATATGTCTGACGTTTCTCTCTCCCTTTCACGAGTAAAATTGTCTGGCGTTCGTCACAGTAAATATGTCTGACATTGGCCCCAGTAAAATTTTTCGACGTAAGCCACAGAAAAAGTGTCTGACGTTAGTAACAGTAAAATTATTTGAAGTTAGCCACAGTAAAATTATCGAACATTAGTCACAGTAAAATTGTCTGACGTAATCCACAGTAAAATTGTCAGACGTCAGCCACAGTAAAATTGTCTGACATCAGCCAGAGTAGAATTATCTGACGTCAGCCCCAGTAAAATTGTCTAACGTAATTCACAGTAAAATTATCTGACGTCAGCGAGACTAAAATTGTCTGAAGTTAGCCAGAGTAAAATTGTCTGACGTTAGCCAGAATGAAACTGTCTGACTTTAGCTAGAAAAAAAGTTAAGAAGTCGAGTGGTGACTGAAAAGAATTTGCCCGTCCCGGGAAGTCTACCTTTGATGAGTAAGGTATCATTTTCACGATATGATTGTTGGTACTTACGTACCCGATTAACTCACTAGAGTCTTCTGGACGTATTGGTCCTCTAGTGAGCAAACCGAACGCGGGAATTGTGCATTTGAAACAACATTACATATCTCTGGACAAACAATCGTATACATCGTATTGTGAAAATGCGGCGTAACATCGACTGGCGTAAACCAACGTAAAATTGTCTGGCGTTAGCCAGAGTAAATTAAGAAGTCGGATACGAACAGAAACGAGTTTAAAAAAAGATATTATATATTCTATAATAATTGCATGTTTAAAGCAATATACCGACGTCACAACTAAATGAACCATTGTTCAATCCTTTGTTACACCTAAAAAGTCCGTTTTCTTCTATAAAGGGTATAGTTGTTATGAATATCTAAGAATGTTGAAGGGTTAAGGGCTCCTCTACACAATACATACATACGTACATACATACATACATACATACATACATACATACATACATACAAACACACACACACATACATACATACATACATACATACATACATACATACATACATACATACATATATATATACATACATACATACTTTCATTATCCACTCCCTAAAACGGGCTTTTCAAGGACAAAAACATCGCATAAACTTACATTGCTAAAGTAAGTTTTAAGTTGTAGGTTATAATGACGCAGTTTACATAATTCAAACTTATTCAATACGGTTTCGTAATAATTTATTCCTTAACCGGTGCTTAAAAGCGTTTATCTAACTACAAAGCTTGAACGGCTGATCTAAAGAGTTCGAGATATCAACGGTTCTATAATAAAAGGTCCTTTGACCACTAGTAGTTTTATAACGAGGAATATGTAACTTCTGCGAATTTCTTGTTGTGCGTTTACTAATATCAACATGTTTGACGAATTACGAAGAGAGATGTCAGGAACAAACCTGTCATACATAGAAAATTGCGCTTCGAGAATCAAGTTGTCCAGTAAGAGGTAGCCAACGCACCTCCTTAAGAACCGGAGAGACATGGTCAAATTTACGAGTGCCGCAAACGATTTTGCCGGTAAAATTTTGTACTTTTTCATATTAGCAGCAGTTTTATTTACCCAAACATTAGAACAATGGAATAATTTACTAAAAACTAAAGTATTAATAATTATTATCAGTGTTTTCCGATCAAAGACGTGTTCAACACGATTGATTAGCGCTAAAGTAGACACACATGAAGAGACAGTATTATGTGCTCATCACATCATAAATATGAATCCCAAGTTACACCAAGATTTTGGCCACACGGACTGTAACTTTTCCCAATAGATACGATTGTGGTATATGATTGTTCATTCTGATATATCCAATTAAGTTATTGGAGTCTTTAGGACGTATTGCTACATTAGTGAGCGAATCGAGAAAAGGAATTGTGCTTTTGATACAACATTACATAGCTCTGGACTAACAGTGGTATACGACAACTGTATCTCGTAGATGGACTTCAATACACAATAGTGCATATAACGTCACACTAAGTCGTATGGTGTTTACACAAGTACAGTCTACCTATCTGATAGTCTGCACTATGTTTCTCTCCCCCCCCCCCTCCATTCTGTTATTAAAACCTAACAATCAAATATAAACATCGTATACACATTTAGGGGCACTCCACTCAAAATACAAGTTGGGTTCATATGAAAGATCTTACCAACATTAGGCCATCGGCAAAATTTCTCTCGCTAATTTCATTTAGTTAAGGAGATATTGCGCGCCGAAGTTCGAAATTTTGCCAAATTTGCGACGCCATGTTGTCTTTCCCATGCAGACGCGGATTGTCAGCGGAGTACCAAATATGACGTCAGCGAGTGCTTCTTGCTCGATTACCAATGTTGTTTTGAAGTAAATTACAAATGAGCGTTGTCGGAGAGAGTCCTTCTGAGGAAGGTTGTTCTAGTTTAAGCCATTCGAACTCCTCCAATTTGGATGTAGACGATTTCTTAGAAAATAAGCTTAACCTGGATGGTGTTCAAGGTTATCAATTTCAACCTAGACGAAATTCATACATTGGAGTATCGAACGAATCTGGTTACGGCGATGTGGATGAGTCGGTCAACGCTGAACCAAGTTCTGTCGCTCGACTGGATAACTTGGACTGGTAAGTTTTAACTCAACTTCTCGTTACTTTTTTTAAGTAATGGTATTGTATAAGGAATACATGACTTCTGTAAACTTTTCTTGCCGATGCCACTGGAATATTTCGAACCAGTTTCACAGGGATTCCAAACATTCCCATAGCCCCTCGAAGCAAAACAACAGCTCCCTTCATTTTCAGGTGTACGTGCAAAAACAGCCAAATAATGGACAGAGAAGAGGAATGCATTTGCTGTCAGGAAATTCAAGTGGTGCTAGATAAGAACGAGGAGGTGTATGAAGTTGAAAGACCGCAATAGCGCTACTTTTGCATAACTGATGATCCCTGTTTTCCTGCTGTTTGGTTTCAATATAAACAAACTGGTTCGAAATATTCTGGTGGCATCGGCAAGAAAAGTTTACAGAAGTCATGTATTCCTTATACAATACCATTACTTAAAAAAAGTAACGAGAAGTTGAATTAAAACTTACCAGTCCAAGTTATCCAGTCGAGCGACAGAACTTGGTTCAGCGTTGACCGACTCATCCACATCGCCGTAACCAGATTCGTTCGATACTCCAATGTATGAATTTCGTCTAGGTTGAAATTGATAACCTTGAACACCATCCAGGTTAAGCTTATTTTCTAAGAAATCGTCTACATCCAAATTGGAGGAGTTCGAATGGCTTAAACTAGAACAACCTTCCTCAGAAGGACTCTCTCCGACAACGCTCATTTGTAATTTACTTCAAAACAACATTGGTAATCGAGCAAGAAGCACTCGCTGACGTCATATTTGGTACTCCGCTGACAATCCGCGTCTGCATGGGAAAGACAACATGGCGTCGCAAATTTGGCAAAATTTCGAACTTCGGCGCGCAATATCTCCTTAACTAAATGAAATTAGCGAACCCAACTTGTATTTTGAGTGGAGTGCCCCTTTAGTATGCAATCGAATTTAGGTGTGTGCCTAAGCGACAGAGTGCGCTTATCCAAAAGAAAAACAAATAAACAAACAAAAACAAACAAACAAAAAAAAAACAAACACAAGCGCAGTGCGGTTATTTGAAGAGTGTGCTTAATCAAATAAATACGGTATAAAAAGTGGAAAAAATATCGGTAGTCTTTCAGTACTCGCCAGATATGGTAGATCGCAAGAAAGTATCAAATGTCAAAAGTCTGTCGCTGAAGCCAGGACAGTGGACACGGGTAAAAATGCGTAGCACGAATCAGTGTTTTCGAGTTGAAAGATCGTTCTTCTTGTTTCCCAAACCCGACATGTCATTAATATATTGGCTGCGTCTGCCTATCACCAACAACACAGGGAATTCAGAAACCACGTCTGAAAAACTAACTCGGATCTGAAACGTTACTTTTTATCACAAAACAGCAACATGTTCGATAGAAGACCACATTACTAGCGACAAAATGTTTTACAGCGTATTAACCCAGACCTTACTATTGATCTAAAACCTTTAAGTTAGAACGTAAACAGTGTCCAGTGGACTGACGTATCTCGGGAAATATAATAAACTAACTGTTTAGAAACGTCTGCAAAACGTGCGAGAAATTTTTCTTTACCTTTTGTCCAAAGTTCGTTGCTAAGTACGTGACAAGACGTGGATGCATCCCATGATTTTTTAAAGCACGTATTTGTTCTAAGCCACGTTGAACCGCCAACTTGACTTTACCAGAATCTGAAGCGCTAAATCAGAAAATTAAGGTTTTATTAAGGTCGGAAAAACGTAAAGAGATCTTGTAGCCGGAGGACGCCATTATATGTAATCTTGTTTAGCCTCACATAATTAAATGTTTTAATACATACATAGTATTTGTATTACTTATGCGAAAAATGCCGAAGGCTGTAGCTTCTAGAAATATCAGACAACAGCACTGTATGATTATATTTACACAGTGCAGTGGAAGGAAAGTTCTAGTGCAGGGAAAAATCAAGCAAGACCAGAAGGAGTAAAAGTTATGCACAACTGCTTTTAATGGTCACGTAACACTACTCTTGGATCCACCCAAAGTGCTTGTTACGAGTGAACGCAATGGTTTAAATTTAGTCTTCGCTTGCCCGTAGTTATTCAATTCGAACTTCATTTCAAGAGCATAAAAACCGAACAGAATTTCCCAGGGAAACTAGACACATACCTTACAGTACCACTGTAAAGAGAGTATCCAGCATTCCACCATTGATACTGGGATGGAATACAGAGAGGTAATGATAAACACAGTGGTAGCAGTTTAGGTTGGTAATATTCACATACAACATCGACGTCATCCAAAATGGTCTGGGCGCTACATTTTACCACTGCATAAATAAATGCCTAAAATGGAAAAGAGAACATAAAAACGACTCATTTTGGCAAAATTCTACAAATTTCTTAAATGAAATAGTATGTTTCCCCCAGAATGTTTTTGATGATTACTTTACTAACGGCAATTAGGAAAATTGCTTGATAGTTCTTCTCAAGGATCAAATACTTTCACGAAATGAATCTGGGAGTTGTATTCATGAAAGAAAGGCAAAGGTAAAGGTAAAGTGCCTTTATTCATACTGGATAACCCTATCAGCTACATAAGCTGTTCTCCCAAGAGGTCCAGTAAGGGCCACCCCTCATGGGTCCAGTGTTACAACAGGAAGAAACCGGAGTACCCGGAGAAAACCTGTGATGCTTGGTAGAGACAAACTAGACAACACTCTTCTCATATGTAACCAAGATAACTTTAATCAGATAACTGCACAGAGCCGGAATCGAACCCTAGTCATAGTGGTGAGAGACACGCGCACTACCACTGTGCCACCAGCACCCCCAAAGAAGAGGTCGACAAGACGGATCAAAGTTTGCCATCGCGCCTAACTGCGTTCCCACAGCTGTGACTATCGTCGCTGTTGAAGAAGGAATTCTTCGACGACTCGATGACGAAAAACTTCTAGTGAAGGCTGAAATTATAGTAACATTTGCAGGCGGAAAACGACACCTTTGAAAAATTGTTAGCTCTCAAGCAAGATCCAGACTGTGTTGTTCCATCAGCACATAAAGGCGGCTGTGTGGAGTTATGTACAAAAGTCAATACAAAGAACAAGCTTGATAATTGCTTGATGATATGGCACCTAGTCTGTTTTATCGTCCGGTCCGACTTGTAAAATTCAAAGTTGAACAAAATGTTGTCTTAAAAAGTTGCAAAGATTGACAATGCTGCATACAGAAAACTATTCACTGGTGATGGACTTCCACCACAATTTTACGGCTTGCCATAAATCTATGAAGCAGATTTCCTTTGAGACCGATTGTCTCGCTCATTAATTCCCCAACTTATACGGCATATCTAGTTATTTGGCTCAGATTTTGTCACTTCTCGTTCGGATATCGGAATACACAGTAATTAAATCCTTTGAGTTTGCGGATTTTGCAAAAAATGTTAAACTCAATGCGGAGGACGAATTGGTGTCATTCAACACCTTTTCCCTCTTCACCAAGAGAACCTTGCCATCAAAGTTGCTTAAAAGAGACTAAAACAGGACGTTACTTTATATCAAAGAGCCTCTTTAACTTTGCTTGGAGGGGTGGCATATGATTTGTACCCTCGCCCCACTGAATCGCGATGACGGTGGTCCACTGCCAGAAGCCTACTTGCATCTCATTAATACATAACGTCATCACTGGTTTTGTGAGGACAAATTAGGACCTCGTGCTCGGAACCATCGCCCCTGATGAAGACACTAGATCAGAGTGTGCAAATGGTCATGAACCTGTCAAAACGGTCATTAACGGTAACTTCTTAAACTGCGTTCAAAACTTTTCAAGCAAGAGTAGGGTCAAACCATGTCTGATTCTTCACCAGGTTGCCTTGAGAATTTGTTCGAGTAAATTTTTGGACATAGGAAAGTAGATTATAATATGTTGCTAATTACCGACTGTTTACCTCAATATCTCTAAGGCAGATGAAGTCTGGTGCGCACTGACGTACGTCACGAACATCCATGCGTAATCCATCAAACATACGACTGGCTAAAACACCCACTGCAGTAACATAAAACGTGTTAGACACACAATGTAATTAAAAGTATGGAACACATTAGGTTCTTAGGTTATTGAATCAAACTTCCAAGGAACGGAGTAATTAAGAACATGTAGTACTTTGTTTTTAGCAAGGTTCCATTAAGTTAACGGAGCGGGGAGGAACCTCCCTCTCGAAGCACTTTAACTTCCTCTTCAAGAAAATTAGAATCATTGAAACTACCATCTACCAAAAATTGATAAGCTAACAACATGTACATGAATGGGAAGTGATTATACCGAAGCTAAATGGCATTAAACAATAGATAACCCAAAAAGAGGTAGGCCAAATTTACATGGTCTACTGTTATAGAGTAGTCCAGAGTTTTGCGAGCAATGCAATTTGACCAGTTTGTATCAACGGTGGTGATAGTATTGAAATGAACGGTTAGACAGGGTACTCAAATATCCGGT
This sequence comes from Heliopora coerulea, assembly GCA_030142905.1. Classification (NCBI taxonomy): domain Eukaryota; kingdom Metazoa; phylum Cnidaria; class Anthozoa; order Scleralcyonacea; family Helioporidae; genus Heliopora; species Heliopora coerulea. Next base: position 981,105 of record JASJOG010000069.1, on the reverse strand, counting down.
TAAAATATCGCGTGAACAGACGAATGTTCGCTGTGACGTGGTAAATTAACGACAACATGAACGTGCGGGAGTAGTGTAAATTTATTATAACTAATGTTTACATTTAGTATTTGAACAATAGCGAATCAGGAACAAGAGGTCACTTTCACGACCGCTTTGAGATCAGACTGAAAATTGGCTTTTAACTATAGTTTAAAAGCAAAACAACTTTAACTAGTGCAATAATGGTGTCGCTAATGTTTTAAGGTCTATTTTCTTACTTCACTAATATTAGTTGCACTCCTCATACAAGTTGTAGTACTGTACAATTATTCGTAAACTCTTGACACTTGAATAGTTTCATCGAATGATTATCCGAATTGTGCTCTATTCATTTCAACCCAAGTTTCAACTCTTACGACTAGAAACAAGGCCGAACATACGTGGGTATACCAAGTATATACAGTTATCGAAAGAGAGATGGCACCAGTTTGTATAATTCCTTAGCAATACTGCTTAGCTCAACGATTAATTACCTCCAGGCTTGATATGTTCGTCATGTTGATACCAGTGAAGTCCAACCCAAACGATGAGTTGTAGATTTGAAGGATTTTCGCTGATAAACACTGAAAAATTATGTTTATGAGAAATTATTGCAGCAATACTGTTTCTTCATCCGGTAAATAAAAAAGATAATGATATCTTTTTGGTTTTCCGCATGAATAAACAGTATTAATGTAACAATTGCCACACCATCTGAAGTTCTAAAAAGCGTTAACTAAAGTTTTGAAGTTCAGGAATACTGAATGTACCTTCATCATATTTAATCAGGTGTTCCGGAATGACAAATTCTGGCACTAGGAAAGATTCATCTTCACTCAAGAATAACTGAAAAAAAATTAACAACATCAAAATCAGAAAAACGTTACAGTAAAATCTATCGACTGCGCTGTCCAGAAGTTGTAATTTTGACCAATCAAGTGCTGCGCATGGGCAAACTCCCTATTATGAAGGACGATCGGTTGATGTTTGTTGAGCACAATCCATCACTACTCACTATTGACAGATTAATTGATGAGTGATGATTTCATCTTACTTATCAGCAAGCTCAACCGCAAGAGAACATCAAATTAAGAAATCATTTTGATGTTCTCCTAGAGGAAGAGTTTACTGATAGGTAACATGAAACCATCACTCAACAACAACATCGGATCTTTTCCCTTAACCTTATGTTAACTCAGTAATCATAAGATCATTAGAAAAAAAAATAAAACCTTAAGTTCTCCACCAATCGAAAAACTGATAACAGTCAAATAGTATGGAAACATTGAACCACCCGACGGTAGCAGTAAGAGACGATAGTGATCTTTCGATTTCCGATTTTTAATTTCAACGAAGAAGCCAGTCCCATTATTTTAGCAATCTACGCACAAAGTCGCATGAATCTTAGGGACTGTTATCAGCGTTAGTAATGGATTTAAATCAGACCTTTTGTTTAATTCTGTCGATAATTTGTTTGACCGACTGATTTAACTTCAAAATTTGAATTCGTGTAAAATCTGAAGAATATTCCAACTTTCTTATGCAGAATAAAATAAACGAATTTTTCACTAATTCAGAATTACGCTCATCGTATAGATGGCTATACAGGGAAGACCTGGAAGTGGAGCTACGCAGTCCCCCAATGTTTTGCTCGTTACCTCGTTTAACTAACGGTGCAAGAAAATTTTATGAAGTTTGGTATATTTCAAAATAAGAGTACAGAAATGCTACTTTACATCTCTCTTCATTTATCTCATGGTGACAGGCCGGCGGAATGCACCCTCCTTGATCTACTGTTTCGCACTGTGTCCACACGAATTAGCCTCCAAATATCAAACACCTTCTGCCGCCAATGCATCGCCACCTCTTGAGCCACTGGTTCAGACTGCTATGTTTCATTGACGCATATCACTCTACACTACATTATGAAATACTAATTTAAAAATGACGCGAAATGAATGCCAGAAACCGTGTTTCTATAATTCTACCGAAACAGATATGCTGATACACGCCCTTCGCAAGTTAGAACTTACATTCTAATGACCTCAATAATCTAACGTTATTTCTAGGTTATTCTTGTTTTGAATGGTTATTTTATAAAAGAAATACAAAACAAAATTTTCTCGTTCTCTAATGCAGTTATATTCAAACTTATCGTTCTATCGCTCATAGGACACACAGAAATTATTTTCTTTTAGTTTTTCGAAGTATTCATATGAGTGGCCTGTACCTTGGAAAAGTCATGGCTGTGTCCATAGAGAGTGGTCAAAATCTCTTCTTGTCCCTAGAATAAATATATTATTTCATGACTGGAAAGGCGACCTCTAGTACAATACCTTCCAAGAGTGAAGCAACCACATGTATTTATGACTATATACTATTTGGCACAACAAAATATCTGTAACTGATATACATTTTTTTCAAACACGTTGATACCATGGTGATTGGTAATTTACGATAAAGTAAGAGAAAATGAAAATGAAATATACGCACTAAAGAGGTATACACAGTTCCCAAGGACTGTGGGACCGTTTAGTTCTTACAGTTAGTATATTTCATTTTCATTTTCTCTTACTTTATCGTAAATTACCAATCACCATATTTGAAAACTGTGTTTAAATTTGTTACCACGACAAAATCGCTGTTTTATTATTTGAAGAAACCTTTTTTATTATTCAAATCGCATTCGGTGTGAAAAAGAGCGGAAGACCAGACTTTTTATTAAATTAGCTATGACACTAAAGGTTAATTTATCAAGGAATAATTACATTGCTGGTAAAGATGTGTGAAAAGTATCTCTAACCTGAGGCGAACACCAGTTCGACAAAATACTTTCTATTTTTTCCTCACCATAACGGTCTAGTGTGGCAAGTACCAAGTGACCTAAAATAGGCACACAAGGACTGTGAACAATTTGCACTAATAAACGTAAGCTTCAGTGCAGTGCAAGTTTTAGACCATTAATATGGCGTATTGGTTGAACATGAGTCATAAGAATTACATCTTTTGTACCGGACACTTCAAATGATCCGAGCAGTTTGGTGCTCGTTAATCCAGGAGTGTTACTTTACACTGGTTCAGTAAAACACTTATGGAGATGATAGATGAACGATAGACAAGCTCCATCCTCAGAAAAACGATTTCTGAGCCCCAGAACGGGATTGAACCCGCAACCTTCTGATGACCGGTGAGAAAACACTTATTAAATCTTTATATTTTAAGCCTTAGTTTATAACAGTTTATATAGTGCTTCAATGTAAACTATCGCGTATGGTAATTACTAATGAGATCTTTCATGTGTGGAGTAACTAAAATACGAAAAATGATTCGTACGAAATACGACAAACATGCATTAAGGTCCCATAAAAAAACCAAAACCAAAACCAAAAAAAAACAAACAAAACAAAACCAAAACGACCAGATAATGCGGACGCGAACTACGATTAGAATGGAGATGATAAACATGCTTTTTGTTAATTAATTTTTAAAAATTTCTTCAGCAACATAATCTAACCTTATAGTGACAACATACTGCTCATTTCGTGCGAAAAAGCACACGCAAAACCAGAAATTACGACAGAATGTGATCAAACTGTCTTTGTGATTGTTGTTTCTCTTCTATACATACTACATCGCGAAAAGCGAAGGTCGAAACCATAGAAGAAAGTTACAGTTAAAAAGTTGTCACTGACATCTGGCTTTGCTGATTTCAAGACGAACTTAAAATGACAATCGCAAAAGTACGAGTAGCTGATTAGGCAAGCAGCCGTTGGAATACGATGGTTACAAGCTTCTACAGTTGAAATCCCAGTTCAAGGAATGTTTAAATTCTTTTTTATTGCACATTTCTATGGTTAGTAAAAAAAAATATCGTTCGCATCACATTTTTCTGGTCACAAGGATGATAAACAAACATGTCTTTTTATCGGGCCTGGGGGTGAATGTGAAAGAAATTCCAGTAATATATTTGAAGAAGGAAGCCAGTTACCAGTCTGACTGAGCCGTGAAGCAGCCATTACGGACCATGTGACAGGGTTTCCATATGTGGAAGCACTTGTAACCCAGGGAGACGGTGTTTCTGGTTCGGACACGCGCAAGGAAGTAATATAACAAGCCGTAGCCATCTCTAGTGCCTTGGACCACGCTAAATAACCCTGCACAAAGCACAATTAGTTTTTTCATTAATTTGTTTTACTAAATAACTGGATCTTTTCTTCAAATTGGCTCAGTTAAAAGTGACTTTGCATCACAACAACCACGACAATTTTAAAAGTGGGTATACAGCACTTCTGACACAATATAAACTGACATGTATATATGTATGCAATATTTAGATAATAAGCCTTGAAGTGCAATTTTGTAGTAAAAGTTCCTTCATATTTTTACACGACAACGAGTTCATGAGGACGTTATAAAACGTATATAGAATTACAAATCGGTCGCAACTTTCGATTGACATATACTGCAAACAAGTTGTCAAAGACAGACTAGGTATGATTGTGGTTCAACAAAACGAGAGCGTTTTTGTTGGTTATTTTCAAACTCTGACTTTACTCATAGATTCATACCGTGACCAGATAGCCCATACGACCATAAACGTAATACAATATTTACAGATTATACGATTGAGACTTCTGGGATAAGTTTGCACAATTCGACTTGTACTTTTTTGTTGCTGTAACTCATTGGGACTATTTTGATGCTCTTTTCCGACACATGTCAGTGCCCCTTAAAGTGGTACTTCAATGGAAAAAATCAAGTAGTCCTAATGATCACAAGTAATTTGAAGGATATAACAGTAAAAAGTAATCAGTGATCGTACAAACTCTTCTTTGCTCTAATTTGTTATGGTCGTTGTTTTACTTGTTGCTGTTGTTGTCGTTGATGTGGTTGTTATCTTTCTTTGCATTCTTGTTGATGATGATGATACAAAACCAAAGTTTTAGTACTCGTGGTTGCTATTTTTTATTTCCTCTGAAGCAAAATTTTACACATAAAACGCATTTATTTCAACGAATTTCATAAAAGGAACTTCGCATGATTAGGAATAATCATGTCATCTCTGAAATTATCTTAAACAATGACGGATGATTTTTACATAGAAGTACCGCTTCAAGCCATGAACTGCTTGGTAACCAGGCGACACTACGGTCGACGTTCCCAACTCTGTTACTCTGATGACTGAACCCTTAAGCCTCACAAGTTGTTCACTGCACCAGACTGAATTAAAACAATTAGTCGGATTAGATAATTGGGCGAAAAGGATAAAAAAAAGGTGAAAGCAGTCTTCTATTGTCGATTAATCGTCCTATCCTACCGGATCAAAATCATGTCAATTATAGATTTACCCTACGAAGATATACATGAGATGGTTTGTGTATAAACAAAAAAAGAAAAGAAATCTCATGCTAGGTCCCTATGCTTGACACATCTCAAACCAAACTTAACAATAAATAGGAGTTTCCAAAATAACATGTCTACCTCTTTAGCAAGACGCAGCAGCAGGTGGCCACTCATCATATAAAGTTGTGCTCTGATTTCTGTAATGGCGATGTCCCATTCACTGGCATCACCAAGGTCAGTTGAATTACTCAGTCCGTTGTCAAGATTTACGGCGAGGTGGAGCAGTTGATCAAGCCTTTTTTGAAAACAAACAAATAAACATGTTAATACATATTCAAATATCAATTTACACTGCCCGTTTTAAGCAGTGCATTAACTGCGTAATAAGGACTAAGATAAAATTGACGTTTTTTGGGTCACCAAAATGTTTGATCCACTTGCTTTCCGACATTTGGTCCATGGTTTTCTCTTGTTTTATTTTTATCTCAATCACGAAATGGCATTTTGAAAAAGTTTTAAAATTATGTTAAAAACTACTTTTACGCAATAAACCGTCTTCCATCAGCGTACCTGACAAGATGGTCATTGTAAAAATTTGGCTACGTTAGATCATGTAACAGATAAGTATTCCTAACTCGCACTCTGGTTATCTTTACACACGTGAAAATACCAGAGTGTTTGTGCCTCAAGTAGTACAAGATGGGTGCAGTGTATGATGAAACAGCTGTATCAGGCTGTTAACGCAAACAACCTCAAGCATGTTCCGGACCCAGCGCCACAAAATGCAGCTACAGTATGGCTGTTTTATGTTGTAAGTCGGTCTCTATTAGCTTATTGAGTATGTAGCTACTAGCCTCTGCTCATTGCAAATTCAGGCTCAAAATTAACAGTATCCCGTTAACCAATGTTTAGTAGTCTTCATTGCGTGGTTACAAAAAATCTGCTTAAGCAACCTGACATGGTTAGCAAAAATTCTGTTTGAAATAATTTCGAGCCAAAAAAAATGATGTGGAAGGATATAGTTAAATCTCAGCTAATGAAGATGTTCATTTTTTTGTGCTTTGAGATTGAGTGCTTCTCGAACGATCAGAAAAAGAAAATTTAAATCTAAAAAGACAACATAACAGAAATTGTATATTGGAAATCCGTCTATTAACTTTGTAATCTAGTTAGGAAAATTTCTGTCTATTAACAGTGGTTACAGTAATTATCCTCAATTTAGCTCAAGCCCTGCAAGTATAGCAGAATAACCCTGTTGCTTATTTAGATATTGGGTAACCTGAATCTCCGTTAACGACTTTATATTCTACCAAATCATCAAAGTCTAATTCGATAGTGCACCGGCATAAGCAAGAAATAGGAGAATTTTCATATAAAAATAAAGTTGTCTGAACTTGGATTTTATTCACATAAATAATTATTAAAAGAAACTTACACGTCTAACGCAGATCCAGTAAAGTTATTGACTACTTTAATCGACATCTACTAGTCGATAGATATCAAGCAGCGGTGAGTTACGCAATAAGACTGAGTTTTTCGTCCCAAAGCAACGTTAATTCCTAATAACCTATGCAAGGTTTTTGAACCAAAATTGAAGAACTTAAACAGAGTATTCGCTCTCAATTTTTATGAGATAATATCTGATGAGAGCATCGTCTTTGTTCACTTGTCATCACATAAAAATTGAGAGCAAATAATCTCATTGTTACAAATCACGAAGTTCGCACGTCAAAATAATTGCAAAATATTCACCTTAGCAGGGCCTTCGAAGAATTTCTTATTCCAGCTTCTTTCAGATTAAGTTCAACCAGATTGCAGTAACTGGACAGCATGACCATGTACACCTCTTGCAGGACATGTTGCCTTGATTCAGGGGAGTGATTTTTCACTGTGTGTAAACAAGCATATAATTCTGCTGTCAAGATGAACAAGTCAAGTTACTTACATAGGCAAAACGGATAAGATGGCAAATGCTAAAAGTCACCACCACCTGACAAGTTACAAAACACTAGATGATGAATATATAATAAAGTAAATTAAAAAAAACACGCTTAAATATTCTATGAGACAACTCAGTGACAACGTCGATATTTTGAAGTCAATGACAGATCATTATGTATTCTCATTATGCATTCTTCGATTTACTAATGGGAGGTGACTAAAAAAGTGGACAAAATTAACATAAGTAGACTGAGGGAATTCTACAGACAACAAACGCAATAAGCCTGTCAATACTCAACAATTTATTTAACTTTTCTCACAATTAATTTACAAAAGTGGTCTGGGTGTCGTGTCAGCTGCTTTCCTCAATTTTGTCTTAATTGATGACATCGTATTCTGGACTACATTCCAGTCACATTCGCGAAGACATTTCTTAATCCGCAATCGTAGCTTATTCTTTGTTTTGACTTTCCAGCCACCATGATACACCTTTGATTTTAAAATACCCCAGAAATTCTCAATTGGACGAAGTTGTGGAACATTTGGAAGATTGTTCTTCTTTGGCACAAAATGGATATTTTCCTCGTCAAAAAGAGCAATTGTGTCCTTAGCATAATGTGACGAAGCAAGATCCGGCCAGAAGATGTAATCGCCATCGGCATGATGCTGTTGCAAGAATGGTATCAAACAGCACTTAATGCACTCCTGTTGGTAAATGTTCCCGTTGATGTTGCCTTTACTTGGGGCAAAGAACGGTTCACTGTGTCCGTCTTCACTAATCGCTAACCAGACAAGAAGTATGGGTTCAAATTTTTTCTTTTCGTAATATCTCACTTCTGATGGAGTTTGTTCTTTATTTTTGGTGTAAAATCTACCATTTCCAGGGATATGACAATGGCCAAATGTAAAATGACTCATCATCCATAACAACTTTCACATTTGATGAAGGTTTCAGCACAGTCCTTATCCATTTTCTGCAGCACCTTTTCTGCCTCATTTCTTTTTCCTCAGTGCAGTCTGGTGCCTCTTCTCTCTTATAATTCTTGCATCCTTCTTTCTTTAACACTTTCTAAACATAAGATTTGTCTACTCCAAATTTCAGAGTCAGTTTTGCTTGGGACACCCCCTTCTTGTCAGTTTCCGCCTTCACCAACCACCTCCTTTTTTGACGTGTTAATTTTACTGGTATTTGTCCCCTCCCAACCTTCCTTTCTGCTGTATTCCGTTCTTGAAAGGTTTTAATAATTGTGTGTAAGCTGCTTCGCGCTATTCCTGGCTTGTTAAAATGATTTACTGTGTACGCAACTCCCCTATCTCTACGAGCTTGGTAAAAATTCAATACAAGCTCCTTCCTTTTTTTCAAACTCAACCCATCCATAACAAGTATCAAATCTATGGCAAATTGCACAAGGATAACCAGGCCTTCGCCCCAAGTTTCGGAGTTGAGATTTACATATTTAATTATGCAAAAACAAAAAGGTTGATTTTGTCCACTTTTTTAGTCACCGCCTGTTATTATCACAGTGGGTTCGATTATAACTCCGAAAAATAGCTGAAGTGTTACTTTCATACAGCTTTTGTGCAGATTTCTTTGTTGGACGTGGACGGAGACACTCAAAAATGCTCGCGCAATTTCCTTAATTCTGCACTAATTTGCAGCCTTTTCAATATTCTGATCATGGTCAAATGTAAACAACCTATGAATTTCATATTTCAGTAAAAAAAAAATACGACAGAGCTCTAGACCACAAAATTCAGCAATTCATTTGCAAAGGTAATTTAGCTTGCGGTCTTTATTCGGCAGCGTGCAAAAAACAATCTCCCCTCAAATTAGTTCGCCAGCGCCATTCACGTTGTACGCTAGGCTCCAATAACGCGTGCATTGTAAATGGTTGAAATGATGCGGGACTATTTTTACGCGTTATGGCACACGGTCTCAGTGCGCAGTTACATACACAATGTGAATGGATTCTTTGTCAAAGCTTTTTACAATACAAAAATGATCCCGCAACATTGGGCAGTTTTTGAAACTTTTACAAAGTTCTTTTTCCCCAAAATGCCGCATAGCGTATACTTACGTGTTCAACTTTGCTTTAAATACTAAGACATTACTTTTTCGACATAATGTTATCCTTTGCAGTATAAACCAAACAGTAATAATTAAAACAACAATTTATGAAGTAGTTGAAACTTTTAATACCTTGTAATTCTTTCAGTTCTAAATATCGCTAGAAAAATAACGGGAAAGCCATTAAAATAAATAAAATATGCATTTAGATGTTTTTCATGTCTATCTTAGATAAAATTATTTACTGTTGGGCCACTCACGGGAGCTTATCTTGCTCCTCAATTTCGTTTATTGCTCATATTAGTAAAATATCCCCTATCCACAAATGGTGTTCATTTATCCAAACGTTATTTACACCTCTCCCAAAAACCAGATTCATAACCATCTAAACTTGTCAGGAAATGGGGAGGTTAATCTGCCCATTATATAAAGATCCCACTTATCATTTTCGAGTAACGTGTTTCTCAACACTCAAGCTAGGAGCCTTTGCTCTTTCTTTTCAAAAATTAACTATCGTCCACGTTCTTTTTCCTCTTACTGTTATTATACTGCACTAACATAATGTGACTAATTTCCCTGTTGGTTGATAACAAATGATACCCGTAAATTTTGTATTTGAACAGATCGGTTTTTGCTGACCAAGATTAACAAGCAAACGTTCTCTTGACGTAATTCTACGAATGATATGAAAGTAAAATCGAAAAATCTGCAACTCGACAATTACCTCCAGCACACCGACAGTTAAAACAAACCACGGAAGGTCACTGTTGAATGCTTTGGTTTTGTTAACCGACACACAGTGGTAGAAGGCTTCTTCAAGTTGGTCTATAAGGTAAAAATAATTTTAAAAATAAAATGGATCGAACGTGAGTTCTGAGAACATACCTGTTTGCTGAGTCTGCATAGTAGCTGAATTGTCTCAACTTACTTTACCAAAAAAACAAAGTAAATTCTCCGCCAAAAAGTTACTTAAGTTTGTTAGACTTGTTTCCTCCAATTAATTTACTCCAGAAATGCGCATATATAAATACTACCACCCTTCGTCTACCATTCCACCGTAGACCTTGAATGTGCCAACGATGTTGACGGTTTGTAAAGGTTATCGAAGAGCCCAAAATTTAAATCCAATCGAAAAATCGCCCTTAATATAATTGGAAACTGAAAAGAATTACAATGTGACTTGTTAACGATTACATTTAACAAACTGACGAGAATTTTGTGCCAGCCTCTAAACCTATTCAGAGCCTCGTACCTTGACAGTCTACGTGACAAGACTAGGGCCGAAGCCAGTGCCGTCGGCATGGCTTGAACCCGGGACTTTAGAATCTGCATTGAAATAAGACAGCGCCTTCAAACGACTCGACCATCATTCTTGATTTTTTTTTTAATTTAAGAATGGTGGAGTGTTTCGTAGGCAGTTGAAATAGAAAAAAGCTTAAAGGTAGTAGTGAAGAGGATATGGATGAAAGGCAATAACCAGAAACATCAGTAACTCGTTTCTCAATTTTTGAGCTATGTACTATTAAGCTATTGGCCAACATCGTGACGTTACAACTTCGTTTTCCCAAGTTCCATGCTCTAAATAAAAACATTCGTCTATAAATCCCCTCTGGGGCTTAAGGAATACCAACAAAACTATCCTGTTTCGTTTGCGGTAATGGTACTCATGGATTACATGAATGTAGTTTTTCCATTTTTCCATGAATGTAGTTTTTTAATTTTTCATGCTCATTTTTAAAATTTTTTATTCAAACATTTGTTCCACAATTTTGTTTTTCAATTTTTGTCTTGCTATGGCACTCAAGGACCACCAAAGAAGAGAAATATTGTCTGTCAAAGTTAGCCGACAAACGGGAATTCTGTATAAGAGAAACCATCCAAGCATTGCACCAGGTCTACTTACTTGTAGCTCATAGCAAGTTAACCGAGATTAATATATGTTTTATATTGGTCAAGTCATCCTAGAATAATTCACAAAAACAAGTCATGTTTATCGAGGTGGAGAGTAAAGCGTAAGAGCAAAATATTGTTTCCAGGAATGAGCATCAGGGTAGTTGCTCGCAGATGATGTGGCGGCCACTCAGCCAATCAAAAATGAATGGAATAATGCAATCTATTTTTTTCGCCGTTTACATCACAGAATGCTAGTTATTTACAGCCCATATCTTTCAATATTTACCAAATGCCAGAAACCTGGTATTCGGATGTCTATCATCAGTGATCTCAACCTCCAAGATAAAGTCAACATCTAGGGTTTTTGATCCGTCCGGGGGATTTTCCATTTGATCATTCTTTGAAATTTTATCCCTTTACAGCTACATACACATGAGGGGAAAAAGAAAATTTCGATTTAAAATACAACTTGGTGCTAATCGCACTCTGGTGCAAGAGTTGCAACTTCATAATTTAGAATGCTTTTACACTTTCTAATTCATGTTTTTGTCCAAATAGCATGCTGGGACAATTTGAATCTCTCTGGTTTCTGCGACCGTTCAGCGTGATCGAGGAACAACCAGGTCATTGCAGTCGTCAGAATGTCGTAAAACTGTGGTAATTGAGTGTCCACATGTTCTAATGTTGTGCATCGTCTCAAGCTATCAGCTCAGAATAGTTTTTTGGGCCCCTGATGTAAACCGCACGTGTAACCTGATTGCTGGCAAGACACCCTCACCAGCAGCGTGTTAACGGTTATCATGACGAAGTTCAAGACTGTCCTGCTCAGGCTAGTCATTGGGATCTTCGATTCAAAAATAAAGAATGGTAAGCAAAAAGAAAGAAAAACCCTCAAAATCTGTACATAATAAGTAGAAAAGGAAGATAGACGGAAAATTCACAAAAGAAGGTGATAATAGACATCGAAATTCCCAGAGATTTCGCCCAATGGGGGAAATCGTGAGTGGGACTATTTCGCCCCTAGGGGAATTAAATTGGGAGTGACTCCCTGTGAGTGTAGGACACAAATATCTTCCAGGGAATAGCTTGTTTTGCGTAAAGCTTACTTGGCTGTCCAGCTGACAATAATTGCCATCAGCACGGCAAAATCAATATGAACTACTCTATCGACATTAACACAGAATAAAACTCGCGTTCTGTGACTGAATGTGTAGCTAGTGGGACTGTAGTCTTCCGCAGACTGAAGATTAAAGGTTACGGTTCATATGGATTCATGTTCTTCGTTATAGGGTTTGGTCAGAGAACATCCGTAATTTTTCTATTATAGGCCAGCCATCTGACTGCGATCTTTCCGCATCACGTTGAGATGTTTATCGACTTAGTAAGAAAATGGACTAGCTTCAATACAAAAAATAGTGTGGTGTGCATCAAATCGTAAATTTTACTGATAACGATGAAATGCGCATTTTGGTGAGTTATTTATGAGAATATTGCCGAAGAAGGATGATAGTATCATTCTCACCTGTTTTGACGTAAATCTCAATCAATTTGGTATGCACAGTACTATCCCTTGGACGTTTTGTCTACATAATATCAAGCATGAAGCCATAGGCAATCGTGAGGTCGAAATACAATAAAGGCCGTATTTGTTTGAAAGCATACAATTAATAGAAACAGACATGTCCTTTAACATACTAAACCATCTCAAAAATAATAAATAAAATATGGGAATGAGGATATAGTCTGAATTATTTATTTCCCGACCGGTTGATGACATTCAAGTTATTTGAAAGGAAATGAGTTGCAGTGTATTGTATTCACCAACAAATTTAAAACTTTGCGTAGGGAAAGGAAGAAAGGGAAAGGAAGAAAGGGAAAGGAAGAAAGGGAGAGGTTACGGGGGAGAGGAGGTAACGCTACGGGAGAGTGTCCAAATAATTTGGTCTAGTGCCTAAGGCCCCTGAAAGTCCCATAATCCGCACCTCCGCACGCTGGTCTGAATATGTTAGTTAGGCGTTGTGCCACTCCCCCGCCCATAGTTAAAACTTTATTTATATGGTCATTGCTGCCGATAAGCAACGTCCTATTTTGAATAGTTATTTTGAGTTTTTCGGATGGTTTAAGCCGCCAGACATGCTTTGTCCGCGTCTTTTCCAATAACTTCCGGAGTAATTGTTTCCCCAGTCAAAGTTTTATTTACACTTCCAAGGGTCACGTTGCATCTGATCGTTATGGTAACATTTTCTGTGTTTTGGGTACAGAATTTAGTAGCAAAGTAAGTTTTTACAGATGTGGTAATGTCTGCTGCTGGATTTCTAGTTTAGGCAGCACTTATATCCAGACCACACATCTTATAATGAAATATCGAGAGAACGGTAGTATCCCTTCATGAGTTTATCGGCGTTATGTCATCATCGTCGTTCAGTTAAGACATGAAGTGCTGACAGGACTGACTTTGTTGACCTAATTTTACATTATGGTAAAGGTATTCCCTTGAGTTAATTCCTGACGTATTGCTGTGGGCATGAAACGTTTTCCTGATGAAACGTCAATCCAATGTCGTATTTTTTCCGGTGAAAATAGTATTTAAACTCACTATTCTGTTCAAAGACAATCGAATTATTCCTACAGCCCTTTTTCATCCTGAACATATTTCTTCCTCACCGAATTTGATGGAAGGCAGTAATTTTTCAAAGCTTGGAAATAAAAGTCTAGAACTTGTTGTCCATATTTTTATTTTATCTCATCTTGAAAGCCGTGGCACATTTAAATAAAAGTTATAAAGATAAGAGTTGAGCTCAGACCTTTTAAAGGTTGTCTTAGCTTCATGGCACTTGAATTAAAAGTTTTGAACTGGACTCACCGTTCTAACTTATGTTTAAATTTCTGTTAGATTTTGTTCATTGCATAGACGCGCACAGCAGAGTAACATACAAACATTTTGCATTACTTACAAAATACACATATCAAAACCTTAAGTTAAAATGAATTGCACAAAACACATCTTTGGAGGTAAACCAGTTTCGAAATACATCCCTTTGGATCGCTGCATGTCGTATTTTGGTCGTAAAATACTCTAGGTAAGACAAGTCATACTATATAGAAACTGCAAAAACTATTCTGATGTAATGCCATATAATTCTTTATTCCACGAGCAACTTATGTCTTATGGTCATACTGATACTTACAACCTAACTTGCATGGCATGAAAACAGCCTAGAAATCGTTACTGCTATCGGGTGAATAACTGTTATGACTTATTAGGTACGTTATAGTACTACAAACCTAAGTTACAAATTTGTTTTAAACACGTCCAGTAAAATGGAAGTCATTGATGATGGTAAAATCATAGCAGAACTTTAAAGTAGAAATTTGGAACGTAAAGAATGGAAACGTCCGATTCAACGACATTTGTCGAACTTATGAGTGGTGAGGCATGAGAGGCAACTGCACCTATGTGGATCATTACTACGGTATATATTTACCAGTTCAATGGCAATCAAGTTAATCAACTCTTCATAATCAACTGGTTCGTTTAACTCAATTAAATGGACCTGCAATATAAGTAAAAGAAAAATAAGGTAAATACAAGTGACAGATAAAATATGAGAGGACGACATGTATGGAGGTACGAGGCGAGCTGAATTTGCAGCCCGACTTTCAGTTGAAGCAAAACCAAACCTTACGACATATGATGCCAAAGGACTGGAAGAAGTAAGCTGGGAAATATTAAACCTCAAGAGACTAGAAAGGCGTCTCATTTTTAAGTTAGGAACCACTCATCCCTATGGACTCAACGAACGTTTTTCTTTTATTTAACCCCTCATAAGTTTTCGTTAATTTCTAGCATGAGCAGGTAAAAACATCAGTTTCCCTTGCTTTTGTCATTCCTTTACCGCATTCATATTTTTTCCCCCTGGGGGTTAAATCCAATGTCAGTTTGTCGATCGTCGTTTAAAAATAGGAAATGATTCTGTTGTCGTTACCTAGTCGTTGATTTGTTTGTTTTTGTTTCTCGCATTTCATTAGTTAACTTTTTTTCGTATAAAACCTAGTCTAGTTGCTACTCCTATTTCAGAACACGTTTCTTTCCTGACGAAAGGTCTCTGCTCGAAACGTTGGAATTCTTTGAGATAAGTCAAGGCAGTTAACAGCCTTTGAACTTTTTACCTTATTTATCACTGTCTACGCAGTATTCTATTTAAATATTAAACCTGTTTAACAAAGACACCTCGTTCACGAATGAATTAAATATTGCAGCTTTTAGTTTTGTCCCAGAATCTGCCAAAGTGAAGGACTCCTTTTCAGGAAACCCAGTTACGAATAATGCAAATGTAGTATGCAGCGTAAGCAGGATAAAACAACCTGTACACAGCTAAAAGGTCAAGGAACAGCTAAAACTGTAATTATAGTAGAATGAACTAAATTTTCCAGAAAACGCTCTTCGTCAGTAAGCAAAACGTAAAATATAACACGAACGAGGTGGGGCTTTTACAGTGGAGAAATTCACGTGACAATTAAAATATCTAACCAAATTATGAAAATCAGCCAAATATTAATGCGATAGAAATTATACGTCATTTGCTATTTCAAAACGTCGATAAATAAACAGACGGTTGGGGGAAACAATAGAGGATCCAAAGAAGTGGTAATTTATGGGAGCTGAGACAAAACAAATACATGCTGGGCAAGAACAATGTGTTGTACGGTAAAAATTTAAGGGGAATAAAGCATACGAGTTAACGCTTTAATCTGTCCATGCTAGACTGAAACGGTAACTTGCTGGAGATGAGACAAATGGCAAACATTCGTTAATTCCATGCAAGTGAATGGTTCCATGTTTTTTTTTATCGCTTGCATTTATCACAACTCTCAAAGGTCGGCAAGGCTATTTTCCCTTTCGTGAACGGTCGTTGCCAACCGGAACGGTCGATGCCAACATAATGTTCTCGCCATCCCAAATATACTCTGAGGATCCTCACTAAATGTGATGTTTGTGAAATCGTCGATTTTAATCAGGATCAACTAAGCCTGCAAAGCTAGTGTAGTGGCTAGTGCGACCAAGAGCGATCGGCATTGAGTAGGTTCGAATCCGTGGCGAATTTTTTTTTCTTTCACTCAAAGTGTTTTTTTTTTAACTCTGCAGTGTTTGATTTTCTTCGAGCATTCGTATAGTCAAAATGTTAAAATTAGATTAATTAAGCGACTAGTGGTCAAGTTAGGGTATAAGCGAGGAGGAAAACTCGCTATTGGGACGGTTGGGTTGGGGTTTCGGTTTGGGTAAGGAGACCCAAGATAATCCGTCGTTGAGTTTAAAGTGAAGGAAAGAAAACAGGTAAAAGATTTTAAGCGTGTTTCTGGTTGATACGACTCAGAGTTAGGGTGAGAAGGGTACATCTGGGGATGGGGAGAACATGATGTTGGCATCGACCAGTCCGGCTGGCAACGACTGTTTACGAAACGGAAAATTGCATCGGCGAGATGGAACATACTTTTTTCATTCCTGTTATACAAGTGTTAGTATTATTGAAATATCGAGATATTGGTTTCTCAAGATCAATGTTCGCCCACGTACCTACGTAAACTTACTTCCACCACTCATATTCGGTATTGACCGATAATGTCAACTTGGCAAATTATAATAATAACGAAAGTAATGTCAAAATAACAGCTGTACAACAAATATTGGTCGCTTGAATGTTTTTACTACGAGTACTGGACGACCTATCCGCCATTTTAACTTCTTTTCTATTCTTTTTTTAAGTGCTAAGGAGATATAACGCAATAGTAAAACTCACTGATAACAAAATAACTAAAATGATAACTAATGACTGACAAAGAAAGACAATTCGTACTTGCAGATCAAAAATAGCAGGGTGGCCAGGAATATGTTTGCTCGCACGATCTGCCCAAGCCTGGAAGAAAAAAATTATCATTTAGCATAATTCAATGTTACCTTTGTTTACGATAAATTGTCTTATAATTACAAAGAAGACGGTATAAATACGTTTGCTTTTTCCCCACATAATGAACTGCCATAGCTATGCCGTTACTGAACAATTCGCGGCCTTCTCATGAGTGCAATGCGATTGTTGGCAATCGTATGCACACAAACATGACCGAACACAGGTGGAAAGATACAATGCCAAAAGTTTTTTTTTGCAGTGACAGACACGAAAGAAATGACCAGTTTCTACTTTGCGCAATTCATCATCCTGCTCCGCACTCAATGATGTTACAACTTTTTGAAATTTAAGTCGGCGACCGCAATAAGAAAAATAGTTAAGACCATTTTGTTTTATAAATCGAGAGTGGGTGGTATCCTGTACGTTCTTGTAATTTAATTGGTAGTGGTTGTATCTAATCACAGCCAACGGAGTTCCAACCACAATTCAGGACTGTTATCCGGTATTTTTCTATTGTTTTTTGTATATTCCTTGTTTGTTCAAAAAGCTCGACATATTTCAGTGATCCTCTGACAAAGTAATGATAAAAAATTGATGGACATTATATACTCGTTTTGTTTCCTTGATTAACATATTGTGTAGAATTTAATTTGAATTTCGACTGTCCAGTTCTTTACGGTAATACAGAACAAAAAACCATAACCAGCCGACAGTTTAACCTAATACAAAATAAAGCAAATTCCGGTAATACTTAACAATTAATTCAAATCAAAACATTTATGTCTTGGAATGGATTTGGTCCTAGATTTCGAAACGCACTTGTCTCAAAATTAAAAAAACAATTTTTTGTCTTCCGATTACAAAACTCCGACATCTCAATTTAACGACTCTAATCCAAAAATTTGGCATAGACCTCCATATCTCGGCCCTGAAGTGCAATCACTTGTCAAAACTCTGATTAGAAAGATTCGACGACACCTTAACGCTGAAGTCAATTTTATTATTTTTTTATGACACTAGGAAAACTGCCTTTTTTCTTTCTAACAAAGATCAAACTCCGCACCTTTCACGCAACGACGTAATCTATCAAATCCCTTGCCCAGACTGTGATAAAATATACATTGATAAAACATAACGCTGCCCTCTTTGAAACTCGGCCCACCGAATACTCTAAACACTTTGAAACCAGTGCTGTATCTCAATATCTTTCACATCCCAACGTCCTCTCAGACAATTTGCATTCTTCTCATCTCTCCGAACATTAAAAACCTAGTCTTCAGTAAATACTTATTGATTACTTATTAAAGAAGTACTTTAAACCTCATCAGCCTATATTGAACAATGTTATAAACGCTAGCAAAGAACCCTCACTGTTTTAATATCTACCTATCTGTCCTTGAATAAATAATTGATGAAGTCATGCTTGTCAATGTGTACGTGCATATTTTCTCAATAGTACTTTATTTAAAAAACTTTTTAAAAAACGTTTCGGGGCACAGCCTCTTCTTCAGTTACAAGAGGGGTTGTCCCGGGAGCTGAAGAAGGGGCTGGCCCTGAAACGTTTTTTACAAAGTTGTTTAAATAAAGTTCTATTGAGAAAATATGTTATTTTGAATTTATACTGGAGTGGGCTCTTGATTTTATATATATATATACATATACATATACATATACATATATATATACATATATAAAAAGTGCATATATAAACAATCATAACCGTGTAGGGTCTTTATGTTATGAAGACACATGTGTCTTTATATGCGAAGACGTAGTTCAGTTTTTCCACTTACAAAAGATAAATTTCCAAACTTTCTTCGCGAATTAGCGTATTAGGAGGTTCATTTTAGAAGACAAAAAAAAACCCTCGCAGTTCGTGCTTTATCGGATCTAAAACACTCGGCTATTGCGGAGTATTGCCTCGTGTTTCAAATCCCGATAAAGCACTCCTGCTCGGTTTTTAAATGGCACATATATATATATATATATATATATATATATACAGCGCTCAGCACGCCCTGTAATTTAATTGGTTTGATAATGACCCTGAAACAGAGTCCAAATATTACCGTGTAGCTTCTTGTCTATTATTTTTTTACTTGAATCACAATTCAAGAATGATATTTTTCGGAATCTGTTTTATTTTGCATTTGCAGAACAAAAAAAAATAAATATATTTACTATTATATCTTATTACATACTTCATATCATATATTACATACGACATATTACATATTACATACTATATATTATATATCTACTTTTTTTGGTTGGTCCGTATGGAAAAATATTTTCAATCCCAGTCTCAAAAATGAGGTTTCTAACAAAACCTCACACGTCGATGGTGCAGAGAAAACTGTGAAGCCTATTTTTACTTCTTTGATCGCTTTGAGCAATTCTTGTCAATAGTTCGACGTACAAAAATACAATGTTCTTCGTTCGACATTCAGACAGAAACGTAAATTTGCTCTCGGTAATGTAGTGTGTAGAACAACGAAAACGTGAAGAATACTTTGGGAACTAATAATTTTTAGTTCCTGGTATCAATTCTATTGGAAGAAAAGCCTTCGATGGCGTTCCCCCACTATTGGAAAAACTCATCAGTTTGAAACAGGAAAAGACAAACCAACAAACACTGAAGATTTATTTCATACAATTTGAGCTTACTTCCTTGTATTAATATCTTTAGTAACTGCTGAGCTTTCATCCCGTTAGCCCGGGACGTCTTCAGAGCAAAACTAATGTTATTTGTCAACGTCAACAAATTTCGTTAACGACACGTGCATGTGGTAGGTGATCATGTGACTACGTGATATTAGCTGTGATTGATTGTTCCTAGGATGTTAACTTACCATTAGAATTTCATTTTATCCAGTGAAACCAATAGAAATTCAATGTAACTGTAACTATATATAACCTGTTTGTGAGTTTTACGATTTACGAAATATAGATATTCAAACTTCACTCAATGGATAACGTTCTTGTGTCATAGAGTGGTGTTTAAAACTTCAATGGACTCTCGAACTCGGCGAGGAAGCGTTTGTTGAATACTTGTGATGAACTGAACATTAGTTGTGCTGTGAAGACGTCCCGTGTTAACGGGACGAACGCTCAGCAGCTATTAAAGATATTAATACATGGAAGTAAACTCAATTGTATGAAATAAATCTATTACTCTAAGCAAAGCTTCAAAGAACACAAACACTGAAGATATTACGCAAATTTCTCCCCTGTAGACAGACCATTTTTTCAATTCATTACACATGACCAATAAAAAATCATAGAATAACCGCACATAAATGATACCTTTGCTATTTTTGGATCAACTTTCAGCTCTGTATAAAGTTTGACAACTAGTAAAGTAAAGAGATTTAATTTAACGTAACATCTCACATATTAACGAGTATTTCAGTAATTTAGCTAGGTAGAAACACACCATGGAGAGATACAGTAACAGAGCTATAATCATGGCTAGACCTAACTGGGACATATCAAATAATCCTCAATTTTCCTTAACATGACAATTCTATTATGGATAGTATAAGCGCAAGCCAAAATCTCTATGCCTTAACCTCCTACAAAATCCCAATCAGAAGAGGACACACAGGGATTTTAACAAATCTATGACAAAAATCCCTATCGTTGTTGGCCATGGTGGTAGTAAATATATACGTATGTCAGGGTGCCTAAAATTCACCTTACCCCCCAAAAATTTTATTACTGCCATAACTCCAATTTTGAAACGTTTCTGATGGGATGGCAACTGGTAAAAGCAAAAATTAAAAACTACATGGAAAAAAACAAAAATCTTGCTCGAGAAAATGTGTCATTTTAATAGCCATTTGCCTAACAATAGCATGCAAAAATCAGCTTACATATGATAAGCTTGAACGCACGCCACGAGTTACAAATGATACAACACTGAGAGCAGACAGTCCTGCATTCCGGTAGAGCTTCTTACATCTCAACCATTTCGTTTAATTTTTTTAAATTTCATTTTAATATTTAATTAAGGGAAGTACGCCACACCATGCATTCACGACTTTTACTTACTTTTAATGAGCACATCACTTTGATTACTGTTGAGTATGAGACACCTAGAAAGTAAAAACAGGACAGGCAAGAGAAATTCAAGATACCAGCATCATTGATAGAAAATTGCTTTCAGAGCATATCCACGAAGGATGTTTGGCGAAGCCAAAACGGATAAACAGCTCTAATTTTTTTTTGACTATACGGGGCTAACCCAAAGCTGGCCCCACTTGGTCCCTGATACATACAGGTAAAACAAGATGGCCTACGGCAGTGGCGTAACCACACATTCCCTCTCTATAGGTGCAACGAGCTTGTGTTCCCAATTCAATAATAAGTCACAAGACAGTATCACAATTCTGGCCAGCACTGATTCGCGAACTTGAAACCACTCTCGGCGTCGTGATAAATGAGGTGAGGATACTGAAGCAGGATATTGAACTAACGTTAATCGCTGATGAATGTCGATTATCGGACAAAAAGCGTTCGCAGGCCATTGAGTACAGCCAGCATCATAACCGGTCGACTGTGATGCTCGTACGCTTTATATGACTAACAATTTAGTGTGCATTATCACTGACACTTTTAAGGAGAAAGCGTTACCAAAATCACTAATCATTTTCTGCAGCGAAACATTCTCCCAGTGGTGTTTGATGACTATCGTTGGTTGCAGTTACCCGCGAACGCCCCTAGGAGACTCACAAGTCTATAGTTCTGTTTTAATAGGCCTAACCCACACAAACGTTTCAAGCCATATATTTTCGTACTTAATTCTTGTCGGTCAAAAAACCAGATACGAAATACAAACATTAATCTTCATAAACATCCATGCAAGAGGACAAAAATCCTGCAAATAGAGTAGCGAATAGACTGTAAAGAGACAAGCGAATGGTTTTAAAAGGCACGGTCGCGAGCCAAACTCTCGTTTGCCATTACGCTCAGATAGCTGTCTCATGTGATAAACTAGTATATAAGAAGGGAGTACATTCTTTGGAGTGCAGAAAATTCTAGTGGCAAAAGTTGCTCGACATTGAAACGGCCCCAAAGAAAAATTCCTGGCTACGGACCTGGTCTACGAGATGTTCTTTTTCATTTCTACTAATGAACTATACCTGTACCTAAAATATCTACGGTTCTTTCCTTACACAAAAGTTAGTAATTATAACTTATCATATCAGCTATAACGAAACTATTCCCCCTGCATGTCAAAAAACTGACACCATATATGGGTACATGAAGTGTTACAACAAGAAAAAACCAAGCACTCTGAATAAACTTCCGATGCTTTATAGAATCCAACTGGAAAACACCGCTTTCATATGTGATAACTTTAAGGGGACACATGCAAAGAGGCGGAATTTGACCTTGGTCAAAGAAAAGAACAGCAGCTTGCGGAGGACCCCTGCAAGTTCATATCCGTCAAATTAACCTTGGTTTCTACGCCCGTGAAGGAAGGGAAGGCAAACAGGCTAAATCAACGAGTCTGATAACCGGCGGTAAATACCCAAAACGTTCTAACTAGGATACCTTCTGAACCGTCTTTTCTCGAAACATGGTAAAATTTGTAACGAACAATAGTTGGTAAAATCAAAGGTTAATATTATATTTTCATTTACCTCAAATTGTCTCACAATCAGTTGCAATTTTTTAAGTATATTTGTCATTAATTACAAGCGGAGATCCCAGAGACGCAATCAAGCATATTCTATTTCTTTTACCATGATCAATAGGCCATCATCATAGATAAAAGGCTAATAGACATGCTTCTGGCAACGGCTTTCGCTGCTTAGTCGGCAGATCACTTGACAATATTACCAGGATCATGGGTTCTGTTCCCAAGTAGTAAGTCTTGAAGCTGCATTTTTGCAACTGGTCCCATTTGGATATTACATGGCAACACGCACTCGAAATGTCTGTCCCCAAGTACTCTCTCAAAATTGGTTGAGACATCAATTTTAAGCACTTGACAGTTCATGACTTGCGACCCACAACTCATGACTCATATACTCACATAACTACCAGACTCAAAGTAAGACACGCAGTACCATAAAACAATTCAAAATGTCGATAGGAAACGGAAAATTATTTGCAACGCATTTCCACACCATCATGTTCCTCACAGACAAATCACAAAGTGATTCCAAAAAGACTTGACCAGTTCTACCTTCAACGAAGTTCAAGTTTGATACACTGCAGCCAGTTTTAGTGCACAGTTTTATATTTTGTTTTTCAGAATATTACCGAGACCTACGTAAAACAACATTAACCTTTTATATGATTCCAAAGCTTCATGAAAATCCTGAGAATCTTCCAACAGCTCTCCAAGTAGCTTGTGTCCTCTAATAATAATAATAAAAATTATTTATTAAACCAAGCAAACTTCGTTAATTGTACAATAAATGAATAACTAATACATAATGTTAACACATCTATTTAACCCATCCCTGTCTAAGGTTTCCATTTTCTAATTTATCCCCGGATAACGCCAAACGAATTAATCCCTCATAAATTACAAGTCCGTCAGTCATTTCAGCAGAGATGGTTGAACACGGAGCGATCGCATAAGAAGAGGCTGAGTTTCTCAGCCTGTCAATTACGATTAAGGAAAGGTCGCATGTTATTGGTCAATTGAGTTCAGACTAGTTTCCGGTGGACGAATATCACGTTCAATTGAGAATATAGGAGATGAATTTGTTTGCAACGACGTTGCTGCCTGGATAGTATTTTGCGCATGTTGGCCATTTGAACTGTTTTGACTGAGCCAATAATCCAAGAGCAATTCCATCACTTCAATATTTCCTGCCGGTTTTCCGTTGGACAGTAACTGATTCCTCACGGTGTTGATATTTTTACGTACTTCTACCAAGCGCCCTTCCTCATCGCGTTTCACTTCCATTTTGAAGCCGTAGTAGGCCTTGCTCTCTTTAATTGGACTTTTATTCTTCTGGTAGTAGGCTTTATTGCGATCATACTTGCTAAGCCCCGCAGAAAGCGGAGTTGTGCTTTGCACAGAGGTAGAAATCAGAGCTGTTGGATGAGAGCAACCGAGCATATTTGCCACAAACGAATTTGAAAGTGGCGCCAGTTTTTGTTTATATTTATAATATTACAAGCTTCAAGTATGCGCCAAAAAGAATACAGATGGCTATTACACATCGCGGACGTAATAAAATGTGAATCGTGCCCAAACACTGCGCGGGTAGGATGACTATAAGTGAATGAAGATGCGTAGGACGTCTCGAATGATTATAATACGACGTATAACAACCAGAAAAATCAGTAAATGTGGCATGTTCAGCCATTTATTGCTTTATATATTGTTTAGCTGTATTTTAAACACACATTTTAAAAGTATTACCGTAAGCTTTAGGCTCTAGGACACGCTTGTGGAGCTCTAAGCTGTCCAGTTCAGTGACGCTTCAAAGTGTCCGCCATTTTCAAACATGCAACTGCCATACGAAGCCAGAAATGTGGGAGGAGCTTACCCTTTTATAGCGTCGCTCCGTGTTTAAGCAGTGTTCTGCTAAAGACAATCTTATTTAAGAACACATATGTTGAGCTTTTATCTGAGGTGTTGTCCCTGGCCGTACATAGATGTAAGGACTGAGACGAGAACAAGTAATCCCGTCACTTGGGAGCGGATCCTGATGTTGAATTTTGAGTTTTGCTTTTGGCCCCTTCAGGGCAAGGAGTGTAACTGATATGAGTCGACCCTGATTGATGTTTTAACGATGTAAGATTCTAAATTCAATTGTATATTTTCCATTAGTGTTTGTTGAGCTTCAAGACTAGCAGTTCTCAACACTGAAATGATTTTTTCGAAAAAAAGATTTGAACCTAACAGACAGGACTACATTTTGTATTCAACACTGCTTCCAAACAAGCGTCATGATAATAATGTAAACAGTCTCATAAAAGTTAAATGTAGTCTCACATGTCTCAAGAACATTCACAAAGAATTAAGTGAAAAACTTTAGGATTTATAAGTCTATAACGAACTATATATTAACAGCTTGACAACTGAGGAAGAAATTCAGAGGAGCAAGTGAAGCTCGAGAGCTGTTGTCAATCCAGATCTTCTAAACATCGACGAATACTTGGCGAAGATAGAAACGTTACCCAAGTTTAATGTCTCTCACGCAGAACACCAAACCCACCGTATTTCTACCTTCATCTCTTCCGTGGAGACAGACCATTGAAATGAGATCTCTATGGAATCAACATCAACTGCTTGTCAAACTACCTTGACACCAAGATGTCCTATTTGCTGCGGTAAGCACAGATGCTTCAAATCTCCTATTTTCTACCAAGCATCACCTGAAGGGCGCTTTAAACTACTGAGAGAAACTGTCCCTCAGTTTCCCAAGAAAGGATCATCTTGCAAGGAATGGTTTCTCACCTAATGGCTGGAAGGTCAGTGGTTACAACAGATGACACCATACTCTTCTAAATGGTATATCAAGATGATCTTGTTCGGGTGTTCTGATGATCCTGATCAGCAAATATAATCCAAAACCACATTCCCCGCCCGACAGCGAGAACATTTCTGTTTTACTAGAAATGCTAACATTTGTGGCCAAAATGGAAGGAATGCTTAACTTCGAACTTAAAAGGACTAAGGAAACCAAGCAACTCTTATCCGACAAGCCCTCGTGACCAACTTGGCCTCTTAGTAGGTCGAACAGTTTTTCTCTAGGAAACGAGAAAACATCGCAACAAGTTGGTCTCTCTATTGTATCGTACTATAAAGATGGCGCTCCTATGATTGTTACTAAAGCTTGGGTAACACCTAATCTTTCCAGTGCATAAGATTCAGTAACTCTTTAGCGGCCAATTAATTTTGAGGTTTTTTAGGTCAATCCACTTAGAAAGCGACTCCGCGTGACATCTTGATTGAAGACCGAGAGAAGTGTTCCTAATGAAAGGAAAGTGGATTATTCTGCGAGCATATACCAAAACGTAGGGCACCCATAATCTTGGAGCCCACGTGCAGGTGGACCGGTGTGGGTGCAGAAACTCTGCTCCCGTAAACTTGCTTGTTTAACAATGTGATAACTAACAAATCACAGATTGCGCTTGGTCCCTTGATTTGTCCATTTCGTATAGACGAAAACCCGAATGCCAAATGTAAAGTCGTATACGCAACAGGAAGTAAAAGGTGGCACCACCCTGAAGAAATTAAATATCACACAGCAAACTGCAGGGAAGTCAAAATCCTTTTTGAAATAGATTCACCTGATGCCATCGTCCTTCTTTAGTTCAGACGTGATACACTTGAACAACCAGATGCGATCAAAAGCTGGTCATCAGTAGATCAATTTTGTCATCCTTCCCAAAGAAGAAAAGCTGTACAAGCAAGTAGAAACCTTTTGAAAGACCGTTTCATTTGGCTCAACCCATTACTACAAGAAAGTAATGTCGGTTCAACAGACAAACAGTGGAACAAACTGTGACCAAGGTTGACTCCCGTTGCCACCTGGGTTTACTTTGGAAATCCCATTTAGCCCGTCTCCTTGACGATAAATCTGTTGTATTATTCAGGCTTCGGCCCTTGGAACGAAAACTCGATTGAGATCCAAACTTCTTCAAAAGCTATGCTCCAGTGACAGATGTTACGTGAACAGGTGGCGACGAACTGACTCAGAAGCTAGTCAGATGTAGTATCTTCTTTACCACGCAGAGACAAACAAATATGGGAAAGTGCGAGTCGTTTATGATGTCAACGGAAATTACCAGGGCATATGTCTAAACGGTCAACTCTTGACGGGTCCTGACCTATTCAATAATTTACCTGGCATAGTAACCCCCTTCACTTAACACTAAGTTGGTGTAATGGGGATATTGAACAAGTACTTGATCAGGAGAGGGTCACGCTACGACCTAACAGCGTTAAGATTTTCCCAGAGAGCTGAAGATATATCAATACCATTTACTGTGTTTAAGCTCAGGGTGAAACTGTTTGGAGTAAAATCTTTCTCTTGGTCAGCCAATTATTCCCCCAAGGAAAATGGCCAGCGATACCCTCCAAAACGTCAACATACCCGCAGTCAACACTGTACACAGCAATTTTTGCATCGAAGATTGACTTAAGTCAAAGCCAACCATTCCGAATGGAGTCTGGTTTTCTTCTCAGTTATCAAATCTTTTGGAGACGAGCGGGTTTCATCCTACCGCATTTCTCAGCAGCTTAGGATGTCACGTCTTCTCTACCACAAGAAGAACTTGCCACCAGTAAAGTTGATGTTGACCTTGACGTGAGACCAAATAACGTAACCGTATTGAATGTGAGACAGGACACCTTAAGTGTTAACACGAACAACCCCAATGCTGAGAAGTATGCCAAGTAAAGTATCCTAAGTCCTGTGAGCTCAGTCTTTGATTAGTTTATTTCGTTGATCCCGTTTTTACTTCCAGGAAAAGTCCTCATCCAACAACTGTGGAAACAAAAGATCGACTGAGACAAGAAACCAACTTCTAATATGCAAGACGCGTGGGTGGTGACACAACGCATTAGATCTCTTGTCAACCACCCCACCCAGGTATCTTGACTGTGACGTCAATCGTATTTCGCATTTCTAGCTTCACCAGTTTTGGAATGTCCATGGAATGTCCATGAAATCGCCATCGTAGCTGTAAGTTACCGATACTGGATCTAACTATTTACTAGTATTGGTTGCTCTTCTCTGACGGGAAGGCTTACGCTATCTCCAATACGCCGTGAGTAAATTCCCTGAATGGAACTTGAAGCCATAGTCATGGCCACTCGGTTGGCCAAAACAATCAAGGCAAAGCTCGACCTGCCGGTCCACGACACTTACTAATGGTCTCAAAGCTTCATAGTCCTACAATACATCGCTAAGGGAGATGATTCCGCACCTTTATCACAAAATTGATAACAGAAATACTCAATACATCTGAAGCTAGATAGTGGAAACACGTCAATGGGACATCCAACGCATCCAACCCGGCAGACGACTGTTTAAGGGGAATTTCAAAAACTGCTCTGATTTCAAAGCACTGATGGTTCAATGAACCAGAAGTTCTTTAGCGTCGTGAATAGACTTTGGTACATATGTTTGGGGGCCATGTCATGATAGATAAGGGAGTTTGTGGTAGAGCACTTTCGACATCAGCGCAACATAGTTTAACCATGGCAATGGCGGCAATCCGGATTAGCTGCTGAATATCGGGTGCGAGACGTTAAGGTTAGGTCACTGTTTGCTAGACTACGGGTAGCAGGTGGCCTTCTAGTTACCGTAAATGATCGATTAAGCGCCGCGGCGCTTATTTGCATTTTTCCAGTTAAAGCTGCGGCGTTTATTTGAGAGCGGCGCTTTTTTCAATGACTGTTAAAACATTTAGTGTAATATATAGAGAATAAAGAAGGCACGTATTATTGTCGGGCACGTCCCTATAGAACTTCCAAGTCTAACTGATTATTTTCTGAAAGCGGACGAATCAAATAGCGTCTTATCTGAAATTACGGGGAAGAGAAAGCGCGAGGTTGGGCTGGTGGTTTCCGCAAAGTTTACAGGATACACCGTAAATCGACGACATGCACAGGTATTAGACTCAGAGTTGAGCAAGAAGGAGGAGAAATTTATACACCTAGAATTATTATACGAACCCAATTGTAAGAGATATCCTACATTAAAACTTTAGAACTCTCGAATTGGTCGTGATCTCCTTACTCAATCATGTTATGATATCTCGGTGCAGCGTTTATTTATAAATCCTCAAACTGGCGCCGCGGCGCTAATTCGAGAGCGGCGCTTATTAAATTATTTTCGGTAAAGGTGCGGCGCTTATGCGGTTAGCGGTGCTTAATCGATCATTTACGGTAACCCGAAAGGAACTTGTCAACTTCCTCAGAGGTAGGTTTTCTGTGTAAGCATCGAAAGACGACGGAGGATAGTTGGCCGTGGGCGAGAGCATTGATAAAAGGGTCTGGTTGGAGAGCATCTTAACGGTATGGACCATTGCTTGCATGCGCGTTCGTAACAAGGGACCTGGAGGCCGAGGCCACCTGCAGTTTTGGAGGTGAAAAAGGTCGTCAATGAGGTAGTCAGTGATGGAAGACATGTCCGACGGTATGAGTTGGGATCTCACTATCTTCGACATGGAAGGAGGTGACAGGAGTTGACACCAGCTCGACAAGGTTCGTGTCGGTTGCATTTATGGGGGAACGTACGATAATCATCTGGACGGAAGGCGTAGTTGAGGATATCGGGGGCGAGGGAGACAATCTAAGAAGGACTAAAGTCCAGAGCGGGCTCGGCAATCTGCGTAGGTGGGAGTTGCTTTTTTCATAATATTTACACAACACGGCATGTTGGCATGGTTGTTCTTGCGCCTTAGACGAACTGCACGGATGAGTAATTCAGAGATCAACTTGAGCAAAAAATGTTTAAAATGAGTCTCTCGCTGATGAAATAAGTGCAGTTTTGAAAGGACACCCAATGAGATCCAGTCTTCTCTCAAAAGTACAACCATTTTGAACAGTCCTCATCTTACTTAGGTGGGAGGCAGGTTCAACGGGACTCTAATTCCTTAAGAATTCAAATTAAGACCACATGCACCAGAAGCTACAACCTTAGACAGAATTGGTTATAACAATCAACTCCCTTCCCCCGATTCGATTTTGTTATTTGAAATTTTATTCCGACATTGATTTGAGGGGCGGGGTGTTACGACAATATTGTCAAAGACTGTAGGTCATGATGGAGTTGAAAGCTTCCTAGGGTCTCCCAGAGATGAATTCTGGATAATGAAGCCATGAAGGCCTGTTTTAACACAACAGGCCTTTTCCAAAACAGTCAATTACACCTTTTGCTGTTCATTACCAGAAAATATACTCTCATTAACACCAACCTCAAACTCACTAACACAAAAAGACATTCATTTTATTCAATTGACATTCATTAACACTTCTGTCACTTTCAATTACCATTTTTTTTGCATAAAAAGTGACATTCCTTCGCGTAGATACGCAATCATTTGCATCAAGGGGCATTCTATAGCACCAACAGACGACCATTAACACCATTCTACTGTACATTAGGGATAATAAAATTTCAATTACAGATACTTCTTCGGTCAGTTGCAAGGTCAATTTAAGGTTATATGGAATCCCGAAATGTATAAAAGATAACCGAATAAAACTATCATAATTCGTACATGAACTGAATTCGGTTAGACAGTTCGAACCTCTTTCATTTCGTCAATATTTTGACGATTGTTTTGCTCTGCAAAATGCTCTACTGACTATGTTCTGCTCTGTTGAGCCCTTTCAGAACTGTCTTAACTCACAACACTGAATTATGCTACTGAAGACAGTTGTCCAGTCTATTGGAGGGACAAAATGGAATCTTAACTTGTAGTTTAGTTCAAAGTACTTTGTTAACACCTATCAATTTTCAAGTCCCAGAAAAAAACAATTGTTTTGCGGATAAGTAAAGTTTCGCGATCAATGCTTTCACGCAGTCCAGTACTGCTGTATATTGTAAGCTTTGATTGCAAAATATGTTTTGTCTAAGATGTAAATGTTGATGTGTGCTAGCAAAGTGCTGTGAACTAAAGTTGGTTAACAGCTGGAAATTATACTTGTCAGGAATAATGTGGTATTATGTAAAAGATAAGGGAAGGAAACTATCAAAATTTATAAACAAACTGGCGAACATGTGCTTTCAATAAACAGAAGTTGAAAGCTGTGTGTGTGATCAATTAAAACATTCAAGAAAGATAGAATAGAACTACTTTCTATCCCACTATAAAACATATTTCAATGTTGTGAGTTAAGATAGTCTTGAAAGGACTCAGCCAAACAAATCGAACATGGTCAGTTGAGCAAAAAATGGCAAAACACTCATCGATATATTGGTGAAATAAGAGAGGTTCAAACTGTCTAACCAAATTCAGTTTATGTACAAATTAGGATAGTTTTATTCCCTTAACTTTTTTACGTTTCAGGATTCTATATAACCTTAAATCAACCCTACAGCAGAGTGGAGAAATATTTTGCATAGTTGAAATTTTATTTTCCCTAATGTATACTAGAATAGTGTAAATGGTCATCTGTTGTTGCTACAGAATGCCCTTGGATGAAAATGGTTGCACTAATGAATGTCACTTCTTATGCAAAAAAACTATAAATGAGACAAAACCGTTAATGAATTTTAAGTTGATGTTAATGATAGTATATATTCTGCTAATGAACAGCAAAGGTGTATTGAAAAACTTGGATAATCGTTGGATGTACAGGGGGTGGACAAAAAAAAGTGGCCCCCATATAAAAATACAGTTTATGGGATATAAACTTCACAAGCTTGCAGAAGATGTGAATAAATGCAAAAAACTATACAGTTGAAGAATAAATTAGCTAAACACTTACGATTTATGATCCTCAAATTTGATTTTTACAACAAATGTAATAAGAAATAAAAATATTATTAAATAATATGAATATTTTAAATGTTATGCCATTGTTGTTGTTCAGTGTTACTAAGAAACTTTTTGCTCAATAAACACGCTTCAACTCAAAATAACATCACATTCGTACATGTATCATGCTACTGTTATCAGCAGTACAGTTTATGCCTAAAACCTTTCAGTACTTTATTGGCATTTCCTTGGATTTTATGACAGCTTTGCATCGACTAGGCATGCTTTTGACAAGCTTATGCAAGTATTTGTCAGTTATCTCATTCCATCCACTTTTAAGTATTTTGAAAAGCTTATCTTCATTCTTTGGGCTTCTATTTTTTGTCAAACGATTCAATTCAGCCCATAAATTTTCAATGGGGTTTAAATCTGGTGATCGAGCTGGCCATCGCATAACATCAAGCTTCTTATTTTTAAGATATTTTGAAACCACCCCACTCATGTGTTTGGGGTCGTTGTTGTGTTGGAATACAAAACCATCGGGACATAACTGATTGGCAAATGGGACAAGATGATGTATCAAGATTTTCCTGTATGCTTCTCCAGTCATTATTCCCTTGACATGATGTAAATCACCAACGCCATTCCACAAAAAACACCCCCAGACATTAATGGATTTTTCATGTTTCACTGTTCCCTGTATTGAGTGATTTGACATCTTTTCACCTTTAGTTCTCCACACATATTGAGTGGATTGGTTTTGAAGACAAAATGGCGATGCATTACTCCATACAACTCACTTCCATTGATCCTCGCTCCAACCAACCTGCTCACGGGCAAAGGATAAACATAACAAACAATTCTTCTCACTAACATAAGGCTTCTTAGATTTCTTTCTCCATGCCAAGCCTTTTTCTTCGAGATGGCACTGAATAGTTTTGCAGCTTACTTTGTCTCCTGTCTGAGCTTTGAATTGATATGCTGTTTCTTTTTTTGTCAGCATTCCTGACTTTGAACATTTAACAATGAAACAATCACTTCACTCACTAGTTTTATGCTTTCGACCAGAGCCAGGACTGCATCCACAACTTCCACTCAACTTCAACTTTGTGCAAAGTTTCTTTGCTCCTGAGTAACTCAGGTTATATTCCCATGAAATTTGACGAGTACCAACTCCAGCCTTGAGCATTCCAAGAATTTCATGATTCCTTCCAGTCTTGGCCTGTGATCTTTCTTTCTGGGTCTCTTTTCTTGTCTTTTTAGCCATTTCCTCTTCTTTACCAATAATCCCTTTCCCATGCATCCAAAAAGGACTAATGAATGTGCCCAGTAAAACTTTAGTATTTACAAAAACCATTCAAATATTGTGGGACAATGATTCTGATTGATTTTTTGCAAGGACATGAGGGCTAAAGTGCATGTGCTCAAGACATTCAAAGGTACATAATATTACCTAACTTTCGAAAACAACACGACCTGATATTAAAATCGACAAAAGTTTGTATTTCTTCTTATTTTAGTATTTAAATCTATTGTGTAAGTTCAAATTTAATAAAATGTTGACCAGTCTGTGCAAAAACAAAGTGTTTTCTATATTTTCTATCACTTTAGCATGTGTTTGAATAAAAAACCATATTTCTATAGAGGGACTACTTTTTTTTGTCCACCCCCTGTACATCAAGCTCAAACTTCAGAAAAAGGATTTTTGAGCCCCAGAAAGTGATCAAAGGTGCAAGTTCAACATCTAACCTGCCTACCTGTATGCCACAGCTATGATATTTTAAATATGTGGTTCAATGAGACTAGTGTTTTTGTGTGTGGGAGCTTGACAAATGTCCAGTGATCATCCATGTATGTGTCCAAGCTCCCACATTCAAAACATTGGTCTTATTTAAAAACTATCAGATAAAAAACAACAGGAGTTAAGTTTACTCCATTTACATTTACCTGTAGTCATTGCCATTCACACCAATATAAGCCAACAAATGCCTGTGTTAAAAAAGTCAGAAATCAGGAAATGGTATGACAAGCTTTAAAAAGTTGGAGGTCCTACATACAAGCTATACTATTGTGAATGATCATGACAAATTGATTTTGATATTTGGATTATTCAAAATTAAGAATTGTCTTCAATTCACTTTGCTTTGATTAATCCCTCACTCTTCATTATGCCTGCTGAAAAACACTTTCACTAGATCTACTCCTTTGGGTTCATCTCATTGTTTCAAAGCCACAATGATGGTGCAAGGGCATGGTTGAGGTGCAGGTAATTTGTTGATACAAAATTTTTTGGACCATACATTTGACAAGTGAGGGCAATATGCTGTGCAGGTAATCACCCAGAAAATATGGTACCTTTATGTGCCACATTTTGCCCAAATAACTACTTATTTTTTTTGCCTAATATCTGTATGATGAATGTTCAACTGGAAAATGCCATCTGCCATGTTAAGTTTTCCACTAACTGATGTTCAAGTCAGTTGAGAAAATCTCGTTTTTTTCGTCAATAAATGGGTCATTCCAGTACGAGTCAAAAATCATTTCACATGCGGTAAACGGTCATATGCTATTACGAATTTATTTTGACTTTGGTTCAAGTCATGAAGACTAATTAATTCCTGGTCAAAACTTTCTCAGTGCACTCACCTTTTCGCAAGTTCTGGTTCATTTGCCTTCCTGAACAACTCAGCAAAAGCCAAACCTTTTAAATTTCGCTGTAAGAGTTAGTTACACGTTGTTAATCGAGCGCATAGTTTGTGCTTTCAGTTTTGCATTTATGTAACATCACTGATATTCAACGGATAACTAACCTCATGTGGACTATTCAAATGTCTTTCCACGTTTTTAATATACCTTTCCACCTCTAATTTTGTCAATGCCATAGTTTGCCTTTACTAGAAACTCGGTTAACTAGCTGAAAGTGTAAAAAACGCCACAAAAATTTAAGTTTACTTTCACATGTTTACAGAACAATTTAACTGCCTCAGAAAGAAATCGTGCATTTCGGGCTGCCACACACAAGTAGCCAGCGGAGGCCACAGCCGTGGGTTAAGCCCATACAAGTCAGGCACAAACCCATCGAACTACCAGCCTTCCCCCCATCTGCCTTTTCAATATTGAGTGGTGAAAAAACGTCGTTTTTGTGTGATTCTTCTTGCCGAGGCTGATTATTCCTCGTTGCCAAACACTTATATATATATATATATATATATATACACATTAATACCGTATTTACTCGAATAAGCACCCGCGTCCGCTTATCGCTTGGTCGCCGATTGCCCAGTCGCTGAGTTCTAGCGACCCGGCGACGCAAGAGTATCTGCCTTAAGGATTGATTAGATAGATAGATAGAAGAACTTTATTTACCCACGCTAACATCGTCAGTATGAAACTGATTTCCACGATGGGCGTGCACATGAACATTATAACCTACTACAAAAGTATAGTAAATTGTTACAAAAGTTTTAGAAATTATTATAATACAGAAGATAAAATCATTAGGGATTACTATTACACTAGAAAAGGTTCATGAGAGAAAGAGTTCAAAGATTGAAAGTAATATAATTATAAGTTTATGATTGTTCTATTTGCAGTTGTATCCTCTGAATTTAGGCTAGAGAATAGTATGAGCAGCAAGTTTTCTTTTAAAACAAGTAAATGATTTTGTCGCTCTAAGCTCTTCTGGTAATGAATTCCATATCGAACCCCCATTAAACGTAAAGCTCTTTTTCATATTGTTTGTACAAGGTTTGGGCAAACAAAGTGTGCCTGAGTTGTTCCGAAGATTGTATTTTATCAATTCATTTTTGAATGTAAAGAGTTCACTGAGGCAGTGTGGTCCCAAGTTATTTAATATTTTAAACATTGTTTTGGCTTTAGTTTTAATTCGTTGTTCTTTTAGAGGTTCCCACCCCAGCATGCCCAGAACAGTTTCTTGGTTTACCTCATTAGGTACATTTGCTATAATTCGAGCAGCTCTGTTGTGAAGTCTCTGAAGGCGTGTGGATTGTGTCTCTCCAAATACATTCCAAACTTCAGAGCAGTAGTTAAAGTGGGGTTGAATAATAGCATTATATACTGACCGAATTGTGTGTTGATCAACAAAATCTCGCAAACGTTTAAGGGCATATATTCCAGATGATACTTTCTTGCATATGTTGTCAGTATTGCTTTTCCAAGACAAATGCTGGTCAAGAATTACGCCTAGAATTTTGCTTTCAGAGACTTGTTCAATTTGTTTATCCTCGATATTGATTATAGGTTGTTTATCAGAAATTTTATTTAATATTGGTTTAGTCCCAATTAACATAAATTTAGTTTTTGCAACATTCAGGCTGAGTTTGTTTGATATAAGCCATTTCCGAAGTCTTTCTAAATCTGAATTCAGAATTAGAGAGGGTTGATAAAGGGTTAGGATTAGGGATAGTTTGGCGACACATGTTTTGAAGCACTTACTTGGGTTCAATTCCTTATGAATGAATTGGCGTAGTCAGTTTCCCCTCTAAACCTTATTTTAAGGCATGCTTTCTAGCAATCATCAATTAGTAATAGCATAGTTTCTGATGCAATTCGAAAAGAATACGCACTCGTGAGTTTTTCAAAACTCACACTTGCGTGTTTTTTCCCAATTCGTATTCGAAGCCAATTTATCAACTATACTAACTATTCCGGTTCCGTGCAGTTTAGCTGATTAAATTAAAGTTACCTTGGTCACATGTAGGAAAGTTACTGTCGAGTTTGACTCTATCAAGCCCCGTAGGTTTTCTCCTGGCACTCAGGTTTCCTCCTGTAGTAACACTGGACCCATGAGGGTTGGCCCTTAATGGACCTCTAAGGGAGAACAGTTTTGCTAGCTGATAGGGTTATCCAGTATAAATAATAAAATAAGAATCATCTTTCAACTTCTCTTTGTTTTCGCAAGTTAACAAACGAGCTGGTTTTAGAGCCGTAAGAAATATATTTCTTCAACGCAGTCCACCAACTGAAAAGATGTGCTCATGTGAGTAAATCCGAAACAGTGAAATGGCATGGAAACGAAGAAAACGGCGAAGCAAAATTTCTTCTGGATGTTCACAACCGAACAGAATTGGCCGTAATTTGTTAAATGAATAAGTGAGAAATTCGGGGTTCTATTACTTCTTGGTCTCTTGAACAGCAAGTAGCCCATCACGACCCAATGATTGGGAGTTAGCATTCCGTCCCCGTAAATAAAGTTCACACGCACCTGGGCGCATTTCTCTGCCTCAGCGAAAATAACTCTTGGTAACTCGCTGAAGCAATCCTTAAGTCCTGGGCAAAGTTGAGGACACATTGTTTCCCGGCAATGTTTCCCGAACACAACTAAACGAGAAAACATTTTGAGAAACATTCACGAGGGGTGTAAATTAGTGTGTACAGCTCGTTATACGGAGCTAAACTCCAGGTATCTTGGCAACATTGTTTCTCAGGTGGGCACGCTAAGAATTAATGTTTCCGAAACAGAAATTGAGGCCAGGAAGCAAAAAATTATTCTGAACACACTGACAAACATTTTATGCTCCCTGGGAAAGGCAATTTTGCTTCCACAACGATCTTTCCACGGGTGGTCAAACGGGGAAACATTTGGGGAAGCATCCCAAATCTCAAATGTTTCCACAACAATGTTTTCTCGTTTGCCCAAGGCCTTAGCAAACCCAAGCAAACCCAAGCAAACCCAAGCAAACCCAAGCAAACCCAAGCAATAAGTAGAAGCAACCGCCAGAGTTAATTTCCGGTACCTGTTTATCACATATTAGTGTCATTATACTGTGATGCTTTGCGCGCTTTCAGTAGAGTTCAAGACTCTTTGCTCAGAAGACGACCAGCAATGGCTGCAATGGATACCGACGAACATCACAGCCAGGCTACACCTCAAACTAATTTACGTCGGTCTAATTCTGCGCCACTTATAAATGGAGCAAATATTTCTGAAAACAGCTTATCGTTTTTACCGACTTTAACGCCACGACATCGACGCTCATCCACAAGCCAAATGGCCAATGGCTTACCGGTTGTACATGTAAGTAAAGACTGCAGTTGGTATTTTTATTCTAGAACAGGAATTAAAGCTTTTCAAACTCCTCACCAGATTTTTCATATTACTATTCATAGAAGGGAAAATGGTGTCAAACTTAATCACGTTCTTTTTCACCCTAGCCTGTTGGTTCACCCCATTCTCGATTACTTCAAATTCGGAAGGTAATTTTAATAATGTTCTATTGAATCATGCCATACCGATCGCCTAAAATATTATTTAAAAAGTGGGTTTGTATTTATGATGGGAATCTGGTCACTCGTTTAACACGATCACGGCACTTGGTTTGCTATTGTAAGATTCCTAACACGCAAATTTAAAATACGTGTAAATCCCTTGAAAGTCCCTTAGTAATCCCTAAGTTAAGTTCTTCTATGAGTTCTCGATTATCACAGTATTTAGTCTTTAATTTTGTTTTCCACAGCTATTTTGTAACTAATAAAAATGAATTTAAAAATTTAAACAGAATAATATCTAGTTGAACTGTCACTGGTTTTTATATACCAAGAGAGTTTAATTGTAAATGTTATGCTGGAAACGGTTTTAATGACCCATATTCTTACATGTGTCATTTCATAATTTCTGCTAGGAGGAATTCATGGATGAAACAGAGCAAGATAGGTAATGTAATGCAGTTATTACATGACAGAAACAAACATGATCAAAACTGATTCCCTTCTTGCAGTTTCACTTTTATATAATTGCAATATTACTTGACTCACAGTTAAGACTTGGAGTACAGTTCCCAGCTTTAAAGATTAAGGTTTATGGAGGGATCACTTTACATATTGTTACCCCCTGTCTACCATCAAGTCCTTTGTCAAACTTCTTTGTATTGTTCCCAACAGCTTAAATCATTGAACTTGACCATGCTTTACAAATGGCATCCACTAGACATGTACATATAGTTGGTGGTGTAACTTTAAACCAAACTCAGTTACAATTTTGACAATCTTAGCAAGAAAAATGGTATGAATCATAGTTCTTCCCATTATAAAATCCAAAATGATTCTCATTTTTTTCACAAATAGTTTTAATACAGTTCTTATAGTTTGTGATTAATTCTCATTCTTGTTCCAAAAATCTGCTCCTTATATATGATTAATTAGAATAATATTCATGCCTGCTTATGATGGAACACAGGTAAAAAATCCAATTAGTTTATCCAAAAAAGGTTGAGAACCACTGATCCATGTACAGGTAATACTGTTTTAAGGTGGGGAGGTATGGTTTTTCATCACAAATATCTACTATGAAAATTTCAAGTTTCATAATGGGGGCATTCATACTTGTTGACTGGATGCATTCATACTTGTTGACTGGGTGCATTTGCACCAGCAAATCAATCAGAAATACCGAACTTTGTATACCATACCTGTACATTTATTTAATTGAAGTATATTAAGGAAATGCTTTCCTAAGGTGGCATTATTGCATGAGACATGCAATTGCATGCATAGGCCTCAATGGATGACTGGAATTGGCTGGATATGTACAAAATCATCTGCCTTAATCTTGCTAAGTATTACTGAATTCTGCTCAAAATGAAAAGCAATTTAAGACAAGCTCAGTTCTCACATGAATGCAAGCATCCTCATATGACCCAACACTTCTAAAGTATAGTACAATGGCTTTCACCTGATGTTTACATGCAATTAATAGTGCAATCAGTGAGGTGAGTGCTATTGCATTTGCCCACACACTCCCAAGGTCAATCTACCCGCACAATTGTTCATGCTGGCAGTTAAATGATTTGTCATAAATTGCACTTGCCATATCATATCTGACTGGATCACCAATATTATAGAACTGTGTCATTAAATAAAAATGAAAAGGTACAACTTTATTCAAGATCAAAACAACAATTTGAGCTTGCCTTTGTTGGCGTTTGCTGTGTTTTTTGATTGTATTTTGATTGCAGTCAGCGAAATAACTGCATTGTCTAACATTCAAAAACCCATTAAATTAAAGCCTGGTTTCCATATAATTGCTACAGTTCCTGTGATTGCTGCAATAGTTCTGATTGATCAAAAGAATAACCTCGGTGATCAGAGCAATCAAATGGAAGCTATGCTCTCAGCATCTCTAGTGACCACTGATATAGAAACTGTTCTGCATCAACAATTGCAGTCACTATGATTGATAAAATTTCTCAGATTGTTGTAACTATGGTTTCCCAGTGATTTGCTGCAGTCACTGATGTCATTCTTTTGAGCAGTCAGTATGACTACAGCAATCATATCAATCAATAATTATGGGGAAACAAGGGCTAATAACATTAAAAAACAATTGGATGTCAGACTTTTGGGTACAAGGTAGAAATGTGAAATGAATGGGAAGTGGTCAGTTTTGTTTGGTACTACCATAGATGTGAGCTGTAGATGCTGTGCTGCATTGGCTTCACACATCCCAGTTTATAGTATGGCATGCACAAAGTATAAAGGATGGATATCTGCTGCCAGTATTTTCATACAGAGTCTAGCTGAAGTTCCCATGATCACAGGGGAAATATTATGCAACTTATAAATGCAAACCATGCTTAGTATTAGAAAAAGAATATGTCATTTCAATTAGTTGTTTATTAGAGACCAAATTAATACTTTTTTAGAGAAAACACAG
The DNA here is from genome assembly GCA_030142905.1 of Heliopora coerulea. Taxonomy (NCBI): domain Eukaryota; kingdom Metazoa; phylum Cnidaria; class Anthozoa; order Scleralcyonacea; family Helioporidae; genus Heliopora; species Heliopora coerulea. The sequence goes on along the minus strand of JASJOG010000069.1, from coordinate 940,850 downwards.
AGCTCCCAATGAGGAAAACAGTTGGGTGCAGCACATGACATACTTGAAAGATTCTATGATTGTGATGATGTGTGATTTCCATCCTGATACAGTTAACATGAAGTTGCTTTATGTAGACCTATGTAGTGGCCATCATTCTTGCAAGCTGTAATGATCAACAGTACAGTAATTTAAACATTTTGGATTTTTCTCTGAATTCTGAATTCCCAAAACTGGGGAAAAACAACAGAAGAGTTCAAAAATAACAGCATTTTGCATGCACAGTACTGAAAAATTCACTACTCTAAAATTTCAAAATCTCCAAAGTTTTTGTGGTACACAAAATTGTTTGTTAAGGTCTGTAAACTGGACTGTGGTCTACCATTTGGTCACACCCTGATGCACAGGGTCTACCAAGAACTTTCAGTTGTTGAGGTTACATGTGTCACTTGTAACCAACAGACATTTTATTTTCTGCTGTATGCACCTCTATGTTTGAAACAACAGTGGTTCTAGTTCTTGTTTATGAACTTCTGTTTGCTTATGGTGATGAATTATCAAAAGTAACCTCCTGCATTACACTGGTTGACAATTAGTTTGAACTTAGTCACAACCATAATTGTACAATCCACCATCCCAACTACACACCTTTTGTCAGGAGATTCTCAGTCAATCCTGTGTTGCGTACATTTCCACATACTTAATGGAAACTTCAATTTTGAGAAAAATTGCCATTGCACATAGATAAACTGATGTTGAATCTTTTACATGTTTGAATCCCTAAATGAGTTTATAAGCAAGGCTTTATTTTGTCTGATAAGCTGTATCTGAGTGTGGAATTTTGGGCATGGTGTGTTTTTCATTGTCAAAGCAGTATCTGAGTGTGGAATTTGGGACACGGTTTGTTTTTCATTGTCATGAAGGAACTCAGTGAAGTAACTTCATGAAGACTTTTGTGAAGAAATGTGTAATTTTTTTGTTCTGCTTTGTTAATTTCCTACATCATTCGCAAATCAAAGTTTTGAAATGTAGTTCTCTACAGTGAAACCTTTCTATAATGATTGCATGGGCGTATAGTTCACTGGTTGCCGAAGAGAGAAGGCAATTCGGGGGACTTGGAGGTGTATATGATACATTCAGGAAATTTTTGAGGAATTATTTAATATACTAACGTTTCGCCGCCAAATTCACTACGTCATCAACTTGGTTAATGAGTTATAAGGTCTTGATTTTAAGTAAGTGTTATGTTACAAGAATTGAAATTGACATAAGGCATGAGCGGCTTAGGAATAAATTAGAATAAAGTAAGAGGAAAAGATCTTATATTGACAGTTAGTGATGGTTTAATCTTATCAATTAATAAACCTTCTCGGTGTAGAGGTTGGAAATCTGATTAACAGGATGTATGTTTAGAAAAATCATTGAATGAAATTGGATGACTCGTGGTTTATGTGACAAGACACTTGATAAAGACGTGATGGAAAGTGAATTGCCAGTGTATGGTGAAATCCCCATGTGTTCTGACATACGCGTATGCAAATGGCGTGCAATGACACAAACATACAATGACCGACGGCATTGATCCCAGGGCCCAGTTCAAACATCGAACATTTCACGTGCCGTACCAAATGCAAATCAGTTTGAACAAAGGATCTTGCTCATTAACATTAGGTTCGGCACATAAAAAGTTCGACGTTTGAACTGGGCCATAGTTACTAGACTTGTACTGGTAAACAACGCGAGATCTTAAATGAAGGGGAATCCGATGTTTATAGAGAAAAAAAAATTGAAAGACGTTTTATATGTGGGTAAGCCGAAGAGAAAAGTTTTAAGATTTGTTTCCGAATTTGCAGTGAACGTAAACCGTTAAAAGGAAAGTAAAATAAACAATACGCTTAGAAGTTGTGGAAACTTTCAAGGAGACTTGGAAAGTTTTATCCAGAGAGATGCGAACGCGGAGATCAATAAGTTTGGCAAGATAACCGTTTTAGAAGACAATAGTTTTAAATTTTGAAAGCTCTTCTTGAAAAGTCGTATAAGAAGAGCAAATATTAAAAATGTGAAGAAGTAAGGCGAATCGCAAACCCTATTTGTAGCTTAATAGGATAAAACTGTCAAAATTTGTGAAAAGACCAGGGAAAATAGGTTTGTGATAAACGGATGTAATAAATTTACCATTTGACCGAAGAATTTCGATATCGAGGAAAGATAACTTATTTTTAACATGAGCTTCGTATGTAAAATTAATATCACGATGTTTACTCTTAAGGTAACTTAAGGGCAAATTATGATCAGGAGGCCGGAATGAAATAAACAAATCGTCAACATATCGGCGATAATAAATGCGTTTAATCGGTAGGACATTCTTGTAACCAGGTGTCTTCGTGAAAAAACAAGAAGATATTAGCATAAAATGGTCCCAAGGGAGATCCCATAGCAACACCGTCAATCTGATTAAATAATATAATCTAATCATTTACCGTAAAACACGAAATGGCAATTGTTAACTGATAAATTTAAAAGCTCTTTAAATTGTTTTCGTGTAAAGTTCTGAAAATGATTTCCACAAGTAAATAATTGGTTGATGATTATATTGATGGTCTCCATTTAAAGGGATGTTAGTAATTTAATTAACTTTTCACTTACTTAAAATCGAGGCCTTGTAATCCATTAACCACTGTTGTGATGTCATGAGTCTAGCGACGAAACGTTTGTATATTATATAATTCTTCAAAAATTTCCTTGATGTGCCCATGATGGGCTTATTCAAGATTCTTTGCTGGGCTATTATTATTTTTGTCACTAAATAACGCGTTTCGACTGGTCGTTCGGTTGCTAGAATGGTGTATATGACACCATCAAAATTATGTTATCTGAAATCTTTGATTCTTAATGTAAATCTGTTTAGGATAGTGAATATTTTAGCATACAGTAGTAGTGAGTAACCTGTATTACTCATAAAGATGTGTAGAAAATCAGTTTGGTGATCGATGAAATACAAATTAAAAAAGAGGAATATATGTTCGTCAAATTTATATGTACGAGAGATTTTCGCAACAACTTAACACTGTGCTGTGTCCCTACTCTATTTTAGAATCATCCTCAGGGTAACATGAACAGAATATTTCATGAATTGAACTGCAATGCTAAAATCAACTAGAAAAATTGACTAGAGAGGGATTCGAACTCACATCTTCGAATTCCCGCAACGCTGCTGTACCAATTGAGCTGTCTAGCCAACTGTGAACAGTATGCTCGTTTTATTCTATTTAAGTGCGCAAGAGTTTCTCGCGACAACTTAACGTTCGATTACCGTGAGGATGTGCAGTGTCACGACACTATCAGAATCGATTGAGCCCATGTATTTACGAACGGCGTCGGAACGACGACAAAAGTGATGGGGGAGGTCCCAGTCTCTGTATTGGCGTGCCTGACAGTATGCTTCAAGGGTAAAATCTCAATGGTCAGTCGCCCTCATTATACAAATGTTGAAAAACGATAACCCGAATGTTGTTCGAAGTCGAATTTCTGATTTTCTAAAAGTTCTACGGAGAAATAACGTTTAATTCACCGACAATCGTAAATTTTTAGTTTTTATATTACTAGCCAGTCAATAAGTGGGGGACTCGTACATACTTTGGCCTCCCACACCAAAAAACTGGGGGGCCAAGCCTCCCGGTCCTCATTTCCGACGCTTCCGAACTCAGAGCTTAATTGTGAACGTTTTAGGTGAAATTAGCCAAAACGAGTCAATCGCATCATGTTGCAGGCTTAATCTGGGCCTTAAAACTGAATTCTAAAAGCAGCTTGCTTGTGATCTAAATACAAGAAATGTGTTGATAAAGGTAAATCGTCCGGGTTAGTGAAGTCTTGGGGAAGACCATTGGTGACTGACGTTTCGACGGCTTCAAAACAACTTACTCTTCCTGAGGGCTACACTAACCTTGACGATCTACCTTCACCAAAACGTACTGATCCTCCCAGATTCAAACCATTTACTCCAATACAAGACAGCTCAAAACAGAAAACAACCGTTTCTTCTTTGTAGTAAAATAGTAAATCTTTGACATTACCGTCTTGAGTGGGAAAGTGAAAGTGACATCGAAGAGATAACCTTCAGTCTTCTTGTAAATTGTCATGTACCGTATTTATTCCAATAGACTCCAACTGTCTAATAAATGCCTCTCCAATAAACGCCCCCTCAACTCATAAAAATATTTAGTAAACCCCCCTCTCCAATAAACGCCCCTATTCCAAGAAACGCCCTTATTCCAAGAAACGCGCCCCAGTAAACCAAATGGGGCCGTTTGTGAAATTGTGAAATCCTTCCAAACTTGTGCGCTTAACCTTCCAGTCGACGGATCTGAGGATATTTTTATTCACTGTTTCAAGGAAAAACAGCCGTGTGAAGCTGGAGCGAGACAGCTTCCAGTCTCAACTTCCTGTCCTGCAAGAATGCGTTAGACCCGATCGTTTCAAGGACATTTTTGATTGAGATTTTGAGGACGCAGATAACGAACTTTTTATCCTTGAGTCTGATGCGGTGACAGAAATTGTGTGAAAAATTTTTTGTTTTAAATCGCTCATTCTGATGTTAAGGGCGTGATTAACGAACATTCTATCTTTTACAGCTGACGATGATGACGGTGAAATTGACATTGTGTCAAAGATTTCTAGCGTCAAAGATTTGCCATGTCTAAATGTATAAATACGTGAATTGAGAAAGACGTTTTCTACTTTGACGAATCTTACGTTTATGTCTCAACTAGTTTGGTCTCAAACTGGGCTACTTTTGATGAGAGTATCTCTTTAACTGATACCAGTATATGTTTGTAAGGATCTTTGTCATGTGCAATTTTAAAATTTACGAACCATGTTTTCCTGTAGGATTGTAAACACATCATTGTCACTCAGCTCAAGTTGTGACGAGCTGTCATTAATGGTAAGTAACACTGGTAAGGATGCTGTAAGTGCAAATGGTTACAAATATCCTTTTTTTGATATTCACTTGGCTGTCTCTCTTTTGTGTAATGAGGCCATTTGATTATTTCTTGATTGTTCTGTCACTTATCCCTAAAACGCGATAGACGATCTACCGCAAGATATTGCGATAGTTGAACGGTAGGTTGATTTATACTTTAAGAAAACTGATTAGATGTGTTTGACTCGTTGAATACACTTAATCGTACATTTTGCATAATCCGAAGTTTTGTTCAACGTTCGAAAGTTTCAGTATTTTGGAAATCTCAATGAAAGATTGTAACACATGATGTTGAATAAATAAATACAGTAACGTGAATGTTCTTGTACATTGTGGCACGATGTTTATTCTCGTCGCTTGTATTTTGACCTGTTCTACGGGTGACCAAAATACGACGTGACACGTAGAATAACTAGTCGTAGTTTACCCTGAGCTGCCTAATAACGTATATGTATTTCTTGTTTAGAACCAAACAAGACGTTCCTTATATAGTCCATTAAATTGCGATGATAGGCGACATTCTATTGATGATCCAACCAGTTACTTTCCGTCATCTACTGCATCATCACCATCTCCAACGAGAGGTGTTGCTTCGAGTTTACCTAGAGTGAGTTTCTTTTGTTTATCTTTTCATGTACATGGTCAAGGGTGGATCTAGAATGGTGTGGTTTTGGTGGCTAGCTACCCACTTTGAGTACGTTTGTGAGGTCAAAAGAAGAGCCAGGGTTTTGTCAAGCTTTCATGTACTCTGGAAGCATTTAAAAGTTGTGGATGATCGGGGTTTCACAGAATATCATAGTGCCACGCCCTACAGAGCTTTGAAAGTAACACATACTAGAAGGAATAAGGTTAAAAATAACATACACATAGGACGTCCACTGCCACCAGAGCCCTTGCAAGCAATCAAAGTTTTGTGGACATTACTTATAATTCATTTTTACAGCAAACTTGGCACCACTCATTGTCGAAAATTAAGGAATTCCGAACACTTGTTTAAAGTGTGCCTTACCGAGAATGAACTTGATTTTGTTCAAGAGGGCAGCGAACCTACGTAAAACTGCGATAAACATTTGCGTATTGACATTTTTAGTTTCATTACATTGTTATACCCAGAATGTCGACCAGTGAATACCATCTTTGATGCTATGAATTTCCAAACAAAGTGCTTGTTTATTGTTATAGCAAATTCCACGAGCAAGAAGTTTAACTCCAAGTCCAATTCCTAGTCCAACTCGACAAATATCAAGGTAGTATGAACCTGAGATAAATAATGCTTTTAACTTATGTGTGCACGGTTTGCTCATAAAGCTTACGTACAAATACAGCACGCGAGGCGGCATCAGGCATTCACTGTCGTCATGTTACCTCCAGGTGCGAACAATATTTCGAGCTTCTGCTCGCTCAAAACTACCTAGTTGTAATGTCAAAAAATTGTCAAACTATTAAATGTCAAATGTCAAACAGTCAAATGTCAAACTATTAAATCTAAACATTCTCATATACATGGGTATTACATTTCAAAAAGTTCGTCTATTTTATTAAAAATTCTATTTCTGAATCATCCTCGGGGTAACATGAAGAATAGAACCGAAAATTAGGATTCCATGTTCTAAGCTAAGGAAACTGAGTTGAAACGGTTTGCATGGCAATAAGGTTCCACTCAGGAGTGTATTTATTATCATACCTATGCGAAGTTTCAAAAATTTCAACTTTATACTTCCGAAGCTATTCCTCATACAGTCAACTCTCTAAAGTGGACCAGCTATAAGTGTCCGCCTTATTGAGAGCTCGTAATGTGACACCCGAGATTTGTGAAGTCATACCTGGAACGCAACCTTTTATCAAAAGCAAAATTAAACAGTCATAGTCCCCTTACATGATGTGAAGTACACTTTAAAGGCATGAACTCGGCTATGAATTGACTGGAGAAATGCATAACGAAAGAACAAGATAAAGTAACAAATGCAGTCCTGCAAAGCCAGAATGAGAACAAGGGAAAAGGAAGGCAGGTGAATTTCATAAAACGTTTAAACGGTCGCGCAAATAAGCCATTGTATTGACACTTTTTAATAACAAGTTAATAAAGATTGTAAATTCTTGTCAAACATGTCCAGCGTGATGAGTGTTATGCATGAAAATTTGCATTTCAAATGTCCGGCTTGATTGATATTTTAGACCGAAATTCTTCCAAAAAGTGTCCGCTGTCCACTTTACAGAAATGTCTGCCTTATGGAGAGTTAAAGTACAGGGAGATATATTCAGCCGGGACCGGCTAGTTGTGTCCACCCTAGAGAGGTATCGGCTTCATTGGGGTGCCCGTATTGAGAGAGTTGACTGCACTGTGAAGTTTATTTAGTCACTGGCGAGTATGACAAAAGGCAATTTCTAGTCCTAGCAACTGTGAAGTTATATTAGGTTAGATTTTTATATTGCGTAACCACTGCAGGTTCATACTCCGGTATTCTTGTTTCCGGGATGCGGCCGTCATCATGGGGTCCACTATCAGCCAAGTTTGCACACCCCCCATACCCAATTTTGGCTTTGGTTTATTATATAATTCCTGAAAATAGGTCTTTCGCGGTACACACTTTGTAATACCGTGTTAAAGATTATTCAGTGAAAAAAGTAGAATAACATTGTTTTACTTGTCTATTGTATTGTATAGGAGAAGTTTAAGCCCTGTTCCACTGAGGCAAAGTACATTTAACCATAAACGAAAATGTAAGTATGATAATTGAGTAAATACACTTGAAGATACTGTTTGCAAAAGGTTTCTCTTTGTTTTCATAAACGTGAGGAGAAAGAAGAGGGAGCTGCGCTGCGTGGTGCTTGATTGTTAAGTAAAAAGCGTTTCCATAGTCTGATAAATTGCATTTTTCTTGGCTTTATTTAAGATCTGTTGTTTTCATGCTGGATTTTTTATAAGGCGTAGAAAGAAAGTCTTCCGTTTCTGGTTAGGGTGCTTTCTTCCCACCCTGTGAAAAGGCCAAACGGGTGGAGAGTTTTTGTTCCGAAGACAATTTTCGCTTAAACTAGTGACATAACATGTAAATAGGAGTTTAACAACGTGTAAACAACTCTTCAAGAGTCAACGTTAGGTAGCCTTCACAACAGTGCCGACAAACATATCCGCGCTTTCATCGAAAACATTGGTTGAAAACACCTTTTAATCCGGACGGCGTTTTTGATGCTAAAATGTATTTAAAAAAAGGGAGAAAAAAGTATTGATATGTAAAGGAAAAGTGATGCGCCCGTTGACCAGGAACAGATGGCTTTTTTTTCGCTCTGAGTTAACATATATAGTGACGTCCCCACGTAGCAGTATATGTTACACAAACGAACAGTTTTACACTTGCAACATTCCCTCAACATATCTCAATTCATGTACCCATTTGTTAGAGGATGCTTTTGGTCATCAGAAGCACCTGACGTGATAAGCTCACACTGTCAATACACGTTACGATCAAAATAGGACTTTATTGCGTGCAGTCTTATTTCCTTTGATTAATTTAGAATTTTTAATTTCAGTCTTTTCAGATGGCCTTGATGTTGGTGTAAGTCCATCAAAAAAAGCCTTTTCTGACAATTCCATGCAGCATTCGTCGTCAGACGATGCCTGTGAATCAACCCAACTTCCTTTTGCTGCGGACGACGATTCGGGAATCGAAACGACTACGCCGACTACGCCAGTTACTTCAATGTTGTATTGTGAAACGTCACACTCCAGATTATCATGCCATCGCCCAAAATATACCCCACCTCGCTCCCCCCTTGCAAGGCCTTCGAACTCTGATGGCAGTGAGGAAACAAAAAGATTTCCATTAGGTGGTCCACATTGTTTTACTTTCACACCTGTAGACTGAGCAATAAATTGGAATTATTTATAGTAGGTATGGATTCCTTTTCATCAAGCTTTCTTTCGAAATCAATAAGAACGTGGGGTGTGGGGACGAATTATCTAATTTGCAAGAGAACTCATCTTTATCCTGCAAAGCCCGATTTTAATACCTGGAAACAGTATGCAATGTTTCATGAAACTAATTCAGTGAAAAAAAATTGCAGTAGACCCTACATGTAGTTCTACCGTTTTTATCGTGTAATTTTTAGCTTTTGAAAAACAAGATGTATAAGGAGTGTTACATTAAAGGAAAAAGCAGTGCGCGCTAAAATTTTGTCCTGTGCTAATGAAACTTAATTTCCCCTTGGTGGGATTTTTGTTGTTTCTGACTATTTCCACCTCCGATCTCCTTCCGCTTGGAAATCTTCACTTTAGTTGCGTTTTGGCTTTAAGTTTAATTTCCATCGACGGTGTTTTCTTTTCAAAATTATTCTTTGCATTTTCAAATTAATTTCACCCGGGAACGCAAAGGCAAATTTCAGGCGTAATCTTGCCACTCGGATGGAAATTTCATCTGTTATAAAAGCCGATTTTTACTCTGTGTGAAAAGTCACGCAGAGGACGATTTTGTTTGGTTTTTAGTTTTTTATTCTCTCATGTTTTTTTCCCGTTTAATTTTTTTGTTTCTATTTCTTTTCCGTTATTTTTCCAGTGTAAAAAGTTAGTTCATAAAAGCAAGTTTTAAAAAGAGACATCCACTAAAGAATATTAGCACTCTACTCTGGAGTCAACTGGCCTGGCACAGAATTGTTTGCCGTGATAGCCCACCACCCCTGCCACCAACAAAATATCAGCTGTCCTAAGTTAATGTCGGTTCTGGTGATTTGGGTAAATAAAGGTATTACGAATGTCTAAAAAAGTAGAATACAAATAACCTCAAACAAGTAACGTTTGTAGCAGTCGATCGTACTTTGTAAGAAGCTGAGTTTGTATGATAATTTTTCCATTTACTGTACTTTAAACTTCTTGCCGAAGTAAATGCATAAGGGTATACTTTTTGGTAAACTGACAACATATACATATTAAACCTGTCTAATAACTAACAAAATTCAATGCCATTCATTCAAAGAACGAATGTGCCGAATCTGGACACAGCTAATTACAGTAATGTAATGGTAATTTTATATAAAGTTCTTTGTACATAGCTGAAAAAGAATATAACTATCAGAAGTATTGCTTTGCTGTGAATGATTTGATGTGGGCTTCGAGGTTTGCAGGGGCTGATGATTGGTTGAGATATAGTCTTGAAGGATTTACCTCGAGTAGGTTAAAGAAATTGAATTTCATTGTGTCGTGGGAAATTTATCACCATAAGCCCCCCCTGTCAATTGCAAGTCTGCCATGTTAGTGAAACTATTTAACCGCTTAAGACACTTGCAGACACGTGGTTTGCGTACCTGTTTTGAAAGCTGACCTGCGTAAATCTTTTGCTCCACCCGAATACCTGTTCATTTAAAGTTTTATTTATGACTCAAACTCAAGTAATTCATGAGGAAAACACAAATGGAGAATCAAAACCAGGACGTGTTTTGATATCACAACCACAATCCTCCATGAAGTAAAGATTTCCATCGATTTCTGAAATAATGGTTTGTTTGAGGAGATACATTAAACAGTATTACAGGAGTGAACTTAAATTTTCGACATCTTCAGGGTAATGGATTATTTTCGAGTTACCTCGACTTCTGTGGTAAACTATTAGCAATAGCAGGAAGTAGTCCTGAGGCATAGGAACCAACTGACCATTGGGTGCCACAACCCACCACTAGGGGCCCAGGGGCATAATCCCCCAAGAAATGTTTGATTTTCTGAGGCTCCAAAACCATTTCATGCATTTTAATGCCATTTCAACAACAAAATACAAAGAGCATAAAAAGCAATCTTAACGATGCGCGGAAAACAACTCATCGGTATCCTCATGAAGCATCTACTGAAAATCCTGATCAGAGTTCCACTCACTAACTTCAGCCCAAATGATTACAAATATTTAATTCATAAATGATTTTTATGGTCCAACCTGATCAAGAACATTTTAAGAAATAGTCACTATCGTAAATAGTAGCGGGCCTTGCTAAGCTTTTATCGATTGTGCGAGTAAAAGTAGCACTTTATGCTACTAGCACTGCTCGTTTTTAACCACAATTATGCTTTCACAAAGTAACTTTAAAAGCTCGAAATTAATACTTGTTTTTTATTTAGTAAAGAAAGCAAAACATGTCATTGTTTCCGACGTTGTCTAGCTTTTAATAGATTGCTTCTTATCCCCTGAAATGTTTTAAATACAACAAAAAATTGCACTGATAGCTTGCTATCATAGTGTCCTCAAAAAGTTCCCTCCTGCATTACACGTGCTTGCAAGTAATCAAAGAATATTCATTGAATATACAGAAAGGTTGGGAAAAAAAACAAGTAACAGCAGTTCAGTTAAATTTAACCATTTTGTTTTGGCTTTGAGAGTGTGGACTGGATCGGAACTAAAGTTCCGCTGAACCCCAGGTGCCTAGACTAAAGCTCACTAAGAGACAGAATTTAACAAGACTGAAACAAAACTTATAAATTAACTCAGTATAAGCAAAACTTGACTTACTGGAGCGTTATGGCCCTAATAATGTACTCTGTAACTGATAAAAATATGCCGGTTATGATAGCAGCGCTACTTTCACAAAAAATGGCAAAAATGTGCTCGTTTTCCCAAGTTATGCCAAAAACTGTGCTGGCACAACCGATAAAAGCCTAGGCCTTGCTCCCCTTTATATCATTAGGGGGCGTTCCCCCATGGTCTTCATACTTCCTACGCCTACGTAATCAAGTGAACAGGAAAGATTAGTCCATTTAATATGACAGTTAAATGATAAAAGCTAGTGCTAGCTGTGGGATTAATGAAAGAATAAAGTTGGAAGACATAAATAACAGAAATAATAAGATTAGAATAGGGTCAAAGAGGCAGATATATTAAAAAAACAAAAACAAAAACAACTTGCGTTACAGGAATCTCGCACCACGGGAACGGAACCGGAAGTGGGGCCGTGAACTGTATCTGCTCTTATGTGACTGCAGGCTCAGTTTCACCAAATGATGGTTATTTGAAATGATGGGGAATTGAAATTAGTTAGCAAAGATTGATTGATGGATGGAGAAAAGGAAAAGAAATCGTCTTCAGAATTCCTGGGCGCAGCAACATTGTACAGGCCGGCATAGTAGATTAAAACCTGAAATTCGCACCAGTAGCAGCTTTATATTTCAAGAAACGAATGATTCAGTAAGGCAACGAATAACCGTCTAATTTTTCTATAATTGACTTACTGTTTTTGTAGTGATGGTTCCACATGTAAAGTATTGAAACGATAGTTATGAAAATTACTATCAATTATTATACTTTCAAAATATGCCCTCGTCCTCCATTGGTATAAATTCCCAGCTAAGTTTTGAAATCACATAATATTCACTTGTAGTAGAAAAAAAATTTATTTGTTCATAAACCTTATTCATAAGTAGGTTCTCATATGATGTTCAACTTCTTTCGTCTGTATACGAATTACCACAGCCTCAATCTTGAGCAAAAATTCTGTTCAATTAAGCAGACGATATCGAAAACAAGACTTAAAAAGCTAATTGTATGACCAAAATGAAATATTAAGGTGCATTTAACTGTATCTGGAAAATTTTATAAGATAAAGTTTTGAGAATATGTGTGGTGACTAGCTGAAAGTTGTTTTTTTTTGTTTTTGTTTTTTTAACTCTACAGAGAAATGGAAAATTTTATGCCTTCACATACATAATCCAGGGATGGCAGAGCTGAGACAACTATTTTTTCAAACATTTGTTGTGAACTTTTGCATTTTGTATCACTAGCCCTCCACTTAAAATTTTTGCTCTGACATCCCTGCAATCAGTTATTAATATTACAATATGTTATTGCATTATACTCTCACTTGTATGACCCTAAACAGTATGACAATGGTAATAAAAGACAATTTTTCTGTTACCTCAACTAGTTATTTTTGAAAGGAAACAGAAAACATTTGTTCTTGTTACTGTTGAGTAATTCAAGTACCTGTAAAAGTTTGGGAAAACTCAAAAAGGTGAGAAGTCTTGCCTTTCTGCCTGATGTTCTCACAGGAATTTCCACTTATCTTTATATAAATCATTAGCATGGAGGAGAATATTTGAAACTTTTAGTCCAAAAACATACCAGTGTTGCTGTTAGTGTTTATTTATTTTAATAGTTGGAAGAATGTCCAGAAAGTCTTCTATCTGAATAATGATCAGTTTTACTTCTGTACTACTAATTGCATCACCTGCAAATTATTTTGTGGACATAAAATATTACAGTTATGAAATCAATTTGACTGGCTTATTTACTGTAAATTTTGATGAATTTTCATGATAAATGGTTTGATCAGCTATCGACTGGTTCTATCAAAGTATAAAATGTAAAATCATACCATTCTTAAGTCATGAGTTGTCAGATTCAGCAAAGACGTTATATCATTCCAGCTTGTATATGATCAAATGTCAGACCTTAGCAGGGAAACTCGTCACTTTGGTGCAATAATTGATCTTATTTTTTAAAGACTGTTCATAATGAGAGTAGTATGGAGATGTTTGCCTTTAAAAATGGTCATTTAACAAGTATATTGATTTTCCATTGAAATGGTACACTTCTGAAATGGGATTCAACTTCAAAACAAACAAAACAATAACCTTCATAAAATAGATTTTTGAATGGACTAAATGGCCCAAAACAGCACTGAAAGAGCCTTTTAATGTGAATTCATTGACTGATATGGGATTCAACAGAGAAGAAACTTTAAGATTCCTTCGTACTTTGTAATACAGGATTTTGTTGTGTCAAATAATTATATGTCCAGAGTACTGTCAGTAGGATTTGCATACCATTAAATGAGTTGTGTGTCAGGGCAACATTAAGACTGTTGGGCAGGTGGGGCCAAATTTTGTGGAGGGGGGGGGCATGTTTGCAGCTGTCTGCTGCAAGCTACCACCCCAGGTGTAGCTTCACACACACACACACATATATATATATATATATATATATATATATATATATATATATATATATATATATGTATGTATGTATTCCTTTCTGTAACAGACTAATAAGGACACATAACTGTTAAAAGAATTTTTTATATATAATAGAAAGTAGAGAAAAATATAACAATGTCACCATATGTTATAACTTACAAAATTCCAATACAGTAAAGAGAGACTTCATTACAAGTTACTTTTAATTGTGATTTTTTCCTCATTTTTTTGCTGGCAAACATGGATAGAATTTTATCCAGGCATAAACATTTTAAGACATCCTGCTCCATGGAGAGGATGGCTAGGCTTACTAGTCTTTGTTGGCTAATGGTACTACTTCTTATGTGGCTCTTTATCAAATTAAACTTTGAGAAAGACCCCAAATCAAATGTATTTTAACTGCCCAAAGACTGTGGCAGCCACTCAACAATATATACTGGTGATAATGCACAACACTAATCCATGATACAGCAGCATGCAATATTCTGCATTAGTGATGGTGAGTACTAACTTAGTGACCAAATTTGATGTGAAACATTGAAACTGTGGTGTTTTATTTTTTAATACTAAGAAAATAAAAGGAAGGTTTCTCATATGTGGGGGTCCCAGGGCCTTGTGGCCCCAGCCTTAATCCACTATTGTTGTGTGTCTTTAGTAAACCATAAGCACAACCAAAACTAGCAACCTTAGGGTGTAAATGATCATAATTAGCTTCCAAAATATACACTCCCTACAAGTTAAAAAGTCAAATTCCAATTTCACATCATGGCTATGTAGTTAAAACCAATCATTGGGTCATGAAAGGCCCTAGTATGTTTCTTGAAATTTCTAGAGTTTTGTCCAATAATACTACTGTTCTCTGTGGTGAGTTCTTGTGTATATTAGGTACTCTGTGCAGATTTTAGCCCCATAAAGGATTTGAATTCAGAAATGTCTATTAGCTGAACCCTGATTGTAAAAATGTGCTTTATATAATAACAACACTAGTAAAATATTACTAGATAAAAGTAATGGAAAGGAAGAGCAGTAGTGAGTTAATGTTATGCCACTTTATACCCAATACCATTTGAAAATTAATGACACTTTTTTGAACTCTCCAACTACCCTATTTTTTGTGGTAAAAGCTTTTAGATTTTCATCATAGAAATATTTACTGCTCTTTATTAGCCTAGATTTATAGTTGAATGTAATTTGTACTTAGTTTAAACTTGAAGGTTAAAGAGGTTTAGCATTTCTAGAGTAAATTTGTGTTGTTGTATTGGCCTTGTAAGATGTATAAATGGCATGTAAGTCTCTTCTTAAGTGCTTAATTCATTAAAAAGTTTAGAAACTTAACGAATTTAATTTATGAGAAGGCTCTCCAAACTCATCAATTAAAATTTGGAAAACTTTCTGAATTTTTTTACAATATTTCAAAGATGGAGTTAATCAGTCATCATTAGTGTTCACTTGTCCATAGCACTTTTGAAATGGTCTGCCTGTATGTCAGCGGCAACATGGCTGTAACATGCAAGGAGTGTGGCCGGGGGTACTGCAACCCCAACACATTTTTTAATTGGTTGGTAAAACGACAGAACGGTTGGTCAAGGGTTGGCTGCCCAAATGACTACAAGAGCCATTTTTACAAATTCTGCCTAAAACCTAGTATTTTTGGCGCCACAATGGATGAGCGTAACTGCATTGAAGGCGTCAATGTTGCAGCGAAGACAGATGCACGTTTATTTTAATACAAAACCAAAAAATACAAAAAAAATGACACTGACAAGTTCTTCTGAAAAAGACTTAGGACAGAAAACTTTCTTTCAATCCGACTTGTCCCACCGGAGAAGTGGAATGTGTAATTTTGTTGTTCAGATAACAAAACTAATTGTCCGAAAAAATGACTATTGTAAAAGACCGTTTCTTATGTAACCGAACAGGGAAACACTGATCCCTAAATACAATCTCCTGCTACTACCTTGCTTGTCCCGTCGATAAACGAGGATTAAATTTTTCTTACTCCTAACAGAAAAATTACACATCCCAGACGGTCGGACGGTGCAAGTTTCTTTCCCTGAGATTTAAACCAAAAGCTTAATTTTTCGTTTGTCGCGCATCTTTCCCTCTTTAAAATAAAAAATGTACCTTCATAAATAGTCAGTGAAGAAACCTCCGATAATTTAATACTGCTTTTATATGATATTGAGTTTGTGAATATGATGATCTTTTATGAGCCTGCTTTTGTGACCCTGATTCCTGCTTTCATGGTCGTTACGTTGACGAGGAAAAGATCAACTCTAGGATGATCGTCTGAATATTTGCTACCCAAATATGCAGGGAAAATTCCGACCATGTTTTTGGATACTGCGTTTAGTTATAACCATAGCTTCAATTGTACAGTCTACAAATAACGTAGGAAAGTTGCCTACGCAATAGAAATCAGAATTAGCAACCAAATGGAAATTAAACTGCATTGAAGGAGCATTACACAGGCCAAAACGTTATCAACAAAAGTCGATCGTGACATCCTAAAATTAACAGTACGATTTAAATGTGGATATCCCAGGAGATTCTTATCACGCACCATTGACTCCTCCTTAGTAAAAAACTGACAGGAAAATGAACTGTTAATTCTTGATCGATCAAAATAGCAAATGCCTCTCCATCCTCATCATAGTGTTTTCCTTCTGCTAATCTGATTGGTTACATTTGTCTCCTACCTTATTCGAACGTATAATGCCCTGTGTTTTCAAGTTCACATTGCATTTGAGTCTGATGAAGGTTTCCGCTCTAAACGTCAGTACCTCGTTCTGTCGTTATTTGGCGAAGCACTCCCTTTGAACTTTTGCTACGTTAATCGCAGAATAGTCTAGTTATCTTTCACGTCGGAGCTCCTTCTCAGTCCTCAATAGGACATCACGCCAAATCGCATATTAAGGGGATTGACCTACGAAAATAATCTACGAAAATGATCTAAAATAATAGATTATATCATATAATATAATCTATACTACGAAAATAATCGGTTAGTAAAGGGTTAAATGTATGGTGAGAGCTTATTGGAAATGCATTCATTCCGCTATGTTGGGATACGGACGACTTTGAACTGTTGTTCTCTGCTGGAAGCCACAAATGCAGAGTACAGGAGCCACTGGTTGTCGATCCCCGGGGTAAGTAGGTGGGGGAAACGTGGACCTGTCCGTAAAATTCAGTGAACTGAAAAATCAAAAATATTTCCAGGTGATAAAAGACAGTAGGTTAGTCAATAAAAAAGGCTAAGTTACGTAAAACAGTCATAGTTTCAGTACGCCACTGTTGTATAAAATCAAAACAAAAATGTATTTAAAAACTTCATAAGACTTTGAAAAGTTTTGATTCAGAGAAATTAATCTGGTGTTTTCTTTTAATTGCAAGGTGCAAATGTATCTGTTACAACAACATATACAGTGATGTCTTTGTGTTTATATCATAAAAGTGAAAACGCTTTTAGTAATGTCAATCTTCGGGTATTTACTCTTCAGTATTCCTATATGAAACTACCAGACTATCTTTGGAGAGCATATGAATTTTCGTCTGTCACACTCAGGGTTCTCTACTTGGGATTGATGACAAGCAGATATAGTACGTTGATACATCGTTTAACTTCCTCTCTCCCCTCTTCGCAAAGTTAAAAAAAAGAAAGAAAGGACCTAATTTTGTAGGGTTATAGTTAACGGTAATTTATGCATTTTACCAAGGTTCATCTTAAAGCGTACCTCATTACTCATCTTGTGCTAATTTAACTTTTTTCATAAAGGATGAGCACAGGAAACGAAAACCCGAGAAAACCATAACGTAAGTTCCAGTAATTCTCATACTGTACATAATATAATCCTGTCTTAATTCTAAGACTGACAAATATGCTTAGCGGTAACAGTTTACAATTTACGTTAAATTTTTAGTAGATGTTGCAGTATCCTTAGCTGTCTTGCTTGACAGAATTTAAAGGAAAGAAAAAAAGAAAGAAAAAAAGACCATAGATAGATCCGTATAGGTAGATCCGTAGATGATCTACTGTGACACACACGCTAGTGTAATATACCCTTTGATTACCTATTACCTTGAGGGTGAAGTCTGCATAAGTGGAAGCAGAGATAGATTCATGATTTTTGATCTAGGGGATGCCCAAAAATTGCACAATGGGTTTGGTAGGCACAGTTTATGAAACTAAAATCGAACGTTGTCAGCACATTTGTTTTCTCGCTCAGTTTCTTATTCGTCGATTTGTTTTGTGGTTCTGGTAATTTCTTATGGGACAGAAAGGCTGGATACCTTTCTGGTCATGTCTACATTCGTAGAATTGCAACAGACAATTAAAGCCTGTTTTAGCATCAGACTTGGCACACGTATCATGTTATAACTATATAAGGCTTTGAAAATCAATAGCCTGGTAGTGACATAACAACATGCATTTGTCAAGCCTGACGTTACAAAAGTATTAAGGGATCCAGAAAAGGGCAACCGTTTTGTCCTGTAGATTGAATATTATACAATTAAGCCACCTGAATGAAATTCAAGTCTGATGTGACTTATTTCCTCATTTAATTTTTCCTCGACTGTCAGAAAGGCATCCCCATAAAGTTTTCATTCAGCAGACGTATAGGACAGGTAGTATAGTGATTAATATAGTCTGTCTAAATAATCTATTATTAATAATCTATTAATTTGTAATTAATAATCTGATCTTAATCTGTTAACGGTCTGTTCACGTTTTGTTGGTCCGTCATACTGAGAAGGTATACTGTTTGTCTAATGTTTTTACACAGACCAAATTACGAAGGGCGAGCTATGTAAAATACCAAAAGTAAATGTTTCCAACCCACATAACGAAACTACTATATATAACTTTTGATCTGGGATGCATTCGTGAAATGTTCGAGCAGGATTCTGAGGAAGTGTGCTTTGCTAAATAATTGATAAAACGTACTTAAATTTTCGTTTATATTCATTTTCTTTCGGATTCAAATTCAGCTTACACTTTTGTTGTATATAGTCCAGTAAACAAACTCAGTGGTGTGTAATATGTCGTTTACCAAAAAAGGGAGTGCATAAAGAGGAAAACTTTGTCTTGTCCATATGTTTACTTTTTCTGAACGTTTTAGACTTCTTGCGGGTGGGTTTAGCCCATGAGATGCGTGCTGTTAAAAATCGTGCCACTTGGTATCCAGTCATATAGCGTAACTTGGAACTTTGGTATCACTTTTTTGTAATTTTGAAAAAGACCGACAAGCGAATGTTTCACTAGGGGAAACATATCTTGTAGCGAACTAGTTAAATTAGTATGCAGAGATCTCGCTCGCTCATCCTGAATCTGTTATGAAAACTTTAGACAAATACTTTCCCATGGAAATCGCTTTGGGTTAATAAATCTTCAATACTACTGTAACATTCAGCTTACTTGTCCATGTACTTTCTTAGGAAATCTGGAACATATGTATTGAGTAATGAGCCGTCAGGAGAAGCAAGGTTTAAACATCTTACCAAATGTTATTCTAGTGAATAATTTTTCCAATTCACTTAAGTTTAGTTGGAGTGGCTAACACTAAATTTTGATTTATTTGCTCCTGCAGTATTCAGTTTGATCCCGCTTTTATTCCGCTTGAAGAAACGAAATGGATGTTTGAAGACTTAGAATGTCATATTCCATGGCAAGAAAAAAATATCAAAGTTCAAGGTACTTGAGAATATAAAACTATGAAATTACTTTTGGAAAATGTGCACCATAGCATAAGGTAGACACCCCAATTTTCAACTTTGGCCAGGGCTCTCCAGAAAATTATGAGTAGAAGAAGAACATTTCTGAGCAGCCGTCAAACGCCTCTGTACTTTATAAATGCGCAAAGCCACCCAGGATTTACAGTTTGGTATGGGAAAGCGGGAAAATGTTCCAATAACTGCGACCCTAGACCACGAGAATCTCGTGTAGTGCTCTGCTAAAGGAGCAGCAAATGCCGTAACCGAGATATTGGCCTCGAGTTTGTTTTTGTAATGGTGGTAATGCCGGTGAAGTAACGTGTATATTCAACGAATATTTGGCATTTACACTTGATTACATTAAATGGAGTTTATATATGATGATGGAAATTTTCTAGTATCAGAATCTTACATTGTGAGACCCGACCGGGACCAATTGTAAAAAGCGCAGTTCCAGGCCTCCGGCTGGAAATCGAACCCGGGTTGCGATTTCAGACAGTTAGAGTGACCATTTGTATAAGCAAGAGAGGAAGCAGTCCTAGATCGGACCTTCACTTCTACGAGAACTAATCGGGATTTCATTTACTGACTTGTTAAAGACGAGTTGCATAATCACAGTTTATATGATACAGTTATATGTTAAGGAAAAAATATCTTGTTTCTTGCAGGGCAATATCATAGACAGCCTCGTCTTACTGCGTGGTTTGGTGATTTTCCTTACACCTATTCGGGGCTTACTCTTCAGCCATTTGAGGTTAGAATAGAATTAGTCAATAATGCAAGACCGTCTTACGCTAGTTTCAAACGTCGCTCTTCACATGAATTGCATACAGTTGAAAAAACCTATAGACATTTACACGTACGAAGGGGGAAAAGGAGAATGGAGGAAAAAGCCCTATGGGCCTTTCTACGAGATTATGGGGGGGGGGGGGAGTTATTTCGAACATCCAGCGATACTATTGTCGTATATAACTATTTTGTTCGGATGCCTACGATAAACTCACCGAAGTCTCGAGGATGTATCGATACATTTACGAGCACATACCAGCAGGAATTGTGACTGTAATATAACCTTGTACAGGTATGTACCGGGGCGATCAAGCAATTGTTTGCTACAATTTACAAAATTTACAGGAGGTAAAGGGTTAAGGTAAGGGTTAGAGTTGGGGTTGGGATTAAACAGAACAGAAAAACGTGATGGGATCTCGCACCTAAGGTCATTTGTATAACGGGCTCCGTCGAATGAATTCGCAAACGTGAATACACCACATTTCCCAAACTCGTTTTACTGGACACTTATATTACATTGACACAAACGTCGTCGCACGAGACTAACCATTCTTATCTTAAATTTCTATCAAATACTTCAATTAAATTTAATACCCTAACCGTTTAGTTATTTTATAGCGTCGTCTAATTCAACTCAAAAAATTTGGGGTGAACAATTGTCTTAAAGCTCACAAAGTACTCTATTTTCGCCGTACTTAATTCTCTTCACATCTGCATAAGAATGTCAGCTAGCCCCTTTGGTCAATATATAAATATAGCTAAATTAATTTTTAATTCTTAATAAGCAGTGACATTTCTGAGATCACAGCAAGCTTTGTTATTCAATTGGTTGAAAATTGACCTCAGAACAAAGTCGAAATATCATGTCTAGTTTGTTTCCTTGAGTATCAAGTTCTAAATAACGCTTTTTGGTGTTTCTTTTATTGTTTAATTTTAATTGCTGATTGTTGATTTCTTATTCAGTGGTCTCCGCTTCTAAATGTTTTACGTGAGAGAATTTTCGAAAAAACTGGGCTGACTTTTAATTCAATGCTAGCAAACCTTTACAGAAATGAAAAGGACAGCGTGGTAAATATTTCACTTCATTTGCTAGTCTTTTAGATTTTTTTCTTGGGTGGATATGTCATTTCTATCAATTTTTATCTCTGTGTTTTTCTAAGGACTGGCACTCTGATGATGAGGTTTCTCTTGGAAATAAACCGACAATATGTTCTTTATCTTTTGGTGAAACTCGCAATTTTGAAATGAGGAAAAAACCTGGACAGGTAAATAATGCACCATAAATACATTTTTGAGTTTGTTTATATGTTTATATGTTAGTTTGCTTGCTTGCATGCATGTATGTACGTATGTAATGTATGTATGTAAGTAGGTATGTCAAAAAAGGAGTACTGGGTAGGCAGCTTTTAATGAAGTAGAGAAACGTCAAGATAGAACTCTGGCAAAAATACGAGATAACGAGGTGCTGACGTTTCGAGTAAAAGCCTTTCAGAGTAAAATGTGAGGTCGGATGGAAAATACTGGATACTATAATATTTATGTTTGTACAACTTTCTCGGACTTCATGTCTAAAACCGAATCGTCAGGGCCATTTAAATGTCTTGCGATGGGTGTGTCAACATCATTGTTCGTTATAGAGCGAAGATGTTCCAGTTTCGCCCTTGCAGAGGTCACAACATTTATTGCAAGAGAATGCAACAAACAATGTTGATAGAAGTACAAGAAAAACTATGTAGGACAAAGTAATCAGATTTAGGGCCAGAAATAACCATATTGGTACTGGCAACGGGATTGTGAGCAAGGGATTTCCACTGATTGAGATGATTTTTATTTCAAGAGCTGTGTAATTATCAGTCCCTAAACAGCTTTTTTTGATCACGATTTTTATTAGTTTCCTCCCATTTCACACATATTTTATCCCCTGTCCTATTCAATTCATTACACCCTTGGCTAATGCTCTTTTCCAATATCATCAGCCCACTGATCAATGATCTTCGTTATCATTTTTTTACTGTCCGCTCATCTGATCTCTCGCTCCTTTCGAAAATTAGTACCCGGTGTTTTCGTTTGTACTCCACATTTTTCTCTGATTTAGGGTTTTTGGTTTAAATGTCAGCAACTTGTTCGCTAGTTTTTTCGGCAGAGCACAGAAAGTGTCTTTATTTATTATAATGGATAACCCTATCAGCTCGCTATGCTATTCTCCTTAGAGGTCAAGTAAGGGCGACATTGACACTTGCTACAGGAGAAAACCGGAGTACCCGGAGGAAACCTGCGAGGCTTAGTAGAGTCAAACTGGACAACACTCTTCTCACATGTGACCAAATGGTGTATGTCCTTTTGATTTCCAACTGTGTAAAAGTCTCTACCCCAAAGGCGTACTTAGCTTTCTTGTATTTTTTTTGTCCTCTTGGGGAGTCGCTGAACAGAAGTAAGGGTGATGAGATCAGATTTTGTCGCTTCACTACTTGTGTTGAAAACATTCCTTTTGTTGTCTTGTTAAAACTGACTAGTCATTCTAGAAGGATTTTTGTATCCTCATTCCATTCAGCCCAAGATCCAAACATCACAAAAAGCTCCGTTCACACCAGATTCTAGACATGTCTAGTGTTTTGGAAAGGTCTGAAAACTCGTCGTTGGCATAAGCATTTTGGCAGCGAAAACAGGTTTTTTTTGGGTTTTTTTCGTTTCTTCCCCAAGCATTATTTGCAAGGGTGTTCAACCCTGCATAATTTAACTCAAATCGGTGACCTATAACTCTAAAGACGTTTGACAACATTCAGTTTTAATTAAACATCATGTTGGAACAACATTACCAAATTAAAGAAAATTAACTTATTTGAAATAAGTTATCTGGAGAAAAATTCAACTACCAGATTTGTGTTGTATGAACATACCTGTTACGTATGAGGATTAAAAATAATTTTCAGCGTCTTTCCTTGAAATATAGAGATTTTTGGCAAATTAGATCTGTTTTCATAATGTCACAAATGGGACAAAAATTTCTGCAGAAAGGCAAACGTAGAGAGCCTGGACAAAACTTTTGGGGGTTACGAGAATGTCACAACCTAATCTCATCTAGAGCCATCTCTTTGATGAAATTCCTGGCACAGTGGCTAATTTTTCATTCGTGCGACATCCCCATACATCTGGAAACAAATTATAACAGGGTGAGCTTTTTCTATTCCAAAAAGTCATTTGACAAGTGATATTTTTGTCGCATAAATTTTTCAGACGTAAAACCCTCCCCTGGTTTACTACACAGATCACGTTCTGATGAAGGGCATTCGCTCGAAATATTAAGACTCTCTGTTTTGAGTTTTGTTGGCTTTTTACACGTCGACCAACACTTTCTATGCCGCATTCTATTTTTATTCCAAGTTTACTTATGCTCATCCTTTGTTTATATCTTCTTACTGTTTTAGGGAGAAGATTATTCATTCTCGGAAACTATTAAAATCCCTCTACCCAGTGGTAGTCTGCTAGTAATGTCTGGGGCAAGTCAACAGGATTGGCAGGTAAAGATTTACATCAAACATTGCCTATAGCACAGCTCAGGCCGTTGAGCATCTGTAGAAAAATTACCTCCGCGTGTCGGTACGCAGTGAGGTTTGACCTAACGAGGTTCTTTTTCCCTTTATTTTAGCATCGTGTGCCAAAAGAATACCATAGCAGGAGCCCACGAATAAATTTAACTTTCAGGAACATAACACCTTCTAATTCATAATTTGAGACGAAGTATTTAATGTCGTATTGTCGTACGTCTCAGTATATTTGTATACTAAGCTTAAACACCGATTCAATATCCATTTATTTTTGCACCCCTCTTCATTTCCCGTGCAGTAGAAAATAAATGAAAAATATACAACGAATGGGTGATGAAAGGTAGAAAATTTAGTGTGAGGAATCAGCATGTTCTGCAACCAAACTTTGCAAAACTGAACGTATAGTAAAAATGTCCCGTTTTTGGAAGGTTGTATTCATTAATGTAATTTAGGTAGATGGGAATAAAGGTAATGACATTAAAGTTCATGTAGCTTGCAAAAAGATGTAAATATAGATAAGAACTGTATTTATTAGCTTACAGTAGGTTCGGGATACCAACAAGTCCAGCAGGATTGCTTGATCATGGGTTTGGTTTGTTACTCTTGATGAATTAATCTGTATTCACTCATGAACTCCATGATAGCTGGAAGGCGACCTTAATTCACAAACTGGCTTACAGATTAAAAAGTTTGCCTATTTTCGCATTCTTTTTGCAGTACAATTGATATTGTATAAAAATGCCTGCTTGGGACGACCTATTTAACGTCAGTGCATCTTCCCTTTGTAAATCATGAAAGGTTTCATTTTGATGGGAAGGGCTTTTCCTCAAAGAAACATCTCCAAATGCTGTACAATCTTGACTAGGAATTGAACGGTTCGATGCCCGTTTCACCGCCCATATCAGAAGCTTCCAGCTGCTTTTGGTTGGCAGTTCGTCTTCCATTTATCAGAGAGATTTCCAATGTACTGTATATTCCAATTTATTCCAATTTCAAAATTCCAACGTGTAGTACCAGTAATTGTTATATCGTCGTTAGTAAAATTTAAAACTTGTTACACAACTTGTTTCAAACAGAAAGATTTGGTATAACATAAACTGGTCACAGTGGCACTTCTTTTACATTTGCTCATTACGGGAAAAGTTGTTGATGTAAAATAAAAAAGAAATAAAAGCCCATTATTTATGACGCGGGATATTTTCCACCTTTTGTCATCATTAGTTCATATGTTTCTTGTCTCTTGCTTTTACTTACTTTTGTCGTCGTTAGTGTAGCATATGCAACGAATTGTCCTCGAAGCTTGTGGCGGAGGTATTGCGGTAGGTAAGACATTTGCCGTGCCAAATTTCCAACAAAAAATAAAAGTAACCGTTAAATATGTTGAACATCAATATTACGCATGTTACGCAAACGCTCATCAGGCTTGAATCCTCAGAAAATGTTTTTGAACTCCCAGACGGTGATCGAACACGTAACATATTGATGACCGATGAAATGCTTTAGCTAATTAAGCTACTGAGACTCGGACATTTTCAAACCGGGAATCATTCACGCTCATTGTACTAATGAACGTTTTTCGTTCATTTAATCCAGCCCTTGTAACGTTACTCCTTTTGTGTAGCATGGGCAGACAAAAACATTACCTTGAGCGCTTTTTGCCTTAGATTATATATTTTGCTTTACTTTGCGTAATTTATTACTTTATTGGTTAATGATTTTACATAGTGTAGGTGGATTAAAATATTACCTTGTATTCTTTACTCCCTTCAGTAGTAGTTTAAGTCGTATAATTATTCCTTTATAGTTTAATGATTTTATTTAGCTTGGGCGGGTAAAAGCATTGTCTTGCACTTGTTTGTTCCCTCGGCTTTTTCATTTTTTTATTTTAATCTTTACGCATAAGCATTCCCTTGGTTTGTTGATCGATATTTAAAATAGTGAGTGACTTTCCATCATTTGTACCTCAAATCTTAGTTTGTAATTGCCTTTTTAATTCTATTGGTCATTTTTGCTGCACACGACTTTTCACCCGTAAAAACATCTAGTTCTTATATCACTTCACATTTCTGTCCGACGAAGGGCCTTCGGTCGAAACGTCAGTATTTCCTTTCGTAACTTTATTTCGTAAAGGGTTGCCAAGTGGCGTGCAAACGAATAAGCCAAACTCTAGGCATAAAAAAGCCAAAAAGGCCAAACCCTAGTTGGACTGATTTTTTCAGTAAATACCAAAGTAAAGGCTGATAATCCTTTACTGGTTATAACGTAGTCTGACGGGTTTCAGGAGTGAATGAAATAACATTAAACTTAACTATGGACAAAAAAGAACAAAACAAGAGCTCACCTCTTAAGTATTTTACATGTCCTTAGAATTTATCTCATAATTGGTTCACCAACTTCATCAATGATCGGAGTAATCAGAGGCGGTGATGCTCCTGTACTTGTCTGAATCAAATAATTGTAGCATTCTTGGGCTTGGAATGAAATCATTCCAGCCTATTCCTCAGAAGAGCAAATGAGCGCGAATTCGAACGATTCTAGCAAGCATCTGTGAGCCTATTAAATTACTGGGTTTTGTCTTCTCAGAAGTAACGTAGGAAAAGATTTTGATCAACCACAGTATTACATGTGGGAGTTTTTAGACAGGTAATAGCATATGTTGCTAGATCTATAAATATGCAATCACCAAATAGTTTATTGTTTTCTAGCACGCCGGACCAAAAACATACAGGATCAGACGATCAGTTGGAACTAAACAGATGAAGTATGGAAGGAAGCGTGAATTAAGTGTGTATCTTTAATCTGTGAATGAATCACAAAATTAGAGATTTCCCTCACCATATTCACGTGACTTCATAGTTTGCTTTGCTTATTAATTATATAATTATGACTTTTTTACTGTTCAGAAAATCAATTGGTGATAAATTTGCATTTCACTTGTCTTTAAAAAAAGCCAAATTGAGCCAAAAGTTAGTTACCAGGGATTTACCAGGCGGAAAGCGAAGTCGTAATATGAAAATAAGAGCCCAGCTCAAAATTCTCACGGAAAGAGACATTGATTAAACATATATTTAACTGACATCTTGTCGCTAGTCGCACGACATTTTCAGAGCAGGAATGAATACTGAGAGTTTGCATATTAAATTGTATTTACATGCTATAGGATAACACAAAGCCAATGGGCCTTTCTGTTTTCTCATTGGCTTTGTGTTCTTATTTTCATATAACTGCGCTCTTATTTTCATATTAAGCCAAAAGTTACAAATAAGCTACATGAATATTTAGGAAGCCAAGTCGAATTTCAAAAAGCCAAATTTCACAAATTTGGCTTAGAAAATGCTAAACTGTGAACTCTGTTCAAAACTTCGCATGAATTCAAAACCTCTTTCGTGGTTTTTTTTCTTGGGAGACTTATCGTTGTGCTTTCCCCAGTTTTCTCCCGTGATCTTCTCGCGCGACTGAAGTCCGCCATGTTGTTGATGTACTCAAATGATCTTGCATGTAGTAGTCATGTATGTAAATCGTCTTTAACTCTAAGTAAAATTTAAAAAGTAAATCAGACTCTGAAAGTATTACAGTGATTTAAATTTCTGATGCAAGATGGCGACGCAAATGGTGAAAGTTGGAGAGCGAGTTCAAGTTGTAGGGAAAAATCTTACCGGAACAGTGAAGTACGTTGGTTCTACTATGTTTGCATCGGGAAAGTGGATTGGAGTGGAGTTGGACGAACCTAAAGGCAAGAATGATGGAACAGGTGTGGTTTTTGTTCATCTTAAAATATGACGAAATAACCTCCTAAGAACAAAATTTGTTTTTAAAATTTCTCTGTTTCCATTTGTCATTTCTTATTCTTCGGTATAGAATGTAGTTCACCGCACAGGAAATCGTCCTTCTGTATTTGTTCATCAAATATCTGTTTCATTAGTTGTTCTGTATGCTATTTAGCCTGGATTCGCTAATTCTGGGGATGGTCAGTCTTGTATAGAAATACGTTCCTCAAGAAAAATGGCCATTATTTGTATGTAACATTGTAGATACATATACAAGAGGTGGTCTGCAGCCATCTCTTTCAGTGCATGCTATTGGCCAACAAAAAAACTCTGCGACTTAAATAACTTTAGTTAGCCAATATTTGCACATATAGATGTGAATGTCAGTGTATATGTATTTACATGCATATGTACACTATTAGGTTCAGGTGTTCCTAGGTTTATATGTATATGTATATGTATATATGTGTATGGATATATATGTATATATATGTATACTATTGCAGCATAGGGTCTTTATATATGATAAAGACACATGTGCCTTTATATGTGAAGAAGTTCAGTTTTTTTGGCTTATAAAAGATAAATTTCCAAATTTTCTTTGCGAGTTAGCATGTTAGGAAGTTTATTTTAGAAGACATTTAAAAAACTCACAGTTTGTGCTTTATCAGATCTAAAACACTCAGCTATCACCTCCTGTTTTAAATCCCGATAACACACTCCTGCTTGGTTTTTAAATATTACATACATACATATACATATACATACATATATATATATATATATATATATATATAAGTAAAATAGACAAAATTTTTGCTGTCGCTACTCTGAGTTTCACGCGCTCAGGTGATCATCAGGCAACTCAGAGTTGCCTGATGATCACCTAAGCACGTGAAACTCAGAGTAGCGACAGCAAAAATTTTGTCTATTTTACTTCTTTATTCGCTCTACTGGTATGGTATTGAGCGCTCTTCATTTTCAAACCAACACTGCAGCCTTTCTGGTCCTCACCTTTGGTTTATATATATATATATATATATATATATATATATATATATATATAAATAACTACAGACGGAACCGTTTCAGCCTATTGGGCCTCATCAGTGTAGTGCTGATGAGCAGGATGGAGTAGCCTACATTATATAGACAACTCAGATGTCCCATGCTTGTGGTACATCTAAGCCATGCCAGAGCGCTCTAACTAGAGACTAGTGAGCATGTGCAAATGTGCTAGCGGCATGACTCATCCTGTAGAGCGCTCAATATGAACCAAGAGGCCATAGAGTGACATCTAACTACAGACAGAACCGTTTCGGCCTATTGGGCCTCATCAGTGTAGTGCTGATGAGCAGGATGGAGTAGCCTACATTATATAGACAACTCAGATGTCCCATCTCAGATGTCCCATGTATGTGTATATATATATATATATATATATATATATATATATATTAAGGCTGTCACGGTTAAATGTTTAAACATTTAGAAAGATCAAAATCCGTTTAGTAAACGACTAAATGTTTAACCGTTTAACTTTAGAACGCTCAGTATTTCAGTAATCTACCAGCAAGAATAGTGTGAAACCATCAGTAAATGCTAGCCTCTTTTGCTGTGGTATAGAACTGTTTAGTCTGCATCACAGATGTGCCGGTGCATAAAAAATAGACGCAGGTTAAAATCAGTTAAAGGTTATGTGCGATATAGCATCTTATCATCTATTGTGTCATTTAAAAAAACAACCTTCGATCTGAAGTGCAGGTTCTGCACTGATGATGCACTGACGGGCACTGATGATGCACTGATGGGCACTGATGATCAAGAAAGCAGAGCAGCTCCCTTCGAAGCCATCAGAGAAGAAATAAAACAAATCACACCAGTGATTGTCAAAGAAGGGCCAGTTGCAAAAAAGTCCAAACCTGCACCTGGAATGGACTTTTTGCTTGCAGGTTCTTGGAGAAATACTGCAAGCGAAAATGCAGACACAACTAAGGACTCTGTCAACAAGTTCGCAGAGTACTTGCAAACTGCTCAAGCAGACAATGCAACCAACCCTCTACAGTGGTGGAAAGAAAATGCTTCCTGTTTCCCAGCAAGTTCAAAAGTAGTGCAGAAATACCTCGCAATACCTGCCGCATCTGTTCCGTTGGAGAGAGTGTATTCGACGGCTGGCAATATTGTAAATCACAAGGGAAGTTGCTTGCTGCCAGATAACGTAAACATGTTGAATTTTTTTGAATAAAAATGCTAAATTGTGAAGTTATTTATTGTTCATTGTATATTGACAAAAAAAATTAACTTTGCTTTGCTTCAAAATTTCGTGCCCAATTATGCGCTTTTACATCCTTGCCACGTCTGGTCTTTAACCCCCCAGGAGGTAATTGTTAGTTGTAAACAAACATTTAAACGTTTATGAAACATCCGTTTAAATGGATACTAAATTAAACATAAACTGACAGCCTTAATGTATATATATATATATGTACATGTACATATATATATATATATATATATATATATATATGTATATATGTATATGTATATATGTATATGTATATATGTATATGTATAGATATATGTAAATGTATATATTTGTATATGTAAATGTATTTGTATAAGTAGAAAACAAGATGAATTTGTGTTTGGTGGTTGTCGTCGGCAGTTCACAGATGTTAGTACTTAGGGGTTAATTTACATAGCCCAGCAGTTAGTCATGCTTTGAGAACAGTATAAATTAATCACTATAGGAACTGATGCATTCCATTTCAATGGAACTTGTTTAGTAATCAATGCCAACTGCTTATTTACTGAAACAAAATAGTGGTAGTCTGCTTCTACACAACACAGGCCTTACTTCATGCTTTGAGGTATAACAATTTGAACAGTGAAGGAAAGATAGCCATGGTTATTTCATACTCAAAGAATTGAAGGAGATCTGTTGACATTTTTTTGACTAACATACTGATATTTCAAGCAAAGGGCAACAAATACCAATACCAAAGTTATTATTGTCAGACTGTAGAATTTTTAATTGGGAGCCAAAATTTCAAGAACTTTATTAAAACTTAATGGGGATTCATTTGATGTGTCCTTGGTTGCTTATTACAAAATGCTGTTAACATGGCTATCAATATTTTGAAGTGTGCTATGGGATACTTATAATTTATATTTCATTTTCCAATAGTAATTTAAAGCTCTCTTTCAGTTCTTAAGTTGCTAAGTTTAACAGTATGTCATTTATAAATTATATTTATGATAAAAACGTAAAAAAATTACATTGTTAAGTGCATTCTGGCAAACTTTCATAAAGTTTATTTCCCAAATGTAGTCGGAGGCAAATGTTTGTCTTTCAGTAGAATGAGAGTCTGTGACAGTTTGTAGGTATTAGTCTAATATTAAACGACATAAAGCAATTTTTAACTGTGCTATGGCAACAGTTTTGAATATGTTGGTATATCTTTTCATAGTGTCTGACCTCAATGGGTCTCCATCTGGAGCCCAGGTCATTGAAAGGCATTCATTTGAGGGACAAAATGGGATATTTAGGTAGTATGTAAGGACCCATGACCTTTCAATGTCTTAGGGCCTTTCGTGGATCTTGAGGAACAGTAAGAACGTTTATCACTCACATCCCTTCTACTCACTATGCTTTTATTAACGTTTCAGAGATCAACATCTTCTTGAAGAAGGGTTTCGTTTCGTGTGGACGGACCTATGCACTTTTAACACATCATCACCTCATCACTGAACTGCACTCTTACATTAATGGTGTGCTAATTCAAGTTTTATGACATGTTAATGTCATTATTGTTTTATTACATTGAAATGCAATGACAAATCGCGAAATGTATCGACTTACAGTGCCTTAGAGTAACTTGAAATAGAACTTAACAACTTAGAATGCAATGTTATTCCGCAGACGTAGCTTAATGTGCCATATGGGTTCCAATTGTCGACACGTGCTACGAAGAAATTTAACGTTTTATGGGAAGCTTGTTACTTTCGCGCACGACGTAACGTAGCATATCCCAACGACTTATTCTAAGGCTTGTAAGAAGAGATGAAAATGAATTTGAATTGCGCGTGGTATGGTGTATACGTGCAACGATGTGAGGGTTTCAAAATTATTCCTGAATATTTTTGAATTGAATATTCCTGAAATTATTTGTGACAGTGTACAGTATAACACAATATCATAAATAATCTGCTTACTACATTTAAAGTAATTTATGTTCAGTTCAAGGGAAGCAATACTTTACCTGTCCAGCGAATCATGGTATATTTGTTCGTCAGTCTCAGTTAACTGTACTAAGTGATGCTGGTTCCTCTCCTTCACCGTCAAAGCCTTCTAAACTTCCCACAGCGGGAATTCCAAAGTTTGGTTCAAGCCGTTTACCAGTTGTCTCAACACCTTCTAAAGAAACAGTCAAAAACAAAGACCAGGTATGCAGAGTACTTTCTACACAAATTGAAGAGCCAGTTTTGAAAATGCGCGGAAGGAATACGTGATAAAATGTTGCACGTGGACGCGTTTTCTGCGCAGACCAAACTTTACGGTCTGGTGAGGGTGGGTTTTGAACTTTATTTGTTGAACTACCCTAACTTTCAATAAAAACCTTAAAAAATATCCCAACTAAAAAAATCTGAGAGTATTACAGTGCAATTGCAATTTGGTACGAATCGTAAAAATGATTGCATTTTCTGTGTTGAGTCACTCAACCCGTTCAACCCTAGTGGTGCATTGTGGGTAATCAGGACATAATGTGTATGGAGTT
This sequence comes from Heliopora coerulea, assembly GCA_030142905.1. Classification (NCBI taxonomy): domain Eukaryota; kingdom Metazoa; phylum Cnidaria; class Anthozoa; order Scleralcyonacea; family Helioporidae; genus Heliopora; species Heliopora coerulea. The sequence continues at coordinate 908,355 of JASJOG010000069.1, read as the reverse complement.
CGCTTAATGGTTATCGATTCAAGGGGCAGCTTACTCAGAAAAATCTTTATTTTAGAATCTTTGGTACTTAATTTCAGGAGTGGTGCAACTGTCAACTGAGTGTGTGTGTGTGTAGGGGGGAGCATCTTACGACCTCCAAATATTGAAAAAAGCAGTAAATTGGGCCCAAAATCTGGTAAAGTGCGATAAACTGCACAAATGATTCGGGCAAACTTCTTTGGTCCCCGATCCAAGTGAGCTCGACCCTGTGTACCGTGACCTGATCACATCTACATCGATGTCTATTGTAAGCCGACGGTGTATTTATTCCTCGTTCTTGTCATATAATAATGAGTGATTGAAATCAAATGTGACATTTATACGGGCGCAACTTAAGCTAGGCTAAGGTACGTAAACAACCATTTGAGATTAAGCCATTTTGGTTCGTTACTATAGCGGATTAGTGGATATCATGTATTTTACTTCGCTGCCAAACTTTATCTTTGATTTTGTGATTTTTACTGTGACACAATATTCATCTTATATTTCCGCATGGTTAAAAATAAATGTTTATTAAAGTAACAATATGGTAAAACAATTTAATCCTAACAGGACACTTGTTCTGAAATGAAACTTGTTCGTAGGTGAAACATGTACAAGTTTCCCGTGTAAATGACCATGCCCGATATTGCCCAAAAATTACACAAATGAACCCGTTTCATTTTTCAAAGCAAGGCGTCTAATTCAATAAAGAACAGCAAATAATTGCCTGGTCACATTTGTGATTCAAGTTTAAAAAGTTCTTTAACAGTGCCTATACTCTTGCTCCTGGACAAAAGCTCCATCACGAAAAAGTAATGTAAAATCGATCCAGATCCGAAGTTAGTTGGTTTATGAAACATTTTTAATTTCACTGGCACAAAAATTGTTTTTCAGTCTCTCGTAGATTTAATGACAATCGAAAATGAATATGAAATAGTTATTAAGTTTGTTTTATTTGTACGAATTCTTGAAACGATGGACTCAAATTTCAATTACTTGGACTTAAGTGTTAATCCTTACATCGAAGGACAACAGTGGCCTCTGTACGTTCCTCGCCTCGGGACTACCCAAAGCCAATTATTTCTTTTTGTACCCTATGTTTGGGCTGAAGTGGTATTAATGTATCTGCACTCGTTATGCTACTTCGCTTCAAACCTTTGTGGTTGGCAAAATCCTAAATCCAAGGGACTCGGATTGACAAAGGCAAAGCACTCCAACGTTAATCAGGATATTTTGGATTACTATTAAAGTATGATGGGGTAAATACCTCCAACATGCCACGTGATTTTTTACCATGTGTCTGTTATATCCGATAAAGATAGCACGATCCCCAAACTTCAATAGTAGATATGAAAACTGAAATAGGTAGATCTCAAACAATAATGAAGGAAAACAGTAGTTTGGTGTGCAGCAACACAGGTTTACTTGAATATCTTTTTAAAATTTACATGTTTTAGAAATGCATCCTCGTAAACTATCTTAGCCAAAATAATCTCAGATGTTGCGGTAAATTGCTAATGGAGTCCATTTTCCGTCAACCGGCGGCATTGGCCTCGGAAGCCTTTCTAAAACTTAGTCGTGCATTCTTTCTTTCCTATGCATATCTTTCTAAATTAACAATCTCAAGAACGGAGCAAAGAATAGTAGTGCGTTGAATGGCATTTTTCATCATTTTGAGAGCCTTTTCAACGAAGACAAACTTAATTTTCTTTGTATATTCACTTTAAATTGCCCATAAATAGTTTAGAAACTGAAATACTTTTATATACGCTAACTGATTTCTTATTCAAAAATTCAAAAACTATAAAGATTCTATTTCCATTTAGCTGCTCCGTGGTTCGTTGTCCCGACTCGTGATCCCCCACAGAACACCTCAAAACCTGAATGTGTGAAATGTATAACTATTGTCTAGTGTATTAATATAATTAATGTCAAAGGAGTTCAATAATGTGTAACTAATCGCCAAGTAATTCAAATGACATACATCATCATTTCAGCTGTAAAGTGTTAGAATGGCCGGTTCCCCTTATTACGTCAGCTGAATACAAGTACTAGAATACCTCGGGTCCTCGACGTTTTTTTTTCTATGCAAATATTTAATGCCCAAAAGGAATGGAAAGACGGTTGCCTACATTAGCCTAACGAAGAAGATTTCGAAAAGCCTTCTGGTAGTTGTATTCAGCAGCTAAATAAGGGCAAGCGGCAATTGTTTCATTAATATTGACCACTGCTACATTCACACCCAGGTATTGTGCGTTTGTGTACGTTGAACTTGAAATCCTCACTGGAGTCTAAAACGCTTTGAATTTTTGCAATTCTTATGACAAAAAAATTAAAAAAATGTGATTGGCTGTTCAAAAGTAGCTTGATAAATTGATAAATTTTCTGTAAATGAATGCAAAATCAATTGTTGCTTAAAGTAAAAGCTGTCATATTTGCCTGGAGATATCTTCTATCGTCAGTCGTGTGAACGTCTAATTGAATGGTCTGTGATTTGATTGTTGTTCTGGTGTGATGACCTCCTCCAATCGACTCTTGAAGAATAACTACGGTAAACGAAAAAGATAAAAATGGTCTTTAAGATTCAGAAATGCCAGTGTTGAGTGAAAGAAATGATGACGTTTTCTGTATACTTCTTGGTAAAAAGGAGAAGCTTGCTTGGAATGAATCTCAATATTTAAAACTTTATCCTAAGATATCTTTGCTGAATATAATTGTTAGGCATTAGCCAGAATACGTGTCTCAAGGGCGACCTTTCAAGTGAAAGGGTTAACCGGAATTCGTTCTAGTCAATACCGCCGAGAGGGGGGTAGTGGAGTCAAATTGACCCCGGGCCTGGAAGAAATTAGGGGGCCCGCCCGGTTGGCCGGAAAGTGCGTAATGAATTCAGATTTTTATCACTGCAATAAAGAATTGTTGCTCAAGTGCCATCAGCGGTTCTAAGTAAAATAAGACGTATTTACCATTTTCGTATTCCAATTTGGCAACTTCCGTGTTTCAGACACTGGTTGTAATCCTTTCATAATAATGATTCGACTTATTAATTTTATCCGACGTTAGTTAGAATAAAGAGCTACCTTGGGATTTAAAGGTTTAAAAACATGTTTGAAAAAGAAATCGACAACTATTCTCTATTGAGATCCGCTTACTTTAAACAAAAAGTTCTTTCCAAGTAAGACATGAAGTTCGATTTAATTGTACGTATCCATAGACGACTTGATGCATCTTGCATTGACCACACTTAATTTTTTTGTATTTGTACAAAAAGCAACGTACATGCAGCGATCTATCGTGAACATTATCAATTCGGATATCAGACTAGATGTTTATACTACAAATTCATCCAATGAATTGTACTTCATTCTGGTACTTGTGTTCCAAAATTGGGAGTAAACTGAGGTATAATATTTCCTCCATTTGCTTCTGCATTGTCAGTTTCAGTTGAACTTAGCATGCAAAAAGCTATGAACTTATGCACTGTGCAGTGCAAAAAACAATTATATAAAAATAAAATTGTTTGTAAAAATATTCAATAATCAAAAAAAAGAATGTAATGGTATGCTGTGCTTAAAATGTATTCATGCTACTGATATTTTGACTTTAGGAAGAGAAAGTATCAGGCAATTTGTCGAAAATTGCTCGACCCCTTAACCTGCAGACTACACCTCCAGAACAGAAAACGAAACTAGCAAGTGGTCTTCAGAAACCAACACCTGTGAGGTCAATTGGTGGCTCCAAGGTGACCATTCCGCCTCCCAGTTCCCTTCACACTCAAGATCTGCAGCGACAAGAACAGCAACAACCACAACAACAGCCAAAACAACGTCAACAGGAAAAGGAACAACTCATTTCCAATACTGCAATGAAAGATTTAGTAGAAATGCGAAAAAGCTGTGCTGAGAAAGATCTTCAGATTCAAGATTTCCAGGAGAAGTTAGCTACCTTGAAGCAAAAGCGACTGGAAGATAAGGCCAAGATGAAGGAGTTGGAAAAGGCAAAATTGCAGCTTGGCCAGGTAGCTGTTCTCTACTAGAATACATGAAGTAATTTACGATCATAAGTTAACAAACTTTATCATGTTCGCCCTCCCTTTGTCTGGAGCTTTAGATTTGACCGCCACTACGACTGTGGCTACGAGATTTATTTGTTTGCGCGGCATATGCATTCGCCTTCACTTGTTAATGCACGGTAGTTGTAGCCGCTGTGCTGTTGAGTATGTGTTTCAAAATTAGCAGTCTCGCCATATCAGATATTCGACGAATGTGTGGCATTTTCACTCGATCGTATGAAATGTTGTTCAGATTTGATGAAGGAAATTTCCGAATATCATAGTCGTACATTTTATGACCCAAGCTGGACCAATTGCAAAACATGCAACCCACAACCACGCGAATCTGTTGCAACGCTCTGCGAACTGAGCTACAAAGGGCATTGCTAAGAGCTTAGCCTCGAGTTTGATATTTATTATCGCGGGTTTGATTTACAGCTGAAGGCCCTAGAGCTGTTCACGATTGGGTCGTAAGATATGATTCTGACATTCGAAAATTTCCTTCATCAGGTACAGTGTAAAGGAAACATTAATGGCCAAGTGTGGTTTAATTGTTTTCATCGAAAGAAGAGTACACGAGACAAAACCGCAAGCAAATGTATGACAATGATTTTGACTACGACTTCCCAGCCTCGGCTTAAGCTTGTAGTCATTCTCGTACACGAAGTCAATTTTAAGTTTCCAGTAGTTACGCTGCATTATACGAGGTTTCATTTATTCACACAATAAGCTGGTATTAAATTATCGTTTTATTGTCATCTTAGATGTGTGGCGTTTCACCATAGAATTTTTTATTTAATAATAAATTTTTAAATTTTTTTTTATTATTTTCAAGTTTTTAGAATTAGTCATTCGTGTTTCTCAGATCAGCTCGCTTTATGCGTGTATACGATTATGTGTGCGCAACCGTCTTGATGTGGGGTTATTTTAAGAATGCAGGTTCTTTTGCTCATTTCCAGTTGATGGCATACAAAGCTAAGTGGCAAGAATCTCAGAAAGATCTTCAAGCTCAGCTGAAAGCTGCCAAGAAGGTATCGAATTGTTATAGAAAATTCAGTCTCCATCAATGCATGCACTCCGCAATTTACGACTAATCTGCTGCAGCTAAAATATCCCTCACGTAATAAGACGAAAGAATGAAGGATTTCTGGCCAGGAAGTAAGTAAATTTGAGGCAACAAGCCAGAAGTGTAAGAAACCAACATTTAATATGTCCTTGTATAAGCAAGTACTGTGCTCTGGAAGTAAAAAGATCCCTTCATAAAATTTGCCTACAATGGTGAACAGCTTTTTGTCTCTATGTCTGCAATTTTATTAGATTTTTTGCTTATTCTTCACTAGTTAAGCGACTGCAGTAGACATCATTTCTGCGAGCTTGACCTGTAGAAAAATCATCCAAACAGCAACTTTATGGACTGATAAGTTTATATTTTTGTCGAGTGATTTGAATTGAACCTTCAGCATTCAACATGATATAGTTCGTCGTTTTTACGTATGAAATTTTAGGAATTTGATCCATGAATTAAACTGAAAAATTATCCGTTTTTGTTATGTATCTCTCCTAACCCTCCAAAGAGAAAACGAAACCATGTGAACCGTTACAATTTTTCACAAAAGCGCTGAATTTCCCCTTCCCTGTAATCATCTAAATTATGGGACAAGTGAAGCTGCCATAGTGTAACTTTTTCTCGTTTATGGCCTTGCACCTTCAAAACATAGGACCGTTATTTTAAAATCATCAAGTCAGACGATGGCTTGCAATTGTTGTAAAAACTTACTGATGACTTCAGCAAGTTTCAGGTAGATCCAGGATTACTTGCTATTTCGAATGTTTTTTTTGGGAAAGCATATCAATAATTTTCATTTCATCTTATTTAAAATGACTTGCCAAGGAGGTGCAACCCCGGTTTAGAACTGATGAATTATTGGGTAAGATTGTCCGCAGTTTATCCTGTGCTTGAGTTGAAAAAAAAATCACTTTTACCAATAATTTCTCAAATTCCTTGATCATTAAAAATTGCCTTATTGTGTATTGTAGGAAATCAATTGACCCATTCTGAAAACAAGTTGAAAGAACGTGTTTGATTTATGAGCTTACACTGTATGTTCATTTTTACATATAAATGATATATTTCCCCGTGAAAACCTACTATATGAAAGCGTTTGGAAGTAAAATATCAATCAGGCATCATGTGCTATACACAAGTCCTTCACCTGAGTGGGACCTTAAGCTCCCCCAGCCCTCCTGGGTGCGCCACTTAAGAACATTGAATACCTAGTAATGGTTGTTTTTTAAAGGAACTTCACGAACTCCAAGAATCCCATGACCACCAGCCAGATGATTTGGCCTCATTACAAGAAGCCGTTGAAATGGCTACGCTCGACAAAGAAATGGCCGAGGAAAAAGTACTGTAAAGTGTTAAGCATTAACACATTTGGTTTATGTTTTGTAATTGTGTAATGCATTATGTCTGGCAGAAGAACGCTGGGGGATTTTCTATCTCGCGGACGATTATAGAATTTTCATTTCCTGGAGGTGATTCCTGCTACTTCAGCCTTCATTAAGCAGATTCACCTTATTTAGTTTGAATTATTTTTTAGTTAGTTCAGTGAACTGAATTGTTAGGAAAGCAGTTTTCGATTTAACATTGTCGAAGAAAAACCACCCTACCATAATAATTATAATAATTATAATAATCATAATTATAATAATCATAATAATCATAATAATCATAATAATCATAATAATCGTAATCAGCATGATCAGCAATTTCATTTTAGATAGTTATGTTTCTTATTACTCCAAAAGTACATTTTAGTATTTTGTTTTTAGCTTGAGTCCCTGCAACAAGAGAATGAAAGTTTCAAAGAAAAAATAGAGGAGTTGTCTTTGGACTTGGAGATACTCAGGAGCGAAATTGCAGATGGAGGTAGTACGACTTAAAAAAATTGTTAAATATCAAAGTAATCTGGAAAAACCTTGTCCGCTTAAAACTGGGATTTACTGGTTTTTTGCTTTAATTTAGGTGTCGGCTTTCTTTGAGATGTGTGACAAACAGAGATTTTATTTATAACACTTATTTGAGAATCAATTGGGGACATCAGGAACTGTTTCCTTAATAAAGGTTCTCCGCTTAATAAGGGGGCGTTATTCGTTAATACAGGATTGACTGTAACCGTATCAGGCTGTTAAAACCAACAATATGATATAGTAATTACGTCATACAAGGCTGATGGTACAAAAATCTCTAACTATCAGTTGTGTTTTAACGTGTGCAGTGATTAACCGACCAGCAGCCGGGCCCAACCATTTAATCTTTGTCGTGAAATGGTTGTTGAGCGCAACCTCGTAGATAGAGCGTTTGCAGTAAAGACGTACAGTAGGAGAATAACAAATCTAACGAATTCCTCAAAATTTCAATATTAATTTCCTCTTGAAGTTTGTTATCCGAACTTTCATGGATTAAGAAATCTCAAGAATCTCAACAGTCTATACAACACGATTTAACGACTTCGATTATGTTGTTAACAAACTGTAATTGAGAGGTGAATTACTTAGTTAAGAACATTCATAGTTAAAGGTGATCACCTTTTCTTGTTTTATAAATGTTGAATCATTTTTGCTCTACACATCCCAGCTGGATTTTTTCCGCGTATAATTCAGTTGATATTTCAGAACTAATAATTATGGCCTCATTTTGGCTGAAATTTGCGAACAAGGTGGTCATTTATACGAAAATCCGTTTTTGTAATTTAAAAATCTGTTTCTTAATACCGCATCTGTTTGTGACGTCCTCTCTTTATCTCCAAGGAGGGAAAGAACTAATTGCCCTATTTCGTGATGACGTTACGGACTGACTGAGCCAAACCTGCTAGTAAACAATAAAGTTTATATTTTCAGACGAGTACAAGCAGCGCTAAAATAATCGGTAATTTACCTGTGATGACATTATTAAATTGGACAATTGTTAAAATTTAAAGGATATGGGGAAGTAAACTCAAATGAAGAACAGCTGTTACGGAGCTCGGAATCAACGTGGCACGAGTTTTCCCTTTGTTTCGTATGGCACTTGAACTGATATTACAATACAACCGACTCCCATCGGACCGTGATGGCTTATTATTGATAACGCATGAACGTCTGATATGCGCCAAGGTTATGAAAACGTTGGCTGATAAGAGTAAGGAGCTGTTCACATATGAACTAGGACGGTACGTTGGTCGGAACGCGAGGGTAACCAGGATCTTGTCGCGAAATTATAAGAGCCATATTTATAACGATATTTTATGAAGAGAACGTGATTTTTCAGAGTCGTTTTTGTCCCTATTTGCTAAACAGAGTCCCACTATAGTAATCCTGGATCCTGGGCATCGACGGAACAATTTTCGCCTCATAAACCCTCCGTCCTGTTTATGCCGGGACGATATGCTGAGATTGCAGAACTTTGAATTTACTCAAAGAAACTGGTTTTTGTTTATCTATAAATAGATAATGGTTACTACGCCTATTACTGCTCATTAACAGAAAATACACTATCATTAACGCCAACCTCAAACTCATTAACGCAAAAATACGTTCATTTTATTCTCAATCGACATTCACTCGTGTAGATACGCAACCATTTACATCAAATAGCATTCCATAGCGCCAACAGACGACCATTAACACAATTGTACCATGCAATAGGGATAATAAAATTTCAATTATACAAGAGAAATATCTTACCTAATTGAAATTTTACTATCCCTAATGTATAGTAGAATGGTGTTAATGGTCGTCTGTTGGCGCTATATAATGCCCTCCGATGCAAATGGTTGCGTATCTACGCTAGTGAATGTCGGTTGAATAAAATGGACGTATTTTTGCGTTAATGAGTTTGAGGTTAGCGTTAATGATAGTATGTTTTTTGGTAATGAACAGCAAAAGGTGTACATGTATACATGCATGTGTTTTGACTTTTATCCTGTTTTTGCTGAAGAGATAAGTTAACTGAGGCTGTTGCAGTACTTCAACTGAGTCATAACTCGCTTCTCTTCCCGTGAGAAATGGCTCGGATGAAGTCGTCCTATAAAAGCAAACCTTCCCGCTGCTTGTCCCGTTTCACCTCTAATGTAGACAGCTCCTCAGATCCATCGTAATACACAGTTAGACTTGTGTGTTGAAATACTAAAATATGCAAAAGGCTGAGCGGCATTTATTATATTTGGCTCAAACAAGATAATCGAGACGAAAAATTATAGTAGATGAATGTGACTACAAGTGTGTTACACAACTTAAAGTACGATTAAGTCTGTTTTCTTTGTTCTTTTGAGGGTTTGATCCTCCAAAGTAACCTTTCTAAACAAAAAAGTTTTTGAAAAGCTGGAGGGGACTGTATATACAATGCATGAAATAGCTGGGATTGTATGTACAATCCCTGACAACAATTAATCCAAGAAGGAACACAATCTGAAAACATGTCTTTTACTCGAACAAGTTTCCAACGCCGCCAGGTGAAGAGCCAAACATAGTATGAAGCTACTCTGGCTTAGAAGTTTATGAACGCAACTTAAAAAGCTACTATTCATTACCCAACGTTTCGACACTCCGGTCTATTGTGTTCTTTAAGAGCGATCGCTGTGAGGAAGAGGTCTCTATTTATGCCCTTACAAAACCGCTGATGACGTTATCCATCGACAAGAGGCAAATAGGCATCTGGTAATGGACCACCGTCATCGATATTCAATGGGACGGAGGCGCTAGTGATGTGCCATGCCTCCAGACAACGTCTTTGATGGCACCTCGGATTGGTGGTAATAATTCTTCAATTTTCCCACGCGATCGTGTAGTTTGTTTGGCGCGCGTGTTCCGACAAGACTGAATTTTCTTTTTTTTTTATTTGAAAAGAAAGTGGCCTTTTTGTGCTCTTTTAAACACTTTCCAAACTGACGTTTGGTCTGACTGATGTACTCCTGATCACAGTAACTGGACGGATTGGAATAAATAGCGTATTTTCTCTGCTCCTTCGCTATACGATCCTTAGGTTTTGCGAAAATATGACCCAACGTCATAAAAGGTTTTGGGCAACTTTTACGTTGAAACTACCTAAGATTCTTTTAATTGGAACCAATTAAAGACATGGCACATCAATAGCGCCCCCGCTCCATTGAATCGCGATGACGGTGGTCTATTACCAGATGCCTATTTGCATCTTGTCAGTAGATAACGTCATCAGTGGTATTGTGAGGGTATAAATAGGGACCTCTTCCTCACAGCGATCGCCCCTGAAGAAGACAAGAGACCGGAGTATCGAAACGTTGGGTAATGAACAGTAGCTTTTTAAGTTGCGTTCATAAACTTTTAAGCCAGAGTAGCTTCATACTATGTTTGATGTGTTTTACTTCTGAAAGCAAAAACGAACCTTGTCGATTAACATTTCTCGAGGGAAACCTCCTTCAATATCTGGCTTAAAGCCGACATTGGAGGTATTTGTCCTACACTTAAAAACAAACGATATAATGAACCACAAAACGTTTTTGTTTTTAGGAGTGGAAGGTGCTGCTGCAAATGCTGAAATTAAGACATTAACGGAACAAAATAGTCGGTTGAAAGAAGCTATTGTAAGGTAATACGTAATCTGAGAAAAAAGAATTTGGTATTGATAGTTCATGATGCAGTGGTTGTTGTTAAATTATTTATTCATGGTGAAGGTGTGTTCGAGTTTGATCGTGTGCAATGAAAGGCAGCGATGACTGTTAACTGATATTTTGATTTTTCGTAAAGAAGCTCGCTCTTCAGGTGAGAAAACGTTGAAAATCAAACTGCTACAGAGATGTGTGTAGATGAAAAGATATTTAAAATGTAGCGATTTTTATGATGTAATACTATTGTATTAGAGCTTTTTTCTAAAACTATGTTTAATAACTTGTAGATAGATAGAAGATAAAACAGTTTATTTATTGAGATAATATACAGCAAATTATCGGTGAGAGACATGTTGAGCTCAAAACAAGTATTCCAATAGTATATTGTCGCTCTCTGTGATCAAATGGACCTGGCAGTGGAACGAAGCATGATAAAACCCGCTCAAGCGTTCTCATTGTTTATTTCTATTTTACATTAATTTACAGTTTTTTGATACAACTCCCGCGAATGTGATCGGCAATCATACCATGTACTATTTACTGATGGTTAGGACGATGCAGTGCGCCAATGAAAATCTTCTTATTTTGGAAAATTAGCGAAATCAACACCAAGAACTTTTGACTTTATTAAAATTGACCAGCTGTATACTAAACTAATTTTGCAACTTGCACACGTTTACCATCATCGATACTCAACTCGGCTTTCGCATTCGTTTACTATCTGCTAATAGAGTCCGTTTTGTCATTATTAATTATATTCTCTTTTAATTATAATCTCCTAATTAAGACTTAAATAGTTTGACCCGATAAAACGACCCAGAATATGCATTTTTGGACAAATCACCGAAAAAGCTTGAGTTTTGTCAGACAAATTGCTGAACAAAGCTGGTATTTTTTAAACGTAGGGTGTGTCGCACACCCCACAACCCTTTAGTTACATAGCCCAACCCTTTGCCATTTGATACTACAGCTTCATTGACGGTGCTGTGATTTGGCACGTCGAAGAATCAAGTACCATTTCGTTTGTACCAAAGATACAAATAAGAAACGATGATGTCAGTGTCGGTGACTTCAATACAAGTCTGTTTCCGCGGTAAGGGTGTCATTCTTGATAAAATATTTCTGACACAAAGTCTTCATTTGTAGACATGATGTGGTTTGGTCGACCATATGGCTAATGTTTATTGTAAGGCCATTAGTATTACCTTGTAGTGGTAATAGTGGTCGCAAATTAGATGTCATATACACCACGTACTGTTTCAATTTGAAACCGGAACCAAAACGTTATCATATGCCTTAAGCCGCTGCTACACAGACCGTCAATTGCTCAGTTCTAGGCTCCTCCCCGTCGTTCTGAACCATCCCTGAGTGTAAGTGAACTTTTCAAAAGCATTTCACTACTATTTGAAATTATGCAAGCCTGCTGTAGCCGAGTCGTCGGCCTGTGCCACGCACCACAGGCACAAGCAAATATAGGTCCCAAAAGTAATCTTCACGACGTTGTGATTCTGTTAAGAACCACTAAAAGTATTTTTACATTTTGAAGAGAACTTAGAGCCTGAGTCGCTTTTTTAATATGGCTCAACCTTAATTTTCCGGCGACTGTCAGTTGAGTAACTCGAGAAATCCACAATAAAGCGTACTTGAGCGATTAAATATTTATAATTGTTTTTATGTTTATATCACTATTTACCACAACATTGAAATTTTTCAACAGTAGTAGTCCGTTATTCTTATTACAACCGATGATATCGTTTTGTGTAGCCTCAAGTCTTTCCCGATCGTTTAGAGTATGCAACGCTTCGTGCGATCTCAGACTCAGGTTCAAAAGATGTCGGTATGAAATGGGTTGAAACTCCAACCAACGAGAATCTGTAACAGTTTGCTCATTTCGTTCTGTGTGAACATGTTACCGTTTTACTTTCGTGCCGGTATATATTCAACCCGATATCGTATAGACGTAAGCTTAGAAGCCATTCCTGTGAACTCATTGTTAGTATTGCTTAAAATATCGGGATTCGCTGATTACATTACCGATATTGTCGTTACTAGTCTACGTTTACGTATTGTGCTTCTCTAAAGAGATTTGCCGATGGAATAAGTCCGCGCTAAAGCACACAAATACAGATAAAAAACGAATTTGACCTCGAAGAGAACATTTCTGTCATACGACTGACGCCCATATTTTGAGACAAAGGACATTATCAATGAGAACTACAATCCTGGCCAATATTGACTGGGACAGCGTTGCAAATGACTCCCTACCAACCGTACAAAAGACGAAAGAAGGAATATCACTCGCTCTTCCCCCTCTACTCACTCCATCGATGTTGTTTCCTTCCACCGTGTAAGATGACGCTGGCTGTGTCATACGCAAAGCGAAAAAAAAAAACTCGCAACATGGAAGGGGGGAGGGGGAGGGGGGTCGAAAGTGATGTTCATTTTAAAGTGTTGTCCCAGTGTTTTTGGCCAGGATTGGAGTAAACTTTGCCGGGCATTAATTTCTGATTTAGATATCCTGCACTTTAGGCGTAATGATATGTAAACAAAGTAGGTGCTGTAGTAAGTTTTTAAACCTTGTACTCGTCTTTGAAAGTTAAAGAACTCCGAACATTCATGCCGTGATATTTTTTAATAAAAATAAACTTGCTACTTTGCAAACTGTACTAATGTCGCTTGGGTGATTTCCTTCTCTTCCGCCATTCAGATATTTAATTTCAAATGATATACATATATACATATATGTATGTGTATGTATATGTATGGGTATGTGTAATATTTAAAAGCCGAGCAGGAATGCTCTATGGGGGTTTATATCTCTAAGCGATAGCCGAGTGTTTAGATCCGATAAAGTATGTATTGCGAGTTTTTTAAACGTTTTATAAAATTCACCTCTTAATACGCTAATTCGTGAAGAAAGTTTGGAAATTTATGTTTTCTAAGCCAAAAAAATGAACTTCTTCACATATAAAAACAAGACACGCTTATGATTTTCCTTTGCATTTTTCTCAATATTCTTAATAAATTTTATACATACCCATACCCATACGCATACGCATGCGCATATGTATATCCACATGCACATGCACATTGGCATAGACATAGACAAAGACATAGACATAGACATAGACATAGACATAGACATAGACATACCCAACTAGCCTAAGTAGATCCCTGTCTAAACGAAAATTTTGAAAAACAAATTAATGTTTTCATTCATCGACAGTTTGATAGTCGTTAGCCGTTTAAAATACCCGAACGCTTTTTGCCAGTACCAGAACGTTTTCATAACATAATCTTGAAAAAGGGAGAATTATTCGAGAAAAGGTTGTGACGTATTCAGTTGGTCTATTTTCCTGCAGTGATAGCCGCATTTGCCCTTCCTTTCACTTTCACTTCCTTTCCCCGCTGTCGGATTATCCCGCTTCCGTCCGTGAATTTGGTGAATATTGCACGCTCATGGACATGCACACTGCAGTACAAATATCGTACACCGAACAAGGTTACCGATGTTATTTTCACTCTACCTTCTTAGTCCCGATAGCTCAGTCGTGACAGCTTTTCACCAACGGTGAGACCCTGGGCTGGTGAAGCTTGAATAAGTCATTATCCGGTGGGTAACTCGCTGTCAGATCGGTAGACCTCCGCTGATTAGTCTGGGCAGCCCAAAGCTAATGGAGCTCTTTTCACCGAGCACATGTCGTTGAGTAACCCTAAACTGTATCGCGAATTTGTCCGTTGGATGGGATTCATGCACCTCATAGTTTATCTTGGCTTTGTGCATATGACCCTAGGTATTACAGCTTGACGATCTTCCTCATTACTTTGAAGCCATGGTTACTTTAACCTTTCAGGAGACCCTGAGATTTTGAGATTACTGAATTAATTTTAAAACAGTATAATTCATTAGATAAAAGCTGTATGTTAGTAAGGAGTTTATGAGGCTATGGTGGATGTTTCACGTCGTTGTAGGCTGAAAGAGATTCAAGCATCCGAAAAGAATGAACAGCAAAAGCTTATGAAACAGTTTAAAGAAATGAGCAACAATCTGACAACTATTCAAACCGAAAGGGATAAACTAAAACAAGGAATGATGGTAAAATAATAATGACTTCCTTTACAGTACATTTTGTAACACTGGATATATCATATATGTTTAAGTGCTACTTCATTTGAACCCAAATTTCGTGATGTAATTCCCGTCAATCACTTGGTCAATCGACAATTATTTTTTATTTCTAATATAATCCTTTCATAAAGTAAAGCAACACGTGCAAGTTTCTCATACTGATCATAAATAAGAAATCACGGGGATTCCGTTGGGTGTTGGCACCATACAACGGGAAAAAACAAATTTGAAAGGACAGACTTGCCGGTACAGACAATTGTTTTATTTTCGCCAGTGTTAATGCTATTGCTTGCTGCACAAAATTTTGTATAGTTTTGTTTTGCAAGGAATTTTTACGACATTTAATGTGAGACTTTGCCAAGATTCAATTTTGATTGATTACAAAAAAAAAACCAAACTCTTTGAACTTTCAATGCTGTATATCTGTTAGAGAGGATTGATCATTTGTCATTTTTTACAAAATGTCGTTCACTTACATTGTTTTATATCACATTTTAGGCTTCTGAGGCGATGGTAGACGAACTAAAGGAACAGGTGAATAATAACTACCAACGTGGAGACATATAAACTTCGTTTACACAAGTTTCCTCTTTTTAGTAGCACCTCTTCCATAACCAGAGTGAACGTTAGTGCGTTTATGTAGGGAAGAATTAGCTGTTTAGATCTTAACAGACATTTGAATATCCGGATGCTAAAACACTGATTTCCCAAAAAATGGCTACAAGCCTGATAGGGAATAAAACCTAGCCGAAATGCGAATGCAGTTGAACAGCATTAGGCCCGAACATGGGTTGGAATAAATCTGTGAATTTGATTTGTAAGCCAAGACAGGCAGAATATATTGGGCCGCTCTTTTTCTCAAAGAAAGCTTTAATTTTCTCATTTTCTTATGGGTAAATGTATTGTTCTGTGTTGTTTTGAGTCATCTGTCGGGATGTATTGTGGACCACGCTCCTGATTTAGTCATTGGTGAACTTTTGCCACCTAATTTCTCACAACGTTCTTCTCGAAACACGTTAAACCACATGGAGTCAGTATTTAATGAAAGTAAATTTTCTAGTGTCAGAATCATACGTTCTATTTCTCAAACCGGGACCATTTGCGAAACATTTAACTCTAGGCAGTGCCGGATTAAGCTTGTGGGGGACCCTGGGGCATACCTAGTATTGTGGGGCCCCTTTGATGGACACAGCAACATCATAATATATTTATTTCATAACAACTGTTTTAAGGATGCCTTGTTTGGGGATAGAAACCTAAAGCGATCACCAATACCATACGTGTAAATTGAGATTATCGATATTTTTGACCTTTGACATTCCTACCTCTATAAATACAGAGCTCTAGACCATGATCTCTGCAACGGTTTTCGTAGCTCAGTTGCAACTGTTCAGAAGACAAAGATACTAGGGTCGCATTAGTTACTCAATCGGTATCAATTACAAAGGTTATTTTGTTAAGTGTTGTCTAACTTGACCATCAGGTGTCACTTACAAACCATCAATAATTTTGATATTCTCCTAATGTACTTAACTGCACTGTATAACTTGGTGCTACATGATGATCATAAGCTGCTTTAGTGTTCACATCATTTCTGTATTTAGGTGGATTTTGCTATTGGTGCTGAAGAAATGGTGGAAACTTTGACAGAAAAGAATCTAGAGTTAGGCGAAGAAATAAGTACTCTAAAAGAAACTGTACAAGAGTTGGTAAGTTAATGTCTAGTCGTGTAAAACTTTTAGCTTCTCAAAATGGGTCGTAAACCAAGGATTAAGTATCGAAACATTGGTTAGTCTTAGGACGCTTCCCATTGGCACGTTTCGACAGTATATTTTAAAAAATTGGGACAGGAACTCGATAATCTTCGGTAATAGGGACCATTCTTCCAGGATAATTTGACTCTGATTTACGAAGAGGTCCGTTAGGAGGCAAAATATTCCCGCCTTTAATAAAACACGAATTTTGTGTGAGCCTGCAGTACATGGAATATCAGATCATACTTTAAGGCTGCTGGTCTTTCCATTAAATTCAAGTCCCATAGCTACAGGGTTGATCAGTGTAACCGTGGAAATGGGAGCATCCATCTACACGCTACAGTTGTCGCATACGATTTTTCTCCATGGTGTATTTAATTAACTCACAACAGGACAACTCCTGAGTACAATTTGCTCACGAATGTTGCAATAGCTTCTGAAGATGCTGGTCACTGGATCATATAAATCAGAAAGAACAATCGGATCAAAAAGGCCTTTGGTTGAGTCACTGCTGGAGTTCGGGGATCTTGGCTAGTGCATTTAAGTGGATTTTTCCCATAGACACACAAGTTAAGGTGACTGAAGACAGTTTCAGGTCGTGAGCAGCGGCATTTAGCAACAAAACGCGAGTGATTCAGTGTCGCGAGATGGACGCGTGTTTTAAACGTGTAAAAAACATGGCTGCAAAATTTCTTTCCTTTGCTCTTGCCGGGGTGTGAAAGGCGATTTAAATCTTTGCTTATTTTTAATTTTATTGATGATTATTTGGGCTTGAGTTGTGACGATGGCTCGATGAAGTTTCAACGAACAAAGGTCCTAAATTTTTCTTTCTTCTACCTTATGCCTCAGTCCTGTTTTCCTTGCTGGCTGCAACAAGTGTCTCGTTAGGAGAAGATCAGTGTGTATGTTCTGTTCTACCAAAACACCAACAGACGTAACTTTCTAGCCATAAACATGGATTCCTTGCTTCGACGTAGAAAGTCTAAAGGCAGTACTGTGCCAAAAAAACGAGACAAGGTAATGACGTTTGGTGGAAAAGCCCTTCATTAACGTCAAATGTCAGTACCTTGTTCTGTTCTTGTTTGACAGAGTAGTACCTAAAAACTTTTTCTACGTAGATTCCCTGCTTCGTCAGATCCTTGTGGGATCAAACCTCAACAGCATGCCTCCCACGCGATGCATTGTCGAGCATGCGTAGCTGTGTGAAAAATTGCAATCGATCGTATTGCTGCCTGCAGTAGAAAAATGACGATTTTTCAAAACTTAGTCATTAAAATTTTCTGAAATTTGGCAGAATTTTTGTTAACCTCGCAGTTCATGTGGCGAATGCTTGAAAACGTAAATCAAACAGAGGAATTCCGCAGAATTTTCTGTTGTAGGGTGATTCACTATTTTCTTAAAAAACTTAAAAATTCTCCGTTAGAATGTCATCAAATTGGTATCACGAGACCAGACTTGTTTATTGCAAGCTTTGTACAAAACAAGAAGAAAAGTTAATGAGAGAATTTTTTGCAAACTAGAAAAAACTGAATTTTTGAGGTTGTTTTCAACTGCTCTTGTTGCCATGAGAACACGGAATACCCCTGATATTACCATACCAGCTTGAACATTCATTCTAGCTTCCCATCTCTGACAACTTTGGAGATATGGGTTATAACCATCCCCAAGTAAAGCACGAGGTGCGTAAAACTAGGAAAACTGCGTTCAGCCACCTTAAGTGCTATTCAGTCGAGAAAATTTCATGAAACGTGGAGATACATAGTGTGTGATTAAACAATCGTATATTAGTCGCAATTTTTGAATGAGGTCTAAGGTTTGTACCTTTCAAACAGGAACGTTTTAAATATAACACCCGAAGCTGGAAAGGGTTGTTCTCGTTTTACAAAGTCACCTTTTTGTAAAAACAGAAACCAATAAATCAAAAACTTAACGTAAGCAGTGGTCGCGTGACACAAATTCCTGCGTATACTAAAAAAAATCACTCGTATTCATAAAAGCTTCAACCTCTGCATACTTTTTGAGACGTGTTTGAGTTAACATCAATTAACAAATATAACAGACACAATTGTTTGCTTATTCCCACTCCTCAGTATTTTAAAAATCTCAAGCAGTAGGTTCTCTTTTTTTTAGTAGCAAATGAAGCAGAAAGTAAAAAGAAAATTTGAAATGATTAAACTATCTAGGAAGCACTTCAAGATTTGAATGAACAGCTGGAAGAGAGTCACAACCAGACAGAGATTGATCTCAGAGAAGAGATTGATATGAAAGAAAATAAAATTCGTGAGGTATAGTTGAATTTATCACGCTGTTACGACGAACAAATTATCATCTTTTCAACCTTTGAAATTATATATTAATAGAAATTATTATTTTATACTTTTTGAAGTTGTCGGCTGGTCATGGTTTTTAAAACATGGTACTAGCAGGTTATGAGTTTTAAATTTTACATTTTCAAGAACGTTTATCAAGAAGTACATTTTGTTTCAAAAACTTTTAATTATCCACAAGCGTCAAATGTACTTCTGATATGCATTGCAAGGAAAAAGTAATCTGAAGAATGTTGAAGCATCAAAAATTGTATAACTTTGTCATCCTTAATTTTTGATGTGTTTAGATAGAAAAGAACTTGGAGTCTGCTCACGAAGCCATTCTTGATCATCAGAAAACGATAGAAAAGTTCAGGGAACTAGTGACAGAACTACAGGTGAAAACTGAATTTGCTTGATTTATTTTATTTAATTTTTTGTGTTTTTTTGTTTTTATTCACTGATGCTTGATGCGCCCACTTCCTTGAGTTTAGTTGCCAGAAATTTGAAGTATCTTTTAAAGTTTAACACATTTCGCTTAATGTTCCCATCCAGTACATGCTCTCATGGTAAGAAGTAAACTTTTAGAAGCTCTTGAGGCGATCGTCCACGTTATTGTAATTGTCTCAAGCCTCAATTCGAAAAACAACATGCTCGTTACTTGAACACAAGATATTTCAAAACAGAAAACACCTTCATTAAAAGATTGATATCTATAAACTATGAGCTCTTTTTTTTCTTTACCAAGTAAAACATTTTAGTATATAAATTAGATAAAAAGGACATTCAAACAAAAAAGAGGAAAACTACTTGAGTATAGATATGAAATTCATACCATGAATAATAGGTGTCAAGAACAAAAAACAAGAGGGTAAACAGAATGAAGGTGTATGTGTTTGCTTACGGATTTAGATATTCGTACAGAATACCACGCGTCCCGAAATAATCTTTAATGCGATTGTTCGCTTGGGCCAATAATCTGAACATGTTCCACATCAAAACTGTGATGTGTGTCTGTGTGACGGTGATGTTTGACCAAAAATGGATTTTTATCCATGTTCGAAATAGTTCTTTTGTGTTCTTTAATCCTAGTTTTTAATGTATGAGAGATTTGCTCGGTATAGACCCAATCATAATCATTGTATCTGTTGGTCTGTCTTTGGATTAAATGGGTCTGTCGTTAGGTTTTCTGAACATCGGTGATATTGTTTTCTCGGGTTCTTGTGCTGTTCTATATCTTTGACTTCGCTGCACTCGCAAAATTCCTATAGTCCTTTTAGATACGTCAATGGGACCACATCTTGGCTGCCATGTTGATTAATTCAGGAACATTTCTGTTAACTAAGAAAACTCTCTATTTGACTTCCTCTGATTGATCTTGTTGAGCGAAAGGTATACTTTTAGCTCGATCTAACAATGTGCGACTGATCGCTTGTGTGGGATAGGACGACAAAGCTGTCAAGTACTGATTTGTTTTGTGTATAGAATTAGTGTGTAGAATAAATGTTAAAAACGAAACAGTGGTTATTTTACAATCATCTTCTTCTTGTCACAACATTTTTTATATAATCGACACTTGTGTTGAATGATCAAATTTCAGTTTCAAATATATATATATATATATATTTCAATTTCAAATATATATATATATATATATATATATATATATATACACTGTATATATATATTTATAATATGATATCATGATATAAAAGGGTTAGAATATTTTTGTCGCACTTTGAGTTTCACGCGTGAAACTCGGAGTCGCGACGAAAACTTTCTTACTCTTTTATATTATGTTCTGCCTTACCACTAATGGTATCGAGCACTTTTGGACACATACGCCAGCTTTGTAACATTCTTGTGACACACGTGTTTTGTAGGTTGATGTATGTGCAATTAATATATCAGTCTTTTAATACAAAATGCCTGCCTGCAACTATCGAGTTTTCAGGAAACGTCTAACTGTTCTTTTCGTAAAAATAGCAAATCTTTGCTATTAAGATCCTGGAAAGAAAAGTAGAAGTTGCGCAGAAGTGAGAACTTGCAGCTTCTTGTTCTGGTTAGCATGAATTGGCGGACATGGTCTGGCGCAAAAATCGGGATGCTGGTCCAGGTTAGAGGAAAGCAGAGACTTACGATCTATATGTACTATTATGAAGAGGTAGCAAGTTCGCCCTTTGACGTCACGTCCTCGTCTTCCGGTCAAAGTCGTAATGTCAAAGGTTTACCATTTTTACGATGAATTGAGAAGTGGTGATGTTGTCTGTCTAGGAACATTTTACACTTAGGGCACAAGCAGCCTGTTTTTCGAGTTGTGTTCTGGAGGTGAGGTTATCCTCTTAAAGCCTGTCTAATATTTTGTCATGACCAGATGTGTTAATATAAGTGTTGCGATATGATATGGAGGATTTTAATTCTGGCCACCTTTAGTATTTACTATTTTAGACAGAAACTGATTACACTGCCAAGCTATAAACTCTGTCATAACTGGAAAGCTAACGGCTTATCAAAAAGTGGAGCCAAAAATTGCGGACATGGCGGCCATTTTGAACGTTTGTTTCAGCCCTCTACCCTGTCATCGTATCGAAGTGACCGCTGACAGTAGGGCCTAACACTGACATCCAAAAAGGCTTCCGTGTTCACCATTTTGACTTTGCTTCTTAGTTCAATTATTGACTGACTTCAGTCTTCCAATTATTATCGAGTGCTGTACTGCCAAGTTCATATACTTTTCCTATTTGGCAAGTTTTCCCATATCTCCATTTTTACCCGTTTTGTATTCATAAACTGGTAAAATTGGTAAGATTTTAGTGTCGTGAATTCAATGTTTGCCTGTGGGAATACTTTTTCATTTATGCCTTTGTTTGTCTCTGTGTTCGTTTGCTTGCTTGAAGTTTTTCTTTTGCCTCACATTCGAAATAGAGCATTTTAAAGTAAACTGTTTGTGCTGAATGTGGTGAGGATGTGAACAGAGAAGCTCTGACTTGAATAATTTTGTAGGAGACAATAAGAACTCTACAAGACAAACAAGATGGTGGTGTTGAAGCACCTGTGGAGTCTCTGAAGATACCTGAAATGATCAATTTTAAGATTCAAGCAGCAGAGGTTAAAGCACACGCACAGGTTTGTTTGTTTACCTTTTTAATGTTAACGGCGAAAAACTATGACTCTTCTGGTTCTGGAACTACTGAAATGCTGCTAAGATTTAAAAAAGCTAGGTTTTATGCAAGGTAAAATTACAGAACTGCACTTCTCTGAAAAAACATTTAGGTAACTTTGCGAACGCATTTCTAACACCTTTTCGGACAGTGTACTCTTCATCGGGTCTGGTGACGTGACTTAGAGTTTTTTCTCTTTTGTCATGTTTGACTTTTGTTTTCTTTACTTTCCATAACAATTTTACTCGAAAATGTTAACCATTTATTCTTCACCAGTTAGCTGGTAAATAACGGTACAAAAATATTGTAGAAAGTTGCCTTAACGTATTAAGTCTTGTAGAGTAAGCTGGACAACGTTCAGGTCGTGGACTTCTCTTGAGCCCAACCTAGTATAAACAATGTTAAATCTTTGTTAAAGTTCTTTGAGACAGGTTGAGCTCTTAAAAAGTTCTGCTTCTGCACCAGGTCTCACTTAACTCCTGGTTTCTCGCGTTTTCGAGACTTTGGCCTGATTTGCCAGAAGAGCAAAAATTTCCTCATTCAAATTATTTTTCATTCTCATGGAATATCAAAAAGAGAGTCTGAAAACTTTTTCTATTATTAAAACAAAGTGCATGGTATTTGATATGATTATCGAATACAAATCTAAATGTAAAAAATTCGTAAGTCTTTAAATATTCGTCCCAATCTGATTGTTGTGTTGCACATGAGACACAGGAAGTAAACTTTAGTTTTAATATGGGCACTATCATAAACAAATCTAGTTATGTGTAACTCGAACTCTGCCCCGATCTATTAAATTTTTTGGTTTACTTTGAAATGTTCAGACACTCTGGTACTAATCTAAAACTAGTATTGACTGATGATTTACCAAGCAAGGTCGTAGGAAGCAATTTTTAAGTGGGTGGGCCAAGGAGGGCTTAAAAGTGCGCGACGTGGCCACTGTCATCCCGAATTCTCTCTTTGGATACTGGAAAAAGCGTGGCTGGTGAGATTTTTCCGTTAGTACAATCTATTCCTAGGAGCATTGAGCCATGATTGAATAAATAATATATGAAATGGACGAAAGGATCCCATTTTTTGACGAGTACATGAGGCTATAGTATGAGTTCAACAGCATTTAAAACAGCTACTTAACATTGGTTTCGAACCGTTGCCGTTTGTACAAACCTGTTATGTTAGCAATTGCCAAAAATTTTAAAAATAAATTATGAATTTTTAAACTACGGTGATGAGTAGCCGCGCAAAACCACTACAGTCCCTACACCCCTGCCAAGTCATTTACTGTGAACGTTCTTTGAAAATTTTACAGCTTTTTCAATTTCCTTCATAGCAGTACACAGACATTTGATTACTCTTCAGAGTAAGAGCAGCTTCCACGTGATTACCGGTACCGTTCTGACCGTGATTAACTCATTGAATATGAAATTAATCTTGCAGTCAATGGATAACGAACTTCGGAAGTTCGAGCTGAAGCAGTGCAAGGAACATCTTAAAATGATTGAATCATTTCTTCCGGAGTCCTTTTCAAGACGAGGAGGTTGGTGCAAACTGTTTGACCTCACTATGCTCAACCCAGCCCCTACTATACCATATATATCCTACCTTACGTAACCAAACTCCAAACTTTGCACACCACTTTATCTCGTCTGACGTTCCTATGCTGTCCATTAGACTACGATTTTTTTTTGCTTTAGTTTAATTTACTTCATTTTCGGTACAATTAGTGTTACTTCATTTGGGTTGATCATGTCTACTCCGAGTTATTTCGATTATAGGAGATTCAGATTCCGTTCTTCTGTTACTACTCATGCCAAGACTTAGTTTCAAGGCTGACTTCTTAAGAGAAGAACTGCGGAATAAGGTTTGTTGTAGTAATCATTCATACACTTCCTTACTGGTGTGGTAGAATATTTGTGCCCCCACCCCATTCCTACTTTGTTTTTGAATAAAATTGACCGTAACATTCGAACATTTTGTAGTTTACAATCTAACATCGACATTTTCCTTAGATAAAATATGGTTATCTCTCTTATCTTTGTCTTTGGGTTTGGATGATCATAATCAAGTTATTTTTCTCGTCAACAAGGGATGAAGTTGTTGTTTACCACATCCAAAGCGGAAGTACAAAGATGACTTACGTCGGACGTTACTATAAATTATTTCATACTAGTCGTCACAACACTGTGTTTACACTGTTCATCTTTTCTCATTTTAGTTTGATATCTCAGCTTGTCTAGATGACTCGGAGCAAATCAAAGGAGCAAAAGGCGAACAAGCAAATTTTGCAGCCAATTTGATCTATAAGATCACTGCTTTTCAGTCTCATATCAAACAATTTGAAAGGTATGTACTATTCACAGTATATATGCGCCTGAGTTCAACCTAAGAGAATCGAACGATATCATTTATCAAATGATAAAAGTTGGTATCAGAAATGCTGTCTCACACAATGAAGGCGTAAGGTAACAGCCGAATGTTTTAGACCTGGTAAAGCATGGTTTGCAAGTTTTTATGACTTACAAAACGAAGCTCTACGTATGTACGAATGTACGTACGTATGTATGTGCGTACGTACGCATGTATGTATGTACGTACGCGTGTATGTATGTACGTACGTACGCGTGTATGTATGTGTGTATGAATGAACAAATGTACCCTTTGAAAAAAAATTTGAACAAAACTCATGTACAGAAAGATCTTAGTGAAGGGCTATATCCGGAAAGTTGACTGGAAACAAAGTTTATAATTATCACTATTTATATATACCTTACAGATGAATAGTGTCTTTTGTGCAATCTGGTTGGTTCCTCTATCTCGGAATATCCAGCACTATTCACCTCCGAGCAAAACAAGATGGCGTCCCGTTTTGTTTAAGTAACGGAAGAAGAACTTTTTAAGAATAAACGAATCCGACTTGCCACACAATACCAAAAAAGCAACTAAATTTGACAATAAAGTATTCAAAGATATGTATTTCTTAAACTTTTAGCGAGAAATGTACTCGGGATGTGCTCAAAACGTTGAGTGGGTGACAAGCCGACTGAGTTTGGTAAAATTGTTTTAAAAAGTCAAAAAATGTGTGAAAACAATTATGCGAGGTATATGCTAAAACAATTATTCACCTCATTGTCGGTGAATAATGTAGATATTTACCGAGCCGCGAAGCGGCAAAGTAAATATCCACCACTGCTCACCGCCATTTCGGTGAATTTTTCTATATGTGTGTGTGTGTGTGTGTGTGTGTGTGTGTGTATTAAGATATATTTATACATGTTTGTATGTACATATGTCTATATGTACATATGTTTATATGTATATGCGTATGTATATGGACATGCAACGGATTTCTCTGTGAGCCCAGACTGAGTTTTTGGTTGGTTAACCAAGCTGACATTTCGACCTGGGCTAAAATTTTCCTTGTATTCAGCCCCATATCCCATGTTGTACTATATAGTTCCAACGTTTGACAGGACCTCGAGAGAAACAAAACGCCAATGGTTAGCGTATAATTACGTGCTAATTGAGACGTATTTTAATAATTTACTCAATGTACCACAGATATTAACCTTTTGCCTGTCTAGCCTTTGTTTGATGTTATCCCTCAACGTCCAGTGTGTGTCATAATGTGATGCACGGGACAGGCAAAGGGTTAAAGAAATATCCACTCTCGTTCAAAAAACGAACATTTAAGATAACAGTCTGGAATTCAAATCTCACATACGCACATATCCGTTGTGTAACCTTGCTTGGCTAAGCAACGTAAAAGCATTCCTTAATGTGACGTTACACGAAGCGATTTTTAACGACCATTCGTAATGCAAATGAAGTTTCACAAACTATTGACATCACTAATCTTTTATACAAGTTCATTTGCAATTGAATCATCGTTAAAAATTGTTTCGTATCACCTTTACTCAGAACTGATAATACCGACATTTCTATCATTTTGTACTTCTGTGTGTACCGAAAAATCGTTTTCTCTTATTATCATAAATAGAAGCTTTTTTCAACATCAAGCGCACTCTTCCCGTCAACAGGTTTGCTGAGTTTCAGGATATTCCTCCTTGTAACATTACACCTATGTTCATTTACTACTTGATTATTTGATGAACTGTTCATTTACGAATTGTTTTTCATTTCTTTCTTGTATCTTAAAGAGGTCTGTCTCAATGCAGTAGTGCGACTTTTGACCGAATCGCTAGTACATACGCTGAATTAGCATCACACGAAAAAGTTCTGGATGATTTAATCGATCTGCTGCGGAAAGATCAGGTGAATAAAACTATTGTTTTAATTGAAATTGCAGCATTTAGATGCTAACATTGTTTTGTACGTCTTGAGTTTAGCTTGACGATACTATTCCAATGGAACCATTGAAGAAAGCGATTGCTAACTACGCTGTAAGTAGATAAAATTAAACTTCAAAATATCCGATTAAATTCAAACAAATTACCATTCGAACGTTTCAAGCTTTTGCGACCATCAAGAATTTTGTCTGTTAGAAACTTACAAATGTCCAACACAGCCAAGTGAAGAATCAGACATCGTTTGACGCTACTCTTGCTTGAATAGTTTTAAACGAAGTTTAAAAAGCTACCGTTCATAATACAACGTTTCGCCACTGGTCTGTTGTGTCTTCATCAGGGACCATCGTTCCTCGAGTGAGGTCCCTATTTATCCTCACCGAACCACTGATGACGTTCTGTATTAATGAGATGCAAGTAGGCTTCTGGCAATAGACCACCGTCATCGCGACTCAATGGGGCGAGAGTAGTGCTGATATGTCATGCTTCCACACAGCGTTTTTGATGGTATCGTGGATTAGTGGCTATAGTTCTGGAATTTTCCATGCAATCATATGATTGGTTTGGAACGCGTGCTCCAATACAGCAGAATTTTCTTTTTTTTTTTGTTTTGAAGAGCAGCCTTTTGGTGTCGATCTAAACGCATTCCAAACAGACGTTTTGTCTGGTAGATGTACATCTGATCACAGTTGCTATTGAGCTTTAACAAGGAAGACGGGAGGCAACAGAACAGTGGACGGTTTGACCAAAATACTGGAACTAGTATTGTGCGCATGCCCCGCGAACCTGTTTCTGGTTGATGTTGCCGTCCTGTTGTCGTACGCAACGCCATCGCAAGACTTCTGCGGTTGTGTTCTGGTAGAAGGGAAATCAGTCGATCCCAAATGGATACAAACCGAACAACTCACTGAAAGACAGGAAAACGACAGTAAGTCAATTGTTCCTGCTACGTTTTAACCAAACGTTATGGAGCTATACGTGATGGATCTGCTTATAGTGGTTTGTTTCTTGTTCAACAAACAAATACGGGAACGTCTAGTGTGCTGGATCAACTTGAGATGTGTCCTGCTATTTCTCGCAGAAAAGTCCTGTGATTCAAATTTAACCCTCGACCCTTTCCTGCATAAAAATGTCTTTACTATTTTATTCTGGTAATACCATACTATTTCATTCTACTTAATGCGTGAAAATTTTATTGAGCAAATGTGTCATATAGAAAATAACTTTGGAATTTCCTTTCCGATCTTTATAATCCTGATCAAGGACATTAACTGCATGGTTTGAAGGCACACATTTTGAATGTACCCCTAAAATGTTTACATCAGGTGCCATGTTTAAAGGTTGACCCACCTCCTTCTCTTCACGTATCAAAATATTCAAAATGTTGATATAAATCATACAATTATCGACTTTAAATCATTCAATTTGTCACATAGAAATACCCCTATGAGTTGGACATGCTGAATATGATGATTTACTATGGAGGGAGGTCATACGACAAGAACCATTCACTAATAAGCCGTTCTCAAGAGAAAGAGGACGAGCTTGAACCAATATTGCAAATGCACTAAACTCGATTACAGAATTAAAATTACCTGTAACACAAAGATCTGTTCGTGAGAGATTTTCTCTTCTTGAAAAGCGCTACATGTCCATTCCCCTCAACAGGTCCAAATAAGTGTTAGCTATTAAACCATTTGGAGCCACGACGGACTGGAATTTTATTGAATGTACTTTCTTGTGGCCATTGTACAGTATCACAGGTGTGACTGTGCCATCCACAAAGCCCCGGTAATTTACCAGCGATGCACCTTTTGCATGAATTGCCTCGGGAAAACTCTGAAAATTTGCTGACGAAAGCCAAGGCTGGCATAGTGAGGAAAAGAGGTTGCTGTGTTGGTCATAAATTATGTTCATAACAGTGTTGGAAATGTTGCACAGTTCAGACACAGAATGGCCAAATCTCGGGATCATAGCACTATTGCAGCATGGATAAGCAAACCGATTCAGAAAGACACAACGCTTTGGTACCGTCAATTTTTTGACAATTGGAACATAACTTCATCTGGTACTCAGCTTCTCGGCCGACAGGAAAATATCATGTCATTCTTCATGAACCTAAAATATGCCCAACAATCGTCGTCAATCAGCTTGCCCAAGTCAAACCTACCGTGAGACAAGTAGGGAAAATCTAGGGTTTTCAATTTATTGATATCCCACAGTAAGACAAACTCTTCACCACCAATAAAACCATCAGCGTAGGCTAGAAGTATCATTTCCTTTGTTTCTCGTAAACCCGCCATATTCAAAACTGGCGCGCCGCCGTGTTTCTTTGGAAAGAAATGCTAACTGTCTTCTGACCGAAACCGATAGGGTACTGGAACCAGTTTCCAGCACGCTTTGGACGCCGTCCCATGAACTGCCGTTGTCTGTGCAAAAGGTCATTGCACGGAATGGAATAAGTCGCTTCTCTTCTCTGTTCCTTCGCAATATCAATATCGCTCCTGCCCTGTCGAATTGCGATGACAGTGGTCTATGGCCAGAAACCTACTTACACCTCATGAACTGATAGCGTCGTCTGTGGTCTTGTGAGGATAAATAGGTGTGAGCATCTGCCCCCTTGCTTCAGGCCCTTGCTGGCTTCGGCACTCACATGACATGTGGTACACTATAAGTAATAAATAAACATATCCTTTAAATTGTGTTGATTATGTGCGAAAATAACTTTCAGCTTCAACTATAAAATCTTACACAAAAAAGAACATGGGATATCTCTTCATAAAAAGGGCTGTCCTACTTTACATTACTTTTTAAACATTTGAAAAAGTAGTTGTTTTTTTTTTGTTTTGTTTTGTTTTTTTTGTTTTTTTCGTTTTTTTTGTTTTGTTTTTTTGAGCTAATATAAATTATAAATAAGACATGTGGACTAGTAAAGTAAATAATGTATGAAAGGGCTGCCGTTAACATAATAGCGTTTGAACCTCCGCGAAGGACGTTTTAAAAAGGTTAAATAGATATTTAAAAATGTTTTAAAAGTTTACGTACGTAAGTACGTACCTACCTACCCACCCACCTGCACAATGAACATATATGTAAAATATGCATACCTGCATAATGAACATATAAATAAATCTTTTTTACCGAAATCAAATGCAAATGCAGCATGGAGTATATTATTTTTCATGCTTAGTGTCGTTACTTTTTTGCAGATGATGGTCCGTTTTCACTTCAGTCATGAAACTGTTGCGTGTTCTGATTTTCTTCAAGATCAACTTGAGATACTGAACTCTGGGGTGGACACAATTGCCATTGGCTTGACTAAATTCAAAGAATTGGGAAAGGTGTGGTGAACTTTAGATCATTGGTGATGGGAATGAAAACGCAAAATGTGAAACATGTTTACATTTTTATGAAACTATCGAATAAAAAACTTACTTAGGTTCAGACCTATCGTATTAAATGTTTAGGATTGATATCTGACACTATCGTTAAGCAAGCTGTGAACGTAACTACATGAACACTTCAATCATTAACACCTTTTTTGACTCTTTCTTCGAAGGAGTTCGTTTAATAAGACTGAGACTGTTAACCACCAAGTAAATACATAAATATGAAGTCAGTCGAAAATGAAATCTACTATCTAGTCCACTGGAACAAAACTCAGGTTTCAGTTTTGTAAATTCTTGTTTAAGAATTGTGATGAAGGAAGTGAACTGGGTTCTCTGCTGTCCGATATTGAACTAAGAAATATGGAAGTAAGACAGTTGTCTCGTAAGGTATGTGATATCCTATCTCTTTTCTTTCTTCGGTCGTTTAGTTTCCTTTTGTTACACTTTGGTTCCTTTTAGTTTCCTTTCATTTACTTTCGTATCCTTTGGTTTCCATTCGGTACCTTTCGATTTCCTTTTAATTTCCTTTCGTTAACTTTCGCTTTGTTTTGTTCTCTTTTGTTCTCTCCTCTTCTCTCCTCTCACTTCACTTCACCTTGCCTCGCCTCGCCATGCTTTAGTTTTCCTTCCATTTCTTCCTTTTCCTTTTTTCCCTTCATTCCCTCCTTTCCCGTCTTTCCAATTTTTTTCTGCTTTCCCCCCCTACCCCTTTATTTTCTTATTCCTCCCTCCCGTTCTTCCCTTCCTTCATTCCTTCCTTTCCTTCCTTTCCTTCTTTTCCTTCCTTTCTTACATCCTTTCATCCATTATTCCATCCTTCTATCCTTCCATCCGTCCATCCTCCCTTCCATCCTTCCTTCTTTCTTTTTATCCATTGCCCATCCGTCCATCTTTCAAAGAACTAACTCACCCCTTCAATCTGCAAATCCATCTTTCAAATAACTCACCCGTTCAATCTGCAATAATTTCTTTCCTTTTTGTAGATTAAACGAAGGAGCACTCCTCAAGATAATTCTAGTACTCTGTCGCTTTCTCAAGAGGTTGTCTGTTGGATATTTTTTTTGTTTTAATTATTTCTTATGAACGACTTAGTAGTTTTTGTCGTGGATAATTATTTGTGTAAGTTTTAATTTACGTGCTTTTGGTTAAAAGGTGCAAACTTCTCTCATGGAATGCATAAAAACCTACGATAAAACTGTGCAGTTTGTTTACGAATATGTTTGTATTGTCCATGAAAAGGCTGCAGCATTACCAGGTAAATTTTAAACTAGCGTCACTATTCCTTTACACTTTGGAATAAGAATGCAGTTTAGGATTTCAATTAAAATTTATAGATAACGAGAATCTTCTCAGTGGCCAACTTGAAGATATGTCCCAAGACGTTGCTATTCTTATTTTCGAAGATGACAGTGCGCTTTCAAAGGAATGTATAAGGTAACGTGCAATAAATTACTTTATAAGATTTATTTTACAACTTGTTCCTTAGTTATTTCAGATCATGTGATGACAAATAGATCATAACTTTATTTCCAGACATTACCTCGATATTTTCTATACTTACTTTTAGTTCAGCGTTTAATGATGTAATTGGATTACTTTCAACATTCCTTATCAAAATGCAAGAGGGGGAATATGATTGCGAACCTTCTTCCAAAGAAAAGGTATGTAAATTGGACATTAGTTCAAGATTCTCTACTGCGTGTCTTAATACCAATTGTAAATTTGAAAGTGTTACCATGCTTACCTAATTATCTGGTATGTTAAATTAAATGATTAAAAACAGTATAAAACAAATTGTGGACGTTATGTGCTGGTTGAAAGTACATAGTAGATATAAAGAAGGGGGAAAGTGGAAAAAAATCAGCGTTATAAGTCCGATTTAAGTTCTATAGCACGTTAGTGGTCTATTGTGGGACAGTTATTTTCGTAATTGATGTAGGTCGAATTACCATACCTTGCTCGGGCCAAAGCATTACGTCATGAATTAGCTGACTCAGGTAGCGTGGAAGAAAAACTCGAAGCCAAAGAAAGCGCTTTGCAGGATGTCAAGAAAGCGTTGAAATTAAAGGTAAGTCAATTAATCCAGGTGATAAATAAAAAAAATGGTGAATATTACATACGATGTGCTTGAAAGCCGAGCCTGCGAGCAGGAATGCATTTGAAAGAAGATAATCCAAATAGATGTTTCACAAATATTCTATAGTTTTTCGTTAGTTTAAACGTATCTTAAGCGTTGCATAATATATTAATTCATTAGTTCTACTTGATCTGAAGGTGGTGTATTTGTGGTGAATACGTTTACGTTCAAATCAATCAAATCATTTATTTATTCACGTTACACATAGGAGTAAAACCTAGTTAAAACGCGCACATACAACAGAATTTGCAAATCTTAATTGCAATTTTCCCAACAGTTTGTTGAAAACACCTACCTTTCTGGACAACTGTGTACCAGGGATCATAAAAAATACAGTCTGCGTATTGGATACGGATGTGAGAGAAACATTAATATACTAGATAGAAAGTTTCTTGGTAAAGTGTTGAACATGAATAACGCTACTCTACTTGAAATTCCTTGAAGTTAACTTTAAGCTAACTTAAAAAATGCCTCTAAGTGTCCCAACGTTTCGGCACTCTTTTATTGTGTGTTATCCAGGATGATCTGTTTACCAAATTGCTCACGTATCTATAAGGCCATCGATGACGTTATGTAACGTTTTGATTCCTACCAATTATGTTAGTGCAGGCGCATTGTCATCCACCCTTATATATCCTTTCATTTGAAAACATGTTTATGATGTTGTTTTGCATCATACAAGTAGAAAGTGGAACCTTATTTTGAAAAAGCAAGCGCGGTTTCTCAGTTAATTACACCTACGAAACTAACATGACAGATTGTGTCATTTACGAACCAGACAAACCTGCGAATCTCTAGAATTAAGTGAGACGTGAAAAATCTGTTAACGCGATTCTTTATTACGTGAAGAGTTTTTTATAAAAGATTTTCGGACCACACGGATTGCACAAACAAATGATATTTATGGACTTAAAGTTGCTCATGATTTCAAAAATTTGTATCTATAAATGTACATATTTTACGGTATGACTGTGTTTCTATCTTCTTGTCAGTCTTTGTTTCTATCGTCTGTCTGTCTGTTTTTCTTTACCTGCCCATTTATTATATGAAAAGAAGTGTTTCAGTTAAAGTTATTTCATAACTATAGACAGAAGAAGTTGCTCAAGCAAACATTCGAGTTGGTTTACTTGAGAAAAGACTCGATAATTCAGCTAAAGAGGTAAAGAGTTATAACACTGTATGAGTACCGAACACGTAGAATTGGTCTCAATTTCTTTTCGTTGTCACTTCCCAAGAACTAAACTTTCCGCATTAAAATGTCTCAGGCCGACTCACGAGTAGACCAAGTGAATAAGAAACTGGAACAAGCAAACGCCTCGTTGGAGAAAAAAGCCCGGTAAGTAGAGGTGTGAGTTTACGTTTTTTAAGGTTTGGTTTGGAGAACTTGAAGGACTTGAACCATTTAACAAGAGTGGAGGTGGACCTTAAAGGAAAGCCATATCTGTCAAGATCTTGAGTGAACCGATTCAACGAATAGAAAGGAAAGAAACTCTGTATAGCACATTTATAAAACATGAAGGTATTTGTTTGGCACACACATTTCTACCAATGACTTGGTAGAATAAAATGCGTATGATTTAGGTATCAGGTGGTACCCCCTTAGCAAAGATTAAAAAAAAACATTTCCTAGTCACATGTTTCTTTGCCCATTGTGGATTTGAAATTGAATCGTCACCATAATATCGTGATTTTGTACTAGTATTGGTCGATTTTGTCTAAAAACTAGTTCCTTCATTTCGTCGTGGACATCTTAATGCTCCAAGGCTAGTTAAAACTTCATTACCATCGTCCGCTATCATTTTCTTCACAGAAGTTTTGATTAATACTACGACTGTTTGTAAATGCCTTCTGTCTTTGCACACGTAAGCCATTAGCATTCCTGAGACCTTCGAAACATGTTTGAAGATCCTACTAGTTCTCTTTTCTGCATGGGTGTCACAATTAAAGTACATGATAAGAATTATACGTAAGTTATGTTGAGTGAAACTCGTACCGTGCAACCAGAACTTTATGAAACTTACTTTACGCTTGTCTTAGTGAGTACGAGGAGACTATGGACGCTCTTCAAGCAGATATTGATGCTCTTGAAAAGGAAAAGGTCGAATTAAAGAAAAGACTGGATACTTTATCAAAAAAGACTTTGCTTCAAGATTTAGCTCGACAGACGTCCGGTATCGGAGCCATAGTAGCAAGTTAGTTGATTATTACATCAAGCTTTTATGTCTGCGCATTTCATTGGTATGCGCGAAGTTATGTTGATGAGCATGTTGGTGTGTGTATGTTCGTGTGTACGAAAGGACATAATTGTGGACGAAACACAGTCACATTTGCGTTTCCCATTCGGGTGCTGTCATGGTTTTTATGCTAAAAAGCTCTAATGAATGTAAAATTCTCGAAACCATTTCGATCACGTTTGTTTTACGAGACTTTCTGCGCACGATTTCAAGCCCTTTGCAGTGACTATAGTCGTCGGAAACTACTACCCCTTTTCACATTATAAACGCAGCGGACTTTGTTTATTGCTGTAATGGAACGTTTGGCTTACTCGTCAACGGGTAACCTTGTTTTGGGATGATTCGTACTTACCTGTACGTTGGGATTACTGGCTTGAGTCAATTTATAAACTTTTCTTTATAACAACATCAAAGGTTATTCAGTATATAAGTGGATACAAATGTATTCTTTTAATATATTCCTATTAGCGGTCAATAACGCGAACGTTCTTCAACCCCAAATACTCACCAAATGCTTCTGACACCGATCGAACCCGCGATCTTCTGATAACCAGTGTGACCCTCAAACCATTGAGCTACTGAGATTCAGATTGGGATTAACAAATTTATGCTGGCTCGATTGATTGACTCACGCGCTGTTGAAGAGGAGGTTATGGCTCAGAAACATTCTCTTCGGATTTACGAGCATTCATGTAAAGGACGCTTTATGTTTTTCGTACAAGGAATAAAAAAAATCAGTTTGACTCTATGCAGTCAAATAGGCTTTTCTGGCATTTCCTTGTTGTATAAGACCTGGCCGGCTGATGCGCTGTTGTCGCACGTTGGTTAAACTTCAAGTCGTATCGTTAGAGTTTGAAGATTGGTCATTGTCTGGCATAAGACAGCAATCCCAAATGAGAAGCCTTGCTTACCCTGCTCTATATATATCAAACTCGATCGCACGTATAGAAAACAACCCTTTGCCCGCATAATTTACAATGCATTATACTTGGTTGATTGTTAAGTACATTTTCGATCTCTCTCACTATTTACAGATGAGTTTGGGGGTTTGAATAGAAATAGAATTCGTTAAACACTTTAATAGGGTGACATTACGCATAAATTGAATGACATTTCAAAATACAAGAAAAGTTGATTACAGACGAAAAGGAATTAATTAAAGTACCAAGGATGTTTGATGTTGAATTGTGGGAAATGCGTGAGACGGTCGCCAACTTTCCGTATCACATAGTCGCAGTTTAAGTGTTAAAAACGTAATTTTGCCAAAAAACAATTTTCAGGCAGTATTTGTACTATGTAATAACCCGGCTATATCGGCAGCGGCTTTCGTATCATAGTCAACTGAAGATAAAGATTGAATTATCAAATCCAGGAGCCTTGGCAACCTCATTACTTGTCGCAAAAACTATTTTGTGATGTAATAGTAATGCTTATGTAAAAATTGTCTTACTTTCTTTACTAAGGTGCGGCTGGTAAGAGTGGTCAAGGATCTGCCAAGGGATCAAGTGGTTCATCTGGAGAGGGTGCAGTTCAAGTTGTAATTAAGGATTCCCCTGTGATATTACGGCAGGTAAGTGAGCTTACGTAATTTATTGTGCACATGGCACAAGATCTTTTACAGTGAGTAAAAAGTTGAGCTTTTTTTCACTTTATGAATACTAGTTAGAAAGTGCTGTCAGTGAAAACGATCAATAAATTGGCAGTAGACCTCATGTAACTTTGCTAAGAATCCCTTCTGTCAACTTAAAACTATAGTTCATTTATTTTATTTCGTTTCTTTAGATTGATTCGCTGAAAGCCGCTTTGACTTACGTTAAGAATGAGAACACCAGAATTAAAGGTGCACAGTTGAAGGTAATTACCCTTATCGGTTCCATAACTCTTCTGGTCCTTAGCATTTTGACATTAACTTTAACTCAGGCTCCGCCCTGGTTGACCATCCCCTCATGGACAACTTAGGTTTGTTGTTGTCTGACTATTAAATGTCTAAAATTATTTGATTGTATTAACATGCGGTTTGATGCTGCAGGCTAGGTTACAAGCCCTTCCTCCGATATACGTTCCACCGAAACTTGGTTCCAGTCTATCGTCTATCTACAACAATCCAAAGCGGGTGGAAACAATGTCGAAAATCGGGAGTTTTACGAAAGACATACAATCTTTGCTGGAGGTAAAGTGTTTCGAGTTGTTAGATTTCTTCAGTAAAGTCTTTCGTAGAAATGAACTTCTTCAAAAAAAGCGGAGCAGTGGTAATTGTCCACATCTTGTACAAGGTTGTTGGTTGTTCGTTAAATCTCAGATTTGCTTGGTAGACCATCTTCTAACATCCAGTATCTTTTATATTTAGGATGTAAACTTAATCAGTGCTACACCAACAGTTATGAACTTAACGAAAACTAAATCAGGTAAACATTAACAGTAATGATTAAGAATTAATGTACGTGTAAATTTTAATGGTGCTCTTCGTTGTCGGGTTAGACGACCGAACCACAACATGATATAGAAGTTGAATTATGCGTAGGCAGTGTTGAGGCCAAAATGGTACGGGAAATGCTGAAACGTATGAGGAGAAACCGGCGTTTTGAGGCCATTCGTTTCACTACGAAAAAAGGCTTCGCTTGAATTAAGTAACTCCTTATCTCTCGTAAGTTTCAGCAGTTCTCTGACCCTTTCGGCTACGTACTTCATCATTCTACCAAAAAGTTTGAATTGTCTATGTTTATTCTCAGTCAACTAGGCTACTCCATTTCGTCGGCCTGACGCATGGACATTTGTTGGGTGTTGTAGAACATTTATCGTTGTTTCTTACTTTTTTATTTTGATGAACGGCACCATTTTGGATGATTTGTTAGTGAAGAACGCATGTTTCTTTTTTAGAAATTTTAGACGTTATAAACTGTTCATCATAGATTCTATGCAGCCATTGATGTCAAGAAGTAAAAGTAGTGCTTAGTTATGGTGATTTTGAGGGCCAAAGGATAGTTAATTGAAAAAGAAAATTTTTGTTTTTTTCTCATATTTATTCTTTTTATTTATGTTTAAACTGTTTTCCTGGGGGCTCCCCTGCATTGCAAGTGGATATTACCCTCAAATGAGACACCTGTTTTTCAACGGTTTGGAGATGACTGTTTGGGTACTGTCAACCTGACTTTGTGGTCGACATTAAGAGATAAACAGCTAAATGAATACAAACTGTAATTTCGTTTTTTAGCGATTAATTCTTTGAGAGATGTCGACCGAACAACAAATATTAAACAACTTTACAAGAAAAAGGATGAAGTAAGATATCTTTTTGCGTTACATTTTGTTCAGGAATCAGCAATCTTTTGGTCAACACTCCATCACAACGTCCATTTTATGATGTAATTCTTTCTATTATCACCTTAAAGGCTTTAGATCCGTGTATATTAATTAATTAATGCATTATGTAATATTTAAAAACCGAGCAGGAGTGTTTTATCGGAATTTAAAACACGAAGCGATAGCCGAGTGCTTTAGACCTGATAAAGCACGTACTGCAAGTTTTTTAAATGTCTTATAAAATTCACCTCTTAGTACGCTAATTTGTGAAGAAAGTTTTGAAATTCATGTTTTCTAAGCCGTAAAAATTAACTTCTTCTCCACCTATAAAGTCACATGTGTCTTCGTCACGTATAAAGACGTGACACGGTTATGATTTTCCTTTGTATTTTCTTCATGAATTCTTAATGAATTTTATAAATTTATTTGGGGTGTGCCGTACCTGGTTACTAGGTTTCTAATAAAATTTATCTATTTAAAGAATGTTTTAGGATTTTTGCCGAAGTTTTTATGTACGAGTAGGAATTTGGCGATGAAAACGTGAAAGCTGAAAATCCATAAAGATTTGAGAATGAGACACAGTCACAAAATTAGTATATCCCACACTGAACAGCTTTTCCGACTTTCCCCAACTCCGTGTTTTAGGGCCGTTAATTAGCAAGGAAAGTGTGCCTCGGCTAGTATTAGCGCAGCTAAAATAAACCGTGCATGGTCGAGATATACGGACGTTTTTGCGACATAAATTAGCGGTGGTTTAGTTTAGTGGCAAACAACTGCTGGTTCTGGCGTCATAGTGGTAGTGCACGTGTCTCTCACCACTATGACAAGGGTTTGATTCCGGCTCCATGCGGCTATCTGATTAAAGTTACCTTAGTCACATGTGAGAAGAGTGTTATTCAATTAAACTCTACTAAGCATAGCAGGTTTTCTCCAGCTATTCCGCTTTCCTCCTGAAGTAGGACTGGATCCATGAGGGGTTGCCCTTATTGGACCTCTAGGGAGAATAGCCTAGGTAGCTGAAAAGGTTATCCAGTATAAATAAAGACACTTAACCACAAATCGTTTAAGACACGTCAACTTCACGATGGACCATTTATACATGTGTTCGCGGCTATGCGGTATGTCGCTATTTACAATCAGGTTAAATCCAGAATCAGTAACCTCGCGTTAATGTTCTATATTTCATGATGCCCTGATAGTTTGCGCATATTTTTTTCTTTTCGTTTTTCTTTTATTTTCTGTTTCTTTTTCTCTTCTTAATTTTTAATCTAAAAATTAAACTTTACTGTGCATACTGTATGTTATCTTTATGCAATTTGTATCTTATCTATTCCTCTAACTATCGAGACCAGATACGGGATCATAACTGCTAGATAGTCATACAAAAATCTGGTTCATGTGCGTTTTGTTGTGTAACATGTCTGAATTGCGTCATTTATGATCATATATGTATGTATGTATGTTGTATTAACTATTATATTACAAGGGGTTTAAGCACGCAAAAACCTAAGATAATTTACATGAAATTGGCCTTCCTGTTTACACTTAGAATCAAGCTCGGACCTTTCGTTCGAAAAGTGTAGTATTAACATCGCTTTTATCCGTTTCATCTTTAATATATGTAAATTTATATGTATATAAATAGGTATAGGTATAGCGGTAAATGTATGTGTATGTGTATGTGTACGTGTACGTGTATGTGTATATGTATATGTATACGTACATGTATACGTACATATATATTTACATGTATATGCATTTTAACCGGTTAGCTGTCAGGCGAACCAACGTGAGGACAGCCAGCCTACTGGGTGGTCTTTCTCTTAAGCCGTTTTTTTTGCTTGTTTGTTTGTCTGGTCGTGTCTGTTTCCATGTGTCTTTTGTCGGTGTGTTTGTCTGTTTGTGTTGGTTTAGTTTTTTTGTTTTGTTTGTCAATTCATTGGCTTATTAGTTGGCTCGCTGAAATATAGTCCAAGGTTGGTAAGAGATACAGATAAAAAGCATTTCAACAAATCTATTTTAGTTGAAGCCAAATTTCTCCCTTGCAGTTACAAAAGGAACTTCATCAGTTGATGGCATCTACTCACGCGGGTGCCAGCGTCAAGTCATCCTTTTCTTCGTTTGTATCTCCAACATTTTCCAAGGTAAGTCTTTCATTCAACTTGACACTGTATTTTTGTATGTTTATTATATATATCCTTGCGGCGAGTAACTTTTGTTATGGAAGTCTTTTATTGAACTAAACTTCATAGCCTTGCCTCGTGATCTGTTTATAATTTCCGCACTACATCCTCCTCAATTCTCCCACTCACTTTTAACATGGGATACTGCTGAACTGTTGTCCAAGAAAACGTTATGAAAGCAAACATTTGAGTGCGTTGACCGTTCACAAGGTTATTGACTAATCGATGTTACGTTCATGAGTTGGTAATGTAATGTCTTCGTGTTACCTCGTATAAGTGATCGTTCTTCATGTTTAACCACGGGGAGTTTAAAAAAACAGCTAAAACGGGAGAACTGTATAGACCTTATTCAAAAATGGCCGCCGCGCGGAAAGGCCTGGTAGGGTTTGCACCGAAACGAGGTCATAAGGGCCACTCCAATCGACTTCGAAGAAGAAAACATAAACATAGCTGCATGTGAGTATAGAAATGGTTCAAAATTGTCGTGTTCCACTGTGTACCAAGAGAACGTATCGAGAGGATGGAATGAAGATATCTTTCCACAAGTTTCCGAGCGATAAAAGTTCAAGGGACGAGTGGATTCGAGCTATTCGAAGAGATGTTGGTAGATACTTCAGCATCACGAAGAACACCCGAGTATGCTCGCGACACTTCAAGGAAAGTGACTTTGAACGAAGCCTTACCAAAAAACGAATATTGAAAGCGACGGCTGTCCCTTCAATATTTTCCTGGAAAGAAAGTTCCCCTAAGAAACGAAAGCCGCCAACTGCAAGAGTTCGCAAGAATGTAGATACTAGTGGCAGAAACGAAGTCTCTAAACGGCCTCAAGAAGATATGGCGGATATATCTGAAGACGCACCTTCGACTTCTGCCCAATGTGATGCCGTGGATTAGAAATGATATCTTCAGGCAGCACATCTTCTTCGAATGCAATATCCAGGGCATCACAGTGGGCAGAAGTCGAAGGAGCGTCTTCAGATGTATCCGCCATATCTTCTTGAGGCCGTTCAGGGACTTTGTTTCTGCCACTAGCATCTACATTCTTGCGAACTCTTGCAGTTGGCGGCTTTCGTTTCTTAGGGGAACTTTCTTTCCAGGGAAATATTGAAGGGACAGCCATCGCTTTCAATATTCGTTTTCCGGTTAGGCTTCGTTCAAAGTCACTTTCCTTGAAGTGTCGCGAGCATACTCGGGTGTTCTTCGTGATGCTAAAGTATTTACAACATCTCTTCGAATAGCTCGAATCCACTCGTCCCTTGAACTTTTATCGCTCGGAAACTTGTGGAAAGATATCTTCATTCCATCCTCTCGATACGTTTTCTTGGTACACAGTGGAACACGACAATTTTGAACCATTTCTAAACTCACATGCAGCTATGTTTATATTTTCTTCTTCGAAGTCGATTGGAGTGGCCCTTATGACCTCGTTTCAGTGCAAACCCTACCAGGCCTTTCCGCGCGACGGCCATTTTTGAATAAGGTCCATAGTAACATAACGAAGAAACAAACTCTAGATTTTGGCTTTAGATAATAGGTCCTCAATTTTTTCGTTTTAGAATTTAAAATTCTTTAAAATTCAAAATTAAGTGAAAATTTAATTCGATCTTCTAATTTGTTAATCTGTCAACGATAGTCAATAAGATTTTTGGGCATGTTCTCACAGTGTACATTTTACGGCTCTGTTGTCACTAGCAGAACAAACTACACCTTGGCATGGATGTGTTCAGATTTTTTCTTTTCCTATTCTTAATACTAAGGATAGTCATAATGATAATAGTAATGATAATGATAGTGATAGCAATGGTAACCATGATAATACCCACCATACAGAAATCTCTGACCAAAATTCCAAAACACCGTTTCACGACAATGATGAATTGAAGTTCAAGCTGTACCGAACAAAATTGCATTTTCTGAAATTTATTCGTAAACCCCCTAAAAATCTCCATTAACCCCCGGCGATGAACCACTGAGTCTTAGTGGGTTGAAGTTAGGCAGAACTAACTGCTTCCAGCGTTCTAAGTGTTCACATTGTCCTGATAATGTCGAGACCCTTTCGTTCTTGCCGTATGAAAGAAACAAGACGTTGTTAATACTTGCGAAACTAAAAGCAAAAGGCTGTCATTTTCTTGCTTTTTATGCACGCAGCTAGGAAGCTGCTCGTAGGTATAATCATGCGATCAGGATTCATTTGTTATGGTTGTTTTTTACAGGCTTTAAAAGAAAAAATTGCTCCAGCATTTCTTGGAAAAATTACCGTCCCAAAAAGGTCTGATGGTGACCTGAAGACATATTCTTTAACTCTTCGACCAAAGGAGTTTAGGGCGATTCATGAAACGTTTTTGAATTAAATTAACGGTTACAGATATAAGACCAAGGCACGTTTCTGTTGGACGCGAACTTCATGAAAGATCGCGGTTCAGTTGGGGTATGTTAATAATTGATCCGTATGAAGTTATATCGTTCAGTAGATAACAGGTTAAGTGTTGTTTTGGTGTATAAGGTATTAGTATTAAAAGAAGTCATGGTTAACCTCAGTTTCAGTACAACACTGTCTTCACGTACGTCCCGAAGTCTTTTGGCCGGGAGCTTTTGTCACGGTAAAAATTATCACATGCTATGTTAGTTTGCTTCTAAATCCAGTTTGAATCCACCAGGACACCTACGTTGATGTACATGGTTGTTTCTACTGCATGAAGAACGATTTAAAGCATTTATTAACAAAATGAAGTTTGAAAACTCTTCGCTAGAGAGAGTGGTCAACCCTTTGACTAAAAAACTGAACTATCCACATTGTAACGAAACAGTTCATCCATGCCTAAACGGTTGCACGCGATACATGTCCCATACGGCCTTGCAGTCAAAGTCATCTCGGACAACCAAGCTTGGCAACTTCAAACGTGGTACTGGCCAAAAAAATCAAATATCATGCGTTCTCTGGTCAACAAATTTTTGTGTTGACTTTTGTACCGAAATCTTTCTGCTAACAGTTTTTTAATTGCAGTAAGTTTTATTCTATTCATCGTTAACTAACATCTCAGAAATTTGGAGCTCATGGTTATATTGTCGTATAGTCAATAGAACTACACCTTGTTGACTATCTGCTCGTCGAAAACTCAACCCCCTTGTATAGTTTAATGGTGTGGGCCTTTAGGTAAAACTGAGAGTTCATTACACTATTCGCCCTCTATTAAATAGAAAACAGTGGTGACTAAAGCAATTCATAAATTCAATATTATAATGAATAATAACAATAACTAATCAAATTTGATTAATTCCGAACGGAAATAGCTTAACGTAACGGATTTAATTATTAAACATTACTAAATTTCAATTGCGTCGATCAAAAAAACGATATTTATGAGCGTGAAGCAGAATTCAACAAGGTAAATTCTCAGTTAATTTGGGTAAAATAAAAATTTAGTTAGCATAAATTTGTAAACTGTAAATTTTGAGATGGTGCTTACATCACGCGGATCGAACTTCAGGTCGGACTGGTATTTGGTCAGATGTGATGTTTTTCTTTAGGTTGTTTACATGGGTCCAGACTGTTTTCGCAATTGTAACCTTGGCGTTTAAAAGATTGACTGTACCTTGTGCGGACGCGAAGAAGCACATATATTGTACTATATCAAGACTGGTCGCCAGTTCGGTATACTTGTAAACAAGAACTACAATTGTAAACAATGGCCGGTTCCCCTTTACGTCAGCTGAATACAACTACCGGAATACTTTATGTTTTTTTCATTTTCATGCAAACATAGAATTCCCGAAGCGAATGGAATGACAATTGCTTCAATTAACATCACAAACAAGATCTCGAAAGGCGTTCTGGTAGTTGTATTCAGCAGATGTATAAAGGGAACCGGCCACTGTCTACTAGCAAATCTGGTCGGCCCAGGGGTCAGACTAGCCTCAAGCTATGTAAAAACCAAGTCCTGTAACTGAGCGTGTCCTCACATGCAAGATCAACTGGGTGACAAAAACTCCGCTCGCAACGCTGAGCTTCTGCTAGGAGAGTATTGGAACCAATTCCTAATTGCTGCAGGAGAAAGAAACTTGGTTTGTATGAACGTGACTAAACACGCGACTTGGTTTCGTCAAGTGCAGCCGTACGTATCCGGTTGTCTTACCAGAGAGATTTATCTAGAGATGAATATTACGTAGACCAGAATAAAGTAAACTATATTGATAGCTAATTTTATTATGTCCGTACAATTGAAAGATTTTGCTTCACTTAACTGTCTAAAAGAACTCCTGACTTTTAATAGCATTTGTTTTACTGAAATTTGGTTTGGAGTGAATGTTATTAGGCTCGGTCATGATCACTGTTTCCTACTTAACTTTTTCAAGGCGGGAGCTCCTCCCTTGACAAGTAAAATCGTCTGGCGTTAGCCAGAGTAAAATAATAGAAGTCTTATGTCTCCGGGAAAGAGTTAATGAAGGGCAAAAGGTGTATTTAGCTCGTAAGCACGTGAATTTTCAAGGTAGGTTCTTCTGAAGCCGAGTGAGGGAATGATGTCCAAGGTCTGCGTACTTAACAACCAATCGTTGAGTAATTTCCTCAAAAGGAACACTGACCTAGGAGTACTCCGGAGGACGTCCTCTTCCGTACAACGCAACATGTTCCCACTCTGATACTAACACTAAAAGGAAATATCTAGCAACAATGCAATA
This sequence comes from Heliopora coerulea, assembly GCA_030142905.1. Lineage (NCBI taxonomy): Eukaryota > Metazoa > Cnidaria > Anthozoa > Scleralcyonacea > Helioporidae > Heliopora > Heliopora coerulea. The sequence goes on along the minus strand of JASJOG010000069.1, from coordinate 864,086 downwards.
CATTTACAGAATGTATGAAAAGGTAACTAGCAACAAATGAAAGTATTAGGGGATAACTAGGCTCGTGACCAAAATGGTCGAAAATCCGATTATGTTCACTATCCAAACATGACTGAGTTGCTGATCAGCAGTTCTTTGAGATAATGCAATACTCAAGATGATCTCCGAACATTGAAATATTTCTTCCCTTGTTTCAAAATTTGAAGTGGAAAAGCACGTGGGGGTACTACCCTTGGCAGGTAGCCGTGCCCCTCTACGCTACGGCTTATAACAAGATATTTGTTTTCACTTTAAAATGTTTAACTTTATTACACTCTATTCACAGTAGTTCCCGAGAGGAATGAGTACAAGCATTCTTTGCTTGTGTTTGTCAATCGATCAAAGTTCAGTGCTATCAGTCATTACACCCAGGATTATACTTTGTTTAGGCGTTCATGTTCGGAGTAATCTTTGTTGACATTCACGTGAAAATAAAAGTCGGTTAAGGAAAATTTCAACATGTGTACAGAGTTTACGGTTTGGGGTCTTAACTGCTTGTGACTAGAAAAACAATCACTAAACTAGTTTCCATTTTTCGTCTTGAAAAATAAATCCAGTGAAAAAGGATAAAAGTATATTACCGTACGGTCAGTCAGCAGTATTACGTCATTCAACATTACGTCATTGTGTATAGCACTCAAAACGAATCACACTGAGTTGTAACCAGTTCACACTGCGGCACTAACCAGAAGAGGAGGATGGTAAATTCAGCGACGAATGTTTTTTTTCTTGACTGCCGACATGACAAACCTGTGCACTCGATCTTCTGCCTCTTGGATCAATGTTTTTCGCACGTAATCACGGCAAAGGTAGGTTGGGAAATGTTCTGATGTTGGAATTTTCTTACTTTCTGAAACCAGACACTTTAACCGTGGACTTCAAATATACTTACCAACTTAGCCATTGATTTGCTTACGGTCAAATCGTACAGGTATGATTTCTCAATAATAAGTAGTTTTGTTCGGCAGTACGTCCTTGAGGTTCCTTAATGTCAGAGCTCACTGTAAATTTCAGCGAATATCTATGGCCTAGCCTACAGTCCAAAGGGGAAATCCCGTGACAGGGCAGGAATGTGGAAAATCCCGAATTTCTTTGCGATAGAAAAAAATGTGCTGATAGAGCTAAATTTGCTTTACCTAATTTTGATCGATTTACCTAGCCTCGTTCAACACAATTTGAATGTAATTAAGTGCTGTTCTTGAAACTTCTTGTTTATTACTTCTTATTAGGTTCAGAATTTATGGTAAAGGAGAGGTAGAAGCGATGTTGTATGACAAGCTTTGTCAAATAAATTATTCGGACCCTTGATTGATCGATATTATATGGCATAATTCCAGGAGAATTTCACTAAACGGCTGTGGTGCAACATGTTTGTATAAGTGTTGACTATTTTAAACCCTTTGACTGCCAAAGTCAACTTCTATCGACTTTTACAATTTTTAATATGGCTAAAGCCAGACGATTTTACTCAGCGGGATAAAGTCTAAGAGCGACCAAAGGTTTAAATCAGGATTTAGTAAGACTAATTAACCCCTTAGACTACAAAAGTCATTTTAAGATTTTGTTGTGGCTAACGTCAGAAGATTGCATTCGCAAGTCGGAAAGGTCTGTATGTGGCGAAAACTAGGTCTTTGATAAACTATGATAATTACCTTGCGAAATATGAGTGATACGGAGCAATATTACATCAAAGGTTTATGTTCGGCTGTGGTTGACGAGACAGCCCGGCATGTAATTTATCTGTAGTCGTACTGTGGAAATAAAGGCTGTTTGCCATATTGTCTCAAGTCCATCGTAAACGATCTCAAATAGTTTGCTGTGTCGCAATCGGCAATCGCCAACTGTAGCAAACCGTTTCTGACGACAGAAACATGTTTTTTATGCTACTTCACCAACATGTCGACCGATGCAGGGCAGCACCAGTTTCACCACGTCTCGTTTGCGATAGTTTATAGATAGATGCCAGGTTTGCGGACGTTGTGGGTCTGCGTTAATGGAACAGCAGTATATGGTGAAATATTTTCTCTTTGTTTATTACGCATTTTAGATTTGCTTTGATGGTAAAGGTGGGGAAAAAATTTGTATTCAACACGGAGAACATCCCACACACAACTAACGAAATTTAGTCGAAAGCCTCCACTTATAACTGGTAAGTTGGCACAATTGCTCCCTTTACTCCCAGTTTATTGTAAGCGAAAATTTTAATTCTATTCTAAAAGTATAATTCTAATTCTAATCTTTAACAATCAAATTACATTTAACGGCTTTTTACACGATATGAATTACGTATACGAATGTTTATTCTGATGTATCCGATCACTTCCGGATATTGTCTTCCGGACATATTGCTTGTCCTTGACCTACGTGAAACCATAGTTGTAAATGGACTTCTTGGCCCCATTATGTTTGAGTCACGGGATTGGCCCCCAAACGCATGACGTCAGCATTGAAATTTTTGGGTCGCTCTGCTTATGAAAGTGACCAGTGAACTATGTTTTTTGCAGACTTGTGGACAATTTATGACTACATTTGGAAAATATTGTTTTGTGCATGTTTTGTACAATGTTTTATTTTTTTTACACCGTTTGCTATGGCGTTAATAATGGAACTAGAGGTTTAGAAATTATTTGCTCAAACGTATTAGTAAAATGAAACCGAATTTTTAATTCATTGCCTTAGCCATAAACTGACTGAAATGAAGACAACTTGTTTGGTTTTCAAATCTCAAAGGATTATCCAAACATCACATCGTTCTAGAGCATGTTATACATTTAACTGGTCGTCGATAAGAATCCAGCATTCATTCTAGAAATTTTCCCGAGTGAGACATGTGTCCCACTGCCTAAAAGAATTGGGGACATTTGACAAATGAGAAGGGACATTTTCCAAAATCATTGAGAAAATGGGGCAATTTTTCCTTTTGAACTTAAAACTGTTAAAACAACAAATATACAATACAATACATTACAATACAACAAACTTTACAGATTACAGAGTCCCAAAAGAACAAATGAGGCAAGATGGCGAGAAAGTGCGACACAGGTGACGCACAGGAACGATTTATTTGCGTCAGTAGGCCGTAAAAGTGCTCAAATTACGCAAAAACGTGCCCTAGAATGAACACTGAGAATCCGAGCAAGCAATATCGGTCACTATGCACATGGAAGTCGGTACCATGAACCTAAGGATCCATGATTAACGCCATGGTTTTTGGGACACTTTCGGTGCCCTCCAGCAGTCTAGTTGTATATAGATTAATGATTAATTAGTGAATCGAACACAGGATTGGTGCCTTTGAGACAACATGGCATATCTCAAGACGAACAATCATATGGTGTAAATGTACCCAAACACGGAGTTAACGCAAGACTTGCGTGCAGGGGCGGATCTAGAGGGGGGCGTAAAGGGCGTACGGCCCCCCGCTTTGCGCATACGTACCAGTTCACATACTGCAGACGCAGACAGTTTTCTGTAATGATAATGGATATGGTTACCTAACCTAAGTTACTAAAACACATTTTTTGCAATCGCAACCGGGAATGCTCCCCGGCAGGTAAAGGCAGGTCAACGTAAATTCCGAAAAATATAAAAGTGATTGTCGTGATGCAGTAGCGTTATACATAGGGGGCAGGGGGGCGACCGCCCCCCCGGACATTTCTGTCGGAAAACCGAACGTTTTCTTTTGAAATACGGCAACTGTCTGCCTACAAGTTAGCGTGAGAAAATTCATTCCTCGCGGTTCGTGTTGACAGGCGCCTAACAACGTGAAGTCCGCCAATAGCAACGTCAAAGTTTCGTCCAATAAACTTCAACGTTGTAATTTTGAAACAACGCGTTAATTAACGCACCGTGCACAGTCAATTGCAAATGCGGTAGTGCAAACGTAGGAAAATCGTGTAATCAAAATAGCCTATAAAATTGTTAGCAACTTTTTGTGTTCTGAAAAGAAGCCAGTCAATGCTAGTTGGTTGGCGCCGCTGTGTCCGCGTACTACAGCCGAGGCTAGCCCGCTGTTACTAATTCTCAACTCTAAATGACTACTGAAAATGCGCTTGCCATTTGTTCAGGTAACCCGATTTAGGTTAAGTCTTGTCGGAAATTTTTCAAATCTCGCACTCCTCCAGAAATTGTTATATACGCCGCTGTCGTGATGCATTGATGATCATTGTCGGTGTCCAAAATAACATTCTGATCAGAGATGCACTATAAAGATAATGACTTGTGCTTCATTTTTCGAAAAGAATTGTTATTTATGTCTGGGTATTTTCTTAAAATCTTGCTTAAAACTACCCCCAGAATCCTAGAAATAGCATTTCAGATACCTAGAAATTCAAAATTTCCCCGGACAGCATGCCCCCAGACCCCCGTAGAAATTTCTCGCGCCTTCAGCGCTAGTGTTCACGCCTCCCCGTTCGCAAAATCCTGGATCCACCCCTGGCATGTACAGGTATACGTCCTGTACTCAAGTAGGAGGGCAATGGAAGGGCCGGTAATCAAGGCAATAAAGCAACTGTAAACATGTTAAACGTATTATTCTAGATCGTTACTTATGTTTAAACAAAAACGGCCAGCTCGGAACTTCCTACCAGGACATTGACTGAGTGTTTCGGTAACGTGAACATAGCTACTTCAAGATGGTTGCAAGGGAGGAACCAGGCGGAAACCGTATTCGAAGTATAAATATCAAAGCCCAGCAAAGTGTGCGAAGTAAAGCCATAAACAATGAAAAATTTTAAAATATTTAATTTCAACGTTTTTTGCTTCACGCAACGTCGTCAGGGAATGAATAAATTAAACTGTAACACATAGATATAAGCTGTTGTTGCTTTTTACATTAATGGCAATGACGTTGATAGTTGTTGGGGAAAAGAAAAAGAAAAAATTCTGGAAAGGATTAAGATGTGATGATAGAATTAGAATAAATACAGAAGAATAGAGCCTAAGTTTGCGTTAAGTGACGGGTCAAGTTCTTTAATAAGTAGACTTCACTTTCCCTAACAAGAACATCTAGCAGTGATGAACCCGAAGTTAAATGTTCAAATATGTTAAAATTTGTTAAACATTTTAAAACTTTTCATTGTTTATGGCTTTACTTAGCGAACTTTGCTGGGCTTTGATATTTATACTTCGAACATAGCCACTTCGTTTCTGTTAATTTGGTTATTCAACCAAGACGTATTTCCACAGCTCTAATATTATTATTCAACTAGTCAAGAAGATTGTAGGTAGGCGAGTAGGTGGTCTTCAAGTGTCTTAAATTAAGTCACGTGGCCCAATACTCCGTGTTTTTCGGGGAGAAAATAACATGTCATCCAAGTATTTTATTCCTAAGTATGGCGGTTGACTGACTTTTGACTCCAAGATCCAAGGACTGCTGTAGTTTTATTGATGATATTATTGATTACTAGGAAGACCGTAAAAGTGAACTAGAAACAAAATCTGATTTTGCATAATTTTATTCTTCATTAATACAGTAACAGTACCTATAGATTTTACAGTTAAAGATTGTGCAGCTATTTACAATCATTTCTGATCAGCATATCTCGACTTCGGCCTTATTTTAAAACCAATTGGATTCAACAAAGTCACATAATTAATTCATTGTGGTATTACACTTTGCCCTTTATCAACGTTTCCACCAGATTAGTACCTACGTTATGTATGGATATGTTCACATCAGGACCAATTAACCGGTTTCAAGATATGCTATTTAAATTTCTTGCTTGGTAAGAAGTTTACTAGAATTAAGGGATTTGAAACCTAAGAGACCATTTACTGGCAGTGGTATAAAGTTATTTTGACAAGGATTTTCTTTAACTAAATTTAGTTGTTATAACAGCAACCTATTTTTTCACAGCGTGAACCATGAATGCACCAAAATATGAAGAATGCGAGTCAAAATAATAAAGCTTAGTATAAGGTGTACCGACAGAAATACGTTGTCCTTTATTGAGACGAAAGACACCTCCAATGTAGTTAGTGTTGAACTTATTCGACTTACTGGCACTGCTGTATCCACTGAGCACCACAGCGCCATCAATATTCAACGTGTGCCCCATGAACGACGCGGTACCGTCGTAATAATACATCTGACTGTATATATAATAGAAGCCCTCAACTCCTACAAATATATAACCATTGTTGTACAACATCTGTCCAGAAACATGTTTTACAGTCCATTTCGTGATTCCATGTTTTGCTATGAAATAAAAATTATAAATGTTACCTTACAAAGTAATGCACACAAGATCTTAGTGAAGGAGAGGCTGAAGTCACAGCTGAATTGATTCTGCGTACGCTTTCCACGAAATTTTGGAATTTGAAATTTTTAGATGGCCATTTTTGTCATGTTAGTGACAGAAACTTGGGCTTTCCTCAGAGTTAAGCGACAGAAAGAGAGTTCTAATTAGATTATTGGAATATTTGACATTTCTACAATGTTCGATCCCGCGAAATCTTACGAAACAGATTGCAAATTGACGCAACGTTTCGAATTAGTTTGATCTAAACAGAAATCGTCACAAAAATTTACAATTATAGAATAAAACCTGTTGCTAGAGCCAGAGGCAGATTAAACAAGTGCGGGACCCCTGGCACAACTGAGGTTAACCAAAACTCCTGAAAAAGGTTGCTCAGAAATGGAAATCAGGAATATGTAATAATCATGAAGTACGACAAAAGGACAATATACAGTGACTATAATAGGTTACATATTTAACCATAAAATTTCCTCAATTGTATAGTATCCATTTAAACAAGAATGCAATAGGTCAAAGCAATGTCAATGTAGATAGAAGTACATGAACATGAAAGGCTGGAACACAAAGTCTATACAAATCTGTAGGAAGATGTTTCATGTTAGGGATGGCTGAAAGTTTTCTAGAGGGGCGGGGGGCATGCTCCTCAGGAAAATTTTGAAATCAGGAATCTCTGAAATGTTATTTCCTAGATTTTGGGGTGGGAATTTACAGAATTTTTGAAGGTTACAAACGGCGGTATAAAATAGTCATTCTAGGAAAGGGATTGATATGGGATTCAGAATGGAGTTGGTGTCAAATATTTGGGAGCTCAGCCCTCCGCCCTGCTGATTCCTGCGGCCATGATATAAATAACATATTTGTCTGTCATAAATGTCTCAATACTAAATAATAATCAGTTTGTAATTTAGGTGTTCACAACTCTACGACCGGAAATTGATTTGTTAACTTATAGTCCGCATAATTTAAGGGATATAGCCATGCACACAGTTACAAGATATGAGGCGGTTCAGCATCTTACACAACATGTTAATTACATCTTAAGCCCAGTTCAAACGTCAAACTTTTCATAAATTTTAAGTCAACAAAAGCAATGAAAGTGAAAATTTTACGTAACAGTTCAAACACCAGTTTGAGTATTTCGTCAGGGGTTTCAAACACGAAAAAATAATGAAAACCGAGGGGCAAAGTCCCGAGGTTTTTGTTGTTTTCGAATGTTTGGAGTCCCCAGATGAAACACGATTAACGATTAACGGTTAACCATTGTTTGAAGTAGCTTCTCACACGAGTATTTCCGTTGATTTATTGCATGTTTTTGTTTCGTTGATTTGTATATGCAAATTAAGAAATGTGATCGACACCACTAGTGATTTTCTTGCACGTTTTCATTTGGTATAAAAATGCATGCATGTGATGTGATATACGTTCATGGATTAGCCTACTATAATTCATGAATAATTAATAAGCTCGAGAAAGTCTGGATGGTTGGTCGGTTGCTAGATAATGGGGGGCTGTTTAGCCTATTTCACCATTATTTTGCTACAACAATTTGAACGGACATCCCGTGTAAAATTTCTAGCCTTGAAACACTCTCCCTCTAAAAAGCGTGGGACTCCTCCCAAATCGTGTGGGAATCTTGGCAAATGCCCAAAGTGTCCCACCCTTCCCTTAATCCGCTACTGGCTAGAGCTATAAGAAAGATACCTTCCACAGTCACTTTGAAACAGCTAATAGGGCAAATACCCACACTCTGAATAGTTACTCTTATTAGTGAATACGGCACTAGTCATACATAATGGTACACAGGTATAGGTGTCGGCAGGGTGGGGAAAGGGGGAATTTTGCCCTTTTGGATTTCCCCAAACATTTATAGATTACATAATCATAATAATTCGTTGGTCGTCAACGGTCAACACTCAATATCAACGTTCTTAGTGGTTCGATAGTAAAAACAGCAGCTTCCCCACCCTTTCAAAGTTAATTTAGCAAATAAACTCTATTGAACTGCAGCATGGTTCCGTTTGAAACGTTTTACAATTGCCGTGCCGACCATGAAACTATGCGTTTGGTTCGTAATATGGTCAGTCGTCGAGGGAATTAAGTTTCACAGGCTCTTTTGCCTCCCCCGCCGTCTTGAGAGAATCCTGCCGACTTCCGTGTATGCAGACGAAAACAAAATTCATGCATCAACAAAACATGCAGCACAAAAAGTGCCAATTATTTGCCATTTCACTTAAGCATGTTGACGTGGACATGGAAAGTGAAATGCTAACGCTGACATGTTAATTTATGGTCCACTGTTAAAAGTGTAAAAAGCTAAATGTTTCGGGGAACTGCCGAAACTTACGAGAGGAGATCCTGACGTTTCGAGCTAAGTCCTCTCGTTGGAGTGAAACGAAGGGCTTTCCCTCGAAACGTCAGAATCTCGTCTCGTAAGTCCAGAAATTACTTGGCCATTCTGGCTTTAACAGGTCGTTCTACGCTGCCTACACAGCACTCTAGTTTTAGATCATCGTTCAAAGCCTTGGTAACTTATTCAGTCGATAGTTGTGGTTAATATTGCAGTAAATTATTACTCGGATTGGCAACCATTGTACTGCACTATCAACTACTTTAACATCGGAATGTGTACATGCGGTAAAATTGAATGGGAAGTTATCCAGCATATAAGAAATTATCAATGATTTGAACGACCGACCTACCGAGACCAAAGCGTAATCGGATCAGGATTCTTACACAGCCATGAACGCTGCGGGTCAAAATTGCCTGATAACTCACATAGGGACGATAGGAAGCACAAATATTGCTAAGAATGCCGCATAGGACACCATACATTACAGTGCACAAACACACGCATTCGCACAAATCTGCATAGATACAATCATAAAAGGACTAGACGGATGATGCAGGAAAGTAATACGACTTCGAAGCTTTAATCCTTTAGCTCGTGAATATTTTTAAGACCTTTTAGGACAACCGACTTAGCGTACGATTCTGCGCTTACAAAATTTACTCAAGCCCGCATTTTTTTTGTACTTAATTTTACATAGTTTGTCAATAAAAAGATGCTTTATAATTCGTACCTAAGTTCGGTTTCCTTGAGTGTCCAAATCCTGTTATATGTGCTGATTCAGCAAGCTATGGGGAAAAAGAAGTATAATTGCATAGCTCTTTAAAGTATACACGTATCCTTCTCGTGAGATTTAACTCTTTTGAAGTTCATTCCAAATCGTTTGCCAAAAAGTCGTCCTCAAGAGATCGCTAACTTTTATCAGAAATTTTCAATTTCTAAATAGTTATCAATTACTAATTAAGATAGATTACATCACAAAAAGACTTTCCATAAACCCTTCCAAAATTTTAAAATGATCTCACATGTCTGATATTAATACGTACGTGCAGAAGTATTATGGATAAAGTTGAAAAACGATAATTTTGTCATATCCAGCTAGTGCAAATTAATTGTTATATGAATTTGGTTTGTTCTCCAAATTTATGACAAGAAGCAAAATGGTTACAAGTAGTTCTCTCGGCCTTGTCCAGAAAGCCTCAAAAGTCCTGGCTAATTTAAGTCCTCTACACCTTCATTAAGAGGAAATCTAAATGAACTAATGTCTCAGCTATGAGATACTTTTATTGAACTTTACGTACGGATGGCACTGCTGGCAAAGTTGGCATTTTTCCAGGTGGTCCGATATCACCTACAATAACGAAAGGTTTAAACACCAATAATCTGTCATGAATAACCAGTTACGTTCCCAGAAGATGGCAGCAGTAGTAATAAATAAACCATTACAACTTACTACCCGTCAACGCTTCAAATTACCTTTCAATCCAGGTTCACCCTTCCTACCCATCGCACCTGGAAGATATTTAAAGTCATTTAACTATTTTTTGTATCTTTTATCATGCCAAAATTATCAGTAGAAATATAAATAATATCTCATGTAAGTGTGAAGAATGTTTCTTGCCTACCTTTTGGTCCTCGAGGTCCTCTCGGGCCTTTATACCCTCTGGGTCCTCTTATTCCTCGTCTTCCCATTGGACCTAAGAGAGCACAATCAGTATAGTAATCATGACATCAGCAACAGCGGGAAGAACTCAACTGTAACACAATGAATTATCCTCGGGGTGACATGAAGAGACAATTTCACTGATCTACTGATCCAGTGCAGCAGGTATCAGTTTATTAAATTTCCATCTTGCCAACAAATTTTTCGGCTTATTTTCCCAGCGAAGGGCAGTCGTGAAATTTATTAAATTTTATAATGGAAACAATGGTAACAATAATGGCAACAACAATTACCACAATAAAACCAATATTTGAAATAATAATGATTTTCCTAATCACAATAATAATAATAACAATAATAGTTATAACATATGAGATGAACATAACCTCAGTACATTTCTGATAGTTAACTAGGACCGGAAAAGCAGGGTATTTAAAAATTACTATCTTCAAAAGGGAGGACGTGGAATCAGAGAACCGGCCGGGATCCGGGAAACAGGGAATAAGTTCCTGTTTATCATTGTAGGAATAAGCGAGTTATATGCAAAGATCTGCCAACGTATGGCATGAGCTGTAATTTTTTAATTAGCTTATTTACACTTTTTGTCTTAATTCGGCCTTTTTGAAGACAAATGAAATGCAATTTTAAGATTATTCGCCTCCAAAATTCCAGTTCAATCTCCACCTAAATCTTTGCTAATAGGATGGGTTTTAACGTATTGGAAAGAACAAGTCATTGTGTAGCACTATCGAAAACGTGTAAGGACTAAAGGCGTACAGGCCAACGTGATTTCTCGGTCCCTGTTGCTGGTTTGCCAGAGCGTTAAAAAGTTTTTTCCTTCCCGTTCCCGAAAACACACTGTTAGCCGACACACATTTTGATAGGTTGTATTTCCCTATTAGTAATTTATTAAATGGTAGCTGTTGGTTATTCCTCTTTCAACAACTGCTAGTGTGTTTAATGACCAAAACGCGAACTGCCAGTTTAATCTCCATAGTCAGAGAAGCTAGTTGGCTGAAGGGTTCATCAGCGTTCAATTTTTTTTCTTTTACGGTAAAAAGTTTCATATATGGAAGCGAATTTGCGAGTACATCAAGTTAAGATTTATATTTTATTTGTTTCCGATTTGAATATGTTTTATTGAGCTAACAATGTTCGAGACTTTGTCAAAGTGATGACTGCTTCTTTTGTTACCCCTAGTTTACCACGGCACTACTTAGTTCCTGTTGCTCTTAAATTATATACTTTTGAATTTTTCACGGTACGAAAATCTTTTAATCAATAATCATAAAAATTGCATTTCACTTGTCTCCAAAAAATGCCGGGGTAAGCCAAAATGTAAAGCCAATTCAATAATTACTGAAAATGCCATACGTTGGCAGACCTTAAAATATAACTCCTTTCTTATTATTGTTCTTGGTTGTGTAGATAAGAACCTATTCCCCGATTACCGGTTACCTCTTTTAAAGACAGTCATTTTAAAAGAAAGAAGCTGCTGTTCTATACAATAAAACAAAATTTGAACTCTCAACTTCGCTCTAATCTACATCGTAATATTGAACGAGGTTGACAATACAGCGAACTCCCTCTAAACCGGGTACCTTTGGGATCGCTCTCGTAATCTGACACCGGCCATCAGGACTAAAGCGATTAATCCTCGGTCACTCAGCACCAGTCTTTCTGCCGCGAGAGAGAGATACGGACGTTTCGAGTGAAAGCCTTTCAATTTATGTCAGTTAGTTAGCCATACGACAAAGAATTTGATAGTTTTTGGAACAGATGTCGTCTTCGTTATTGTGACATATTCAAATTTCGTTATTCGAATCTATTGATCAGGCCATTATCTGTCCGCTCTGGGAGGTATTTTGAATCTTTTTCCGCCTGACAGGGGTCCATTGTCCGTCTTAGGCCATGATTATATGAAGACGAGCTAGCCCGGCTAACAGGCTCGCCCTGTGGTCGGGACGGTCATGTTTTGACATTACATGAAATGAGCTGGCCCGCTCGCCGAGCTGGATTTTTGCTTGGATTGACTTAGAGCACATGTTCCTTGACTGTAAGCTAGCCTGGTTGCCGGACTCGTCCATTTTGATTTATTATTGCATGAGGTGAGCTGGCTCGTTTACTGAGCTGGCTCGTTTGGTTTCAACCGAGCTAGCCCGGTAAACGGGCTGGCTTATTGCCATGTAATCACATTATTTTCTTCAGTGACTTTATCACTATTTGGCAGGCTAGCCCGTTTAGTGAGCTGGTCCGGTAGCCGGGTCAGCTCGTCTCATGTAATCAGGGCCTTAGAGAGTTATCCATCTTAGAGAGTTTGGTCATGCTAAAATAATGGATAAATGGCCGGGACCAAACGTGGTATCCGTTTTAGGGAGGTGTTCGTCTTAGAGAGGTGTCCGTTAACAAGGAGTTCACTGTAACAGAATTTGATTTATAGCATGTGTTAATAGTGAAGTGTCAAAGTCCGTTTTTCTCGCTTTCCGATTTGAGCGAAGAGTCTTTTTGTGGCAATATAGATTGTGGCATTTATCACGTAGCCAATGGCAACGAGCATGGTTGTCTTATTTCTATAGATAAAAATACCATAAATAACTGAACGGTTGGAAATAAATGAAAAATACTGGCAAAAGGTGATATTTTGAGCAAGAACATACTAATTTACCAAAGGGTCTTAATAGACATAGAAATCAAATACGGTGACGAATTTTGTCTTTTTTACTCAGATTTGTTTAAAGATTGATTGTGACAAGATTCAGGCTTTGAAGTTCAAACTGTAAAAATGACCACCTCGCACAATCTTATCTCACTGTCAACGCAAACAACACAAGCTTTCCTTTGACTTCTGTGTTACCTACAACAGTCTTCGTTATCAACTTTGTGCCAGAGGTTTGACGCTTAATATATATAAAAAAATATCTATTCATGGGCATCTTGGGGAAACAGTGGACTCTGATTTTGGTATTTTGAGGTTAGGAGCCACAAACTCCTTTGTTTTCTAGGTATTTGTTAATGAGTGATTAAAAATGTGTTTGGGGAGACTATTGTCACTTAGTACAAGGGAAATGTTCAACATTATTCTTTTCCTGCTCTCGGGTAATGGGTACGTGCGTTCAGTTGATTGATATACTGAAGTATAATATATTCATTTTAATCGTTTGATGTAACGACTTATGGGGAAAGAATCGAAAGCAACTTGTAAGTTACCTGTATCACCTTTATCACCCTTTTCCCCTCTACGTCCTCGTCGTCCCTTTTCTAAAGAGGGACAGACCAATGATTCAAAAGATTTTATCAACACCATCGAGTGACACTATTTATAGGATTCAGTACGCTCAAATAACAAATAAACATTTAATTGTAAAAGAGTCTTACGACAACATTTTGAGCTTGTGTCTCTCCGAATGCGCGATTCGAAAGAATTCCATTCAAAATCCTCCTCTCCAATTGAACCGTGGTCTTCAGTGTTTTCCTGCAGTGATAATTTTACAAGTGACCATTTCACTTGACTGTGCAATAGCCGGTAATCTTTGACAACAATAAATTAAATAAGCCTTACCTTTGCCGTAGGTATTTCGGATTTGATTTCTTCACCATTCCCGAAACTCTCAACCGGTTTACATTTGGGTTTCAGAGATTCTTCGCGCACGTGTCCACTGAGTATTTCTCGAAGACTTGCGATTTCGCGGTGCTGCAGCGCCACACAAATCATTAATAACAATGTAAACATTGCATTGAGCGAGACAGATATGAGAACAATAGAACCATTCTTATTTTTCTTTCTTAACCATTCCATGATTCATGCTTTGTATAGATAGGTTTCTGAACTAATTAAAACCTGTATCCATCCAAATCACACGAACTACAATCTAAATAAAACACCAAAACGACTGGCAAAGCTACTGGATGTTGATCTTTGAGACTTCGCCACAGGCACTTAGGCCACAGCGGGATATCTGTTATTCCAGGAAGAAATCTGAGTAATGGTAATCCCAGCTCTTGTTTTTTATTAGAAATTAAAACCAACCACAGAAACAAAAGAACAATAAAAGGAATCATGCCAAATAGAGAGAAACCTTACCCTAATGCCATGAGAGCCACAATAAGCTCAAGCTCCGCGCATGAATTTATTTTTTCTCGATTTCGGTGGTTTAATTTCATTTTTCGTTTGTCATTTACAAAAGCTTATGCACTCCACAACTTTTTAAACTCTTAATTGAAATAACGTTCTCATCATGAGAGGTGGAAGAGTTAATTGCTTGGAAAGAAATGTCATGCCGGTAAATATCGACTAATGAATAAACAAAAATACGCAATTGGTGTCTGGTGACAACCCTTTCCGCATACTTATTATCGTGCTGCTATTTTGCTTGTAATTATAAATGTATCGCTCTGAATACATGGAAAGTTTGAGCCCGGAAATTATGAATTCATGGCGAAAATTTCAGCCCGGACTGTTTTTACGTTACGTGATGGAACATGTCAAAACCAGTCTTAAAAAATCCAATGACAAGCATAATTCCAAAACGTGCTTAAATCCACGATGGGGATTTATTGTGTCCTGTATTTGCACACAGCGACTACTCATCAAGTTTTGGATTTATAACAAATGTTCAGTTATCCAAATGCTCGTTGCTATACGATAGGAAATTGAAACGAATAATGGCAACGTAAATAAGCAATTTCCCTACTGCTATTGTGACTAACGTTTGGCTTTGTAACATTGTTGTTTGACGGAAACTGCAATCATAGCCGGAAATTTGTCTTATCACTGAAATAATCTACAGACATTATTAGACTGTAAAGTAATAAAACATCGTCAAAGCATAACAAAATCTGGTAAACCAGGGCAAAATGAAAAGGTTTCCTGTCCGGTATTTGGGAGGATCTGACGGAACAAAAAAGCCCCAGTTCTTATTTTGTTGTTTGTTTATTTATTGTTTTCTTAATTATGTGTGTAAAATTGCAAAGAAGGAACCGCGCCCAAAAACGTGGTTAAGTAAAAGCTTTTCAAGTACGTTTCCTTCAGATGTTATTGATGTGTCTTTATTCAGGACAGAATAAAGAATGCGACCATACAATACTCAATACATAAAACCTAGCAGGACTGCCGACCAAACCTTTTATACCCCAATTGACGAAGAAAGTTTGACAATTAATGTTTTCTGAGCGAGAAAAAAAATTGACGAGAAAAGTGAGTGGGATCTATGTAAGATATTCAACGAATTTGTAGTATTTACCCTCGACCACATGAAATGGTATTTAAATCTGATGAACTTTCGAATGTCAGAATCGTGTATTTTAAGAACGAGCCAGGACCGTTTGTGAAAACTGCAAGTCTGGTTTTTCCGCCTGGGAATCGTACACCCGACCTTGCTAGTCTAGTCCACCGCTCTGCCAATTGCCGAAAGCTTGGTCATGAGTTCTATATTTATGGTGGTGGTCGATGGTGGCCTTCCTAGCCCAGCTGGCTGAGTAACCAAAATGAAATTCCTCTTTACCACACCCAAAATTTGGCCAATTTTATAACAACCATCAATACAGACTTCAAGTTAGCCATCGCAGGAGGATTCTTGTTTTTTCGACGAATCGAATAATTCCAATCGCTGCTTTGTTACTTTCATTTAACACAATGTCTACTATGAACGACGTAAGAAAGATCCCGAAGTGATGTTAAAGGTGGTTTACACAAACCAGCTGACCGAATCCCAGCATCTGCATGCCAAATTACACAATTCGATTCGCCGGCCGGATCAAACTGTTGGAGGGCTTCCTGAAAGATGTTTACAAGATCGACTTTCAAAGCTGAGAAAAATCTGATCTTTCAGGTCAAATCATTTCTTTATTGGAGACGGTAAAGTAAATGGTTTGAACTGAAGAGTAAATGGTTTGAAAGTAAATGGTTTGAACTACTAAATGGTGAAATTAGATCGTCCAGGTTATTGTATTGTCTTGAGAAAAAGAAAACTATAAGTGACTGACTCTTCAACGGCCTCAGCGGCGGTCATCTTCAGCGTTGAAAGGAGAGGAACAGTCAGCCTATTTATGTATCTGGTTTACTACGTCATGTGTAGGTGGTTGTTTACAAGATGCAGGCTGTGCAATCTACAAGATTATAAACCTGCCGACTGTCAGGCCACATGTAGAGGTAAAAACGGCAGAAGAATGAATGCCAGACTTACTGAACACAAACAAGCTACTAAGGACGGCAACAGAATGAAGCACATTGCTAAACATCACCGACAAACTAAACACGAAATAATTTCTCGCGTTAGAAAGTTGGTATATGAACTTGGAGCAAGAACCACTGAACCGATCACAACAGTTACCAACCCCTTAAAGACGAACCAGAAAGCAACAGACTCCCTCTAAACGAAACCGACGACGAACGCAGACCACACCCTCATACGCCAACATACAAAGCTCATTTCATCCAAATACACCCACAAACTGCAGACTTCCCTTAAAAAAACCACCTACACACATGACGTAACGAGCCAGATTTATAAATAGATTGACCGTTCCTGGCTGTTCTTCTTCTTTCGACTTTTAAAATTACTGAAGCCGTCGAAACGTCATTCACTTACAATCTTTCGCAAAACTACACTAACCTGGCCAATATACTTCGCCATTACGTGGTGTTCGTTATTTCAACCAATGTTTTTATTTTCAAAACGCCGAAACTTCAAGTACTCATAAAGTCAAGACCCCTCATAAATCCCATAAAATGAATTTATAATCAACAAAAATAAATTTTAAGGCTATCCAAACGTTTGAAAATAATTAAAATGAATTCAACCAACATCTTTGTTTCTTTTCAATAGGATTACCTTAAGGAAACCGATGTAATAATGGCATTTTCGACATTTTCTGGTTTCAACAAAAACTAACCAACTGAATAGGCCTGTTTCTACCACAAACTTACTGGATCGAAAAATCCCATTTAAAGCATCAATATAATTCGCAAAATTATAAAAATGAGAGATCAAAGCTTTAAACCTACAATTAGAATGAGTCCATGACGTATTTCGCTAAACAACATAACATAGTCATGGATTTCAACAGGGGGATCAGAAAAACGATTTCGGACCCCCTGACGGAGATCGAATCTCCAAAACCTTTTTTTGTCGTCCGAGCTTGACGAATGTCCATCTATCATCCAATACATCTCCTAGCTCCCACACGCGTGACGTTTATTTCATTAACAAAATTTTTTAAAGATTTTTGTTTGTGATCAGTTTTTGAATATTTTAATGCTCCAGATATTATCCCCAATGTCGAAACAGAGTTCAAGATAAAGGCAGTTACCATACCTTCTTTTATCTTAGTTTCTTTTTGTCTTTTCAAAGGATGAGTGACCTGGGAACTTGTTATCTTAAAAAAAGTAATTCAGAGGAAAGTATATGTTCAGGTTGGTGAACAATCCATTTATTTTTGAATGTCTGCCACAGATGTTAATTTCACTCGAAATCTTCTTCGTCATCGAGTGAAATATAGGTAAAATATTCATTAAATCATTTCCGTTTATGACCCAACATTTGTCAAAAGACAGCTGACATATCCGGTCAGTGTAAGATTCCAAGGCAATCGATGGCCACCCTGAGAATTTTTTCTCAAATTGGTGTTCCTAATTTGGTTCGGTTAAATTTGTTCATAGCCTACCAAAAAACGATCAGTTGGATCCACGATATTTTTAAATTCAATGAGTTACGTGGTTTTATCTCAATCTAAATGTATCCTACTTAGGTCCGGTAGCAATTCTAAAATTATTGCCCGCACGGGCAACAACAGCATGTGGACAGAGTATGGTAACTGCACATGATTACAGCATACCGGATGAACTGTGGCGATAAGTAGCAGAAAGTCCAGTTGTAGATAGATGTTTATTTAACACGAAGACACAAATGGATCCTAGGGGCGCAACTAAGGGGGTTAGGGATCGCGATACGTGCCCTTTTTGTGGATCTTATGTGTGGCCTGTTAGCGACAGTTTTTTGCCTCATTCGCCAAAGCCACGTTGACCTACTGCACTCGAAATTATAAAAATCGCCTGACGGTGCCTTGATACATCGCCCCGACACCTGCCCATCGACATTCCTGGTTGGGCCCCTGAACCATGAGGTCAAGAAATCACATTTTTTGCAATTTTTCACATGATGAAATACGTGACCTTAAAAAGGTAAAAGACTCGAAAAATACACAAAATGCTGCTAAAAATGCTGCTGCGATATTGTCAGTATTTCGTATGGAGGTCTCAGCTGGAGAATCACTCGCATAAAATTTGGTAAAACTATAGAGCTCTGAATGAACTCGTTTCCTTTTTTTTTGTCGCCGTCGCTATATAACAAAACACTTAACGTCTCGTCCGTCGGGAAACATTTTCTCTCAAGACCAGACATTAAGTGTATAACATCAACGTAGACGTTTGGCAATAAATTTATTTGTAGTGACTTTCTTGGGACCGTCTTGTCAATATGTTCACCAGTAGCTCCATGTCAATCATATTTACACCAGCTTGGTGTTCATTCGTCCTTCTTTTTATCAAACTTATTTTTCACTTCACTTTTATTTTTCTGATTTTTAATAAAAATTTATACTTACACAGGTAACTAATTTTACAGTAGTTTTCGTAATTATCTATTTTGATACTCTATTACATTTATTATAAACAGTATTCCTACAACTATACATGTAACCTGTACTTTTATCATGATCAAAGTTCATTTGATTTCAGACGTACACGTCCTTCAATATTACTGAACTAGCCAAACATTCGTGTGAGGACTCGTCATTCTAGTACAGTATGTACAACTCGTAACTAAAATCCGATTATTGGTGTATCATAAACGCGCCGAAATAAGATTGTTTTTCGTTAAAATAAAACTTCTGACGATATACTGTTCGGATACTTATCTTTTGACCAGCGTAGATATGGAAGACGCCTCCAATATAATTGGTGTTAATTTTTCTTATTAAACTAATGACTGAATTTGAAGCTTCAAGTACTGGTTTGTCGTCGATGTACACCATGTATCCTGTAATAGGAGAACGGCCATCTCTATAGTAAACCTGGCAGTAGATATAGTAGTATCCTTCGACACCGACCATAAGATATCCATTCGAGTATAACATTTGTCCTTTTGTGTGTCCGATGTTCCAGGATGTTAGTATATAAACTGTAGTGATATTGAAAGAAGCAGTCACTCAAGAAATTACAGCACGAGGAACAGTAAAAACCGTTGAGGAAATTTAAATGAAAATTCCACAACAATTTCGCTCAGTATGTTCAAGTCAGGTAAATAACTGTTTAAGGGGTTATCAAAAGTCAAAACGTGAGTTACAATCAGTAGTGTTTCTCAAGACTAACCAATTTAAACATCAACATCAATAAAATCCATTAATGGCGGACAACCTACCAAATAGTTTTGTTTAAGACCTGGCTAAATGCTCGAACATTGTTGTGCAACGTTGGTGAATATTTGTTGCACCTGTTGTACCTCTAACAACGTAAGTTGGATTGCAGTTGCTATCGGTTAAAAGTTTGCCTCTACAAATCATGAGGTATAAGAAATACTGAAGCTCTATACTGGCATCACATCCGAACAACGAGGGCTGATTTTCGAGCATTGCAAGCAAACTATGCGGGTTCATGTTGCACAACATTGTTCGAACGGTTCCCACATACATTACATTTATTGGCCGAATGCCAACTAGAAAAGTAACCATGCATTCCCTCCTTAAGTACATATATTTGTCTGTGCATGTATGTATGTATGTATTTATGTACGTATGTATGTACATATGTATGGTATGTGTTGTGATGCAGCAAATTAAAATACTGCTTAACGAATTCCTCATGATACTCGTAGTCGTGGATATCATGAAGACTAATGAAGAGACGTAATTATAATGTGTATGTGCCGATTCATTTCTTCTATTAAGGTGGATCTTGGAAGATATAAATTGAATGACTTTGCAACATTTTTGCGCGTCCCTAGGTTGACCTCACTTCCGTACTATAGTTACCATATTTTTCTCTCCTGTCCATTTTTTAAAATTTTCAAAAACGCCAACTTTAGAAGTGGAAACACCGAAAAAGGTATGAAGATGGAATTTTAGTTGATGATTATATTTGACAATTCAGAAAGTGCCACTTAACGACTTCAGCCTCTTAAAATTGGAAAAGCGGCTAAACAAATCAACATTTGTGACACCTCATAATTTGACGCAGGAAATGTTTGACCGCCAGCAAACTTTTTATCCAACTAACTTTTTTGGATCAGCATATATTAGCCAATGTTGTATCGTAAAGTTTGATCGTTTATCCAGATGTTTATTTTTCACAAGCTTCGCTTGAACTTCAACGTTTTCAAAACGTTTAGCAGGCCTATATCCAGTCGGCCAATCGTCTGTGATTACATGTGAGCTCCATCGATGCATCTGTTTCCGAATTGAGTATACTCGTAGCAACTGATTATTTTTTCAGTTGCTATACCAATCATCTTTCAAGCCCTACGTAAGTGCTTCTGAAGTTGCAATACAGTTATTACTATGGAAACATGTTTTTTTAATTCTGGTACGTACGTTACGATTATGAAGTCGACAAAGTTTTCGAAGGCCATCTACTCGCAATCATCATTACTAACATTGATATTAAAGTCCCGAGCAGTAACTTACCATTAGGATCTGACGTCGCATTCATATTATTCTCGTTTCCACTCTGTCCAACAATGTGCGCTGATTCAGGGAACTAAATGTAATGTACAATAACGTGTGGCTTATAATACTTTTGTATATTCATTTGCGTGTTATCCTTGACAAAATACTGATAAGTACACCTTTGAGTAGTCATTATGAATTTGAAGGCCGATTGACTTCCCAACTTTGTAAATGCCTGAATAAAACTCCTCATAAACTTTGATTGCTGTTTCAATTGTTATGTCGCTCACTCTTATTAGACAAAGTATACGTTTAATTTTCGTTCTCTGATTGAAAACAAAATGTTATACTGAGATTGAATAAAAATTACTTTCATTCACGAGAAACAGCGTAAAACTAGCGATGAGTCTACTGAGGAGTGTCGGTGACAGGACGCGTAATAGAATTGTTCGAATAACGTTAACAGGAATATTTAGCATCTAAAACCAAGCCCATTTGTTCACTGAAATTACTTTTATTGAGAAATGAGATAAGATAATTGTAAAACGACCAGTTACTTTAGCATTATGGCAATTAATAAAAGTTATTGAAATATCGCATTTAAAGAAAAATGACAGAGGCTTATACATGAGTTCGTAAAAAAAAATTAGTAACCCCATTAATTTTTCTAAACTGGAGTCATTATGTGACGCCGATTAAATAAATTATTTTTAACTTGTAGTAACAACCAACAAAGTTTAATACACAGTAAGATCAATGTTAAAATAAAAGGCACTACAATGCTATTAACGAACCAGAGCTGGACTAGTGAAAATGAAAAAAGATTTTAACTTGTTAAAATCTTTTTTCCTTTCATTTCATTTCAGACAGTAACCACAAAATAACGCTCAAGCGTACCATTGCTCTCATTCCAGGTGCTCCCTTTTCACCTGAAATAAAAATATTTGGTCACTTTGGAAAACTGAAAGATATTTAGAATTGCTGGAGAAAATCATTCAAAACCTACAGGCTTTAGATTTGACCGTCGGAATTAAGAATATTTTATGCTAAACTATACTTAGAATTAACAAGGTAGATCCACGTTTGGTTCTTTGACAAAATGTTCGGATATTCCTGGCATGTATGTTATGGAATATCATTGTATTATATTTTTTACACTTACACACACCGCAGTCCGCATCCTTCTATTCTACAATCTTGGCCAATAATAACTGGGACAGCGCTGCAAATGACTCCCTACTAACCGTACAAAAGACGAAAGAGGAAGTATCGCTCACTCCTCCCTCTCCCCCCTCCATCAATGTTGCTTCCATCCACCATGTAAGAGGATGTTGGCTATGTCGTACGCGAAGCAAAGAATTGACCAAAAACTCGCAAGGGAGGAGGAGGAGGGAGAGAGGGAGCAAAAGTGAGTTCATTTTAAAGTGGTGTCCCAGTATTTTTGGCCAGGATTGTAATCAACACCCATATTCCCCTAATGTTCGAATATTCAGACAGAAACGAACCAAATATTCGAAAACGTAAAATATGGAAGCTAGAAAGTATTAGTATGGAGCCGGAATTCAGCCCTAGTCGCAGAGATCAGAGACACGGGCACTACCACAGCACCCTTTTGTCCCCAATTTTTGATCCATAAGCAATTTAAAACGTTATTGTATGTAAGGAATAAGTAAAAGAAGTTTAAGGTTCAAACCTTTATTTCAATAAATTTTTTATGATAGAGGAAAATTTCGAGTGTTATGGAAATTTTTTTAAGAGATTTTTTCAAGACCCGACCGGGACCTGTTGCGAAAAATGCAAATTTGGGCCTTGCGGCTGGGAATCGAACCCGCGACCTCGCGAATCTAGTGCGATGCTCTACCAACGATTAGAAGGGTATATCTTAAAGGATATTGTGGCAATTACACTCGATTAACAGTTACGTTTTTTATGACAGAGGAAACTTTCGAGTATTAGGACATTTTTTTAAGAATTGAAGGGGACCTGTTGCGAAAAATGCAACTTTGGGCCTTCCGGCTTGGAATCGAACCCACGTTGAGTACAGAGCAGATCAAGATCATGTGACGTTAGAAGCGTTTGTTGTCGTAGGTTAACAACCAAGCTTAACATAAAATATATTTATACATTCACAAATCTTTGTACGGGGTTCAATTCCCCCAAGGCGATACCTACTTTTTCAGTTTTTGACACCTCAGAAAAACTCAAGCCAAATAGCATCTCTGTGTATGTGATTTTTCAACAGCTGTGATATACCTTTTCATTTTTATAGATTTTGGTAAAGCTAATTTGACCAACCTTTAAACACACATTAACCGACTAAATATCGCGAACCATTTCGGAGCACCCAGGCCAACATGGTACGGGAATAAATGTTCAGTTTTATGGGGCCGAAAAATCTGTATTTAAGGAACATTTCCTTATAAAACGTATATTTAAGGAATATTTCCATTTACTTTCGATTGCAAGAAATGAGTGTACGTTTAAGTTAAATTTTCGAGAGTCAGAATCTCTGTGGGGGATTCCACGGAGTATTTTCTGTGGCTTCATGCCATTTTATTCTGTATTGTTAAAAACAATACTAAAAAGTTATTAGGGATGAAAATAGCAATCTTTTCTCAAAAAAGGAGTCTTTTTGAACAACCTAGAAAGGAGTTCCATCCTTATAAACGATAGAAGCACTTGTTTCATCCTACTAGTAGAAATTTGTCTTAAAATTATTTTAGGAAACTGTATTTCTTTTGCACATTTTAAAAATATGAAGCAGGTGGGCTGAAAAATATGTAGGCTCGGGCCTACGGGTCTATAGGCTAACTGCGCTACTGATACATTTCATATCAGGCAGGTTACTAGAGATATTAGCTTTTTGCCTTAACACTAGCAAATTCAATCACTGACTTGTCAACCTAACTAGGAGACCACGAGAAACACTGCAGTATTGAGAAGGCTGAGTTGCACCGCGTCGTGAAGGACGTGAAGGGCGCATTGCTCCTTGAGACGATATTAAACTTGACAGTTGTACAGTATTACTTGCCCCGCGCTCACTTACCACAAGGATAAAAAGGTTACGAAAGTTCAAAAAGATGGCTTCTTCGCAACCTCTCGGGCTCAATTATTTGAACTTTGTCTTCCACATGATTGGTTTGGATCATAGTTTGGAGCGAGTTGTTGCGGAGCTACATTAGTTACTCTCGTTTGAGTATCTGAGTTCGACTGTAGAATGTCTGTAGACTGAAGAAGTAAATTTAAAGGGATAGAAAAGCGAACGTCCGGCCTTTTATCTGACTTTTTTGTCAAAAACATAGGTCCAGCCACTACAATGAACCATTGCGGGGGAGGTGCGCGAGATCAATGGCCAAAAGGAGCGCAGATCGTGGGGACAAGATTAACCGATTGAACTCTTCATATACGTAGAATATACATAGTATATAGTTCAATGAATTACGTGGCATTCAAGTTACCAATCTTTTCTCCTGTGGAACAGACATTTGGGTTTGTCACAGAATAGTACTCAGTTTTGTGCGCCCTATTTTCTGATGCTTATGCGCATCCTTTTCTACTTTGGAACAGAAAATTTAGTCAATCATAAAATCGGACACAGTATAAAATTGCGTGAAGCCACAGCAAATACACTTTACTGGTTAAATACATGATCCATAAAATTAACACTAGCATAGCAAATTCAATATTTAGTTTTGATGGGGATCACCCACCATAAAGATCAGACGTTTTAAAACTGAACCGGGACTAGCTGCGAAAAACCCAACTCTTGGAATCGAACCTGCGAGCTTGGTGTAATACTCGACTTACTGAGCCATGAACGCCGTTGCCGAGGGTATGGTCAGGATTTATGTATTTGTTTAGGTGATAATGGCAATAAAGCAAGAGTATATTCAAGGAATCGAAGGCGTTTACACTCTGTTACCTGAAATGAGTATACATGTCGTGGAAGTAGATTTTCGGGTTTCAGAACTGCATATTTAATAAAAATCCACCTCATAGGCCACCTGCTGGGAATCGAACTGACGACCCCGCAAGTCTAGTGGAGAGTTCTCTTCTAATTGAGCCTTGAAGGCCGTTGCCGAGGGCATCGTCAGGACACTGTGAAATTGTGGTTCTGACACTCGGAACTTTAACGGTAGACATCTGTTTAAATTATCTTGTAAAGGAAAGATCAACAAATTCCCACGTCGAAGCTTTTGAGTAAACCTTGTTATTTAATTTTTAGGGACATTTATGTTCGCGGTACATTTTCGCCTAAGTAAACCAGGGTAGAGTTATTTTTAAAAATCGCCCAATATATAAGGTTGGACATTCGTTTAATTCACTATTAGTTATTCACTAACGTTAAGGATTTTTTGCCATCCTCCACTCAACAACAGTGACTTATAATTAGGGGGTTCAGGGATTTTGAACGCTCCATTATCAAACGACGTAATAACTTAAGAGCAGTTACGTGACTTATTTAGCTGCTATTTAATCATTCGATGTGTTCAATTAGAAACGCATCAACAACGACGAAAAATTCTAGGTCGTTACTTCATTTTGATACATCAAGGAAAGCTAATCACAAAAGCTTTTGGTCACCTTTGTCCCCTTTAGTTCCTCGTAACCCTTGTTGTCCATCTCTTCCATCCCGACCGTCACGTCCAGTTACCCCCATCTTTCCTTTTGCTCCTACAAGAATACACAAGAATGATGAATAATTAACACGAATTCTTGTTTATTACTTTGTTTACGGTCCCCTGGTCACCTTTGTTCCCTTTAGCTCCTTGTTGTACTTCTATTCCAAATTATCCATCCCGACCGACAGCCCCAGTGTCGCCTCTCTGTCCTTCTCTACTTGTAAGAAATTTACAAAAAAGATAATTTTATTGACTTAATTCACATTTTCGTCAATTTAAAACTTCTTTTACGTGAATTTTCTATCTAGTCTTGTGAAGCTAAAATGCTTGAATTATAAATGCAAGAACGAGGTAAGAATCGCCAATTCAGATGAAAATGATAAAATATACTGAGTTCCATCCCCACGACACAATAGTTGCATGCAATTCTTTACTCTGCATGCCATGTTAAATTATACCGAAAGTTCTGGGTCACCTTTGTCCCCTTTGGTTCCTTGTTGTCCAACTTGTCCATCCCTGCCGTCATCTCCAGCATCGCCTTTGTCTCCTTTTGCACCTGGAAGATATTTAAGTCTGTCATCCAAGAGACCAATTTTTTTGAGCAAAACGACTTTATCTTCTGTTGCATAGGCTGTCAATAAGAACTGATGAAAAATTTATACAAGAAAATGGCGATAAGCACGAAATATGTTTCGAACGCAGTTCTGTATGAACGGTTATCGCGTTTTGAAAATTTGGAAGTATATATACAATGACAATATGGTGAATTTATTTAGAATACTGAACAATAAATATAAGTTAAATGACACGTATTGAATAATAATAAAGGAGGCCGTTCAAAGTTTAGAGGACTTGATTGGAATGTTAACGCATTTTAATTTGTACATTATTTAAAAATAGTTAATTGATTAAGCATTCATTGTTGTCACTTACCTCGCTTCCCCCGCCTTCCTCTTTCACCTGAAATGTATCCAGAACAAAAATTAAACATGTTTTAGGATATACATGTATCTTGAGGTACTAGAAAGATATGGACGAAATTAAAAGCAAATATGATTAAATTTTTGCCATTTTGCGCAGTAGCGACAATAAATCAAGTTTTTGAAAAAGCTATTTGGATGTGAGTTGCTCACTCACTTGGCCTTATCCACTACACAAACTGTCATGGCTTCATAAAACCGACCCTAGTTTTCAGCCCCTTGTAAGAGGAAGTAATAGGCTAGGTCTCAAACTGAAAGGCTTCCATTTTCAAGTGGTTTGACTGTAACTTCTTTTGAAGTGGTCCAGGGATGTTTGTCCATTCCAAACGTTTATGTCCTTGAACATCCCTGACCGACTGTTGTCTTTGATTAAGCTACTTCATTGAAACACTATAAAGAGAACAAGAGTTAGCACTTGCCTTTCTGACCTTTTCTTCCTCGACTACCTTTCTCTATGAAACAGAAAAATGAGAGGTTAGATCTTTGAAACATGCACAAGAATGCGTGAACTTTAGTTAAGTTTTCACATTTAAGTTGGCGCATGATTTTTAATTCCTTTGAATCAAAAAATGGTATTTTTAATGTTTATCAAGCATGTACGTCGCTTTAAGGTTTTGTTCACCAGGTAAAAACTATTCGAAAAGGACCCGTAAAAACACCGGAAATCGTAGGTTAACGGAAATTTCATGTCCACCAATGTGGCAGAGATTTGAAAAAATAAGTTTCTAGTTTAAATAGTCAAGCGAAAGCCTTCGCCTGGAAACAAGCAAGAGCAGTTCTAAAAGTCAATTTTAAACTATTCACTAGCAATCAAACCCATGGCTCTGGATATCGCGTCCAAAGCTTCAATGGTAGTTTCCAAAAAGTGAAAAATTAAGCAGTAACGTAATTCTGGGCTCCGAGACGCGCTTTTTGTCACTCAGTCAATTGAACAACTGACTTGATTCCCTGGATTATGAGTTCTATTTCAAACTGAAGGCCTGGAAGTTACATACTTCAGTGCATGGTCTCCTTTCCATTTATTGTTCGCTCCAAAAACTTACCTTTGTGCGTTGAACTCTCAGTTTCATCTCGGTTATATGGCAAAAATAAATTTAAAGACATTAACAAAAGATTATGAGATAAGAAACCGCGTTGTTCCGTTCTTGTTTTTCTTCGTAAGACCGCAGATTCAAAAGCGCTATTCGACTTCGTCAGCTGGCCCAGGACCTCTCCGTCGCCGCCAAGTTATCGATAACTGGCTTATGACTATTGTCTTCATTTAATGCTAACATGTCGCCTTTCAAATATGATGTTATACAAACAATTTAAATGAAGATTTTGATGCAACGAAGTGATCATAGTTGTAAGCGATTTCAATCGTGGCTACAATTTTATTTTGGAGTAGACTGTTGCCTTACTCGAGCACTTTCGCTTTCTCAAGGCAACCCGCCAGTGCATCAGTTCTCAAATAACATACACCCTGGAAAATATAATCAGAAATGTGATCTCACCACAGCATTTTGTTTTAGTACTTCTTTTCATTCGCAAAGTCAATGGGTTCACGCCCACTTCCTCCTCGTCTTGCCCAACTTTCTTTCCTTTTTTATTCGTCTATAAATTCAATTGAAGTCGTTGAGCAAGAACGTACACAAGGTGGCCATATCTTTTGTTCTGTAGACAGATTAGCTGCAGCTGACCTTTGACTCCATTATGTTGTATCGAAAAGCTTCCTGTCCCTTACTCTTAACCACAGATTTTTGCTCTATACTTGAGGACTCCATAAGTATATGTTCATTTAACATTTCTCGAAGAGTTCCAATTTCACCTGCTTGTTTCGCTATGTGCTGTGTCATTTTGCCTATTCGTATTTGGGTATGCACCATTGCGACTAACAAAAGCCCTGTTAACATTGCGTGAAACGACATAAAGAGCACAACAGCACGTCCAGTGGTATCCTTGCGTTTGAGCTTCTCCATCTTAATGACTAGCACTAATCGTAATTTACTACAGTCCGTGACGAGTCAATCTTTGACATGTTTACTATTTGTTCAACGATACAAATATGTTCCCAGAATTAATATTTGATATTAATATCATATTGATACCATTGTTCATCGTAACAGAACCAAAAATTATCATATTACACCTTTGCCATTAACACAGTGTTAGGCCGTGGTAACCACAGCTAATTCGAAGGCTAAAAGGCAAATATGTTAAGCGGAGTTCGTCCCTTCCCCTTGAAACTGCATAACTTAAAGTCTTAGCATAAATACACGAGTACAAAATAAATTGGATGTTTAATAATTAGATTTTGCTGGATCTCCGCACTTCCTTCTATCTTAGGCATGGCACCAGAAGGGAACAGAGGGCTACAGTTATCCCCATGAGACAAACAAGTCGTAGAAAAAAATTTCCGAAAATAGTTGTTTTAGTAGAGGTAGTTTTCATAAGCAGATACATGGTACAGCCATAGGCGTCAATAGGGTGGGGCCAAGGGGGCCAGGGCCCCCCTACTTTGAGGTTACTCAGTGCAGGTTTGCCATATTTCTTGACAACGTATTAACATTTTACCTTTGTTCCAAATAAGACAGAGGTTTTCAGCACTGTTCTAAACAGTGTTCGAGTTGCGGCTCTATTTTTAAAATTTACTTGAAGTCACACATGGACAACAGCAATCTACGACACTGGATTTATTGAGTCCTGGAATTTAATGCTGAGAGATACAAATCGTAATTTAATTATAGCATACTTCCCACCCCACTTTCCCACTCCACGCGACGCCACTGGGTACAGCGATGCATGGGTTCCCAGTACTAGTGATAAAACCTTCAAGCAGCTTTCTGAAAATTCCAATATTTTATTATAGATTTGTAGATGATTTCTTTGTCACTTTATAAAAAACTGTCATTCCCAGTGGCTTATAGATTGGGGGGGTGGGGGGGTGGGGTGGGTGCAGCACCCCTGGCGGCACTTCCATAAGGACGGCAATTTTCCTCTTATTAAAACAAAAAAATATGAGAAATCTTCCGAAATATGAACTGCCGTATTTAATCGAATAAACAACATGGCGCTTATTAAATTTTATGACTTTTTGATGCGGTGCTTATTCGACAGCGGTGCTTATTAAAACTAATTTAAAGAAATGAAGGTCAAAAGGGCGTAGAATGTAATTTTCGGATTTTTTTATCAATTCTTGTACTGGGGAAGGGGGGCGTCAATTTTTGCTGGCTCCCTGGGCGACGTTTTAGCACGCTACGCCACTGGTCATTCCTCGACCTCATGACCATTTAAACAAACGAAATTCAGATAACCACTTTACTATTGAATGGTACGACGAGAAAGGCGTCGCATTTTCAGATAAGTGAAATGTTGCTGGGAGAGTTGGTTACATCAATAACACGGTTTACAGAGAGCCGACCCACTCAGGTAGATGTTTCCAACTTTTTTCTTACCATTTGAATCAGCACATGCAAGAAAGCCGTTGTTAAAGCACTTTATTATAGACCCTAGCAAATTTGTGGAAGCAATGGAAATTGAAAAATGAAAGCGTAGAGTATAGAACTCATTAAGAGATAATGTTTATCCAAGTAAACTTTAAAAAATAAAGTTAGAAAGAAGATGAGAATGGATGCTAGAGTTGAAACAACAACGAAAGATCTTAAGAGCATTGTATTCGCGCATAAATACAACATGCAGCACAATATGTACCGACTATTTCCCCGTTCACTTGCGTATGTTGATATTGACATGCAGACAAATAAGCTAACGCTGATTTGTTAATATGTAGTCCATTGTTCAAGGCCTTGATCACTTATTCAATGGATAGTTCTGACCCACATTCCAGTAAAGTGTTATCTGAGTGGACATGACAGTTGGATTGTCTATATCTACTGCTTTAAACCACAGAATATGTACATGCAGTAAATTTTGTCCGCTTAATAGGAAATTATTCAGGATTTGAACCAGTGACGTAATTTTCCCGACAAATTAGACAACGTTCGTGCAAAGCTCCTTTTTAGCACATGTCTACTCGTACATCTTAGATTAAGCTCTGCTACTTTAAAACAAGGTTTAAGCCATTTTGAACAAGTTAAATCTAATCATTAACATCCTTTTAAGTGAAGCTTGACATTTTTCATGTCTTAGCTTTACCGTCGCCATGTTGATCGCCGGTGTACTAAATATATATTTATATATATATATATATATATAATATGCATATACAATGCGCCCTGTTAATTATATATTAGTCAAACAAATATTTTTTATCGTGTACAACAACCAATATTAAACTAAAATAAATATTGAAAATTAAGAATTTTGGCAAAAAAACATTTAACTTACTGAAATTACATACTAGAATTTCAAAATTCTTTGTTTCGTATCTGCAGAAGTGTCAATTACATAGTTATATGACAGGTTATGGGCAAGTTCATGCACGTTCAGTGCTTACGGAAGCTAACGTGCTAAGTCTATTTGACGACATGTTCGAGTGGAAATAATTCCAACTAAATAATACAACTAAAAGAACGTTTGATAGATCCACTGGACGACGGAGCAAAAACATAAATTGGGTAAAGTTTTAAAATGTGCAAGAAAATATTGCGTACATTATGCGATACTAAAAACGTAAGCATTGCTCCTTATTAAAGTTGTCCTTGCAACTTCTCTTCTAATTTCCCTTCAAGAATGGTCGGAAAGCCTTGGATTCAGTAATGATATCTTAATCTGTAGATTCAAAAATTCGGTCAAAATTTTGGAGCAGGCAATTAAAACATAGCAAATTCTCTTTTTCTTCTGTTCTGTCAAAAATTTATTGATGTTACTGCAGCAGCCACAGGAGGATTGGCTGGAGCGCCAGCATATCGAGTATTTTCCAGACTAAAAATGATGTGTTGGTGATATTTTAAATTACGGTCTTTGCAGCAGACATTGTCAAAGGTTCGTTCAAAAACAAGACATTGAATTTTTCTTCTCTTCTTCGAAGTGATTACCATTGAGTATTGGGGCCCTGACATAGCAACCATCCGAAAATTTGAAATGTTAGTTTTATAAAGAATAAAACAAAAGCCGAAAAATGTCAATCTGTAGCTTGATATTCAAGTAACAACAAGAATAGACGCAGTAATTGTGGTGATATTTCGACACTATTTTAGAGTCATTCTCAAACCAAAATATTTTGTTTAGTTTTATAAAGCTGAGTGTTTAGAATTTAGACGCACTGTACCGGCGAAAAAATGACAGTTAAGGAGATGTCAGCGTTGGAGGACAAGTTTGTCAGTCAAAAGTTGGAGGACAAGTTTGTCAGTTTACATATGTCAAGCACCAACATATGTAAACCTAACCAAGTTCATCAGTGATCAAGAATAAGATGACCACATTAAATGTAATATACCTGAAAAAGGTCAATATACGTAAAGGTTTTGAGTTACATTCGGGTAGTCGACAGTGACAAAATCAGGTCAAAATTTGAATTTTTGCAATTACCTTGTAGCAAAGTATAATTTATTTAATGAAAGCCCATATGTTTACCAAGCGCTGAGGATGCTAAGTGAAGACCGTGGATTGGAGGTTGACGTAGACGTCTGATAAACTCCCGGCAAATTTCCCAACAGATCCAATTTTCCCGACAAAATTGTTTGTGTGAGGGAAGGGGGGGGGGCGCAGTTTGCCCCCATCAGTTACGCCACTGATTTGAATCATCGAGCCATCGAGATTAAAGCGGAAGCGGACCGGGACATGTGAACTGGCATGAACATTGCGGGTCAAAATGGCATGACAATTCACATAGGAAATGATAGGGAGCACAAACGTTGCTGAGATTACTCACATAGGACGCAGTAGATTAAGTGATACGGTTCCTAACTAATTTGTTAACTGTTACACATTATATGTGATTTAGTATGAAATACTAATATAATTGACCGAGGCTGAGTTCTGTATTGGTAAAATGAAGATGCGATGTGTTCTTGGTAGAGAACGAGACAAGTACACTGGCTCAAAGGCGCAAGATCGCTATAAAAAGCATAGATCCAATATTTCATTAGTAGAGATCGAATGTAGTGAGGTGAATAAGTGGTTTATCAAACGACTAATCAACCAGGTTTCGGGGTATTTTTGGCTACTGAAGTATAAGTTACTTAAATAAATGTGAATAATCAACCAAAAATAGGAACATAAAACTTGGTTTTCACTTCTCTTTTATTTTTCCTATGTTTGAATAAAAATTTTACAATAATTTTGGTAATTACTTATTGCCAGATTATATTACATTTACTATAAACAACATTTCTATATCTACACATATATGCTGTACTTTTATCACATCAAATTAATTTTTATTTATAAAAAGACGTGCATATCATTCAAAATTTACTGAACTAGCCACACGTTCTTATGACACCCGATCATCCTACCAATATACAGCAGTTACTTGAAATGAAGTCATTGATGAATCATGAACGCGCCGAAATATGATGTTTCTTCGCTGAAATAAAACTCCTGGCGATAAAAAGTTCGAACACTTATTTTCTGACCAGCATCCAAGTGGAAAATGCCTCCCATATAATTGGTGTTAAATCTTCTCGATGAACTGATGACTGAATTTGAAGCTTTAAGCGCCGGTTTGTCGTCGATGTACATCATGTATCCTGTCATAGTTGAACGTCCATCTCTATAGTAAATCTGGGAGTAGATGTAATAATAGCCTTGCACTCCAACCCTGAGGTATCCATGTGAGTATGACATTTGTCCTTTTTTGTGCTTGATGACCCATGAGGTTAGTAAATAGACTGCAATCATATTGAAAAAGTAATCACTACAGAAATTACAGTAAGTAGAACAGTGAAAATATTCCAGAAAATATAAGTGATAATTTTGTTTGAATTTGTGGTCAATATTTGAGTTAAGTAGATAACCGCCCGAGAGGCCGTAAAAACGCCAGTCACCTACAACCACGTTTTTCTGTAGAGTACCCAACGTAAACTTCAACTTCAACAAAACCTGCTAATATACCACCACTTACAAGTTAGGTACACGTTGGTACAGCTCTCCCACATAGCGAATCTAATTGGAAGATTTCGTACAATCATGCTTCATATTATGTCTCAATTTATGCCGTCTTTTTGTAATAACCATGAATAGTGAGTGGAATATTTTGATAACAGCTATTTGCACCGAATTATTTCTATCAGATTTAAAAGTTTTCGCGCTTTAGTAAGAGCAATTGATAGGTGCTTTGGTTGTAGATTGTTGTAATTCAAGAAGACATGTAGGCATATGTCCGTTTCTTATGTATTCATGCGTGAATATATGTACGTATGTATGGATGAGTGTATATTCGGATAGATGGCACGTGTTGTGACGACAAAAACCCTTCTTGACGAGTTTCTCAAGATATTAGCCGCCGTGGATATAAACTAAGAGAATAAATTCAATATTGATTAACAAAGGTGGGAATAAGTCCGATACCAGATTTCAGAAGCAGAGGAGGTAAAGACATTAAGTGTTTGTTTACAGCACATAGGAAACCTGAGGCAGAATAGTTACAAATTTCCAAAAATCTGAGGAGGTAACTGCCTCCTCTGCCTCACCCTAGCGATGGCTATTAAGAACCTATGTCTATCTCCTGGCACGTGCTCTTAAGAGACTGAATACTTTGGATACATTGGTGAGAACTCACGAAATTTATAGCGACGTGTTAAGAACATGCAGACACCTCTCATCGTTCTGAGTCGGCTCGACATTTATGAGTATATGGTATTTATTCCAATAGACTCCCTGGGCATTTATTAAAAAGTTAAGCTCTAAAGTGAGGCGTTTATTGGGGAGAAGTGTTTATTAGAGAGGGACGTTTATTTCAAAATTTAATATTTAAAACCATAAAAATAGAAAATTTTCGCATGATTTCACACAAATGTTCACACATTGTCAATTTCACCGTCATCATCGTCAGCTGTATAGTGTAGAAGGTTCGTCAACTGCGCCCTAAACATCAGAATGAGCGATTAAAAATAAAACATTTTCACGCAATTCATCAATGAATTTTTCACAGAATTTCTGTCATTGTCATCAGACTCAAGGATAAAAAGTTCTTCATCTGCGTCCTCAACATCCGAATCAGCGATGTCCTTGAAAGGATCGGGTCTTACACATTCTTGCAGGACTGAAAGCTGAGACTGGAGCTGTCTCGCTCCAGCTTTACACGGCTGTTCGTCCTTCAAACAGTGAATGAAGTGATCTTTAGATCCGTCGACTGGAAGGTTAAGTGCACAAGTTTTAAAGGATGTCACAATTTTACAAACGGACTCGTTTGGTTTACTGGGGCGGGTTTCTTGACAGGAGGACGTTTATTGGAGAGGGCGTTTATTAAATATTTTTATGACTTGGGGAGGCGTTTATTAGATAGTGGGCGTCTGTTGTAATAAATACAGTATTCTATTCATTCCTTCTTTTTGTTAGTTATTACTTCCCCACCTGGAAGTTAAGACGAGCCTCTGAAGCTCTTCGAACTGCTAAACATCGCCCGGCTGTAAATAAAGTAGTTAAATCTTTCCCGTTATGAAATTTCCCTGTTGGAATTACTTGATGATAATACTGGTTCGTCTTTATTTGTATGGTCTTAGGTATTAAAGCGGCATCCAACAGATACTCTTTCTGTAAAGATAAACGAAGCCAATTTTCTCAGACTATTTTCGTTCTTTCATTTTTAAGAAGTTTACTCGTGCAAACATAACTTAAATAACTGTTTTGAGCAAGATTACAAGAAGGAAAAGCTAATGCAGTATCATGGCTATTACCCTCGTTTCGCATTTGCTCCTCTATTCATTAATCATCAGCGCTAAAGGCGGGGTAAAACATTTGAACATTGTTCTAAAACATTGCCTAATACTTGTTGGCTCGTAATGTTGGAAAAGTGACTAAACAATCAAACAATGTTGCGTATCATCGTCTGTTGAAAAAAACCTTTTATCAAAGAAAACGTTCATCAATTCACTTTGTTCGATCAACAAATATCTCCCAATGTTGTTGCACCAGCAAATATTAGCCAATGTTGTATAATTAAATTTGAACGCTTAGTAAGACCGCTATTTTTACAAACTTTGCTTGAACTAGCTTGCATCGAAAACATTCAGCTGGCCTATTTTCCGAAAGCAACTCTTTTGTGGTCAAGTATAAGCTCCATCGACCCAGCTTTGTCTAAACTGAACTTAACTGATGTGCAGATTTTATTTGACCCACTCCTGTCAAGTCCTAAGTTTATGCTTTTCCCTTTGATCAAAGCAAGTATATAAAAACTCCTAGTGTTTTTTATTGCTTTTTTTGATATTTCGAAATTTTTGGGAACTGTTTAATTTGTAACTTTATTCTATATTCTGTGGAATACAATTATCACAGTAGGAACATGAATTTTTTTATCTATTCTGCTACGTTATGATTAAGCAGTAGACAAAGTGTCGGGACGGCCGTTTTCCTGGAATCATTATCACTTATATCATTGCTAAAATATCAATCAGTTGCTTACCATGTGAATTTGGCATCACATTCTTTAGTTGTTTTGTCTTTCCCTGTCCAACAATATGCGCTGATTCAGGGAACTAAATGTAATGTATAATAACGAGTGGATCATGATAAAGCAGTATATTTATTTGCGTTATCATTGAAAAAGTGTAAGTACACTGTTAAGCTGTTCGTAGGAGTTTGAAAGTCGATTAAAAATATCAGTATGATGAAGAAATTCCCCATTTTTTATGGGATTTGTATAAGATGTTATAAAATCTGTCCCAAAAGAGATCGTGATTTTATTGTCGTTGTGTAGTTTACGTGCTTCTTTGACCCCTAGCGCTGTGCCGGGAAGAGTTTTACACTCCTGGTAAGGCCTCCCGTGCAGGATAAATTATAGGGTAGAGGCCAAGCAAAGAATGATCTCATATAAATGTTCGTGCAGATGGGGCTCATTAACCTTATTTAGTAACCCATCTAAAAGAAGGAAAACCGTGAACTCGAACCACCAGCTGTTTTGCAGGTTAGGCCTTTTTAGGCAAAGGTTAGGCCCACAACGAAGATCTGTGGTTGGCATCAGCAAAGGTATGCGCCAGGAAAAAAATGCATCGCAAAAAAAATGATTAGCAGTATGTCAATTAAAGAGAGATAGTACGTTCTCTGGAAGCGACGGGAGTTGGGATCCCCTTACCAACCCTACAAATGGCAAGGGGTACCGCGGAACCCACGACCGCGGTTAAAGAAGCAAGTGTAAATCATAGGCATAATGATTGATGTATGGAATGTAGCACCAGGACAGGTAGAGGGAGATCTAGAGAAGTGGTGGATGTAATGAATAGGAAAATTGATATTTTTTGCATGCAAAGAACAAAATGAACCGGAAAAAGTGGACGAGAACGTAAACTCCTGTACAGTGAAAGTAGAACAAGAAATGTTGTAGGAATGATACTGTAGGGAGTACTGGAGGTGAAACGAATAAATGAGAGATGAATAAATCAAAGAACCAGCATGCTGAATGTAATATCAGGATATGCACCGCAAATAGGACGCTTGGAGGAAAGAGCAGGGGGCTTTTAGGAATAAATTGGAATTTAGAAAGATAAAGAGAAAGATAAAACAAGAATATAGGAAAATCTTAAAAGTATGAGGATTGAAAGAAGAAAAGCATCAAGAATGTGAGTGTTGGAAAGGAGACAAATTAAAAAAACAAGTGGTCGGACGTACTAGAGGAAGAGGGATAGGGCGAAAAGATCCGTGGAGGTGGAATCAAGGTTGGCAAGATCTGGTGAAGAGAAAAAAAAAGAGTTTAAGGATTGGAAGAAAAATAACAAAGATGAGGCAAGACAAAGGTATCAACTGGTGAACAGAGACGTTAAAGTAGCCGTAAGGGAGGCAAAAGAAAAGAAGCAACCAGACAATTGTATGCTAGTGTAAATTCAAGAGGAGGCGGCAGGAAAATATGTAAGATAACCAAACCTAGAGGTAAGAAGAGGGAAGACCTTGGCAAATAGGAATAATAAAGGATATGAATGGGAATATATTACAGGATAAAAATGAAATCAAGAGAAGATGGTAAGAATACTTTGAACTATTGTTGAAAGTGGAAAATGATAAAAAAGGCTAAATGAGATAGATGGTACAGAAGGACCGATGGGACAAATATTAATCCAGGATGTGAAAACTGCTTTGGAGAAAATGAAGAATGAGAAGGCTGATGGCCATCGGATGTGTCAGTGGAATCGTGGGAGAAGGAGAGGTATGGATTTTGCATATATTGGAAACCCTTTGGAGTACAGGAAGAATGCCGGATGACTGACAGGAAAGCAAGATTGTTACTCTATAAAAGCAAAGGAGATATACTAGAGTGCGGAAATTTTAGAAGAATTAAATTTACAGAGCATATGT
Source organism: Heliopora coerulea (assembly GCA_030142905.1). Taxonomy (NCBI): domain Eukaryota; kingdom Metazoa; phylum Cnidaria; class Anthozoa; order Scleralcyonacea; family Helioporidae; genus Heliopora; species Heliopora coerulea. Next base: position 826,128 of record JASJOG010000069.1, on the reverse strand, counting down.
TTAAGGTGTTGGAATGGATTGTGGACAAAAGACTAAGAGAAATTGTTGACATCAGCAACACACAACTTGGATTTATGAGTGGAAAGGGGACAGTTGATGCAATTTACATTACACAACTACAAGATTAAGATTTAGAAGGAAATAGGAAGATGTTTTATGGCTTTGTGAAGTAAGAGAAGTCTTATGACAGAATTCCAGGGGAAGTAGTTTTCTGGTGCTTAAAAAATAAAGGAGTTCCTTAAAAAAATTAATTCATATTATAAAGGAAACGTACAGAGGTTCAAGAACCGTGGTTAGTAGGGTGTAAGGAGATTTGTAAAAATCTTTCGAAATTGGAGAAGGCCTACATCAAGGATCTGCTCTTAGTTCGTTTTTTCGTCCCGGTGATAGATGTGCAAAATGAGTATGTAAGAGGAGAAGAGTTATGGGAACTGTTATAAGCAGGTGATGTACTAGTAAAGGCCGTTTTCCACTAGACGAATTTCTTCGCGCTAAGCGACTTTTTCTTTTGTCTCATGAGCTTTCGACTGGAACTGATGATGGATCTATTCAATTTAAACAATGAGAAGTCGATTCTCGCGACAAAATTCACCTAGTGGAAAACAGCCTTAATATCGGTATCAGAAGACGATCTGCAGCAAAGAATAATAGCGTGGCAAGAATGTTTGGAGAAGGGAGGACTGAAGGTAAATCCGAAAAAGACGGAACTATTGGTTACCAGCCGAGTAAGTAAAGCACAAATTAAAATTGTGGATAAATATGGTAAAGAACTAAAACAAAAAGATAAATTTAAGTCTTTGACTGCAGTTGGAAAAGATGCAGCTAGCTTACAATAGGATGTAAAGGAATGCGTAAAAGCAGTTCGGGCAAAATGCAGGGAAGTAAGTTGTGTGATATTGGATAAAGAAAACGAGAGTGAAGATACAGTATATAAACAATCGTTAGACCTGTGATGATGTATGGAGTAGGGGCTTGGGTGTTAAGACGAAGATCAGAATGTTATGGTGGATTATGGGCATATCCTTGAGAGAAAGGAGAAGAAGTGAAGAAACAAGAAGACAAGGAGGTGTGGTATGCATTGTGGTCAAGGTAAAAGAAGCCAGACTAAGATGTTTTGGTCACATGATGAGGATAAATGATAATGACCCTGGGAAGTTAGCATGGAAGTAACCTGTCATGGGTCGATGATCTAGATGAAGGCAGACAGTAAGATGGTGAGGTGGAGTGGAAAGAGATATGTGAGAATTGGAAATGGAAGTTAGAGATGTAATGGACAGAAACTATTAGTACTGACTGACTAGAGTGGGCGACCCCGCAAAGAATTAGACTAAAAGAAGAAGAAGAAGAATACAAAATTTATGTGGTGCTTTATCGCTTTATGCCTGACAAAGTACTTAAACATTATGGCTAAAAGAATAAGAGAGAAAATTATTTTATCACGCAAAAGTTCTCGAAATTCCGTATTTGAAAAATCACATGGGCCCGTAAAAGAGAAAACTACTGCCAGTACTTATATATATATATATATATATATATATATATATATATATACACTTTGGTATTAATGGTATTTAACCATTAGCGTCGAGAGGGGGAAGTAGGGGGAGTACCTGCCCTGGGGCCTGGGCTCGAAGGAGGGCCCGGGCCCAGAAATTTGGCCCCCAAAATTTTTAACACGCTTCACCTTTTTTTCAAGTAAATACGAATGCATATCTAAAATAATATTTCTTTCTGACGAACTGACGATGAAGTATTTAGTGCCACGTAAATAGCAGTTTTAAGTTTCTCAAGCCGGCTTGTCAATCAAGTTTGTTATTTTGTGTGGGAACATGCGATCTAGCCGCAAGAGAACACTTGGTTTGTTTATAAAGGTTCAAATTTCAAGGTTGCGTCCGCATCCAACAGACAAAGAAGTCAAAATTAAATCAGGAAGACAAACGGCTTTGTGAGCCTTTTTTACTTTATCATTGTTGTTTCGCTTTGAATTCATGACACTTTTTAGGTTGTTGTTTATTCAAATATACAAAATTGAAACAAAACAAATGTGGCGAAAACCGACTGTGTAGCGTGTAGTCTAAATTAAATTAGACATAACTCGGCGCAATCTGTCGCCCTGTCTGGATATTATATTTAATTTGTTCCTAAAAGTCACAACCGGCTTCAGAGCTTTCATACAACAATGTGATCGATGTGATCAGTGATTATTGTGTGATGTCCTCTTACCAACATATATCCGGTGCCCAAAAACGGCGAGAGAAGCAGCAACACGTAAATGAAGAAAAGAGAGGCTCTCGTACATTAACAGGGGCTGTATTATTTGCTTTTTGTACTTTTAGTACTTTACTTTTTGTAGAACGTAACATGCAAACGCATTTTAGGTGAATAAATTCATAAATATTAGGTGAGGAGATTTTTTTACATCTTTAATATAATGAAAATGCGATGGCTTCCATTTAGTTATTTACTTCACGATAACGCCGTTAGAACTAAAAATATTGGAGACTCGGAGGGGCCCGCATTCAAGTTTTGACCCGGGGCCCGCTTTGACTCTCGACGGCCTTGTATTTAACTACCAACAGAATATATTACAAGGGTTTAGCTAACATTACTATCGTCCATCCAGGGTTGTAGGAGTAAAGAAGAGAAAAATGTCAAATTTTTAAAGATGTTCGACCGAGACAATAACCACAAAATAACATCAAAGCGTACCATTGCTCTCATTCCAGGCAATCCCTTTTCACCTAAAAAATATATTTTGGTGAGATTAGTTTACTGAAAGGTATTTTGATTGATCGAAGTAAAAACAGAAATTCTGCCTCAAATAGATATCTTAACCGCAGTACCAAAAGATCTGTTAAATGGAGAACTGTAATCGATATTCTTTCTTAATATCGAGAGTGCCATTACATAAGCCAGAGTTAATTTTCGAGGCCAGAGCAATTTAAAAAAAGTTTTGATATTCATGGGATAACTAACAAGGTTCAAGATTTTGGTCGAATAATAAAATCCAAGTCGTATTCCGACCGTAAACAATGGAGATAGTCTTAAGAAAGTATATATACGAAACATGTGATTTCTTTTTTAGTAACTCAACATTCTCGTTTAAGTGATATGAAATCAGAAATATAATTGTTTGCATAATCGTTAAACCTATATTCCTCACCTAGAAAGAGAAAAAAATTATATTTCCAAGATATTAATTTAATTCTCAAGCCTTTAGGAATAATGAATTATAGTGTAGCGCTCCGTTATGATTTAAAATAATTTTAGTTCTTGTACTCTGCTTTCTTAAAAATGGCGTCCCAGTGCTTATGATTATGATACACGGGACGATTTTTACAATGACTTCTGACGTAAAAATGTTGCATGCAAAAAGTGATCATCATGACATGGCGTTTGTGAACAATTTTTAACAAAATTTCGTTGTGTCAACATGCTAAGTGAAATATTATTCTCATTTAAAATTAAATTATGTCAATACTGAACTGCCTAATGAGTTTCCAGAAACATGTAGAAAAATGACGACGTTCATAGATGACTGTTTAGAATTAGATCCAGCTCCTTGGTCTTGAATTTGAAGAGTGTACAAAGCAGATCAGGCCGTTGTGTGGTTTGAGGTTTTTGTTTCATGGATTAACAGCGTAACTTTGCCGTGAAAAATGTTGATAAATGCACAAGCATTTAAACTGGGCACAGACCATCACAGGCAATGCCTGTTACTAGAATTTTTGACATATAAGAAAATTTAGAAAAATTCAAGCAGGAAAGCATCTCCTTGCATTTTCTTCTTGTTTATAGATTTCGTTTAACAACGTATTACAACAAATTTTCCTTTGCAGTGTAGGAGGAACAACGTATAAATTTAAATATAGCTATCTGTTTAACTTATTTAATCTATAAAAAACGTTGTGATGAATTTCCTGATCTGCATTCAACAATAATGGCTTAAAAAAGTGGAAGGGTGCTTCTAGGATTGTAAATCTTCCATAATCAGATGACATAATGAATTATTAAAGTACTATTTCATCATTGAATAAAAACACATCTCGAACAACGGAAAATTATCTGTAGTATAATCTTATTGATAATTGAAAGAAAAATTTAGTCACAAAAGCTTTTGGTCACCTTTGTCCCCTTTAGTTCCTTGTGACCCTTGTTGTCCATCCTTTCCGTCACGACCGTCCCGTCCAGTTAAACCCGTCTCTCCTTTTGCTCCTGTAAGAATTCGCAAGATCGATGAATAATAATAATTCTTGTTTAATGTTTTATTTACGACCCGATCCTCACCTTTGTTCCCTTTAGCTCCCTGTTGTCCTTTTAGTCCAAATTGTCCATCCCGACCGTCGGCCCCAGTATCGCCTCTCTCTCCTTTATTACCTGTAAAAAATTTGCAAAAGAGATGATTGCATTTAACTTAATAACGGTCGTCATTTTAAAACTTTTTTGTGTAATTGTTCTTTCTAGCCTCGTTCTGAAGCTAAGATCGTTGAATTACAAACGTAGGAACGAGGTAAGAATCACCTGTTTAGATACGAATGATAAAATATACTGAGGTCCATCGAACGATTGTCGCATGTGATTTTTTACACACTGGCCTGTACAATTATCCCTTAAAGACTATTTTTAGATTCTCACATTAGGTAAGATTCTCACTTTCGATTCCTTACTCTGGCGCAAGCAAATAACTCATAAAAACACAATTCATGCTTTCTATTCGCTCACATATATTCTGAAGGCTCTTAATATTGTATAGATCAGAACGAGCAGTCGTACGCGAGAATCGTTCCTTGTAGATCACTCCTTAAGAACACGATTTCTGCTTAGGTTTCGGCCGCCAATTTTGCCACAGAACCTGAAGACTCTTATAAGTGACTCGTATACGTCAGGACTGATAATCGTATACGACAATCATCCCGAGCATATGAGTCCGTGGAAAATGCTTCTCATTATAAATAAAGTCTATTAATGACAATTTTTGTTTAAAATTATACCCAAAGTTCCAGGTCACCTTTGTTCCCTTTAGCTCCTCGTTGTCCTTTAAGCCCAAGTCGTCCATCTCGACCGTCGTCTCCAGTATCGCCTTTGTCTCCCTTCGCACCTGGAAAAAATATAAATCTGTATTGTACTAGACGAATTTTTTCGCGCGAAGCTCTTTATTCTTAGGTCTCAGTCTCGGCTGGAATTGATGACAAGTCTTTTCAATGTATATAAAGAAATGTCACTTTGAGCGACAAAACTCGGCTAGTGGAAAATGGCTTTACTAAATGAATAGTCTTTCCAATATCTTATCTGGACTACACAATTGTGCATGAACTGTTGTTGCGTTGTAGAAATACAAAAATAATGCGGTAAGATGAATATGTTTTAAAGATAAAGGAAGCCGCTCAAATTTTGGAAGACTTTATTGGAATTTTCACGACATTTATTGTCGCCATTTACCTCGCCTTCCTCGTCTTCCTCTTTCACCTAAAACGTATTCAGAACAAAACTCAAGTCACGGTTGAGGAAAACGTGTTTCTTAAAATACTATAAGTCGATATTAATGAAATCAAAAGCGAATGTGACCAAATGAAAAAAAATGTTATGTGAATTTGGTAATTCTGGGCTTTAACGGTATTCACTTAGGTACTCATAAAAGCTAAATATCGAAGGCCGTTAGCTTGAAATTTAATCAGAACAGTGGCAAACGGAGGAAGCCTTAGATGACTGTATGAAACAAAGTGGAATTTAAATCCAAGCAGACCAACAGGGTTTGGCTTATTAAAAGTTGTCATGAAAGCAAATCCTAAATCAATGCGAATGCAAAACAAACTAGTCACCGCCACGCACCCATTTAATAGCACCAAATTATATTTGAATTATCAGTTACATTAAAATGCCCAGTTCTTCAAGATATTCCATGATAAGAAACAGAATAAATATTTAGATAATTTGCTACGTAAAATTGTAATATCTGCTGCGCAAACAATCAGCAGTATCGTAATACAAACAAGCGCAATGCACAATTTGAAGTAACTATTCAAGAGTCATATGTCCAAGGAAAATATAAATTGTAAAAAGCTGACGAAACTGTGCTCGGCCACCTTAAATGATAAGACATAACGCTGTATTGACATAGTAAATAGCCAAAAGGTTGCAAAAGCCTGCGAAACATAAAGCAGAAGATCCACGCAACATTTTGTCTTTTGTTTCGGTATTTTGTTTGATCTAGTTACGTCGTTGAAACACTTAAAGGATAGCAGGAGTTAAGACTTGCCTTTTTGGCCTTTCCTTCCTCGGCCACCTTTCTCTAAGAAATGGAAATTAGGTTATAGTTAGAGTCAAGTGAATGAGAGTTCGGATCTTTGAAACGTTGACAAAAATTCAGGCACTTAAGGTAAGTTTATATTCCGTACAATTTTAATTCATGACAGTCAAAACAGGGCATTTTTTAAAATTTTTGTAGCGCGTGCTATATTGCACGCTTTTACAAGTGAACCTGACAAACACCTCGCAATTATATGATTAAAAGAACACGTAAAATACCGGAAAGTATAGATTAACGAAAATTTCAAGTACCAGTGAGGCAGGTATTTTGCAAGGGCAGCTTCTAGTTTGAACAATGAAGTGAAAGTCTTCGATTCCAGAGTAGGCGCCAGAGAGGGCAGAGGGAACTAAAGCCCCCCGTCGGGGAAAAATCAACAATTCGTAGAAGAATTTCACTGATGATAACACACTTAAATATTGCACACACTGTGAGTACTTGTTATTGATTTACCCTAGAAAGATAAACGACACCTCTCTTCATTTCAAATGTAAAAGAAAACTGTTTCTAGTCAGTAGTTGCGATTGTTCTTGCGAAAAATAACATGGTGTTTTCGACTTTCAAATAAGGAAAATTATAAAGGGGGCGTGGTCTTGGCTCCTCTGGTTTAGCCCTCCTGTCGGGGACGTCAGTCTCTGCATCAGGGAATTCCTGGCGCGGCCTCTGTTCGGTTCGAAACAGGCGAAGACCAGTTTCACAGTCAATTTCAAAACTTTCACAAGCAATCAAATCTACGTTTCTGGATATCTCGTCCAGAGCTTTACCGACTGAGCTACAAAAGTAGTTTCGAAGAGGCTGGCCACAAGCTCCTTGTATGTGGTAGATAATGCAAAAAAATATATAGGTTGTACCGAGATTGGTGTTTGAATTTACACTCGATTTTGTAGGAAAAAAGAAAAAATTAATGAATTCCCAGAAATGGCTTTCGTCGCTCATGCAGTCTGTTGAAAATCTGACTCGATTTCCGGGACCACGAATTCTGTTCCGGTCAGAAGACCATTTTTTTGGAAATAGTCTAGGTTTGCTGAAGGCCTTCTCTCTATTGTTCGCAAAAAGTGACCTAATTCCGTCAAATGGTCAAGTATTTTCATGTCAGTTACTGATTTAGTCGGATTACGACATCCCGTCTCCGTTCTTCTTAAGACAAAAGACTGAAAAAGTGCAACTCGATTAAGATTTTTTTTGACGACGAAGCTCTTCCACGAAATTACACTTGTTATTCTGCAGCTAATCCAATTACCTCTCCGTCACTATCTAGTTATTGCTTTTCAAACGTGATGTTACGCAAACAATTTAAATAAGGATTTTGTTTCAACAAAATGATTAAGATTGTAAACGATCCTAATTACATTATTTTATAATCACGGTTACATTGATATTTTAATGTAGACTATCGCCTCATTCAAGCACTTTCGCTTTCACAATGCTAACCGTCAATGCAACTGTTCTCAAATAACATGTAGTCTGGACAATAACATCTGAAAACTAAAAGTAATCTTACCGCAACATTTTGTTTTGGTAGTTCTTTTAATTCGCAAAATCAATGGCTTCTCCTCCACTTCCTCTTCGTCAACTTTCTCTTCTTCTTCTTTATTCGTCTATAAATTCAATCGGCGTCGTTGAGCAAGAACGTAAACAAAGTGGCCATATCTATTGTTAGGCATAAACAGTTTAGCTGCAGCTGACCTTTGACTCCATTGTGTCGTATTGAAACCTTCCATCTCTTCCACTCTCAACCGCAGATTTTTGTTGAATACTCGAGGGTTCCACACGTATAAGTTGATTTAGCATTTCTCGAAGAGACTCGATTTCACCATCATGTTTCGCTATGTGTTCTGTCAATCTGCCCATTCGTATTTGAGTGTGTACCATTGCGACCAACAAAAGTCCTGTAAACATTGCGTGGAGCAACATAAAGAGAACAATAGCACATCCTGTATGCTTGTGTTCAAGCTTCTCCATCTTTGTAAATAGCAGAAATCGTAATTTACAGCAGTCCTGGAAGAGTCAGTCTTTTACTTGTTCACCATTTGTTCAACAATGCAAAGATGTACCCAGAATTAATATTTGATATTAATTTCATGACGAAACCATTGTTTATCGTTACAGGACCAAAATTATCATATTACACGTTTGTTATTAACTTGATGCATGACCTGGGTAACCCAAACCTTTCGAAAGATCAATGCAGAAACGTTAAGCCAAGTTCATCCTCCCAAACCACTTAATTTAGAATCTTGGCACAGATGTCACCCTACAAACTAAATTGGATGTTTTATAAATACGTTGCTTCTGGATCTCCGTACTTCGTTCTGTCTTAGGAGGGAGGAATGGCGCCAAAGAGATCCGGGGCTACAGTTCACCCCTCCTATGAGAATAAAAAAAATCGGTGAAAATGACTGAATTATTTGTTTAGGTTCAGGTGTATCGTAGAAGTAGACAGTCACTAAAAGAAACAATTTATCAACTTAGTTTCTTGGCCCTACCCATAAAGTGTTTTTAACCCATCTTAACAGAGTACTAAAATTTGACTCGGTCCTTAATAAAGACAGGACAGGGAGTGCTACAGTCAAACGTCAGATGACTAAGTAAAGAATTAACCGATCTCAAACCTCAGGCTTAACAAACGCTTATGTTTTTGTCACCAGATCGCAGAAATGGCCTCCTGGAGGTTTAAAAATTTACAAGATACCCCAATGGAATAAACCCTAAACCCACTACGAGTTAGTGGTGCACAAAACTTAGATACGGCCTGTTCTTGAAACTGTTACATAGAAAAAATGCTCACTAGAACTTGGTTGATTCGAGAAAACAAAATCAATATTTCTCATAAAAATCTAATGAAAAATGTATTATTTCCAGGAAATAATTCATTCAAGGGAAGATGTAAAGTAATTAAAATTCTTAACCAAACTTACAAGATTTTTATGCCATCTAAGACCAAGACATTTAAAGCCTCTGTAAGCTCTGATTTATTACAAATTATTATGGTATTCTAAGACCTTAAAGTTTTTACGAGGACTCACAATCCCTATCGGGTGATCACAGTCATTGCTGCTCTCACATAATTTTGTGTAATTGTTTGAACTTATTGACTCCCTGCATGGTCTGATTATAATTTACTTGAAATAGTTTCCTAAATCTTCAAACCTGGGTACAACACTGCTCTCGTTAAAGGCCTGTCGGTGCTGTCGTTCTGTCGATTCATCACATCGCGGACTCCTGTTGAAATTATGCGGACTAAACTCTTTGAAACGTAAATGCGTCGAGTGCATGGATGAAAAAGAACATAAATTCGAAGTATGAAATAAAAAATACTTTCTCGTCTCGAACATGTTGATCGGCAGATATCTCCATGGTGCGGCGTGGCCAAGGCGAAACGAGTAGGGCATCATAGAGTCCATGATGGTTAAAGAAGTTTATAGTACAAGGTCTAAACAATTTCTTTGTATTACTCTCTTTAAATTACTTCAAACGTTTCTCCAGTGTGCTTTTAGGTCTCTCCAGACATTAGCCATTCCCCACAGCAAGACCAGGACGGCGGAATGAGGGGGATAGGTGCAGCAACTCCTCCAATATTCGTGATGGAAGACTAAACCCCTCCAAAAATCGCCAATCAATCAAGGATCAATGAGAAAGAACACTTAAGCGGGCTCTATGAAATCAAAATTAGGTTTGTCTTACTTAAAAGAAGTCTCAGAAAGATGGAGAATTTCATTGATTTAAATCGAATGATGATTTTGTTTTTAATTTATTCTATAAGCCATATAGCTTAATTGTAAAGCAATTTTTATAAACGAAACTACCATGCTAGTATAAAAACGAGTCAATCAATCTGTCAACGAAGTCAGCAAATCGATCGGTTGATGAATAAAGGAATAAATGAACGAACTAACGTACGAATGAACAAACAAATGAACGAATGAAAGAATGAATGAAATGATTGACAGGTCAATCTTTCAATAATCTTCACGTATTTCTATTTTTGAAGTCGTTTTTGTTTGTCAACTTTAAATTGACCATGGTTACGCCCTCCAACAATTAATAATGATAACCATCACGCAATATCCACGAACAAAAATTTACAGGGGCAGACTGAAAGATATTCTACATAAACTTATACAAGATATGTGGTAACACCTTATCAGCTACGCTAAGCGAAACATATTTTACATGAGAGTTCGTTGTTGTGTTTTTAAGACTACCAAATAAAAAACGAGCAATTTCTATGACGGTAGATATCTGCAGCAACTAACCAAACGGTAATCATTGTACGCATTTAACGATGAATCATAAAAGCACCAAAGTATGACGTTGTATTTCCAAAATAAAAATTTCCTGTGATAGAAGCTGTGCCAATAGATATAGTTTGACCTTTCTTAACCCTAAAGACGCCGCCAAGGTACTGGGTTTGGTATTTCCTGTTTGGGCTTGGAACACTATATACTGCTTTAAGTACTCTACGCTCATTAATAAATATATCATGACCAATAAAACTATTTTTATCAGTGTAATACATTTGACTGTAAACATGGTAATATCCATCCACACCAGCAGTAAGATAACCATCCCTATATGTCATTGCTCCTGATATGTGACTGACTTTCCATAAATTCAGCCTACGACGCCCTGAAAATAGACAACCACAAATTGTCAATTGTATAACGCTGGTTGGGAATAATAACTGCTGAAATATTGAGTTGATAAAGTAGTGCAAAAAAACATCAACGCAACCCTAAACAACACAAAACGACCCAATTTATCACAACATAAAATTGAAGTGACAATAAAAATGAGAATGATGAGGATGACGTCATCAGATAAAGAATCTGGAACAAAAGTAGAGAGAAACAACGCAACAAACATGGACAAAAAATGAAAACATTAAAAACGATCAAGATAACGTAGCCATCTACACGATCTGTCCTCCTAATAACAAAACAAAATTCCCAGCATAAGAAGAAAAAAACACGGTTCAGGTGTAGCCTTACGACTTACTGAGAAATCAAAAATAGAAGCTAACTATTTGTACCTAACAAATTCACTCTCACGTGTCCTCCAAATCCAACCATATGAGCTGATTCAGAACACTAAAAATGTGCAATTTGCAAATGTTATTTAATTTTGTATTTGCGACTTTCTATAGTGAGTAGTTAACTTAGTAGTTAACTGTGTATGTTATCTGTTTAAATATTCAGCTTGTTTAAAAACTTATCTGCTTAGTCCAATTTGGAAGGTCAAAGAATGCCAGTCAGTCAAACTAAAAGATCTTCAATCTTTCAATATTCCAAATTTATATATTTTGTCCAATTACTCTCTGGCTACTTTGCACATGCACGGTTGCCCCTTAAAGTTGTCTGGGAAAGGACTAGCCATGTTTACATACATTTAAAATTTGAATTGTTGATGTGTCATTCCACTAAGTTTTTCTCGTTTCTGATATGCTATCCTCAGAGTTTTTCTTTAATTCATACACGGGTCTCGTATGCGTTGTATTTAGTAAAACATACCTCGTGCGATATTTTATGTTTGTTAAAATACTACTTATTCATTGTACACAGATCCATGATAAAAAGCTTGATAATCCTGATAAACCATATCAGAAGAAATACACTATTACTGTCGAAACAGTTGTTTTCGTTGTGGCCCCTGTATCTATTTTTTGCTGAAGTATCTTAGCCTGCATAAATACTGTCTATAAATAAATAAATCAACAAAATAAATAAACAAAATAAATAAATAAATGAATAAATTCAAAAAATATATAAAATCCTCAAAAATAACCGTCGTTTTGTACTGATTTCTCTATGACTAAAATTCCTAACACAAGCCCGATTGGTATTGATATAACACTTTGGTGTTGATATTGAACAGGTCATGTGTTACGGTACAGTCTGTACCCCTCAAATAAATAAATAGATAGATAGATAGATAGATAGATAGATAGATAGATAGATAGATAGATAGATAGATAGATAGATAGATAGATAGATAGATAGATAAAGATTATTGCCCAGCAAATAATTTTGAAGAAGCCCATAATCAAATACACATGTCAGGATACTTTGAAAGAAATTTAATGAGGAACTAACGTTTCGTCACTTTACAAGTAACATCATCAGAGTGTCTATTTACATGAAAATTTTCGGCTTAAATAACCTACACGATTACAAAAATAGAGGTGAGAGAAGGAGAGGATGATGAATGAGGTGTCATGACAGGGATTAAGGTGGAGGAGAAAAGAAAAGAAAAGAAAAGCAATTAGAATAACAAGAGAGGAAATGACCTTATATTTACGTTGAGAGAGGGATTTATTTTAGCAATCAGCAAACTTTCTCGAATGAGAGTGTCTAATTCCGAACGGCCACTAGCTAAAACTGAGAAATCATCAAAAGAAATTGGGTGTCCAGTTTCTCTTTTATATGTTAAAATGCTAGACAAAGAAGATGGGTGAGAGATCTCATTTCCTGTGTGTGCCGAAATGCCCATGTGTTCACAGATCCTAGTGTGTAAGTTTCGGGTTGTTTCACCCACATACAACGCGGAGCAGCGTTGGCACGTAAGTTTATAAATAACATTGGATCTTAAACGCATAGGAATACGGTCTCTCACCCATCTTCTTTGTCTAGCATTTTAACACATAAAAGAGAAACTGGACACCCAATTTCTTTTGATGATTTCTCAGTTTTAGCTAGTGGCCGTTCGGAATTAGACACTCTCATTCGAGAAAGTTTGCTGATTGCTAAAATAAATCCCTCTCTCAACGTAAATATAAGGTCATTTCCTCTCTTGTTATTCTAATTGCTTTTCTTTTCTTTTCTTTTCTCCTCCACCTTAATCCATGTCATGACACCTCATTCATCATCCTCTCCTTCTCTCACCTCTATTTTTGTAATCGTGTAGGTTATTTAAGCCGAAAATTTTCATGTAAATAGACACTCTTATGATGTTACTTGTAAAGTGACGAAACGTTAGTTCCTCATTAAATTTCTTTCAAAGTATCCTGACATGTGTATTTGATTATGGGCTTCTTCAAAATTATTTGCTGGGCAATAATCTTTATCACTAGACTTCGTTTTCCGCCTGGTATCTCGATTGCCGAAATCCTAACCAAGATAGATAGATAGTTAGATAGATAGATAGATAGATAGATAGATAGATAGATAGATAGATAGATAGATAGATAGATAGATAGATAGATAGTTACATAGATAGATAGATAGATAGATAGTTACATAGATAGATAGATAGATAGATAGATAGATAGATAGATAGATAGATAGATAGATAGATAGATAGATAGATAGATAGATAGTTACATAGATAGATAGATAGATAGATAGATAGATAGATAGATAGATAGATAGATAGATAGATAGATAGATAGTTACATAGATAGATAGATAGATAGATAGATAGATAGATAGATAGATAGATAGATAGATAGATAGATAGATAGATAGTTAGGTAGGTAGGTAGGTAGGTAGGTAGATAGATAGATAGATAGATAGATAGATAGATAGATAGATAGATAGATAGATAGATAGATAGATAGATAGATAAATAGATAGATAGATAAATAGATAGATAAATTGATGTAATAAATAAACAAGGCGTGAGGGCTCTGAACTGAGACGATTCCACTCTTGCCGGAAAAACTGACATTCTCAGCTGGTTTAATTTCTTGGATGGAAATTTGTTGGTAAAAGTATATCATTCAAGTATTTCTAAACCGATATTATTTCTATCAATATACAAATTCCGCTTTTCATATCTCCATGACAGACTAGTGAAACCTAAAACAACACAGTAACCACAATCGCTGTCATTTTTCAACCAAGTTTCTGAAGTGTCGGGTAAATGATTTTGGAAAAGGAGACGCCCAGACTAAGAATCTTTCAAGGACGTGCATAACATGAGGATGTTTCCACCCATTTCAAAAATTCTTGTTTGGAAAAACTTACTTTTAATTGCCAAGAATGTGAAAGAACCTAAAAACTAGAAGTAACAGGTAATGATGTCGACCGAGCGCGAGCTTCGATTTTTGAAAGACCAATAAGTGCAATCCACATAGAAACATGTTGCATGTTTTGTTCCCCTACCAATGCTACAAGGTGGTCAAAAACTCATTGCTGGCGTTCTTACGTGTAAAGAACAACCAAAATTTTTAAAAGAGTTATTTATAGTTCCTATCGAACGAAATTTTGTAATGCTATGTAGTTTTTTATTTGCCGAATAGAGCGGTCCGGTACCTTTGCACTCTCCCTTGTATCTGCCATTGTTCTACTCGTTCGTTACTACCATCATCACTAAGGTTAATAGTTCAACAATCAATAAATTCTATATTTGCGTTCAGAAAAAAAATTTGTCTGTGGATAGTTGTTGCTAAATGTTAACAGAGGTTATTGAGAAGTAAGACATATATCAAAACTAACTTTTCTATTTACCTCTTTCTTCTGTCTGGCGGACCCACGGATACCTATAAAGTAATTCAGAATATAAAATTTAACATCAATTAACATGTTTTCTACGAATTTGAAATGAATATACTTATACAATTTCGTATTTGGAACCTTTAACCCAAGAAGCTTTGTCGTTTCCCACAATCGAAGAGCAATGGTGACAAGGATAGGTTATTGGCTAATTTTGTTTAGCAACAAATTAATAATTCCCATGCAGGAGCTCTGGAAATGAGGGGATGAAGTACAGATGATTTCTTGGAATTTTCTTTAACGTAGAAAGCTTATGCCGTCAATAACTGGGGAAATAGAAACTTAATTTCTGGAAATAATATGGATTCGCATAACACAGCATTATTATCCTACACTCCGCCCAAGAAAGCGAATAATGTAGGAACGCCAAACGAAAATAAACACACTATACCGAACACTGAATATTTCACATTCGATGAACAGCTCCTCACCAGATTGATGAAAATTAATTTCTGTAGGAAGCATGAATATGTAACCTCCCCATTTATAAGAATTTTGAATAGCGTCTACTATCTCAGAGGAAAATGTAGTTGGATAGATATATATCGGTCGAAATAAGCATCCTTTCGGCTAAAATCAGGTAATGGAGCAGACGAAGAAGAAGGTTTATGATAAAGGTATTTGTAGAAGAACATTTCTTGTATTCGGCAACAATTTCTGGCTCTGATCATTTCTAAAAACGTAATTAGTTTTCATTCGTCTTGCATCAGTTCAGAAATTTACCGTCAAATTTGGCATTAATAATTTCAGTTCATTCTACAAAGCAACCAATAATGCCGTGTCTTTTTGTTTACACAGCGACAAACAATATGACTCGTATACAAATGCAACACTAAGAGCAGTTCATCGCAATTCATTGCAATGGATTTTTAGAAATATTTATGCAATGTATTAGGATTATTTTCAAGAGATTAAATGACTTTAAAATTTTCACTAATTTAGATCATTTGGTATCTTAACACGTTTTAATAAAATTTTTGAACATGTTTCCCCTTTCCGGTTACATTTTCAAGCTTTTTAACGAACGAGAGTTGTTTAGAGAAATTCTGGATCACCAGTTGGATAGTTTTAATGACAGATAATCAGGGGTAAAACATTATTTTTAACTTGGAACTTATTCAGTGTATCAAACCGAAGTTTTGAAGAACGAATGAAACAGCTAGAAAATGGCAATGATGGCAGGAATAGCTAAAATGATTAGTCCCGCGCTCCGGTTCTACCAAAATCTCATATTCCAAAAACATGCTTGGCTGTGAGTTTTAAGTTCCATTTTGTCCTTAAGCCACGGCTAAACGATAAAACATTGTCATGCAACATTGATCAACATTTGCTGGTCCAACAGTGTCAGGCGGTTTAGCACCATCTGTTGGCCTATGTCGTACAGAATTTTTTTCTCTTTGAATGTTGGATAAAAGTTTGCTTTACATCAAACATTTGGCCTAACAAATGAGGAGATGCAACTAATGTTGGAAAATTTAGCTGGTTTTCCAACTATCCGATTATTAATGAACACTGAACAACCAATCAAATTTAACTGCCCAAGCTCCTGTCCAGCCAATGACGTCAAAATGGCTGTAGTAGTTTCGAAGGCAAGAAGGGGTTGGAACGGTGAAACTATTGGAAAGCTGATACATTACGGTGAAGAAAGACCTTGCTTACATCGTTTTTTCAGTCGATGAGAGCTTTTATCAGGCAACAACTCCAACAAAACAATTGTTGCCAGTGCCTTCCTTCTACGAATAACTGCAGCCATTATAAAATTCCAGCAAAAACAATCATCCCAATGTAGATCCCAAAAATGTTGGTATACAGTTATCCACTTTTCCAACATTACGAGTCAACAATGTTGCACAACAATGTTCGTTCGTTTAGCCTTAGCTTTAGTCTCGGTATTTTATTTGACCTAGCTTAGTTGTTGAAACTACTTGAAAGAAAACGGAAATTAGGGCTTGCCTTTTTGAACTTTCTTTCCACTGTTACCTTTCCCTATAAAGATGTGGAGTTTCTGTTTAAGCTAATGGAATGAGAGATATGAGAACTTTGAAATATCAACAAAAACTACACCCAGTTGAGAGCATCTATCACCTCGCATGTGATGGGGTCTCTGTGTGGCTATATCTCGTGAAATATTATACGTAATGTAATAGACAATAGGCTTCAATTGAAAATTCCACTTTAATAAAGGATTCCGAGGTAACCACCCATACAAGCTAACAGATTAAAATTTTACAAACTAGATTTTGTTCTACTGCTGCCTCTATTCTTTTTCTTCATGGAAAAGTGGCCCATGGGTAATATTCCATATTTATTGGGTTTTAACCTACCATCACTCTTTCGGGAAGAAAATAGTTAAAAGTGTCGTTAAAAAGTTATCCGTAATATCGCTTCTGCTGTGGTGACATTTAAAGTAGACCTTCAGTGCCACAGGAAGACCTCAAGGTAACACGCTGTTGCAATAGTTCTCAAATTACCAACTGGCTGGAAAATAACAAATCTTACTGATAAATTTCGACGAGTCGCCCTTTTCAATTTGCACAAGTTAGTTAATGGTGTCGTTAAGATTATGCTATCCTCAACATCACTTTTGCTACGGTTACATTTTAAAGTAGACGTTTATTGCCTTATTTCCGCACTTTCGTTTCTCAAGCCAACACTCTGTTGTAACTGATCTCAAGCAACCTCTACTAGTTGTAAAAAAACGTAAGTAAATTCATCCTACGGATCAATTTCGATTTTGTTGCTCTTTTAATTCGCAGAGTCAGCTGCTCGGCATCCAATTTCTCGTCGTCGTCTTCTTCAACTATCTTTCCCAGTTTGTTTATTTTTCTATAAATTCAGTTGCGTAGGTTAGTGAACAGGAGCGTTCACGGAAAGACCATTCTTAAGCGACGTAGAAAGATTCAATCTCAACAGACTATTGACTTCTTTATTTCTGATTAAAATACTTGCCTTTTTTGACTCTCAATAACAGATTTATGCTCCTTATATTGCGACTCCTTACGTGTATGTCTTTTATGCATTTCGCGAAGTTTCTCAATTTCACGTTCAAGTGTCTCTATGTGCTGTGTCATTCGAATCTGAGTATGTACAATTCCGACCACGAAGAACGCTGTAAACATTGCGTAAAGCATTATAACGAAGACTCTCTGACGTTTTGCGTCTTTGCTTTCGAGTTTCTCCATCTTTATGAATAACACTAATTGTAATATGGACAGAAAAGACACTACCTAATTTATTTGTCCACCTTTTACGTAGGAATTGCAAAGATATTCCTGGAATTGATCTATGGATATTAATTTTATGAGTAATGTCTTTGTTTATCGTTACAGGATATATCATCTGGCGCAACTTCAACCTCCCACCATGTGTAATATTTAATGTATAACGTTCATAACGTCGATTTACAGCTACAGACAAATCGAGGCTACCGTTCGGGCAACAAATATGTCTGTTAATCAAACCACCATAGGTTCTTAACCATCGCTCTCCATCCGGATCTCGATAGTTCAGTGGTAGAGCGTCTCACCGGTCATAAGGAGGTTATGATGTAAGTTATGTTGTCCTAAAGTAGCATCCATATTAGAATACGATTTTCACTTTAATAACGGCGCTGCTGAAGGTAGTGCTTTCACAATGCAAGTTCAAAGTTTCCTTTTTCTGAAAAAAAAGTTCCTTGAATTTCCTTGGAATTGACTGTAATTTCCTTAAAATTTCCTTGAGTACACGAAGTAATATTTAGTAGACATTATTCGGAGGTCAGTATATTTTTGGTGCTCTGTTTGTAACATTCATGTCACTCATGATTTCAGATTCGATGTTATAGCACGCTCTAAATGCCTTCTGGGGAAGATATTGTGAAAAAGTTTTAAAGCTTCTCTCCCAACCCGATAAAATCTCGAAATTTGACTTGAAATTCGTTTCGTGACTTCAGTCATTCAGCAGCAATGAGCAAGCCGAGTGAAAACATAAACCATGAGAAGGCTGAATTGAAAGTGATAATTTCTAGTAAAAGTTTGATTTAAACAAACTGATAAAATGTTTGAGCGACTTCTTTACCGCTCCTGTGTTGTCCTAAGTAGCCAGGGTTGTCCTAAGACGCCAGTGATAAGACGCTATACATCCAATACCAATGAGATTTCGGTCAATCGGATGCACCAATAGTTATGCCTTTATTAGGAACATTTGTTCCCGTTTGCAAATGGCCCTTGGGTTGGTAGGAAATTGGGTTAAGAAGCAAAAATTAAAAAACAATTCAGTAATTGCTGTCCTGGATAATAATACGCATTTTTATTATTCATGGTGCTAATTTCAAAAATTTCCCAGAATTTCCTTGAATATTTTTTCCTCCTTGAAATATCCTTTTTAAGGCAAAATTTCCTTGAAAGTGGAAACACTGGCTGAAGGACAACGAACGCAAAAAAAATTCACACTCAAGGTTCGAAGGATTTGAAACCTCCCGCGGAGTTGTTGATTATTGTGGATGGAATACGATAGCTATTTCTGAAAGTTCTTGGCTCGAATCCCAATAGGCCAGTGGTCTGGAGCGCTGACACGCTTAGCCAGAGACCTAGGATTCCATTCTGGGTTGGAGTAGACAGATTTTTTCCTCTGCATCAGCGGTTTGATGTTGTTCGAGCATTTTCTTATTCAGAAAGTCATAGGTTTGATCCCGAACTTGGACATAAACATTTTTCAAGGATTTGAACTTCACGAACGTTCTTGTATTGTCTGCCAAAAAAGTTTGAGATCTTTTCCTTTCTAACTTATTATCTTAAAACCTTCAGTTTATTTGTATGACGCAAAAACAAACACTACGGGGATAGTTAATTCGTCTGCTCATGATAGTTCACGATAAAGCTAAGATAAACCACATTCTTTATTTTCCACGTGGTTGAGAATCCAATCTAATTACACATTCTGATTGGTTTACGACCGTCTCGGTTTTTTACATTACGAACTACAATGCTTGAACCCAACCTCAAAAAGTCTAAAACATTCCGAAAAGCGAAAATATGGGTAAAAACTGGGAGAATAAATGGCCAAGCAATTGTGGTGGAAATGGACCGCGACCATTCGCTTTAATCCGGATAGTCATGACCGCAAACTAATTTTTTAATTTCTTTAAATATTCTCGGCTTTTTGTCCTAAATTGATGAAACCCCGATTCGATATTTCCTTTTCTATCCTGTTCTTTCTGCTTCTCCCTCTTTCTCGCTCTGTTTCATTCTATTTTTCTTTCTTTTTCTCTGTTTGTCTCTCTATGTATTTCTGTTTTTCTCCCTTTCTCTCTCTTTGACCCTATTTCTCTCTCTGCCTGCTTCTAGACAACCTGAAACAGACTCACTAACAAGACAGGGCTGTCCATGATGCAGCTCGCCTGACTCCTGGGTAGCTTAAACAGCTCGAATCGTAATCTGCCAACATATTCGAAAAATTAAACCAGGATCGACAATTTATTACTAATCACAGTTATCAAGGAGTCAAACATTTGTGCTTAATATTGTACAACACACTCAACCAAATCGTGATCACCTAAAAGACTTTTTCACGAAATTCTATACTTAAGGGTCGTAAATTAATTTCATTGTTGAATTGGTTACCTTAAGTGATTCAAAGGACGTTTTACGCAAAGGGGAGTGCATAATCAGTGCCCTCCAAATTTCATTTAGCTGATAAAGTTATTGACTGAAATATTACATAAAACATCTTAGATTGCCTCTAATCAGTGTCTGGGGGCCTAAAATTCAAAATTTAACCAGTAGATTTACTCCAAGTGCCAAAAATCTCCGAAGCTACGCTTTGAGTTTCCCAGAAGCTCCCCCTCAAAAAATGTAGATCTGGTCACGGTACTTCGCATGATTATTTGAAATTCTCTTGCACAATTTCTTAAAAAACTCATTTCAATATTTCTATTTAAAATAAACTATCCGCACTGCCAAATGGTCAGTGGTCCCTAAAAAGTTGTCCACTGCTAACATATCTTTTTTGTAGAAAATTTTTTGTGCTTGGTTGTGATATTTATATGATCAAAGGTATATTTGACATATAATAGTCAATCTAAGCAAGACTTGCAGCCTTGCGTAACTTCAAAGCAACTAACAAAGAAAGATAATGGAGCTGCGAGTAATGTTAGAGGGGCCCTCATCTTGCACAAATCTTTTCTTTTATGGCAATTAATATTCGAGATGCAAGTTTGAAATACTGAAACCGAACGTTTAAACAAACATCTGTTGTGTTGTGCATCGTGAGTGTGAATGAAAGTGAACAAAACGATTCAAAAAAGAGCTTCCAAGCCATGCTTCTATTGACTGTGGACTCACAAATTCTTTCTGGGAATGTATCTACAGCTACTCAGATAAGTACAAGAGTAATCCGTATTTACGCTAACGATGAACCATAAACGCACCAAAGTAGGACGAAATATGAGCAAAATAGTAGTACTTTGTAAAAGGTGAACCAACGGATATTTTTTGACCCTTGGTAATATTAAAAACGCCGCTGATGTACTGTGTTTGGTATTTTCTGATGTCACTGGCAACACTGTGTACTGCTTTGAGTACTATACGGTCATCAATATACATATAATGACCCATAATACTCGTTTTATCATGGTAATACATTTGACTGTAAATGTTGTAATATCCGTCGACACCAACAATGAGGTAACCATCTTTGTAATCCATTTTTCCAGATTTGTGACTTATTTTCCAGGATGACACTCGCCGATAATCTAAAAATCAACAAATGCGACTTATGGACATTTTCAAATAACAAAAGAATACGAGGAGTCAAAAACTCTAATTAATAGAAACACAGCAGAAAAATAACAAAACATAATAGTAGAAGTAATAAGAGTAACTAAACATGCTTTGTAGTTCGAGACATCAGTCGTCAATGGGTTGGAGAGTGCAGCCTGGGGTTGAAAGCTAGTTACATTTTAGTCACTGAACATCTTAGTTTATAATTAAAATGTCTAATCCTGACTATACATCATCAGTTATTTTAATAGTGACACAATAACAAAAAGGAACAGCGTTGAGGTGAACAATGGCATAAGCATCAGCCTGAACAAATAAAAATAATGGCACTAAAACAACAACAATAATACATCTACCTCAACTATTCGTTCAGTCATTAACCGAACTAAACAAAGAAATTTTTCATAAAAACTAATTATAAATACCTGAAGCTGTTAGTTTTTTTTTTCCCCCCACTCCAACCATATGGGCCGATTCAGCGTGCTAAAGAAAGCGCCAATAAGTATGGTTTTATTTTTTGCAAGCTAATTTCTCTAATTCAACTAGCTAAAAGTTGAGAAATTGTTTCTTTCTGAAGTATTCGTCAACGAGAACACTTAATTTTAAAATAGTTTTTCAGTCTATGTCATGGGGGTTTTAAAAAATTAAGTGAGAGACAATATGCAAAATTTCTATCCAAAGTAACTGGAGTCCAATAAACTGTAATCCACTTTTAGATCACGTAAGACTTCCAAACAACTTAAAAATAAAATCCATTTCTAATACTGAATTTCTAGATAATGGTTTTATTTCACTTTTACAGAACTTATTTAAAAATAGAACTCTTAAAACACTCTCCTGTCTTATCTTTTAGGATCCAGAAGTTATGTTAAAGTTTCAACCAGGTTTGAATTTTGTGGATGATATTTATGCATACAGTTGGACCAATCAATTAGGGAAGTTTTCAAAGTCACGGAATAGTTTTGGGTATCGTAGCCATTGGGCTGAGAAAATTCGAGCCCAATGTACAAGGGAGTCCTTTCATGGTTAGGGGCGAATTAAGTAAGTGGGTACTATGAGCACGTGTCGGGAGATCCGCACTTGTGAAGGACACCGTGCTTATTGAAGGTTTTGTGATCTTGGGAGATGTTAACTTAAAACATGCACTCTTATTGGAGGACCCGTGCTTTTAAGCCTTTCCTAAGCAAATACACGCAATTGTTTGTTCTTTATATTTTTCGAGATGAAAATTAGCTATAGTAAAATTATATTTGTTGAATGGCGTTTCAATATCATCGTGATATCATTTTCAAGTTCGAATGGTAAATGTTTAAATTTGTTTAAACTTTCCATACTGTCAATTAAAATTGACAGTATGGAAAGCCCATTTAAGATTTTAACGAAATGTAAAGGGAAACTGGACTGTTTAACTTATGAAATGCTCTTTATCAAGGAGCTAAAGCCAAAACTCAAACAATCGGACTAGATTCGCGCTTAATTGTTTATCTTGAGTATCTTGTCTATTTTTGCTCGTTACCATTACTAACACAGGAGCGGATCCAAAATTTTGAGAAAGAAGAGCACAATTTTTTTTAAAAAATTCATGCCATTAATTGCAGTTTGAGTGGAAGAATTATTATGAGGCGTTTTTTTGAATTTGAATTTCTTCTACTCACTCTTGCTTTTCTTTTCTCTTGGTTCTGATACTCTTTTAAAATAATCATCAATCTTCTTGGTGGTCGACAAACTAATCAAAAAGAGGGGCGCGCGTCCGACGCGCCCCCGTCTAAATCCCCTTATATAACAGGCAACTTTGTTTTCATTCTTAACGCCATGATAATTTATTCGCTTTATTTGTTTCCCATCTGTTTTGCCACATACTTATCGTATTATGTCACAACTCCTATTGTATATACATGTATAATCTCTAACTGGTAAACATTTACCATTCCAACTTGAAAATGATATCACGATGACATCGAAACGTCGTTCAACAAATATATTTTTAGTATCGCTAATTTTCATCTCGAAATGTCTTACAAAGAATTTACTGATCTTTACATTTTTATAACATTTTTTTAATATGAATACCGTTATTTCTAACTCCATTGTCCTGGGAAATGGGTGGTTAACTTCAGAAAAGTGCAAAAGCTCCAGGGGACTCACGCCTATTTAATCCACCCTTGTTCTGGTTGAGTACTCTAACCTTTGGAAAATTCTATTATCGGGTAAGCCTGCAGTACCTGGTACATCAACGAATTACCAGCCTGACCATGCAAATCGAAGACGCTCAATATCTGTATGTAGCATTAGTTCTGCTCATTGAGCTCACATTAATATAAGCTAAACGTTTAAAATTTAATTCAATTCTGCATGAACAAACAATTGAACTAACAGCTCAAACAGGAGTTTGAGTATTCCACCATGGGTTTCAAAGAGAAAAAAAGATAAGAGCCAAGGGGCGTAGCCCTAGGTTTTTATTGTTTTCGAGGCTTTCGTTTTGTGGAGTCCCCTTATGAAACACGATAAACGAGAGTTTGAATTAGCTTCTCAAACTAGTATTCCCATAGATTTATTGAATGTTTATTCTGATTTTAATATGTAGATTTAGAAATGTGATCCTGATCACTAGTAGGTTTCCCGTAAGTTTTCATTAGGTATCAAGATGCACGCGTGAGATATGGTACGTGTTCGTGGATTGATTACTATAATGCATAAATTATTAAGTATGAGAAACTACGTATAAAAAATAACTGTTCTACTTACCACTTCAATCTGTGCTGCAGGCCCACGGTCACCTATTGGGTAATTCAGAAAAATGGCTTGTAACATCGACTTATTTGGAGTACATGGTTTTGAATTATTAAAGAAAAAGTAATTTCAGACCTTTAGAACCCTTGATTCCAGGAACACCGTCGCTTCCTTGAACAGATGAACAGTTGTGATTACGACAAACATACTGCGTAATTTAAGTGTGCAATTTACCGGACGCACCTTGCCACTGACCTTTGCAGTCGGCTGGAGAACAAATATTATGAATTTTCCGCGTCAAACTTGAAATGGCCTTAGTCTACGAAGATATCATTCAGTTCTCAAAAAATAAAGAAAATTTCCAGCAATACTAACTCTACAACCAATACTAACCATAACCCTAACTAAATACATGTCGTTATAATATGTTTAATGAACCCATTTCCAGGGCGGCGGCACCAAATTTAAGTTGGGGGGGCGAGCCGAGTTCTACGATGCCATAGACAAGTACTATCAAAATCGTAGTAATTGAATAGCCAGGCGGGAATCTCATACGTACGATAACCATTTTATCATGGCTTTGTTTCGCGTTTTGTGCTGGGCACTTATTTTAATCTTATGTATTAGATTAGTACTATTACTAGTATTATATATAAATTTTATAATAATATATAATGATGACAAAAATTGCTTGATGTAGTGCATGTGTTGTCTATAAAAATGTGCTCAACAATCCAAAGATGTCACTATACGCCAGTATAGTGAATGTCAGTATACGCCAGCGGCCTGTGCGTATACTAGTTTTGCTGCCTGCTATTTTTTTGGAGGGGGGCGACCGCCCCCCTTGCCCCCCTGTGCCGCCGGCCCTGCATTTTCCTTGCATTGTTTCTTAACATTTTCCTGCCAAATCTCGTGTTATTTGACTAATGAGCCAGCAATACTGTTCAGCATCCAGGTGTGTCCCCTAAACTGCACTCTAGCCCAGTAAACATTCTATTAATGATATTTCCAACTCTCGTTAGGGGAATCCCGGAATTAGCTATAAGCTGATCGGTCTTGGAACAGCCTTCTCATGGAGCTCTAAGTTTGTAAATGTGTATGTATTTAAAAAAGGAATCAATATTGTCCCTCAAATGAAGCTCTAGATAATTGTATGGAAAATAAGATCACTAAAAATACTACTTAAGTACAAACGTTCAGAATTGATCTTGGATAGATCCAAAATTTTTTGCAAGGTAGTGGGAGGGACCTGCAGCTTAAGGAGCTCGAGGGATCAAAATTTTCACTGAGAACAACGTAGAATATGCTTTTAGATTTTTGTAATCGTTTTGTTATGATACCTTAATAAGATGAGAAAGAAGAACATCAATTGTAAGTATTAGTTGTCGCTTTATTTTAAAAAAACTGGTGATGGATGTGTCATGTTGCGTATTGAAGAATTTCGAGATATATGCATATACCGTAAAAGCTCTGTTAAGCCCCCCTCTCTATTTAACCCCCCTCTAAGATGCTAAAAATTAAATAAGCCCCCTCTTTTAAGCCCTCCCTTAAACAATATGTAAACGAGTTGAGGTTGTAAACAAAACAAGTAATTTGAATCGGCTTTAGAAAGTGTTTACTTTATTCCTTAACATGACTTCCCCGATGTTTAGTTTCATGTGAGCTAATTTCAATTTCTTCTTTTCAAGTTCAGTTTTTAGTATAAGTATAAGCTTCTTTGCACGTGGCTTGTCGGCATGACATCTTGAAATGAAGTTTCCCGGAGCAACTAGTCCGTCTTCAAGCATTTAAACACAACGTAAATGACATATGTGATTTTAAAGTTTTATTATAGAAATTAAACATGTACCGGGTATGTGTATACAGATCAAAGAACAGCACTTTGTGTCAGTTTTTTTATATTAAACCCTACCTCTCTATTAAGGCCCCCTCTCTATTTAGCTCCCCTCTCTCGAAGGTTAAAAATTAAATAAGCCCCCGGGGGGTTAATAGAGCTTTTACGGTATGCAAAATTTTTTTGTGGCTAGAGCGCAGTTTAGCTAACGTACATGGATCATGACCAGAATTGCTGGCTCAATAGTCGAGTAACGTGAGATTTGGCAGGAAAATTTTAAGAAACAACACAAGGAAAACGGGATTATTAAAAATATTATAACGATATGTACTTAGCTTGGATTAGTGTTAGGATAGTATTGGCTGTAGAGTTAGTATTGTTGTAAATTTTCTTTATTTCTTGAGAACAGAAGGATATCTTTATAGACTAAAGTCATTTCACGTTTGACTTGGAAAATTCATAATATTTGCTGTAGAGCCGACTGCAAAGGTTAGCGGCCAGGTGCGTCCGGTAAACTGCACTTGTACCGATTACTATTACTTAATTCAACAGATTAACAACAGATTAACTGTTAATCCTCAATCTGTGGAATCATGCCTGAAATCGATGTAACTGACTGGTGTGAACGGTTCTAGAAAAAAATTGATGGGCGACCTTAGCTCCAATAAATTCGTGAAAACGTAATAGCAAATAATCTTTAGGGTCCATCCCGCATCAACATAATTTGCCCGAGCTGCTTAGATTGTAAAGTAACGGAAGTTAGAACCACCGCGTCCGTGAAAGATAATGAGAGATTTTAGGGCCCGGTGGAAAAATAATAATTTTGTCTCTAACCTATTCCAAAGAACGAACCACTTCCAAATGTAGCGTAATAATCACGCTCAGAAACTTTCAAAGTTAAATTTGTGAATTTATTTTTACTATAAAATGCCTACCATGCGGAGTTGCTCTTTCTTATTGCTGAAGTCTCACCCCTATTTATTCTATTCTACAATCGATGTAAATAAAGTAGAACTACATAGTTACCTATAGGGAAACTACTTACAGTGATTTCTATAGTTAAATCCAAAGGACGTTCTAATTATTTTTTTTATTAAAGTATGACACCACCCGCCATATGTGGTTCCATTCCTGAGGACATTATGAGCATAAGAACTAGGAACGACTGACGTAACGCAAAGAATACCTCATATCTCATCCCAGCAAACTTTCACCAGTCAGAAATGTTGAAGACAAATTTTGTAGACATAAACAATTTAGGGTAGATGCTTAAGATGCTAATAGTTCTGTGGATTGATTTAGTCTGCCATTGAAAAGCTCCTGTCGGGGAGCGAGGTGAAGACCATCATACACTTGCACTAACAATTTGACATGGAAAACTCTAATCCTAACCCTGAGCCTAACTCTAAACCTACCAATGTAAGAAATTGAAAAAATCTAAAAGAATAAAATGGGATTCAAAGTTAGGCGTTCATTAATACAACAGCAAGATAGCTAACCACTCTGCCACGATGAAGGTCATTCCACTGACGCATAAGCATGGTGTTAACAATGAATTTATCACGTTAATTTGATGAAAAATATAGCTATATTTGAAAGGTCAAGACGACGAATTGACGACTCACTCGTTCTCCCGAAACGGTATGAGGAGAACCATAGAACGATTCACTGGAGAGAAACTACTTGTATAAACAGTGCAAAAATAATTACCCCACACGAAAGCCACGTCTAAGATATGGCTAATCCTTGAATGAGGTTCTGAAAGCTCAGTTTACTTTGGACGTGAAAATGCTTGTATAGACGGGTTCGAAGATTTAAACACTTACTACGCTCGATTACGAACGTAAGAAGACAGGGAAACAAATAACGTTACGACTGAACAGGAGCGAGCTGTCCACGTCAGAAATGAGGCATACTCATATACTATAAAAGCGCCTATTATTTCTCTCTCGCCCGAGGTACATTTGTGTGTATCTTGCATAGCGCTGGTGACGGCTACCAGCAACTATTTCGTTCACACAAGCTTGAGTTTTTCTTCAATATTCCAAGAAACTTATCCGACACTACTCCATGATTGGTTAATAAGACGAGTTTTTAACCTATAAACGTGCTGTTTTGAGTTAACAACAAAAGTATACTATTCCAATCGCAAAGTTGCCCAATAAAATGTACCGTATCTTTTCAAAATAAATGCACTTTTAAGAACCTATCTCCGCTATATTATTTCAAAACTGATTTGATCCTTTTATCGAAGTAATGATCTCTCTTATCTTTGTGCTAGTTTGTTCGGCAACAAAGTCGTGGAAACAGTTCTAATTTGGAGCACACAAAGTACCACAAACCTTTTTCACCTTTCTTTCCATCTTTTCCTGGTATCCCGTCCCTTCCGGGTAAACCCACTGCACCATCTCTTCCATCTCGACCAATGTCGCCTTTATCGCCTTTATCACCTTTATCGCCTTTATCGCCTTTATCACCTCGATCACCTTTCTCACCTTTTTAGAAAATAACATTAGTTGTTAATTACTAGTTGCTTGATGTTTACTATTTTATGAATTATTTTACAGGTAACGTGAATTTTCCCCACATTACAAAATATTGTTTATCTTTTAATAGGTCGTTTTCCATGCAAAACCATTAGAATGGTACAGGGGTAAAAGGATTTTATACTGTCTAAATGGTGCTGGAAAAGGTGAATTTCCGCGGTAAGTGGCTTCAGTTAGAGTTTCTTTATGATGGAATGCCTAAACTCTTTCTCGGCGGGAGCTCTGGCTTTCATGAGCAAAATTGTCTGGCGTTTGCCAGGGTATAGTAATAGAAGTCTGACGCCGCCGCGAAAGAGTTAAGCTTAACCGCCACCCGGCAATTCACTCAAAATTCTAATCATGTATTACGTTGGAATTTCAATTGGTTTCGTGAAATAACAGTAAAACTGTTAGAGGTACACACGATTTACACCAAATTTCACAAAGCCAGAAACAAGTTTTTCTGTAAAGGTAAATCATTTACTCTATTATTAAAATACTTAAAATCCGTAAGTAATAAAATAACTGGTTCCAAAAGCCCTGGTCACTTTATTTACAAAATCACTGATTACTTGAACAGATTTGTTCTTCTTTAGAGCATCAGTGTGAAAATTACTTAGTTCCTTCTATTCAGGTGATTTGTGAGGAATCCAGTGTTTGGCTGGCTTTTCCAATTTGTTTGATTAAATTAGTTTGTTTGATTATTACTGAAGATCGCCAAGAAGCGTGAACAAGATCAGTGTTGACACAAGCTCTTCTGGACCGGGGGCAACGAAAGGGAAAGGATCGTAAAGGGGCAACTCGGCAAATTCGCAGTGAAAATAAGAATTGTTTCAAAAAAGCAATCTTTAGCTTTAATGATTACAGTCAAATATCACCACCCGTAAAAATATCCCTCCTTCTTAATTCAAAATAGTTTTTTGTCTTTATAACTGGGGAAACAATAGCTTTTTTCTCAGGTAAATCACTCCCTTTGGGCCGCCAGTGATAGTTATTTATATCATGGGAAATAATGATCATGCCGGTAAGGCCCAGCTCAAACGTCGCACTTTTCATGTGCCGAATCAAATGCAAATCAGTTTGAACAAAGGATTTTGCTCATTAACATTAGATTCAGCAAATGAAAAGCTCGACATTTGAACTGGGCCTAATTCAGAGCGAGTCCAATGTAATTCTCTCACTTTAGATGTGCCATTCATTACCCGTCCAAACATCTAAGCTAAGCATGTCACATTTGATAGTCATAGCAACCAGGAGACGCATAATCGCTTTAATATCAGGGAAATAGAAAATTAATATATTAATCGTTTGTTCTATTTCGTTCTAAGAGCTTTCTCCGTACTGCGGTCTTTCTTTATACATAAGGCCTTACTAAAACCCTTTTTATGTCCTAAATTTGTCAATAACTAAGACGTGAAGACAGTTTGAGTATTAATTTATAGATGAAAATGATGTAATGAGGATATACTATGTTAATATTTTCCAGCGCTCATAACCTTTCAAGAAGTTATATCCGTTAATGACGTTAATTTATACTTTTTCGGAAGTTTATTTCTAACATTGTGAGTTTAATTTGAAACTTCAAAAACTATCGGAAAATTCCGACAACTTACTTAGAAATATTAAACGGAAGTCTAGTCCCCAGTTATTGATGTATGTTCAAAGATAGCACTCGCGTTTACTTTCATCATTCCAAGCGACACTTTGTATTGGCAAGAAAATTTTATTATCCCGTTGATATTAAGTTTCAAGTCTTATTGATATGCTCATACGCGCGTATATACCCACTACCATTAAGTACAACACAAAAGCTTATCTTTACGTTTGTTTACTTACCTGGTCTTCCTCGTTTGCCCCTTATACCTATACGAGACATTATAAAAGTTAAGCACATAGATTCGTGAGAAATAAGAAACAAACAACAGGGTCATATAATTCATCTGCATATTTTGCCCTTCAAACCTTTAACCTCGCACGTCTAAGCTGAATATAATCTTCTGGTGTGAGCCATAATGAATTCTCAAGGGCCACCTCGGGTGACGAATAGATTCAAGATAATTCGCCCATGTCTAGTGGATTGCCCAAACGACGATTAAAACTTACGACAATCATTGACCAAACTCTGGGGGACAAACTTAAATTCTTTTACAACCACCTCGTGATTTTATTTTGATAAAAACTGTAATTGTACGTTTCCCAGAGTGTTTTGTTTCAGATTGTAGTCTTCATAACAGACCTTCAACAGCTTGTAAAATATTTTTATCAGCTCAGATCTTTGTATCAAAACTGCCATTTAGGTCATTGAATCGATCATCTCTTTTGCACTTATCGGTGCTTGAGTGCCAGTTCCCGTGTGTCTGACCACGCTTGCTCTACTTCTGACTTTAAAATGATTTGAACTGACTAGGACTCATCTGCAGCTATCGGAAATAGACTCAACTCGCTTCTAATTGTCGACAAACAACCTCACTTTCAAACGCGTTTAAGGTTCTAACGGCTTATTTTCCACAGCAGTGGCGCAGATATTGCTCTTTAATAACTCAACTAGTTGTAGAAGTTACTCTAAAATTTCATAACCATTTCCATAAATTACAAACTATTTATTAATTTTTGGATGAAAATTATAAAGAAACTAAAGAACATATACATATATCCGCGTCAGAGGTTAACTAAGCAAAATTCAGTCCATGATTTTCAATTTGCTTTATTGTATCCATCATAATCTGGCGGTTCACCGATAGCTCTGACAAGTTGAACTTTTCCTGTTGGTATTAAGTAAAAAAAAAGGAAAACGCCCAAAAATAAACCAAGAGGGCCGGTAATCACCAGGAAATCCTCCCTTTGCATTTTCATTATTCAAATGAGTTTTTGACGTTGAGTGTCCTTTTCAATAGCTTTCCTGTCTAATTTTAATTATTTAGGGAGCATAATCGGAAGCTTTGATAGTCTATTGGCCCTTTGTTTTTGCCTTTTTTTCGCCTTCCCATCGCGATCAATTTGGAATTGTAATCTACAGGAATTAAATAAACTTTAGTCGCTGCAACGATGGTTTTACTAGCCTACACACTCATTAAATTAATCAATATATTTAATTTCAATCCTGGATAATTTCTTTCGTTTTTGGGATAACGTTTTGTATGCTTTCCGGCATAGATCAAGTTACTGCAGTAAAGTACTTTCGGTATCTTAAATTAGCATACAAATGTTATTGTTCATTAAAGATTCACAAAAGTGAGCTCTCACCACAACATTTCCTTTTGACCGGCATCTCAGATCGTGAGACAAGCTGTTCTACGTCCATATCCTCCTCATTGTCTTCTTTCTTCTTTCCAAGCTCTTTCTTTCTCTGTAAATTTAATATTCATTCATTAATGACATGATTCGCAAGGCAGCAACTGCTAACCTTGGCTCTAGAACAATAGATTCACGTTAACTGACCTTTGACTTCGCAGATATTTTATCTTCAAAGCTTTTCTCTTGGTCGAGCTCTTTTGCAACTTTCTGTTCTTTATTTTGAGGTTCCATTTGCTCTAGTTCAATGAGCAGTTTGCGAAGACTCGTGATTTCATGTTGCTGTTGTGTTATTCGTGTCAAGGTATGCACCATTCCAGCTATCAACAACACTGTTACTGCTGCGTTGAGCGCGATGACCACAAGGATAATAATACGCTCTTTGTTATGACGTTCTAAATCTCCCGGCATGGTCAGCGATCAATATCTTAGTTTGTGCAAACACAAGAGAAGCCAGCTTGTTCCATCATAAAGTAGAACTTCAGTAGCCGTTTACTCCTTTATCTGTTTAAAGTAAACATATATTCCGGGAATCGATGCCTGATTAATATTCAATTGACGAAGATCTATTACTTATATACTTATGTCATATGACTTGACATACATCCGGTTCTTCGAGGGTACACCACGAGTCCCCTTTCATACACCCAAAGAAAGATGTTCCATGAAATGATCCCTCTTGGTCCCGGAGATTGATGCACACGAATTGTTATTTGGGTGTAAGTGATTCTTGAGGACCTTGAGGGTTCACTGCATAGACCATCTTTTCCTTTTTCTGTATTGCGTTACCTTTAAATTCCATTGCTCTCAGCAAATCAGAATTGAGACATTTTTCATGAATATTATTATAATTGTTAAGAAATGCGAAAAGGGGGAGAAGCTCTTTAGATGCCTTGTTCTTCCTTCCCGCTGCATTGTTATACCTAGTAAGAGTGCCTATGACTGTTATTTTACTTTTAAAATCTAGTCGGTCATCGGTAGCGCAAAAACCATGACCAACCGACAAGAATAACTAAACTTAAAATTGTTATCTTGGAACTTGACATTCAAGTTAGCAAAACTTGATATTCAAACAGTAATTGTGGCGATATCTGGACCCTATTTCAGGGACATTATCAAATTAAATAACTGATAAGAAGTCTGAAAATAGAGGTAAAATATTACCGCGATTACTAAATCTTTTCTAGAGGAATTACAGTAGCACAACACATGTACAATTTCAACTCTAACGTGTTGCATCTATGACAATAGTACTCATTCCAGGAATTTTAGTTATAGAGAAATCGGTAGAAATCGACGGTTATTTTAGAGGCTTGTATACATTTTTATCTTTATTTTAATTAATTAATTAATTAATTTATTTATTTATTCATTTGCGATTTTACCACGACACTAAAAACTTATGTCGACGACATGGTAATGTTCAATAAAAGATATCGCTGCTTTAAGTCCACCCAATTAAAACAACGGGGACAAAAGTTCGTAAACGAGAAAGAAAGAGAAGTTAGATTGACAGTGCGATGGGAACCTTACAAGAAACGATCGGAAGAAATTATGAGTAAGAAAAAAAAGCAGTATCTGAAAGAGCATAACGGGGTGAAAATGTTTACAAAAGAGTAAAGGAAAATTAGAGGTTAAATTTCTTAATATGAGACAAAGGGCAGAAAAGGTATCAGAATCTTAAACACCACTTGACAGGGCTCATATAAAAGTTGTGGCAAGAAACTATGGTGAACTTTTATTAAGGCCATGGACAAACAACAGGGTGAACTGTCCTGCTTAAAACCAATGAACATTTCTCATAAACCTAATATCCAAAAAGGTTTGAAAAAGATCCCGAAAAACACTGATATGCAAGGGAAAAACTTCCAATAAAATACTTTTTTAGTATTTGCCATAAAAGACAGTAGCATTTGTTTAATAAAAGTACTGTTTGGACTTGTTTGAACGAAATCTTACTTGAAGCCCCATAAGCGAGTAGCGTTACTGTGAAACAATAACACATATATAACAGCACAACAAATACAAAGTTTTGTCACGGCACTGATTATTTTAATTATTAGGATAGATTTCTTCGTATTTCTTTGGTCGTTTAGAGGAATTGTTGATAAAGGTTTTTGTTTGAAGGGTGACATTTAAGAAAAACGAAATTATAACATAAATACGGTAACCAACAGTTAAAAACCAAAAAAGTCAGGGTACTAGTTGCCCATTGCCAGTGACCCTGTTCACTTGAGGCGAGATATCTCGGAGGATAGGGATGTCTCGGGTACCCGAGATGTCTCTGTTTCCTATACATCTCCTTGATCAAATGCGTGATTGTTCACATGAGGCCGAGATATCTCGGTCTCAAAGTTAGGTTAACCCTGAGGGGCGAGATATCTTTGCTTCCATGAAAAAGCTTTCACCCCAGGTATCTCGGGAGGTAGGGTTAACTTTGACACAATTACGCATGCGTACGTCAAAATTGCTTCAAAACAACATGACGGACGTGGAAGAAATTTCGACGGCAGCAAGCAATAAAATTTGAAATGGATAAAATCGGCCAGTATAATGAAAACTTGACGAGGCATACGAAAGTTTTTTCTTCCACTCTTCTTCACGTAAAATTCCGTTAATTGAGTGTTGCCACCAGCTATCTATTTGACCAGGCTTCTTCCAAAACCTTTGTCATCGTTGGTTCAAATTCCTCCTCCTTGCTAATGCCTTTCTTTAACATAGAATCGCTCTTCATGTATACCTGCATTACGTAATACATTCTTTTATATTCTAAGCTAACGCTACATAGTACCAAAAGTCCATGCAGTTGCATCAAAACAATAGCGGAGATTATAATTATAGAACCTGCGACAACAATCAACTTCTTCGTCCAGCCATTTTTTTAAGAGAGTGGTTACGTAGCCTACAGTTATCGCGTGGAACAGGGTTATTTCAGTTGTTCCATTTTATCATGTAAAACAGGGCTATCGTCGATCCAATTCCCCTAGTTATCTCTACCCACCGAGATAACTCGGCCTCATGTGAACAGGCCCTAAGGCGCTGATGTGTTTGTTTACAGAATTTGAAGTTCAGGGTTCATTCCCAGTGGACAGTTCTGGCTTTTTCTCATAATACTACTTTTTTTTTTTGACTTTTTTGCAGTAATCTTGTTTCAATTTATTTTTTTTTCTTCACAAAGAAACCCAAATTGACATCAGTAGAGTTATATTTCGATCTTTTGGAACAGAAGGTTTTAATCGCTCCTCCCAAATTCTCTCAATTAGACTGTTGAGGGGCGTCCATGGTTATTTGAATTACTTTTCCTGAAATTAGGGAGGCCGAGACATAGATTTATAATTGACTTGAACACCTAGGACTGGCTGTTTTAAAGGACGTTTTATGAAGTGGCGGGCCCAGGGAGTGGCCCGAGGGGCTAGGGCCTAAAATTAAAAATTTAACAAGTGGGTTTAATCCCTAGGCCAAAATTCTCCGCAGCCGCGTTTTGAGTTTCTAGAAGACCCCCCAAAAAAACGTAAGCCTGGCCACGCTACTGCAGTCAGAGTGTTAAAATACATGATTTAGATCCAAAGGTTTTGCTGGACATTTTAAAATATAGAAAATACTTGGTCAGATGTATAAAGAAACTTCCCCAGATGGGAAACCTACACCCAAACAAACATGAAGCTCCGTCAGGAGAGTCAACATATCCATCTCAAAATTTTCGTCGACTCTTAGCTTAAGCCTCCCCGTTTTGCAAATCCTGGTTTCGCCACTGTTATGCGCGCGCATGGATGCGCATACATAAAATTCTCTTTGAAATGTACTTGAAGCACTACAATCACTATTTTAACTTGAAGATAAATTGTTTGCATGAAAAAATTGACTGATGCCTTAAAATTTGTTGACTGTTCCGCGTTTCATTTTAATAAATATTTATAAATGTAAAAGAACTTACCACTTCCACGTAATAAACTTTTCAAATTATATGAAAGAATTGTATTTAAATTATGTATTCGACCTTTCTGACTGTCTCCCTCGTTTGGTTTATGCTTTGCTAAGTAGCCCTTTATTGTTACGAGAACAAGATGGTTTATGTTCATTACTGAGTAACATTTAATAACATTGACTACGAATAGAAATATACAGGATGTATATAATTCCTTTCCGGTGGAGTCCATTGAAACATATTTTACTTCCGGTTGGTTATTTATTAAAGGTATATTTGACATACTATAGTCAATCTAAGCAAGGTCAGCAAGCTTGTCTAACTTCAAAGCGACTAACAAAGAAAGATAATGAAGCTGCGACTTACACTGGAAGGGCCCTCGTCGCTTGCAAATCTTTTGTTTCATAGCAATGGCCATTCGGACGGCATGGTTAAAACACTGAAACCGAACGTTCATCCAAACAGCTGTTATGTTGTACCCGGTGATTAAGCATGAAAACGAACAAAAGAGTTGAACAAAGAGTTTCCATACCACGCTTCTTTGAACTTGCATTGTGTGATCTGTGTTTACATTAACGATGAACCATAAACGCACCGAAATAGGACGAACTATGTTCGAAGTAGTAATTCTTTGTAAAAGATGTACTAACAGATATATTTTGACCTTTGGAAATTTTAAAAACGCCGCTAATGTACTGGGTTTGGTCTTTTCCGCTGTTTTCAGTATGGATAACACTGTGTACTGCTTTGAGTACTTTACTGTCATCAATTGAGATATAATAACCCATGGTATTAGCTTTATCCCGGTAATACAATTGACTATAAATGTTGTAATATCCATCGACACCAACAGTAAGGTAACCATCTTTGTAATCCATTTTTCCAGATTTGTGACTGACTGTCCAGGATGTCACTCGACGAATATCTGAAAATGAACGAATGCTACTTGTGGAAATGTTTGTTAATAAGATGATGGCTTTCAGTTAACAAAGCTATACGAGGTGTCAACAACTCTACACAATGGGAGCATAGCCCAAAAATACCACTAAAATTTACAAAATAAATAATGAGAACGACTTTATACCCTTCCGACTGCCAGGCATTAATCATTGACGGGTTAATAACTACATGCAACCTGGAGTCGATAGCTCGTTATATTATAGTCAGAAAACATCTAAATAAATGTTGGTGATGGATAATCGTCGAGGTTACCGTAGTCTTGAGAAAGACTATTGGTGACTGACTTTTCGACCGCCTTGGCGACGGTCGTCTTCAGAGTCGAAAAAAGAAAAACAGTCACGAACGTCAGCCCATTTATCTAACTGGTTTATTACGTCATGTGTGTAGGTGGTTGTTTACGGGTGGTCTGGGGTTTGTGGGTGTGTATATGTGGATAAAGTCAGTACTGTCTGTTGTCGTATGTGGGTGTGGTCGCCGGTATTATTAGAGTGGTTGTATTGTTTGGCGATTTGTCTTGACTGTTAAATAAGCCGTTTGCAAGGTGCTGGTACAACCCTTACAAAAATTTCACAGGCAATTTCACATATGAGAATAGTATTTCATATGTGAATTGTTTCAATTCTGCATGTGAAATTAATTTTCATATATGAATCTTCCATTTCATACTTGAAATACACGTTTCGTACACCAAGATTTCACATGTAAAATTTTGGACCAGTTAATGTGAATGTGAATTAGGTATTTCATATGTGAAAACGCTCCCATTTCATATGTGCAATGAAAATTTCATGTGTGAAAATGTTCCAATTCCATATGTTTTTCACATGTGAAATGACATGTTAAACTTTCGTAAGGGAGGATTCAATGTGCCGACTGTCTGGACTCATATATTGGTGAAACTGGTAGAAACTTGAACATTAGACTTACTGAACTTAAACAAGCCTCAAAAAAAAAGCCACAGAACGAACCACATTACCGAACACCACCGACAAATCTAACACAACATTGAGTCGGACTCGGCAGAATGTATAACTTAAAGCACAAACTACACACAACGGCTTACATTAGAAAGTTGGTTTACTAACTTGAAATAAGAACTACTGAACCGATAACAACATTTACCAGCACCTTACAAAAGACTTACTCAAAACTTAAGACAAACAACAAAGCAACAGATTCCCTTTAAACAAAACCAACATTCCACAAAGACTTCACCCACATACACCCACAAACCGCAGTCCTCCCCTAAGCAACCAACTATACACATGACGTAATTAACCAGTTAGATAAGTACGCTGACTGGTCGTCTTTTTCGACTCTGAAGATGACCGCCGCTGAGGCCGTCGAAGCGTCAGTCAGTGTCACCGACAGTGTTTCTCAAGACTACACTAACTTGTACGATCTTCCATCACCAGCATGTACCGATCCTCTCGGATCTAAACCATTTACTATAGAACTTCTAAACTTTATGATTAAAAAGTCTTGATTATATATCAACAACTTTTTCAACGATAGTGTAACAACAAAACGGAACAGGTACAAAAGTATCATCGGTGAACAACGCCACAAGCATGAACAACAACAAATAATAATAATGGCATAAACACAACAGCAATTACCCAAGCGATTTCTTTAGTTTTTAAAACAACTAAACGACAAATATAACCTGTACAATAGGGACTTTCTGCTAATATAGAAGTTAAAAATAAACTCTAATTTCATTACCTGATACTCCGCTTCTTATGTTACCTCCATCTCCGACCATATGGGCCGATTCAGCATACTAAAGAAAAAGACAATACATTGAGTCTTACTTCTATGCCATTATAAATTTCTTGTGTGAATAATTAACCTTACATCTTTAAATATTTATACCTATTCAACTTACTGAAGTTGGGAAGCCATGATTGTTTACTATTTAAAGTATTTGACAGCAAGTAACAGTCACTTAAGTTCTTTTGCCTAAATTCTAAAGTTTTCAACAAACTATGTGAAAGATAACATGCAAAATTTTTCATCTAAAAATTGGAATCTAGTAAATTGGAATCCACATATCAGTCATATGCATAAGACTTCCAAATAATTTAGCAATTAAAATCCATTTCTGACACTGAGTAACTTTATAATTGTTAAATCATTTTGATATCTCCATTGCAGAACTTATTGTGAAATATAAAACCCCCCAAAATTAGAATGAGATATATGTTACACATAATGCGACTGTGTGAGGTTGGTGATATTACGGTTGATATGTATACGTTCGTCAAGCTCACGCCCTCAGAAAAACAATTTCTCAGCCCTAGGCCCCTAGAGGGAAATCGAAGCCACAAGCATACCGTAAACATTAAGTAGAAACTATGTGTCAAAAATAACATTTCTATTTACCAATTCGATTTGTGCTGCAGGTCCACGGTCACCTATTGGGTAATTCAGAAATATGACTTTTAACATCGATTTATTTGGAGTAAATAATTTTTATTATTTAAATAAGTGTAATTCCACACATTTAGAACCTTTGATTCCAGGAACACCGTCGCTTCCTACAAAAGATGGACGGTACAATATGATGAACAACAGCGTAGTTTCGTTTGGCCACACACACATATTACCTATGCAGGATCTGTGGAAATGGAAAACTACTACCTTCATTTTGCATGAAAAAATAAAGTTTTGTTAGTGGCTTAAGGCTGATGCATCTTGCAAT
The DNA here is from genome assembly GCA_030142905.1 of Heliopora coerulea. NCBI lineage: Eukaryota > Metazoa > Cnidaria > Anthozoa > Scleralcyonacea > Helioporidae > Heliopora > Heliopora coerulea. The sequence continues at coordinate 786,605 of JASJOG010000069.1, read as the reverse complement.
TCCACACAGTTGTAGCAGGACACGTCCAATGTACCAGTTTACAAGTTTATGCAGTGATTTAACTAGTACTTTAGATTCATGTTCTCGTTTTCCAACTAATTCCGGTATCATAACGAAACGATCACAAAATTCTAAAAGCAAATTCTAGGCTATTCTGAGAAAATTTGTGCTCTTAACCTCTTTATAATCCTCATTGTTTTGATGTTCTTCACCTCATGTTCTTTCCCATTGGAGTGAAAAAACAAACATAAATGTAACATAAATGTAACCTTCGCTAACCATCTGAGTCAATGTAGCTCAATGGTTAGAGCATCTCACCGGCGATCAGAAGGTTACGGGTTCGATTCCCGTCAGGGACTCAGAAAGTTTTTCTGAGTAAAACAGCTCGAGAACGCGCATAAAATCATATATTAAAGAACTTTGTTTAAAATCGTGGCAATCGAGGTACCAGGCGGGAAACGTAATCTTGTTAAGAATATAATGGCCCAACAGATAGCTTTTAATAAAACCATGATGGAAATATAATGTAAAAACGAACTTTATTGCTGACGTTTTGTTGATGCGACTTAACGCAGTTAGGGTGCGGAGGGTACACTTGGGGAAGGCGAAATAATTAGGATGGGAAAGACCGTTTACGAAAGGGACAACTGCGACGACGCGGGAAAAAAAGAATCACACAGACTTAGCTTGTAGCTGGTTGATTTGTAATGTCTGACGCAGTAATCAACAGGAAACAAGGCACAGCAAATATAATGAATCTACCAGAATATCAGATTCAATACTTTCGTATTCTGTCGAAAATCTCAAGTTGAAAAGTTGGGGGATGATTATGATAGTCATCCCTCGTTGTCTAAAAAGTGGGCGGATGCACCCCGTCCATCCCCCATGATTTACGCCATGCACTGGGCTGTTGACAAGAGTAAGGTAACGAGTTTTACATTTGTAGGAGGTAATGCCGATAACGTGAAGGATATATTTAAGGAATATTGGATATTTACACTTGATCTCGTTGCTGGAAATCTAGAGCAGTGCTCTACCAATTGAACAACGAAGGCTGTTGTCGAGGGTTCTGGCGCGAGTTCTGTATTTGTGTAGACGATAATGCCAGTCAAGTGTGGGGTATATTGAAGGAGTATTGAGCAAGAGTCCAAGGACGAAGAGTTGCATTTTTTCCTGCTGGTCTCAGTTGGGTCTTTATAATGTATGGTTCTGAACCTCGAAAATATACTTTCCTTAATATAGATCATTTCCCCAGATTTCGTATGATCAAGTAAAAAATGTTCGACATTCTTTGAATAAACCCTTCACTTTATCAACAATACTATCATCTATAAATACAGAACTCGTAAGCTTGCTAGATTCGCTAAGTGGAGGGATGATTCTACGTCGGGAGCCCAAGAATTGCATTTTTTACAACTGCTGCCGATTGTGTTTAAAAGTGTGTGATTTTGACACTTGAAAGTCTTCTTATACGTAATATAGACTCCATTTCATATGATCGAGTGTTAAATGCATGCGTGATTTTCCTTGAATATATCCATAATCTATATTACTTCAATAATTATTTGATCTTTCGTTCGGGGCCTAACCTTTCTCTTCTGGCACCAAGGTAGTTGAAACATTTCTTGCGACTCGGAGCTCATAAAAATACCGTTAAAAACAAGACCTACCTTTTTCGCCTTTCTTTCCATCTTTTCCTAGAATCCCGTCCTTTCCAGGTAAACCTTTTGCACCATCTCTTCCATCTCTTCCATCTCGACCAATGTCGCCTTTATCGCCTCGATCTCCTTTCTCACCTTTTTAGCATATAACATTGGTAATTAATTACAAGTTGTTTGATGTTGAAAATTTTATGAATTGTTTTACAGCAATGCGCGTTTTTCCCGCGTTCTAAAGTATTGCTTATGTTTTAACAGGTTATTCTACGATACCATGTCATAGGCGTGGCAGAGTGATTGGAGGCCTTATATTCTACAGGTAGCTGATGCCAGTCATATGTCAGAAAAGGATAATATTAGCAGATCAGTTGCTACAATCACAATTTCTTATGGTAAGGCGCCTTAAAGTTAATTGCCACCCACCATTATTCCCGGCCTGTTATCACTAATTTGATTTTATGAAATAACATTACAATTTTCTGAGGCACACACTACTCCTCCTGCATCAATAACGTTGGTTAGGAGTAAGTTTTACTTGATGAACAAATGCGCCACTGTTTTACTTAACTATTTTATAGTCCAAAACAATAAAATAACAGGTTCCAAAAGCCGCAGTCCACCTTACTGACAAAATTACTGAACGACTAATCTAGGTCGTTCTTCTTTGGTATACAGCGATAAATCAAAAATATTCGATAAAGCGAAATCATTCGGTTTCTATACTTTCGGTAAATGTGAATCCAGCCTCAGTAACTGACGATTTAGATTCGTTGAACTTCGTATGGAGGAAGATGAAAGACGCCGTTGTTGACGCAAGCCTTCTTGGATCGGGCAGGAAACTTGAAGAAACAACCTTAAAGGAGAAATTCCCCCGGCAAAATAGGCATAATTTGTACAATTAACTACAAATACGAATACGCAACCACCTTTCACCCACCTTAACATCATATCCGTTGAGAAATCGAAAATAGTTGACGGGTTATAAAGGCCACCAAAGTGCTCAGAATTCAAATTTTAATAACAAACTGTTTTGATTATAATTGCATGGAAACTGAAGAAAGTTAAGTGTTATCCAAAACTCGTTATAAAGCGATGAAAATTAACAATTACATCAGACAAATTGTTGAGAATCTTGTATCACCTTGCGCATTCAGACCCTGTTATCACGGCAGTCTGCTTGAGAGGACTGGAAATAGTGTGCAATGAACTTTCGAACCAAAAAATTAAAAATAAAAAAATTACCTCTCCTGAGTTTGAACTTTTTGATCAATGGATATTGTCTTTTCTAATTTCCATGCTTGAAACAAAAACTTAATAATTGCCCTCAACTGCTTGAGAAATACGAGCAAATCTGTCCTCATAAGTAAAATAATTTGATCAAACCTTATGTCAGTTGTGTTATTTCATATGCGGTATTTAAATGCTAAAAAGGGATTTTTTGCGGGAGCTTTACCCAGGCGTATCTGTATTTTTTGGGAGTCTTTTTGAATAAATCTTTTCGGACATTAGCTACATCCATCGACGGGACGGGCTTTACTTTATTAAATATTTCGGAACCCTCAAAAGAAAAACGTTTGGATGAACAAAGAAATGACAAGGACTTAACTCACGATAGTTCGTGCACTAGTTCGCCCGAAACGAAGACTTTTAGTAACTTTACCTTAGTTTACAGTAGCCTTAGTAGAAGTTTGCTGTCGGCAAGAATTTTGGGCTTTATTCCTAAAACTATATTTTTTAAAGAAGAGAAAAGGTTGAGATATGTATTTTTAGATACGTTGGAGCTTGGAAATATCCTGAATGATAGATAAACGTTCGTCAAGTTCTTTCCTCAGAAAAACAATTTTTGAGCCCCAGACGGGGATCGAACCCTCAACCTTCTGATGACCGGTGAGACGCTCTAACCATTGAGCTACCAAGACTCAGATGTTGAGCTATGGTGCAAGTTCGACATATCTGCGACCTAAGTGGAAGCCAATATCACTGCTAGTTCACCATCTGAGTCTTGGTAGCTCAATGGTTAGAGCGTCTCACCGGTCATCAGAAGGTTGCGGATTCGATCTCCGTCTGGGGCTCAGAAATCGTTTTTCTGAGGATAGAACTTGACGAACGTTCATCTATCAACCAAGAAAAAGGTTGTCGGTCGTTTCTTTTCCCAGTTCTAACGGTATGACTTTATTACAGTCGCCGGCATTTTAGCGAGTGCAAATGCGCCACGTAAAATGTACACGCCTACGGCCTTCATATCACTGAATATTGTGCGAAAAGTCAACTTTTAAACAGTTTGATTCAATTCTTATGCTCTTTTTATTAAGAAAGCTGGGGTTTGGGGTCTTCAAGCTACCAAGAAAAGAAATTTATACGGACTAGTTTATAATTCGAGAACACTTTCATTAACTTTACTTGAAATAATTCAATTTGTTTGATAAATACTGTTTTTAAACAGTGAGATTATTTTCCAGTGAGCAAAAAATTCATGTTCAAATCAATTTTTAGTTAACAGTACCTCTCAATCAGATTAATGTTCTTCTGCATATTTTATCATTTTCGATACTCTTCGTTCCTCTTTTAGATGTTTTGGAAATTTTTTACCTTACGTTGCTCCGGAACATACTCGAAAACAATTAACAACAACGGTGGCGTCACGTTTTCCCGCTAAAGTGCAGTCATCCCACCAGTTTAAATGAACGTCTTCCGTTGTCTCGTTCAACAGCTTATGTCGCTTTTGCTCTTGGTCTTTACCCAATCTTTCTTAGAGTTTTTCCTTATCAGTTTCAGTTTGCTATGTTCCCTTTTCGCATCGCCTTTTCACTGGTATTCGCTTTCTTGTTGTTTTTTCATTTGAATAAACGTTATTTATTCATCTAAATGTTCTTTTCTATGAACGGTTTCTATCGTTTTTTGGACTTGGTATCACAAGTTCAAATTCGAAGGTCTGCTGTTTCCTAGCAACCTTGATATCAGTGCCAGGATTTGCACACGCATTCTTGAGTGAACCGAAATCCATATATATATATCGATCATATAACCTCTCTCTTTCCAAGTTTAACATTAAGAATATAAAATCATCAAGATAAACTTTTTAAAAAACTTTATTCGACGTTTCGGGGCAAGCCCCTTTATCAAGAATACATTTTACTAGCGATGCAAGTCCTGTATTTATACATAAAAATACCATTCAAAATTCAAATATATTACAAAAAATCTCTAATGTTCAAACCATTTGAGACAAACGAGGAAAAGGTTTAATAATCACAAATAATCACAGTCTGGTTAGATATGGGAAGGGACAAAAGGGCATATCAGGTGAGCATTTGTATGCACATTTTTATGAAGAGGGGCATGAAGGCATTGAAAATATGACTGTAAAGATAATTGATAAAACGAATATTAATGAATCAACTATTAGGGAGGGATTTTGGGCATACAAATTGAACTCGTTTGTCCCAAATGGTTTGAACATTAGAGAATTTTTGTAATATATTTGAATTTTGAATGGTATTTTTATGTATAAATACAGGACTTGCATCGCTAGTAAAATGTATTCTTGATAAAGGGGCTTGCCCGAAACGTTGAATAAAGTTTTTTAAAAAGTTTATCTTGATGATTTTATATATATATATATATACACTAATACATGTAGGTGTAAACATAACTACGAACTGTCGATATTAGAACCCACGCACCGCGCTTTAAGTGAGGGAATTGGGATAACGGAATATTTATCTTCTATGATTCCAATATAACATCAAACAGGCTATTAAAATGTCACTCATTTTTCACTCAAAATGCTTTTTTATGTTCAGTCAGCGGGTATGGAAATACAAACCAAAAAAGGCGCCAATATTTTCGTGAAATATCGCATCAGAAATTATTTAATTTAGGTATTGAATAGTTTTATTTACATACGACCTTACTAAAATCCATTTCGTGTCCTCTATCAAGCAGTAACGAAGACGTGAACAACGTTTGATGAGTATAAACTCTCAGACGAGAAAGATGTAATCATGAAATATTTAAATCAAAATAAGCCCTCACGTTGATATTTTTTACCCTGTGTTGACCTTTCAAAAAGTTATATCCGTTCATGACGTTAGTTTGTTTGTTTATTTTTTTCTTTTTTTTCCGGAAGGTTATTTCTAACATAATGAGGTTAATTTAAATCAGCCATCGGAAAGCTTGAACAATATACTCAGAAATGTCAAACGAAACTCGACCTGGTATTCGAGTGTTTCGCACATGGGGAGCGATTTCACGTACTTTTTCTTTCATAATTCTAAGCAATTCCAATACTATATGTAAGCATGAAAATTTTTGTGTCCCATGGATAAGCTTCAAGTCTCATTAATATTCTTATTAACTATTAAGTACAACGTAAAAGCCTACGGAGACATTTGTACGCTCACCTTGTCTTCCTCGCTTGCCCCTCATACCTACACGAGACATTATAAACGTTAAGCATATAGGCTAGTGAAGCACAAAAAACAAACAGAAGGGTCAGGTATTCAGGTTTTCATGCACATATTTCTCCCTTTAACCCTTTAACCCTGTAACTCGAGACATCTCCCAAAGCTGAATGTAACTCCTTGGCGTTAGCCACAATGAATTCTTAAAGGTCACCTTCGATGAAAGGATTAATGATGTTTTGTCCAAGTTTAGCCGAGTATTCACAAAGAAGATTAAAAGTGACTATCGTTCATTACAGAATCTCGGCAGCTCGTAAAGTGTTTTCATCTGTACAGGAGCATTTTTTTCAATCTGCCATCGTGTTTATCTGCTCGATCATCTTTTTTGCACTTGCATGCCGGCTCTAGAGTTCCAATGTCGAACCGAGTTTGTTTTACTTTTAGAATAAAATGAATTGAATTGGCATAACGTGTCTACGATTTTACTGGCTTAAATTTTTGTAAGGAGGTTGGGCGGAAAAGGACTTGCACTGATTTTGATCTTAACTTAGTCGACAATTTTGATCTTTAATAACGATTCCCAAAAATTGTAAAACAACTATTCATTTTTGTTAGTCTTTGGCTAATTAAATACAGTCCATGTTATTCAGCTGGCTTTACTTTGTCCACCACAATACTAGTTATCTAACCATTCGATGCTTACAGGCTGTCGTTTTCTGTAGGTATAAAGTTAAAAAAAGGAAAAGCCCTAAAAAATAAGCGAAGGGTAAAAAGAACACAAAATAAAAACAGGGCCGATAACCACCAGGCAATCCATTCTGCAATTTCATAAAAGTCGGCAATTACTCAAAAATTTTTTGACGTCGAGTGTCTGGTTCAATGGCCTGCTTGGTCAATTTCAAATATTTAGGGTACGTAATTGAAAGCTTTGCTTATCGTTTGGCCTTTCCACGTCGTTGGTGTTATGATCTTTCTGCATTTACGGAAACACTGACTTTTCTTAGTTGTATTGATTTTTGCACGCTTTCACATTCCCATCGCGATCAGTTCGGAATGGTAATCTACGGAAGTAAATAGATATACCCTAAATAAACCTTAATTCACATCATAGCTTGGGCACTCATTAGATTCACTAAGTAATCAATATATTTAAATTTCAATTATTTCTTTCAGTTTTGAGATAACGGTATCTGCACTTCCCGGTATAGATCAAGTTACTCCAGTACACCTCTTTCGATTTCTCAAATTAGCATACAAATGTTATTGTTCATTAAAGATTCACTAAAGCGAGCTCTCACCACAGCATTTCCTTTTGATCGGCATCTCTGAATGTGAGACAAGCTGTTCTAAGTCCACATCTTCCTCATTGTCTTCGACCTTCTTTCCAGGTTCATCAACTTTCTGTAAATTTAAATACTCGTTCTTTCGTGACATTCGTAAGGCAAAAATTGCGGTTGTCACCTTGGTTTTACAACAATAGAATCACGTTAACTGACCTTTGACTTTGCAGATATTTCATCTTCAAAGCTATTCTCTTTGCCGAGCTCTTTTGCAGTTTTCTGCTCTTTTCTTTTGTGTTCCACTTGCTCTAGTTCATTGAGCAGTTTACGAAGATTCGTGATTTCATGTTGCTGTTGTGTTATTCGTGTCAAGGTATGCGCCATACCAGCAATCAACAACACTGTAACTGCTGCGTTGAGCGAGATTACTACTAGGACAATAGTACGCTCGTTGTTTTTACGTTCTAGTTCTCCCGGCATTGTAGGTGACCAATATTTCAGTTTATGTAAAAACAAAGGAAGCCAGCCATTTCCATCTTAAAGTAGAACTGCATTAGCTATTCACTCCATTATCTGTTTAAAGTTAACAATCATTCCGGGAATCGATACCTGATTAATATTCAATTGACGAAGATCTATTGCTTATATACTTGTATCATATGACTCAAAACATATCCGGTACTTCGAGTGTACAACACGTGTCATAAACATCTTCAGCAAAAATTCGAGGCTCTAGGTGAAATCCTCTTTCAAACGCCCAAAGATGGATTTACCATGTGATGATCGCTCTTGGTCCTCGAGAGTCATTCACACAAAATTATATTTACCAGCCGTCGTGTAAAGAACTGAAGACTTTTTTCTCTTACGTTATTAGCAGCAGTCCTTATTGCTGTAACAGAATACGGAAAGGGAACAATCTCTTAAGACACCTTCTTCTTCCTAGTAGTATTGTGATCATTTTAACAAGTTAATGTTCGTCTTATTGTACAGCAATTTTTCTTTCATTTTACTCTTGAAATCGTGTTGTTCGTCGGTCGTTCGCTTGTACAAGACATGTACAATGTCAACTCAACAATTGATCTCTACCGACAGTGCTTGTTCCAGGAATTTTTGTTACGGAGAAATCGGTACAAAATGCTGGATTCTCCCCCTCACTGTTTTTTTTGATTCTGATCTCGATTTTTTTAACGATGACTGTATAAGTTTACTCATGTAACTTTCACCTAAGGACATCTTACCTCAGAAATACTGATTACATATTCGTTGATATCCAATTTTCAAACTGGCCGCCCGTACTAAGACGAACGTTTTGTATAAAGAATATTAAAAGACCTGAAATTTTTTGTAAAATTGTCATCCTCATTGACATCAACCTCTGTTATTTTGATAGCTTTTCTTCTGCATGCACTTTTCAATCGACCGCATCTTCACTAACGGTACAAAAGCAATCCCCAACAGTATCCCCAAACATTGTTAAATTCAATCAAGATCGATATGACGACTATATTTCAAGCTTTATTTTAAACTCTACTTAAAATCTGGTACATTTGCATGTAATTTCCCCATCCATGAACTGTTCAAGAAGTAAGAAAAACCTTGAGAGTTGAGATAAAAAAACAAAACAACATTCTGAAATAACGAGAAGAATTGTAAATGATGGTACTCAGAGAATGAGAAACATGTCAGGGCTTTCAAATCCAACGTTCTTGCCGGCAATTAAGTACAAATGCTAAGACGCCATTTATACTGCAGCTTAATTCGTCTGTTGATCGCCTTGATATACTTCAGTGAAACATTGCGGGGTTTCAGTAGAGCTTCTCCCGGAGGTTTGCTGAGTTCGTAGACTTGTAGTAAAATTTTCCCGATCAAACATGCAAAACACCAGGGAGCAAAGGGTTGGCGCCCCTCGACGTATTTGAAATCAACGCAGGAGGTTTCTGTCAAAATGTAAAGGAAATGAACCCAGAACGTCCCACTCTCAGAATGAATATTATATATGACGTTTTCTTACCTTCAAAATTCTGTAAATTCCCGCCCCAAAATGCAGGTTATGGCATTTCAGAGACTCTTGATTTCAGAGCATGCCCGTGGACCCCTCAAAAAATTTTTCCAGCAACTCTAACATTTCAACATCTTCCGGCGTTCCCTGTTGATATCAATTCCAGTAAACATGGGTTACGACGACGGTCCAACAATTACCGGAACAGGGATAAATTTCTGACCCCCGAAAATCCAAGACTGGTTACGCCTCTGCCTGGATTGGCTCTTCCCCCCTCAGCTCTAGGTTTTGCAGAAATGCAAGACTAACAGATAACATTAACTAAGAAGTTGAACTCACACTCCGACGTCCTTTGAAAATTTGATATTCAATTTTGTATTTTCGAAGCTTTTTGCCTGAACTTACGTAGTTCTGGACCTTTTTCCTTTGTGGAATATGGTGGCTTATGGGCCAAAAAATGGAGTAATTAAAAATAGATGCTCATGGACTGAAACATAACACGTTGTAGATCGGAAGGCCATCGCAGCAAAAAGTCACCGTCCTTACATGAATCGGTATTGATCTTTATCTACACCAAAGCACAAGATTCGTTCCAGAGACACATTACAACATCCTCTCAAGCTTGAATTATGTGCTGATGTAATGTTCAGATATTCTTTTGAGTCTCTGCCTTCCTTAGACCCTAGGCACATGTCTGTGGTGACTATTGGTTTATCCGCTGCTTATGGAATGCTAAAATAAGAAACAAACGCTGCAAATATGGGTCCTTTAGAAGACCAATTGATGCAATTGAATAATGACCAGGGGAAAGTAAATGCATTTATGCGCGTAATTGATCAAGACAAAACACAAGGACACCCTTCAAAGACGAAAGGGATCGAGAGTAAAGAAATCATGCAAAAAAAAATGTCGCCATAGTAAAGTTAAGAGGTGCAACAATAAAATTAAGCAATGTCAACACAACAGACTGTTTCAGAACAACTAAAAAGATTCTATCAAAATAAAAGGACAGCAACAAGATAGGGATGTTCCATATGCAGTGAAGGCAAGGAAGGAGATAAAAGATAATAAAGCTAAAGAATGTCTAGAAGACTCATGGCTAAAAATGAATGAAGTGCAATTACAGTAAAAGATCGAAATCACGGTGGATATAGTAGATAATACTGTAAAAGATCCCGAACTGGAAAGCTCTTGGATCTGACGTGTAGCAAGTGACACGTTTATCTGTGTTAGAAATTTGGACACATGCTCAAAGATCAACCACAAGGATTGCTTAAAAAAATGGACTGGTACCAACACGAATAAAGAAATTAAGGAAGAACTCTTTTAGTAAGAAAGGAAAGGCAAAAAGAGTTACCCCAGCAATGATGATGCGTAAGGGATTGCTTATAAAGAGTAACCCTGACACTTGATTGGCTGTATATCCCTGGGAAGGGATGACTTTCCAGGCCAAGAATCAGTCTTCTGTCATTTTTAATCTGGTTAATACCAAATATTTATTACTTGTCAGGGGGAGAAGTCCTGCCAGGAAAGGGAAATATAACTATCTAACTTAAAGCACGGATTGACAAAACCCAGGAGAAAACAATTAAGAAATGCGTGACAAAAAGGTAAAGCATCAACCGAATCAACGCAGTAAAATAGCTCAGAGGGAATACTCGAGACAATTCTGGATAGGGAAAAGAACACAGTAGGAGGTACGTTGGAGGCATCAGATTAAGGAGAAGCGGCTTAAGCACGTGCCAGAGCCTGTGATAGAAAATGCAGAATGTAAGACTTTGTTGGATTTTAATGTTCAAACGGTACATGTGATCGATGGTTGACGTTCAGGTGTGATTGCTGTCGTTAAAATGACCAACAACAGACAGATAATAACAAAGACACTGGCAATGACAATGGCACTGGCAAAAATGGTAATGATAATGACAGTGACAACGACAAGTAATAATGACAATCGAAATGACATTAACATTATCATTGCGATTGTCGTTGACACTGACACTGACGCTGACAATAATAATTGCCACGATGGTGACTATGATGATATAACAAAAATAACAGTAATAATAACAATGATGATGATAACTCTTATTTTATTGAAATATTGATGAAAAGGAAGAAGATGGACGAAGGGTGATTATAGAGAAAGGGAACACGATGAGAAATTCTAGAAAAGGTACACCCTGTACGAGTACCAGGATATGTGGTGAACATTTGTATGTTCAGTGAGGATAGTTATGTTAGTCATAATTCAAGTAATTGTAAAGTGGCATCATACAGGGTCGACCTTAGGAACTGTGGGGCCCAATTAGGAACACTTTTGGTGGGGTCCCAGGTTCACAACCAAGGTCTGTAGAATCATAGAGATGTAAAAACAGTCTATTATAGACTTTATATCTCTGTGATAGAATGGAAAGCAATCAAAATGTGCGCTTAAAAACTGCATGTGGGTTAATGGATCAAATTGATCTAAGCTATATTATAATATAAAATTGCATATGTGTAAGCGTACAAGTAAACAAACAAAATGTGGAGGTCACCTTTGAAAAGTACATAGTTGCAAAATTACTTGTTTTAGTCACTGTGAAATGATTTATTAAAAATATTAATTTTATTTTTTGTTTAGAAAAAAACATTCAAAATGAAATTATGAAATTATATATATATATATAAAACTTCAAATAACCAGCAAAACCAAGAACTTAAAACAATATAAATCATCAGTATAAGTTCAAACTTTATTTTACTATCAACGTTTCGGGGCCTGCCCCTTTATCAAGAATAACACGATAACAGATAAAACTAACTTATATACAAAAAGTTTTCTAATTAAAAATACAAAATGTAAATTAAAAGTCCCGAAGGTTTAATCCATATGGTAAAAATGTGTTTAATTTATATACCCAAAAGCTCTCTCTCTCCGTGGGATCCCTTGCATTCGTCCTATCAATAATTTTCACAACTAAATCACTTAAACCCTCATGCCCATCTCCAAAAAAATGTGAATACAAGTGCTCCCCCGGGGTATTTCGTTGTCCTCTACCATATCTATTAAGGCTACTCTACCATATCTATTAAGGATATATATATATATATATATATATATATATATATATAATAATATTTCGCTTACCTCAAAGCCGCAACAGTCTGTTTCATCCGTGGGGAATCTTCAGGCGGAAAAGGCAGATTTCGGAATGCGGGCCGCTTATATGTTTGCTGCCGAAGCGTGGGCGTGTAGGTGTGGAAACGAACCTATTGTTCTCAGGTTCTTTACGCGAAAACTGTTTTTGTGTGGGTAGGCCGAAACTATTTTTGACTTTTTGTTTAGTAATGAATCCTTGTTTTTTTCATTCAGTATGAAAAATTTTTCTTCCAAACACAAAGTACATCCGTTAGATCCTCCTCTGTACGAAATAGCGCGTTTTAATATTGATCAATCAATCCTAAAATCTTGTTTATTTTCTTTCAATTCCCAAATATACTTTGAAAGCTCGGTGTTGTTTGCGTATTTTTTGTGCTGAAAAGATTTAATGTGGTTGCGGTGTCGCTGTTTAAACGTGCTTGCAGTCATACCAATGTAATGTTTAGTGTTGTTGGAGTTGCTCGTTGAGACTGTTGCTTTGTACACTATGTCCTTCGTCATACATTGTTTTTGTAGTGGACAAGTAGGTTTAGTTCTACAGTTGCAGTTGTCATCAAAATTTCTTTATTGTTGCTGGTTTTTCCTAATTATACGTGCGTTGTGTTTAGTGATAAAGGACCTAACGTTCATGCAGCTATAACTTACCTTCACTGTGTTTCTGTTGAAAATCTTACGAAGTCTGTGGTGGAGTGGGAAATGTTTGTCTATAAGTTTTAGAAAGTCTCGTCCGATGTTAGTTTTCACGTTTTGGCTAAATGGGGGGTTGAACCAAATAACGTTGCGTTGTCTATTTCTGCGTGCTTGTTGCGTAGCCTGTTGGGAGTACGTCAGGTCATGGTTGAAGTTGCAAAATAGTTTCGGCCTGCCCACACAAAAACAGGTTTCGCGTAAAGAACCTGAGAACAATAGATTCGTTTCCACACCTACGCGCCCACGCTTCGGCAGCAAGCATATAAGCGGCCCGCATTCCGAAATCTGCCTTTTCCGCCTGAAGATTCCCCACGGATGAAACGGACTGTTGCGGCTTTGAGGTAAGCGAAATACTATTACTATTATTTGCTCTACCTCTACCTATATGGTATTGAGCACTCTTTTGCATTTCGTAAACCAACACTTTCCTCATATATATATATATATATATGGGACATTTGAGTTGCCTATATAATATAGGCTTCTCCATCCTGCTCGTCAGCACTACACTGATGAGGCCGAGTAGGCCGAAACGGTTCCGTCTGGTGTTATATATATATATATATATATATACATGAAGTAATATTTCAAGTACGAGTTGGTGTTCTTCCTCCGATTTCTAGATACCGAGAAACGAGTTGAAAAGCTTTTCCTCCTGAAGATTCCCCACGGATGAAACAGACTGTTGCGGCTTTGAGGTAAGCGAAATACTATTACTATTACTATTACTGTTATATATATATATAAACCATAATCCGTTTGTTGCTTTACAACATAGCGGAAACACACATAACATACATATATACATACACACATATAATTAATTAGCATATTATTTAATTCAAGTACAGTAAAAAAAACCTTCAAAATATAAACAGTATAAACAAACACTACTGACTTTTTAAGAATTCAGAAGAAAATTATAATCGTTACTGTTCTCTGAAAAACCTGTAATGTGGTGTTAGGTGTGTAATGTGTCGCAATGTGTTGTTGTGTGTACTTGACAAGACTAGAGTAGATTACCCTAGCGCGGGGCCCCCTTAGGCGCGGGGCCCGATTGGTAGCAATTGGTCCAATTGGCTTAAAGCCGGCCCTGGCATCATAAAAAGAGAAAATTGCTTTGACTGCATTACAAATTATGAAAGACTGTGCTTGGTCTGTATCAGAAGCAGAAGATGAATGAATAACAACTGGACGTGTCCAGGGAGACAAAGGTCAGAGTGGCTCGCTGTATATCACTGTTCTTTTCGTGGAACGTACTGCTTTAAAAAGCAGGATTTTGTTGGGGGTGTTACATGTTCTAATTTTCCCGCAATTTGCAACAATTTTTATCGGCGCATGAAAAATTGCATCACGTAAAACGGAGTTAAGGACGAAAAAATGCATGTGAATGAAACGGTTTTGCAAATTTTGATTCGTGTTCTTGGATAAATTCCAAAGACGTTGATCGACTACCCTGATAAATTAGGAACACAAGCGAACGTCTCATGCTTTCCTAAGTCAGCAATTGTACGAATATCATGTTTCGTCCGTCAACTCTACGAGTTAGTCTTTTTCATTTTCTTTAAGATTTTAATATGTCAATGCAATAATCCCTTGGTTAAATTGGTAGATAGGATCCTGTCTCTTAATCGCTTTTGAAAAAAAAAAATAATGCTATACAGTGCTTTCCAGTCGGCTACGTTTTGTGAGTGGTATTGACAAAAATTAACGAAATTACAAGTAAAATAACGAAAAAACTTCATCACGTCAGGTTTAAAGTCGACACCTTGGGATTCGTAATTGTAGGTCAAGCAACCACTGGTTCGAAATAGCAACATTATAAATTTTGCGCATTATTTTGCCTGGAATATGTTTTATAGCAAAAACGTACTGCCATGTAGTTTTCATTTGGGGTAGCTCGGAAGCTGGTTCGTGTAATAGTTTTTTCTGTGTCTTTCATATTATCTTCATCCTCTTAACCTTTTATCATAAACTTGAAATGACAGCGTAAAATTCAAACAGTTTCAGTCAAAGGCAGAAAAACAACTTGCTACAGTTCTGCTGAAATCTATCCATAATGCATGATATATTTACAATTTTTTGTTATCTAAAAAGACTACTTGATCGAAATACCTATCCAATGTCAAGTGACTAAACCTCATTAACGTTTGAAAATTGTAATGACAACAAATACTATAGAACGGCTCATAAAGCTTAGCTTACTATCAATTTATATAGTATTACTACAAATTGTGTAACATGAGCACAAAATAAACCATAAAACTACGTAGATACAGAGATTTCTCATTACAACTCCTACTTAGAAGAACAACACTGACAAATAAAGTTAACTCCGTGTTTCAAAGGTGTATAAGTACATCAACTTCGTTTTGCTTGCATTTTTGGTCGCTTCAGTAAGTTATTAGAATTAACGATGTACCATGAAAGCACCAAAGAACGACGAACTCTCGTTAAAGTAGTAATATTTTGTGAAAGGTGTTCCCACAGATATCTTTTGTCCTTTAGCAATTTTAAAAATGCCACTTGTGTACTGAGTGTGATATTTTTTGGTGCTACTTGGAACACTATATACCGTTTTAAGTACCTTGCGGTCATCAATATAAACATTATAACCCATATGTGCGCTAGTTCCATCGTAGTAAAACATTTGACTGTAGATGAAATAAAATCCATCAACGCCTACTCGAAGAAAGCCACCTTTATAAGTCATGCTGCCTGACAAATGTTTTGGTTTCCACGCAACCGTTGGATGAACCACTGAAACAGAAACAAATCACACTCAATTAATTTTACTCTATCATGACGGAAAGAATAAACTAAATTAATTGAGCGACGGGACTTTGTTAAAATCGAAAGAGTGATAATAAATTCAGACAGGTGTTTATCAATAATATTCTGATCAAACAGCAAAATATGCCCATCAAAACAATGTCGACAACAAGAACAACAATACTAACAGAACCAACACAAAAAAGCGCAAGAACACCATTGAACGTGACTGCAATTGAAATGGTAATAATGATGGTCTTTAATAAGGACCATCATTTCAAGAAATCTTAGAACAGGGGAGCATGCATACCAGTATTCTTAGAAACACACGAACAAATCCATGTTGTTCGTATACATAGTGCATATATAATTACACATACATACTGAGAAAGGCAGGCAAACGTACGCATTGCTTTGGAACAAACTGTACAAATATGAACGAAGCTCGAGTTTCTTTGTTTTGTCGTCGTAATTTCAGTATTGTTAAGTTATGATGTGGGTTAGGTAAGAGATCAGAAGATAATCTGATTTTCTTATTTTGTATTCAAACCATCAAGTAAACTAATGATCACAGTCCTTGAATATTCGATGCGAAATACTAACTTTTGGTACCTGGAGTTGACTTGACCTTTCCTCCAGAGCCAACAATATGAGCTGATTCGGAAAACTAAGCAAAAAAAGCGGTGGACAATTACTCCATCACATTTTCTCGATTTACGCCTAATTTTCACTGATTGGAATTTTTCAGGGGGGCAAAATTTCCTGTTTAATACAATCTAGTAGAACTAATAGAAAATCACACCAATGAAACCAGGATAGTAAAAAAAATACCCTTTCACAATAAGGATTGCATGCTGAGCAATGAAGATAAATAACAAGAAAAATATGAGCGGCAAGGGCTCAAATACGCAGCGTGCACTCATAACAGTGTTAAGGTCTATTTTGCAACCTTTTTCTGAGTCTTTTTTATCAATTCAGGTTTGGATTTTTTAGTGTTCGTTTCAGTTCAGCGTGAATTTTTGATTTAAAGGTAAAAACTGTGTGTAAACGCTGTTAGAATGGACGTAGAGAAAATTCCTTCTGCTCGGAAAATTATGCCTTTCAGAAAGTAGGATTTAGAGGTAATCGTGAAAAGATTAAAACTACACTTTCCCAGTTTTCTTATGTAGTTTTATCTGAGGAAAGAATTTTCAAATCTTCCTGAGGCATGATTTTATGGTGGTCCAACTAAGAAAGTGTGATATAAATCCCGAGAAGGGAGTTTTATGCCAGATAGATGTCGGAGGACGGTTTTTGGGCCGATTGATGTATCTGACTTAAAACCGAGTTTCAAAGTGTAGAAGTAATGTGTAATACCATGACATGTAGGGGTGGCATGTAGGGGTTAGTCCCAGGGGCCTGGACCCTAGGAGGAGATTCTAATACAAAAGAAGGGTTAGACAACCGAGATTTTTAAATTTTTTGTTGGTTTTCCAGATTGAAGAGCGGATGTGCTTGTGGGAAATATCTCAAAAACTATTTAAAGTAAAACCACAAAGATTTCGCAGAATAATCTGCGTCCAAGTTGAACTTTGAGCACGTGGTGTTTACGGGATATTAAGTGATGTGGCAAACAGCGGTCTAATTCACCGACTTTTACCGTCTTTAAAGTCAGTCATTTCATAAAAATGCCATGAAATGACCTTATTTAAATAAAAAGAGATTTCCTAATCAAAAAATTGGTAAAAACAAAACGAAAATTTCACGATCGAATTTTCCCAACAGTAGGGGTTAGTAGTTCTAACATTTTTCAGTTCCATATTTTTGCCAGTTTTGGGCAGAAACATAGCCAGTAAAATTTTGAAAAAGAAATAAAACTTCAGAGGTGCACCTGAAGTAGTTTTAGATATAACATATTAACTACGAAAGTTAGTACGACCACTTTCCATCCCCTGGAATAGAGATAACAGGGAATTGAAATGATTCATAGGTAACCTAGATGAGGACATACAGAATATCTTCATGAAGTTGTTTAGAAATACCAGTCACATGAAGGAACGATTTGGGCACAAAAATGAACCAGCCGGGAATGACCGGCTAAAATAACAAAAAAACAGATCGACGACGTCGTGATTGCAAGAAATGAGTATCGGCTTTCAAAGATACAGTGACTAACCGAGAAACGGACTGTGATGACATACTGTTGACTGCTAAAGGCAACTTAGAGAAGATTTAGTGTGAGGTGCAGACTTAAAAAAGTCGAAGCAAGGAAGCATGCAATTGATACGTTGAATGGAGTGAAGATAGAACATGGACCACACTATGAAGTAAACTGAGAGAATGTAGGAATAATAATCATAAAGACTATCAACAAATAATGGAAGCAAAAGCAGAAAATGCTGCGAGGAAAGAGGAGCTACAGAGTACAAAAGTTCAGGAATGGCAAAAATTTTAAAAGTGGGTACAACACCCACAAGGATTTCATTAGTATGATGCAAAATAATAAGGCTGTTGGAACAGATGCTTGGAGATGAATTGTTCGTGGTGAAGCTTGAAATGAATGCAAATAATCCATTGAAAATTCTAGGAAGAAGAAAGAAAGAAGAAGTACAGGAAGAATGGCTCATAGGAATGATTTAATTATTGCATACGAATGATTTAATTATTGCAAGCGTCACGAATATCGTGCATTGATGAAATGTATGCGCGAGCTTGCAGTTATGACATGATATGTAATCGTTCGTCACATTCAAATCCTTTTTTCATAGTATTCCTCGGCTGTGTGATCATTACTGGTTTCCACGACATCCAATAACGACACTCAGTAAGGTTGTTCACTTCATAGAATGAAGAAGACAGAGAGGGAAGAGGCACACAATTAGAATGGGTTTCAGTCAACTTTCAGAAGTTCTCCATTACAAATATAGATGACTAGGAGCTGGCTTCTGAGTAAGCAAAAATATTAAGAAAAAAGCAGATGTTTACTCGAGGATAAAAAACAAGGATCGGAACAGTGGACAATGGTATACTGATGTCGGATGCACAAGAGTTCAGAAAGTGAGACAATTCGCTTACTTATGGAGTAATTTAAATCAAACAGAAGTCACAGAATAAAATATCGAATAAAGCCTGGCTTAGACAAAAAACGAAGAATACTTGATGCCCTTACTGTCCAGGTTTTTGTTTCCAATTGTTGGACTCACAGTATTTGAAACAACACAGTCGTCACAGCCAAAATGTCGCGAAAAAGATTTGAAGGCCATGTGAGCCGTTGTAAACGTAATGATGGTGTGCTTTATATACAAAACGAAGAATACTTAATCCCCCTGGGGTCCTATTTTTCGCTTCCAAATGTTGAACGCTTACAAAGGATAACGGATAGAGGCTGTAATTTAGGAGGATTTTGAGAATCATCTACCAAAAGCTGGTGTCGAATAAAGTGAATCGGAAGATAACAACGCAGCAGCTCTGGAAGTAAAGAACAGAAAATGGAAAGGGATTGGACAATTTCTAAAAACAGTAGACAGTCACTTAATATAAGTGGTCTTTTTATAGAAAAAAAATTAAAATAAAGAAAAAAAGAGGAGGCCCAAAGCCGAGATAAAGAAAGATTATGGGGGAGAAGTAATCGAGTCAAATTGGAATTTTTTTCGAAGTAGCGATGGAAATGAGATGCGAAAACGTCGGAAAGAATGCATACTAGATGTCTATAATCATATTTCGCGAATATGAAACAAGACATCATGTTATTCATTGACGGTTTTTCCTTCGAAATAGCCTCTTACTGAAGGTGTATATCGTACATACACTCCTATGAGAAACGAAGGAAACTAATTTAGCGTTTAAATAATGCCAATTTCAATCTCCTGTTTTTTATTTTATTCCTTCCAAACACATTCATATGTATTTATGAACTTCCATCGACAATAATTAAATTAATGTTTTACATTTCGGTTTTATTTAGAAATAGAATCAAATTATTGATAACCATAAAAATTTTCTACAAACCATCATTGTCTGTCCATCGAGTCCCCGGTCACCTACAACGAGACATATGTTTTTCACAGTGTCGTTTCAACTTTTTACAAAAACAGGTGTTTGTTGATGTTAATAAATTATACACACCTTTTGAACCCTTTATTCCAGGAATGCCATGTTCTCCTAAAAAAAAATGAGAAAGTGCTAAACTATTGCCGCTGGTCGACCAAGTTGGTCCGGGTTCAACTGAGCGAAAAGCGACAACGAGAAATTGGCAGGTTTCTCCGCAGTACAGCCTCGGATCACAAGGAGATAGTGCCGAATAGACCTTTCTAGCGACAACTTCAGACAGATCTCCTTTGTGACGAAAACCTCTCCAGTGCAAGTAAGTACCGTACGTAAATAATTTCAGCTTCGTACCCTTAGTTCAACATTTTATAACTTTTTCCTGACGGGAGATTCCCATGGACGAGTAAAATCACCTAGGGTTAACCAATAACCAGAGTTAAATACAAAAGGGTCGCCATCGTTTGGAAAGAGTTAAAGATAAGTACACTATTGACTTTGTCCTATTACCTCGTCGATGTAATGCTTGTAAAGGGTTATTTTGAAACTACTAGACGACAAAATTTTATTGTCGAAAATTCCCTCCGTCCTTGGCACACTGGACCCGATGCGACATGCGACAACAGCAACCGACGACTACAAAGCGTTTTTTTTTCAACGTGCTCTTAACCCGACAACGGAATGCCGTACATGCTGGCCGCTCTCGGTTTTAGATTCGCAAAGTTTTCCGATTATATACATTTCTCAAAATATTCCATTGTCTCACAACAACATCTAAGAAGACAAAAGAGGAAAAGCAATCTCACAACATATACCACTTGACATGAATCTTTAACTAGGTTAATGTAAAAATCAGAAAAATTTCAGTACAAATACTAACCGGATTCAGAGTTCAGTTCCAGTGCAACAGACACTCAGATATTTTCCTTGACCTCACTATCTTTAACTGAAAGGTAAGCCTTTTTATAAAGCTTGGGATAACCACTAACAAACTGAATCAGTCGCTCCGAAAAAATGTCCTGGTGTTCACAACAAAATGTGTCTGCCGTTTATCTTTCTGAGAGAGGTTTTTATTTGTCAATATCAAATGCATTGGCTTGAAAATGACCACGTCCACAGGAATGTCGCGTTGAAATTAGCCCAGATTCTATTTAAGTCGCATCGCATTATTTACAGTGACGTGGTGTCGCATCGCGTCTGGTGTGAAATTAAATGTTTTAATATTTTAGGACTAACTCTGCATCGACGTCCAGGGCAGTTGTTGCATGTCGCTTTCTGTCCGGTCTTTTTAGGACTAAAGCCCGCGAGGCACAAGCCTGGAGTCATGAGAAGCTTGGTATTTATGTTCAACACGTCATAGTGGTCAGTTTATATGCCTATTTCAATTGCAATTGCAAATGCATGACAACTGAAAGTAATCCTGGCGACGAGCCAGGAATTGAAAGTATTTTTTTTGCCCATTGCTAACCTCGGTAAACCTTTCATACACGTTGATCTCAGCCTTGAACATTTTACAGAAGTTTACCTTTATCACCCTTCATTCCAGTTTTCCCCATATTGCCCATTTCTCCCTTGTCCCCCTTCTGGCCTGCTTCTCCTTTAGGGCCAGTCACCCCGTCAGACCCTTTCTGTCCTTTAGGTCCTGGTATTCCTGGAGGACCTTCTGGTCCTGGAAATCCTCTATATCCCCGAGGACCTTGATCACCAGCATCTCCTTTGTCACCTTTATTCCCTGGTTGACCTGGTCGACTGACTCCATCTCTTCCATCTCGGCCATCTTTTCCAGTTTCACCTCTCTCGCCTTTCTCCCCTGCGTTTCCAAGTATAAAATTTAAGAATTTTATAAAACAGAAAACCTGAAGGATCAATTCACCAATAATCTTTCATTGCATTGCTTATATTCAAATTATACGCAATGTTCTGTAAAATTTAATAATGTCATATTTCAAATATGGCTTCAATTCAGGCACATTTTTTACTACACTTCCTTGAGTCTCGGTCAAAAGAATAATTAATAAGAATTTGAAGTCAGTCCTGTCTGAACAATGTGGAAAATCTTACACCCAGCTCTTTTCCACCACAAAGTACGTACGTGAGCAGTGACTCTTGAATCTTGATTAAAAAGAATATCTCAAATTGTTATACGTGAATTAATACGCACCTTGTGAACCCTTTGTCCCAGAAAGGCCCTTTTTTCCTAGAAGACATGAAGGAGTAATGGAATTGATTTCGAGTTCTTCTTGCTAATTCCAACTCACAGACAATCTTTCCAGGGCTGAATGTCGGCAGCAATTCGGCCGGGGGAAATATCCCCCTTCTGAATCATGCGCTCAAAACCTCCGACATTGTAGTAAGTGTATGCACAAGTGGTTCGGTACGGAGGAAAAGCTTTAGAAATCCGCCAGGCACAAGTGCCCAGGTGGCTCTCAAAGTACGGCCGGCATAGTCTTTTTTAAAGATAAACCAAGGCCAGCGGAATGGATTTCAAAGTGGGAGGGGGACTAAATGGATCCCAGTTTGACCAGCGCCAAAGGAGTGTGAAACCTCTACGGGTGTTGTCGCAGGCACTTCCCAGAGAAATCTTTTATCTTTTTTAAAGTTACGAGATTCTATATCCCGGATTTCGAGAGACATTTTAACAAAAAACATGAAGATCATAAGCAGGGTCAAATCATGATTTTTAGTCCATCTTATCTTTATACATGACAATACAAAAAGGTCTTTTAACCGTTTTTGTTATTATTAACCACGATCGAGCAATGAACTGCAAAAATTAATGTGTTATACATGTACAATAGTCGACAATCCTGACTTTCTATCCAGCAGAGAAAATTTCATGAATTTCTTACGCTTTCACTGTAAACCAAGCTTGAGTTCAAACCGAGCCTGAGTTCAAGACTTTAAAAACATTGTAGAACTCTAGACTGACAGATTTTCCTGCGAGAATTTATCTAACTAGAGAATCTCAGCGCGCAAAACGAATGTTGCAGTTGAAACCTACGTTAAGCTATCATCACATTCGGGAAATGTATTCAATAAGATAAGTTATTATGGAATATCCTCGATGAGGTGCCAGCTTACGATAGCTTGCAACTCGCGACGTTCCTATTTAGCGAATATTAAAATTGAATACGTCGTCCCGAGTAATCTGAAAATTCCTCTACTTTAGAAAAGGTCTGCCAGTGACTGCAACTTTTTCAAACGTTTTTATCTTATAACTGCACTGAAAAGTGGAGAGACTAAAGTCCCCCAGCCTCTCTCCCTGCGCGGGCCCTGTAAACATGATTTCTTTGGGACATAGTGAATACGTAGTTTATCGATGCAGGAGGCTTTCACATCTCCAACTTTCTTTTTTACTAATGAGACAAAGATTTTTGTGCAATGTTCGAGGATATTTACACATACGAATATTTGTTGTGCACAAGGACTAGCTTGATGTGCAAAAATATTATGTAGGATATTAATACTAGCAAAGCAAAATATACTTTTGCATGTGACAAGATGATTGAACGAAATAGTTTTTTTAATTGTAACCTAATTGGCAGAAAGTTTCCCAAATATGATCTGAAATGCCGAAAGGAAAGTCAAAGTTCTTATCGTTATAGTTTTTTGTAGGAATAATTTGCTGACTTTTTTAATAAATATATAATGCGTTAATTTTATACAAGTTTTCCCTTGGTACTTCAAAATAATCGAATAGGTAATTCATGACATGCAAGATACGAATTCCAAGTCCTGAAAGAAGTTAACTTTTGTTCGGATACATCTTTCATTGCTGTACGTTTTTAACACTAAACTAGTTGAGCACATCTCTTACCACGTCTCCCTTTTCTCCCCTCATCCCCTACAAATTAAAACAAAGACTGTTATAATCGAATTACCACAGCCGAACTACTTAATCAGACTGCTTTCAAATTTTTTTCTAGTTTTGTACTGTCATTGTACACATTCCCTTGTGATGCTGAGCAGAGTTGCGCCACTTTCAGTTGGTTGCTTCGTTAAGCAATGTTCGATGCCGGAGGCTTCCTAAATTTATTGGTCTATAACTTAACTTTAGATTGGCTCAATAAACCAAGATTTGAAGATATTTACTTATCTATCCCGGAAATTCGGAGTGAGTTTTATGGTGGCAGTGCTCCAAGTCAGTTGTGGGGTCCTTAAGAAACTATGGAGATCAGGAGACATGCTCTCCCAAGGTATTGACTTTTAACTTTCTCCACTCAGTATAGTTGACATATATTTTACAGATGTTATTTATCTCCACATATTTTAATCTCCGTCCTGTCTCATATGGGGATGAATTGGGAAATTTAAATTTTTGTTTTTTATTTGATATATTTTGCTAGTTATTGCACGAAACGACAAGTTTATGACAAGAGTGGAGTAATTTATTATAAAATATTCTGTTCATGTTGCCCCGAGGATCATTCTGAAAAAGGATCAATTCGTGTTGGCGTTTTCACTGTATTACCTTTTTGTCCCTTTTCACCTTTTTCACCCTTTAAATGTTGGTGAGATCCTGTGGTAATAAAACGTATAAAAGAAAAATACTCAAAAAACAGTGCCAAGAAAATAAAAGCGTATTATCACAGTTTGGAATATAACTATGCTATGTGGGGTTATTATTCTAATGACATCATTCTATGAGTTAAAGTGAGGCTACAAAATAACAATTATTTTTTTCACTTCAGACTGAAATTGACTGGAATGTCATTGGAGGTCGGTTTTACAAAGCCCTGACAACTTACTCAAGAATACGTCTTTGCAAGTGAACCCCGCTTTCAATTAGTTAAACAACCGAAATTAAATTTCATCCACCAATTAGTCAGTTACCCAACTTATCGTACTAATTGGTGGATAAAATTTGAGTTCGGCTTTGCAGAACATTTATTGGTCAGGCTGTTTAGTCTCTACGGCTTATAAATTGGGTAAGCTATATATCGGAGTTTCTTACAAATGTCCGTTGCACTTCCTCTCTTGACTGGTGAGTTTCAGATTCATTTTCTTACATTAAACCTATTCCTCCTTTATCAAAAGATAAACGCACAGTGGCGATGTTGTTTTCACAAACAATAACAGCTAATGAAATTGTTTTGTCAAAATTGTACCAACGTAGGATGTCAATCAAAGCGGTCAGGAAATTTGCCTAATTTTAAAGCTGCTGAAAATGAAAGATAATGAAGCTGCTACTTACGTTGGAAGAGCCATAACCGTGTGCAAATGTTTTATATTATGACAATCAAAATACAAACAGCACGGTTGAGATAATGAACCCAAACATATCGATCGGCTAACTTCTTAGTCATCACATATACCTAAGGTATTGTGTTCCGTGATTCTGCCTAACAGAGAACAAAAAGATAGAACAAAGAGCTTTCTTGCCATGTCCTTTGATTGACTACGGCGCCAAGCAACTACAGCTACCAAATCAGAATGCTTTCGGGTCTGTTTTATGATGAAAAAGAAAGTTTTGTGAATCTTATACTTTTGACCCAATGGACAAACCTTATCTATGCTTTGAATAAGAAGTTAACATTTATCCGCTAAGTCGCGAGTTATCAACCCGATGTACAGTGCTGTTCGCAGGAGAAAATTCCTTTTCACAGTTACCAAAAGTACGACTAGCGCTGTTAAGTTCACTCATGAGCAGCCATCCACTGCATAAGCGATCTGCCTTCCTATATCCAGTCACAGGTTATACTTATTTGGAAAGTATTTTTAAGCCTCTGAAAACCTAGAGACCGTTGGGGTGGGTACATTTTCTTGTTCTTTGTAACCACGAAACCAGAGGAGGCCATATACTTAATGCAACGTCCTTGGTTATTAATTGATGTAGAATTTGTCATTTGATCCATACCATCGATTTTGCGATATAGAACTAGTAGTTATTGTAACAGGAAACTGTTCGACTCGCCATTTCTCTGGCCACCAAAAACTTAATTCAAAATGGCTTGCATTCTCGCCACTTCATTGGCAGTACCTTTTATAGCATTGATAGATCTCTTTCGGTGAACAAATATGAAAATCAATTTAACTCGTTGCGTAATGTTTGTTCAAAATCGCTCCTTCTATAGTTATCTTTTCTGTATTGCTTTGGATCAAAAGCAAACTTATTCATTTCTATCCTCCTTGCGAACGCATCCCTATTCGGACTCCATATCCGTCTCACTGAAAGCCAAGCTTATCTTTCAGACAAGCAATACCCTTTGCAAACTAAACCTTGTTCTTGCGAAAAATAATCTCGATTTCTCTTGCACATTTTCCATTCATTTGTGAACTGCACATCTTCCTTTTACAATTTTTACTCGATAGTTATCGAGATAAATATTGTTTGTTTTTCTACAGTCCGAAATCTCGTAGGCCTTTTGCCAGATGCTGTCGCTTTAGACTTGCAACGAATCTATCAACAAGTTATAAAAAATAACCCATTTACACGAAAGATATAATACTGATTATATGTAGAAGAGTATCACAGCACAACTAACCCAGCTGAAATACTAAAAGCTTAGCCTGGGTTTCAATTTTTGTCATGCAGTCTCAAAATAATTTTTGCGAATTCATCTATAAACTACGGCTGCATGAGATTTCAAGAGATTTGAGGCCGGACTGAAACTCTCAACGTGGCAAATCCAGTTGTACAAGTACAAATATGGCGTCAACGTCATTTTGTTCTGTTTATAGAATACGAGTGGTTTTACGTCTGATGTAAAGCGCATGACGGCTCTGATATAATTTGATCCAGCCATTACAAAGTTTGGACTTAGAACCATGTCGCAATTTGCTGTCTACTGAGCCGTACGTCCATTGAAGTAGTTCTTAACAGGCTTCTTGAGTACAGTTGTGTCTCATCAACTTGCAAAAATCTTGCGTAGAGCGCCTCACAGAATGTTTGCTACATTGGGGATCCCGCAGCGTGAACACAGTCTGATATCGGCTTGTGACACAAGTTGTAACTAGGCCGCGGCAAGCTTGACGTTTGTAACTTGTGCGTTTTGGCCGTATAGTGCAAAACTTCTTGATTGCTTGATCGTTTCATCTTTAAATAATTCTCTCAGGAAACTCGATCAAGGGAAGTCAATTCAACCTATTTAGCCGGTAATAACGGCTAGGGCTATAATGAGTGCACATAACCTTAAATAATTTTCAATACACCAAGCAAATGAGAAGTGGTCACGTCTATGTGGTATATGACCAGCCGAATATGATATCAAATTGTCTTTATTCTTTCACAAAATAACACTTTGCATAGAGTTGTCAAGCAGCCAGTGATGTGTTTATAGTATAGATTATAAATAGATTATAGCGCCAATATATTATTTTTTTGCCCGTGGAATGTTACGCTTGATGACAGAACATCATATGTCATCTATGGATCACCTGTCTTTAGTTCTTCTAAAATGCTTACCGGCATTTTTTGCGTCCTGCCTTGAATTCAAGTGTCTTCTGGACCGTTGGCTGGAGTCGGCTGTTACAAGTGGCAACTTTAAAAATCAAGATGAATATCATGAGTCTGCTAAACACGACTTTTGCCCATTATCACATCTACAGATGCGTTTCAATTATTCTGTGGTATCAACGCAGTTGTTTTATATATTGCTGTTGGTGTGTTAGCAAAGACCTTTGGGAACTTAATGCAAACCTTTTGTAGTTCACTGGTGACATCTGGCTCTAGCAAACCCTCGTCACCTCTTCTTCCCATTCCATTCAAGTGAAGGTTTTCCTCACTTTGTTTGTTATTCAAAATCTCTTTTAGCTCCACGATACTCTCCTCATGACGATAAATTGTGCACCAGGCTAAAATAAGGCCACTTGTTAGAAGAAGAGAATACAATAGACCAATGTAGACAACGTAGAGAGGCAATACGATGTATCTTGCTCCTTTGGAGCCCATAGCGTTCTAACTTGCCATTAAAGACAAACGAATTACGAACACTTTAGAACATTTGACAGCCCCACGATATCGGAAGTTTTTGGAGCTACTTCGCTTGAAGAAAGTTGTTTCTTCCAAGAAATGCATTTATGTATCAGATGCATTGTTTTTATACAACAGTGATTTCAACATGAATATTCAGTGATTTATTTAGCTTAACAAAAATAAACCACTTAGATAAATTAAACAAAGCATGCCAAGGCCAGTTTTTAACAAAAGCAAAACTTTAAGAGCGAGTCCTGGAGATGCGGTATAGGCCCTTAAAGTCTTCATGAAATCTAAGATAAGTGAGAATGAACTACGAAGTAATATTGACTAAAATTTGACCAAGTTATTTGATGAAAACATTTTGACATGTCTGCAACAGCTCGTGATATAATTAGCGTCCTGTTGATAAACTACTAAAAATCGCTCTATGCATGCCCATAATAGTTTCCAAATGAACAATAACTTGATGTAATATTGTTTTTAATCCAAATTTGGCTTGGATAATTGTTTTTCAAGTAATTTTGTGACAAGGAACGCACAGTCACAGATACAACTTAGTGTCAAAAGTGACACTGGCTCCTCGCAATGATTTATTGGGCAATTGTAAATTTCCGACATCAAGGCGCAATCACATTGTTTTTAATCCAACTTTGGTTTGAATAATTGTTTTTCAAGTAACTTCGTGATATGCAACGCAGTCACAGATACAACGTGGTGTCACAACTGACGCTATCTGCAATAATTTACTGCGCAGTTTGTAAATTTCCGACATCAAGGCGCAATCAATAACGTACCAGTGTAATGTTTATTCGTTAATTTGAGTAGCAAGTTAGGACGAAACGGGCTCCAAAAAAAGCAAGGTTCATCGTATTGTCACCCCACGTAGTCAGCATTAGTCTACTATATGGTTTTCTGGTCCCAAATAGCTTTTTATTCCGTCTTCGGTAACAGCATACCGTCCTGATCCTTAGAGTTGTATATTTGACAAAAATTTGTACCGGAGGTTGAGCAGTGTACTCAATAATACTGATATTATATTACTATCATAAAGGTTCAACTTTGCTTGGACTGGCCATTGTCCCGTGGTACAATGACACATCAGGTTCCTTTACAGGAGACAAAAATTAATGAGCCGAAAATAAGCCACGAACGCTCCTATAAATGGTCCACACTTAGGTTGTTTGCGACAAACATAAGCCGCGGCTAACGTAAGAAATACTAGTACAAATATACCATTCGCGGTTAGTTCAGCCGCGACTTATGCAGTGCACAATAGCACTATCCATGTTAGTGCCGGTCGATTGTAAACGGCACGAGCATTTCGGTCAACCAGCATTTAATGTAAACACTTCAATAAACGTCCTGCCGATCGGCACAATTTAAGTGAATATCGTATTAAAGTGTTTTTATTCGTTAATTATTCAGTTAAAATGACTAGGGAAAAAATCCCCATTTCAAACATCAATTTATTTGTAAGACGAATACTAACCATTTGGAACAAAATAATAAATAAATGAAAACTCCGCTCCTCTTAATCTACCTTGTAAATTAGCCAGCACTCATAATTTCCTACTTTAAACCTGATGCCCAAACAGACCATTCGGTTCAATCAACAACTGCAATACAATTTATTCAGGAGCGGAATTTCGAGTTTGAATTTTTTTCAGTAAGTTTTCAATTTATTCTCTGGACACGAACAGAGAACAAATTGAAAACTAAAGATTGGCTTGTTTGCCAAAGGAACCCGCAAAAAATTAAAGAATTAAACATATACATGGTACTTAATTTTCCTCGTTAAATATGAGTCTTGTCTTGTTGAAAAAGTGTCTCACTTGAACGGACCGGGATTGCTAATCATGCAAACTCAAGAATTTAAGCAGAAGTAACTGCCAGGGAAGGATACATACAACACCAAGATAGGGACAATAAAGACTGCCTCAACGAGTCCAAAATACTAAAGTAGATTGAATAACGCATTTTCTTCGACAAATAAAGCTACATTGGAATAAAATAGAACCGAGCAGCGTCCTTTTTCATTCTTGTCAAGTATTGTGTCTTGTGTTGTTCCATGTGTGTTTTAACGTTTTTGGTGTGATATATATGGAATGGCCTGATAAGGAATGCATAGTATGGCAAGGTATGGTATGAAGTGGCACCCTACCTTACCATATTGTATGGTCTCTTATTGTATCTAGTATCGCTTGGAAGTTGTGAGACTATATAATGACCCTGACTCGGACTTGAGTCTGACTCAAGTAAGGATTATGGAGTTTACGAAAGCTGTAACGCTGACGGCAGTAAACAAGGTTCTTTAAGCTGCGCATGCAAAATCCGAAATGTTCTTTTTCTTTCTGTTAAATGCTTTGAAGCTATTCTAGGTCGATTAACGTTATTCGTCAAGTACAGCTCAAAACGTGTCTTAAGTGCCGGTGTCGTCCTGAAAACGATAAAATGCTCATCGTCACGTCTTGTAGCGGAGCCAGGATGGCGTGAAGAATATTTCAGGGACCACCAATTATTAATTTCTTTTATTTTGGAACAGAAATCTTATAGTAATGCTGCTTCGAGTTTGAGGTCCATCTCGTGGTCTTGTAAACTCCCTATTTCCCCTATTACTCAAATCGCGATTTCCGTGACTCGAACTTGGATTCATGTCCACACTGTCTATGATTCAGACCCGTAACCCATCAATCACATTCTATAGAAATCTCACACGAATGGCTAGCAATAAGCTGTCATCAGCGGAAATCACAAGAGCCAAATTCAATCAGGCTAGTGGCACAAATTGTAGTGTTACATGATTAAGCACTTCCTTAAGTAGTCCTCCTCCATTTATCCAATTCGGAATAGATGGTCAGGATTTTTTATTCGTATTAGTCTTCTAAGGCGAGACTGAACGTTCGAGCATTGTTGTGCTACGGTGATCGACATTTGCTTGTCTAACAAAATCAGTTCGATCAAACGCTTCAGCAAATGATTAGGCGCAGCAAATGTTGGATCGTGCAGCCTTTTTCCAACATTACGAACCATTGTAGGTCAATGTACAACAGTGTCTGTTATTAACTTCTTGTTCTCTGAAGAACTCCTGAGTTGTAACAGAAAGTGTCACAACCAAGAGAAATTTTATTTTACCTACATACACACAAATGAAGACACGACGAATCCGACGAGTCAAATCTCAAACTTAAACCGCGGATACCGTAAGCTAGAATATACTGTACACAAACAATATTGAGTCTTGGCTATAGCTCGTATAAGTATATTAATAAGTATTTATAGGTCTATTCTGACATTTTGATCTTCAAGAAATAAAAAGCAACTGCAATTACATTGTATTCGTATAAACGAAAGGAATCTAGATTATATTTATATTTCTTAAGAAATTCAACAACAGCACGCTTGAGTTTTTTATTTAGTTTTCGCAGAAACTTACTAATGTGGAACAAGACAAACCAAAAGGCGAAATAAAGAACATCGTTTAAAATGAAATTTATACACAGTCCAGAACAAGGCGTTGGAAATGGGGGACGCTGGTCCAAATATAGCGGCATGTGTCAAATGCGCGTGATGTATAGAGACAATAAATAAAACTATTGACGCTAGGATTTGGAAACCAATCGTGGCTACCACTTCCTATATTATCACAGTCAGCAGGAGGTTCAAGTTCTTGACCTCTCCACTGTATCTTATACCTCTTCCAACTAGCCAAGAACGACGGCGTCAAATTGGTTACGCGCAATACCCCTCTAAGAGTGTAACCTAGAGTCGAAAATATTGAGCTGGAGAGGCCTAGGCACTATATCTATCTGCTATAGAATTAAGGGCATCCCCAAATTTTGACGTCGCTTTGACACACCACCTCCAAGTTTTGAAATGAAAGTTTTCAGCGTATACACTTTGGTACAATTTTTTTTTCTGACAATTTTTTCCGGACTAGTAAATTCCTTGTAAGACATTTCGAGACGAAAATTGGCGATAGTAAAATTGTATTTGTTAAACGACGTTTCGATATCATCGTGATATCGTTTTCAAGTTCGAATGGTAAATGTTGACTACTTTGGAGATTATATATACAACAGGAGCTGTGACATAATACGATAAGTATGTGACAGAACAGGTGGGTAAGAAATAAAGCGAATAAATTATCATGACTATTGCGGTGGTGTTAAGAATAAAGACAAAGTTGCCCGTTACAATGCCTGAAATTTTTTTTGCTGCGGTTTGCTTTGTTTTGTTTTATATATATTTTAATCACCATGCAACGTTGACATTGGTTTCTGATTTTCATTTTCTCCGTCATTATCGAGTACGAGTTATCATTTCGAACATCGGGATTATTTATAATGTGAAAAGCAGCCATTGATTTGTTGAATTGAGTTCTTAGCTTAAGAAATTTGATAAGTTATAGAGGAAAATGGTAAATACTTCCAATATGTCCGTTGTTCTGATTTGTTTGGGGAAATTAAGCATTTATCGAAGAAATGGAGTAGACCGACCTGGGATAAGACAAAAAGCTGTGCTAGTTTGCTAAGTTTCATGCTGCCAACTAATTTAGTGAACTACTTACGCTTACAAAGATCGCCTTGATGTTTCTAGGATCTTACAGAAATAACTATTGATGCAACATGTATGCACCAAAGAACGACGAATTCTCATTAAAATAGTAATTCCTTGTGATTGAGGTACCGACATATATCTTTTGACCTTTACTAATTTTAAAAATGCCTCCAATAAACTGGGTATGATATTTTCGACGGTCACTAACAACACTATACACTGCTTTGAGCACTTTGCGGTCATCGATATACATATCGTGACCAGTATACGAGCTATTTCCATCATAGTAAAACATTTGGCTGTAGATAAAATAGACACCGTCAACGCCAACCGTAAGATAACCATCCTTATAGGCCATGTTTCCAAATATGTTTTTTCGTTTCCATGAAGTCGTTCTATGAACCACTAAAAATCAAACATGTCATATTTAAATTAAAAACCACAGCAATTACGAAAGCAACTACAATCGAGCAAGACGGAGCATGAGTAAGCCAAACAGAGCAATCGCTACTTACTTTCCTTACGCACATAGCTCTAAATTCAAAGTAAAATAGTTTTCTTTTCCCCAGGAGAGCTTACTACGTCATTTTACACAGCACCTCAGCAAAAATCCTAAGATACCCTGAATTACTATACATCACTTCTACGACAACCCTGAGTGTACAGTCGTTACAAATTCACATATATATAGCTCTTATGAAAAGGGCTGAAAAATTGATTCAAAGGAAAACAATCCAGGGGTGGATCCCGAGTCTATACCACCAAGTAGCCCCACCTGTACCTTTTTTCAAAATAGTATGAAAGTAGATTTCTGCGTGGGCAGTGTATGAACAACATGTAAAAGGCTAAAGGGTGTGAAATATGTATGAGGGTAGATACTGAAAGTTCGAGCGAAGCAATCACTATGTTGTTATAATTATTAATATTGCCAACTATAATATTACAAATAGTATAAAAGCCAACTGGTTGAAGGAACTGTTGGAAATTTAAGAGGAGATACTGATGTTTTTGAGTGAAGCCTTTCGTCGGAGTGAAACGTGAACTATAAGAATTAGGTGATATTTTTATAAGGAAATTCATGTGACGCAAAAATGACCAGTACGATTAAAAAGTTAATAACAAACTAAGTAATGAGTTCTGAACTATGGAAAGTCAGGTGATATTTTAAACGTCGATCAGCGTACCAAGGAAAGGGAAGAACAGGCAGAGGACCTTACAGTGCTAGCACGTAAGGGTTAAAGATAAAGAACAACCTAGGGGTATAAAGTATGCAAGCCAGTAGGCGCGTAGCCAACAATTTTTCTTGGGTGAGTGATTCATTGTCAAGCAGCTTTGGGCCACTACAAATTTTTAAACACGTCCAAAAATACAGCGGCGTTCTTGAGGTTATACACTATCTAAAATATAGAAAACAAGCTTCTCGACGTTTCGAGCGAAGGCCCTTCGTCCGGAGATTAGTAGCATCATGCTACTAATCTCCGGACGAAGGGCCTTCGCTCGAAACGTCGAGAAGCTTGTTTTCTATATTTTAGATAGTGTATAACCTCAAGAACGCCCCTGTATTATCCAAGCTATCTACACTGGACCTCCGCGCCTTGAACGTCCAAAAATGTACTATATTCGAATATATACAACTCCAGTTTAACATAACAGAGTTTTCTAGGTGAATGGCAAACGATAGTTAGATTCGCGACCGTACCATTCAAAACCATTTGTTAGCATATTTCACTTCTGTTTACTAAATTTTTAACGTACAAGAAAATGCGGATAGATAGATTATGATGATTTCCATTTCTTTCTACAATCCCAGTTATTCTATAGAACTGAGTTCAATTTGGGGGGTTCCATGTTCCAGCTATTTTACCTGAACTTCAAAAAGCAGAGTCTAATTTGGGTTTTCCAGGTTTCGGCATGAAAGTCTAGATGTTTAGGAAGATAAAGTTCCGTTTTTTGGTTTTCGGGTCTTATAATCGACAAGATATGCAAAAATATATGGCTTGAAGCAATCACGTAGTTTAAAAAATAGCAGTCTAAGTCTAGTAAAGAACTAGTCGTATGAGTCTGCTGGGGGCGCTCACGGATAAATGCAGTCAACGGTAACAGCATCAAACACCACTAGGAAGAATGTTTTTCTGCATAAAAAGAATGGTGATTTTGGCAACGTTTTTCTCTTTAAAAATGACAGTAATAATACTCAGTAAATTGTAATAGAGAGCTTAAAAGCATCACAGTCTACTGGTTTTGGCGCTGACTATACTCAATGGCCTGCAAAGTGAGTTTAATCAGACATTCGACATTCAACAGTGATTAACTTCACATCCTCTCTTCAGCACTTCAGATAATACTTAATGACAATTCTTAGCGATGCCGAGAGCGGTTTCAAGCTCGCAAATCAAAGCTGGTCAGGTTTTTATATTGTCTGATGACGGTAATGAACTCATTATTCAATTGGAAATTCAAGTTCGCTGTAGTTATGGGGGTTTGAACCGCCGAGACCCCCCTTGACTACGCCACTGCAAGCCAATATTTTTGGCTATAATAAATATTAATCATTAACTTGTAAAGGATTAATTGACCCAAACTAAAGCAAATGTTAAAATTCAAGGAATAATGCGCACAAGCTAATGTTTTTAACCGTCCACACTATATAAAAACAGTTACTTTGTGGAGGATTAAATGAAAAACGTCCATTGATACCATGAGAAAGCATGATCCGAAGTATCTGTTCCTCAGGGTCCCCTGTCCGTCCCTTTTTCCGGTACGCTGATCGACGTTTAAACCAACAAATTACTTCCCATTATTTACAACTCATTACTTGGTGTTTTATTGACTTTTAATCTTATTGGTCATTTTTGCGTCTCATGAATTTCCTTATAAAATATCACCAAGTTCTTATACTTCACGATACACTCCGACGAAGGGCCTTCACTCAAAAACGTCAGTATCTCCTCTTTTAGACTTTCAGCAGTTCCCTCACCCTTTTGAATTTTACAATTTCTGGAAAATTGTTGATTTTAGGGGAAGAAATCCGAGAAATTTTAGATAACAAAATTCAAATGAAGCCAATCACTACTTCATAAATCTTGATTAATAAAGTTAAATGTCTGAGCCTTCGTCGTGCAACGACATCATCAGAGACGAGAAGGATAAGGATAAAACTAGCAGTTATATATTAGTGATACAATATTATTCTAAAAATGTAGGTGAAATTAACCTTTAACTCTTTCATTGGCGATGGGCTTCATTCGAATTCCTTTATTTATTTACATCATGCTACTGAAGGAAAACATTTCACGCCTAACGAGCAATTTTTGCGTTCTACTGTTAAAAATCATCACAACTTCCACAATATATTGGTAGTACTTAGAAATACAAAATTCGTTACGTAGAATGTTTCCACTCTGTCCTAGTTATTCACACGACACAGGACATGGCAACTATGTTGACGTACCTAAGAACTCCGTTCACACCAACAAAACATGGCCTATTAAATTGGGTTTTCTAAACGTTTTTGAGTGTTCAGTCACAAATTCGAGATTAACTATAAAACGTTTAAACGCTCATGGAAAGGTTTTTCATTAACAGCATTCAGGCTGAAGGCGGTGGAAGGTGCCTGAGCTGATTTTGACATTTAACCCTTAGAATACGAATGGGGTCGTACGCGACCCTACTTTTGTCCTTCGGCTTTTTAGCCATACGGAATCAACAAAACAAGCAACCAAGCTGAACTTCAAATTGGTTAGCTATAGTCAGGTAAATAACTTTCTTGCTTAAAGGCGGTCGTTTTACGATATTATTGACGTTAAACACGGATTAAATCAGTGCAATTTACTTTTGAATGTGACATTTCAGATTTGACATACATTTCAGCAGCTCACAATTATGACGTCATCACTACGTAACTTACAGCCATAATTTGTGCCCTTTGTTTATGCCAAATAGGACTAGAATTAATCTGTGAAAATTTGGTGGTTATACGTGAAATACTTTTCGAGATATTAGCCGCAGGATTTTTCCCTCCCTTGGGGTCAGGGACGAAAACTCAAAGAAGCCCAGTTTCAATAGGGTTAAACATAATTCTCTTTTGGTTAATTTATTTTATTTTAAACTGGTTTGGCCTATTAACGGCCAAATATTTTACAACAGCTTTTCCGTCGACACACCTAATTGGCTATTCTGTGTCATTCCTTGATAAAAAAAAACCAAAAAAAAAAAAACCATCAAGTGCTCCCAATTGAAGGAAACTCGACTCTTCGGTGAAGTTATAGAGAGAAAATAACTGGTATAACACCCAAGAGCCCCCGCAATTCCATGAATTCACTGTCCTCTCAAGAAGAGTTGACGGGGAGGAACTAAGACTAGGGCTATTTTTTTTTTTTGCTTGATTAGTGAGTTTCTTACAATGTCACAATAAATAAATTTATTTGCTGATAAATTTATTTGCTAAATTTATTTGCACTTGATTTGTTGATTTGTCGAGAAAAAACCCACAAGAGCAAACGTAAGGTCGTATATCATAAGAATCTATCCGCCTCTGAAGAGTTAACAAAAGACGTTTAAAACACGTCTTAAGCTTTCCATGAATAGTGTATAACACAAGACAATTACTTCGTCAGCAAAATACGCTGTGTATGCCTTCAAAAAAGATAAGGTTCAAGTACTATTAGATGACGATCACTTAGCCCCTTGGCTCCCCTAAATCAGGCCTTTTAATTAAGACTGTAAAGCATGACTGCGTCCCACCCTGAAATTACATCGACCTCGAGGCAGTTTTAAGAAGGACTTTCGCAAATTTTTCATAAGTTTTTGAAATCAGATCTCATTAAAAGCAAATTAGGGGTACATTGAAACAATAGTATTGCCATCACAACCGGAAAGTACGTTTATAAGTAACAGCATATACTTTAAAATATCCCCATGAACTTATTTGTGAGTCACTTTTTTTAAAGTTGCCTCAATGATAGATACTCACGTTTTCCAGTTGAAGTTGATTGATTTGGAGTTGATTTGACCAATTTGCCCGTGCCAACAATATGAGCCGATTCGGAATACTAAACCAAAACCGACGAATTACTGAGGTAGTGCGTCAAAATAATTCTGTGCTGCTAGTAAATTAAGTTAATTATATGTCAAGCAAATTTGTATATATTTTTGCATAAAAAGTCATAGAATAGGCTTTTACGGAAATATGAAACACGCCAAGTAGTTTTTTACCGTATGTTAAAATAGACTTTACTTGTTGGCAAAATATTTTGTTTTACAGCGCTTAGATTCTCACGAAGCCATAAGTTTGATTTTCGAAGTTGAAAAACACTTTGACTCACGTAGTACTGCTTGATAGATGTTTGAACCGTATAATAAAATGATATGTGTACTTATCTCATGACTCACCAACAATTCATTGTTTTAACAGAAACGTTAAATCCTTTAGTCCACTCATTAGTATTCAAGAGTGAGATTACGACTTATCGCACAGCTCTCTATTGAAATCAGTGTGATAAACGCTTCTCGCATCCTAATGAGTGAATATCTTAATTTCTAACGACCAACGTCTCTTC
This sequence comes from Heliopora coerulea, assembly GCA_030142905.1. Classification (NCBI taxonomy): domain Eukaryota; kingdom Metazoa; phylum Cnidaria; class Anthozoa; order Scleralcyonacea; family Helioporidae; genus Heliopora; species Heliopora coerulea. The sequence continues at coordinate 748,602 of JASJOG010000069.1, read as the reverse complement.
GACCTTAAACTGGAAAAAAAATCTGTTTCATTGTTGGTGAGTCATGAGATAAGATGTTAAATCCTCTATCACACTCAAGACCATTGATTAACCCTTACTTACATCATGAAAGCTATAAAGAGAAAATCAGTAGAAAGGCCAAATATTGCCGAAATTCTTCATATTTTCTGCCTTTTATTTTAAACCGCGCACAGCAGTGTAAACGTTTGGATTGTTTTGCTTTGCGTCAACTTCGTTTACATTATTTCATTACTGTGAGACATATCAAGTCGATATCAAATTTTCCAGACGTACTCGTTCAAACTTGGCATTTGTTTACCGATACTGAAGACGAAATGAAATTTATTCAAGATTTAGCTTCTTTGGCCAGGACAAAGGCAAAGAGAAGACGTTAATTTTAATTTACAAACACAAACCAAGCATGTTCTGAGTTTTCTAGAAATAACTCATTATGAGGTGCCAGAGGTGGCAAACAAAGGTTAGTCTTTTCCAAGTTTATTCTTTTAATCGCCAAAACAACCCGCAGCCTGCGTTTGCAGCCTCGTTCCCCCCATTTCCTTCTGAAGTAAGTTTTCTAATCCATTTCCATGGTTAACCAATCAGGAAGAGCGTATAATAAAAATATTTAGCCAATCAGAGGAATATTTCGTCTCAGCCGAGAAGGCCCCGAGTATGAAATTGGTTAATTATAGGCTCGCGATGCTTATTGTAATGTTGGTGTATACGTTAAAATTCACGAAAGCATCGAGAGCCAAACAGGAGTGGCTCATATGCAGACGCCTTGCTGCATAGACTGTGTTGGTGGTATTGGATGCAACCAGGATGACAATTGTGAAGATTAAATCGCCAGTGCAAATGCGTCTTATATGATATCGATTTCATGCTCCTATTTTTCTTTACTTCGTCAATGTTTGTTGTATGCTAGCTAATCATCGAGCTTTAACATGAGCTTACAGCATAGAATGGCACGTCACTCTCTACATTATCGACGACAAATAATCAGCTTTTTTGGAGTTAGACGGAAAACACACGATGTTACATTTATGCACAAAGTTTTCTACAGGACTAGCTTCTTTCTATGAAACCAAACAAAACTAAAATTTTCTCTCGTTTTTGGCGAACAAATAGTCGAAAAAATCAATAATAAAATAACTTTTTCACCAACCATTACTGTCTGTCCTTCACGTCCTTGGTCACCTGCAAAAAGACAAGCAAGTTAGTCAAATGAGCTTAGTCGTTCAAAGGTCGATAATCTTAATCCTCAATTTGCGACAATTATCTGGACAAATTATGAGCATTCTGCTAACTGATGTTCTAACTTTTTAACTGACGTTGGGAGAATACAAAAACGTGTTCTAGTGAGAAAACTGAAGTCGACTGGTCACCAAAACATCTAAAACTAGTGCAACAGGCCAATTGATAACTCAAGGTTACCAATATCATCCTTTGAACAACCGGCCTATGGTGGTTTCACTAAAAACGACAACGGATGTTCACTGATAAGTATGAAAACCCACCTTTTGAACCCTTTATTCCAGGAATACCATTTTCTCCTAGGTAAACCAAGACAAGAAGTGGATTACTTCCACAGCCTAACTGGAGCTTTAACTACTATCTTAACCAGTCAAGTGGAATGTTATATCAGGAGCCGGTCATACGAGTTCATCAGGGGGATAATCCAACCAAGCAATAAGCGCTTTCCTTACTTTGAACAACCAAACTCACATTTTATTAGCCGAATCGTGATGTGTACATCTAACTCTAGAGACACCCCGGTGACAAGGTTGTCTTAATTACCCTTATTTTCAGTTCCCCTCATATTACCCTTTTGTCCCTTGTCGCCATTTCGTCCATCTAGTCCTTTGGGGCCATCTTCTCCTGCAGGTCCTCTCATTCCTTGAATTCCGGGAGCTCCTGGATAGCCTGGATGCCCTTGCGGTCCAGGTGATCCTTGAAACCCACGGGGTCCTTGGAACCCGTCTCTACCATCCATCCCAGGATCACCCATGTCACCTTTTGGACCTGTTTCAGCAAAAATAAATTTTAGGAAATTTATAAAAATTATGTTAACATATTTCGTTTAAGTATGAAATATGTGCTTCATGGCCATTACTTCGCTTAAGAAGCCATCATGCGCTGACCGGTGCGCTCATTTCTCCACCCAACTAAACTAAAAGAACAGTTAGCTTAGAACAAGTAAAAAAATTGTGCGGTTCCGGTTACCCGACCCACCCTAGGTTAGTTCTGCCGACCTTGCATATTTTTGCCAGTGTGTTTAGGGTATGAGTTTGTAACTGAGCAAGTGAAGGACCTGTTCCCAATAGTCTTCTTACGCGGTTGGGGAGTTGGCGGAAGAGAGTTTACTGTTCCTTCTCCAGACAACTTCGAAGCCGTTTTGCTCAGTTTCCAGGCTGACCTAAATTTAAAAAAAAAGAAAAGGCCGACCTACCTACCTTATTTTTTTTTCAAGAGGTAACCAGAACCACACAATTTTTTTTTTCATTTGGCCTTACTCCAGTATACATGGGATATAGCTTCATGGTTGAGGTTTGATGTAGCTTCAGTTAGAATTTTAAGAATTTAAAGAAAAATAGAAGTAAAAATTTTATCAAAAATTATATTGATAACAGTTTTTGACCTTTCAACGTATTTTTGCTGCGGAAAAGGAGAGAAGATAATTCCTAGAAAAATATAACTTTCTTCATAAACAGTACGTCTTGAAGCTTAACCGAGACGAATAAAAGAACTTGTTTCAAAATAGCGTGTGATGTGACCTATGAAATCTTGAAAGGCTATGGAAAGGATTAGGGCGAATATGTGGATATTGTTTGATCTCGTGCCTAGTTGCTGTCAATAGCAGTTATTGTTTATATCAAAGCATTTATCCCGCGAATGTGAGGGCAACATCGAATTATAAACTAAGAATTAATGGCTGGGATATGTTACCTAATGATGTATTGTTAAATAATTTAAAATTTAAACACACGATTCTTGATATCTTAGCTAACGTAATACGATATTTAGGAAATAACAAATATATTTTCGCGTTTAGGTACTCTGATCTAAACACGCGGGCTATAGTAAGACTTGACAAAATAAGACTAATGTTATGCAAATGAGAGCTTGGAGATATTCACGGATAGTAAGCATATAAATTGAACTGGCACGTTAGCTCGCCGTCCGTGCCTTTCTAGCTTAATGGTTGAGCAGAGGTTCTCGACTAAATTTTCTCGCGACCCTAAACAGCTGAATTCGCTTTGCTCGGCGATCCCAAGTCCCAACAAATGAGGGAATAAAAAGGCAGTGGCTACTCTAGACATTCGTGAACGGTGGAAGTAAGAGGCCAGACAAAAACAGATGGGGGGGGAATTAAGGCACAAAGTAAAGGCCTCTAGGTCACAGGAAAATGCGAAAATGGTGAAGGAGATGTTCCTTTTGTTACAAAAGGACTTCAACCACTTGGATACCGCAGCTGCCAAATCAAGAACTCGGCTTATGTAAAAATTGATTTGCCAGTGAAGTAGCTGTCCTTTCTTTTTTCGATTTTGCGGTCCGAAAATACTGCACGGAATTGTTCGACTGTAATGTTACAACTTTGATGCCGTTTCAGTCTCTGAATGTCCTGAGCCTAGGTTGCGTGGCATCAATTAAGATCCCTTTGTCGCGGTAACTGATCTGATCTCGCGGGAGCGTTTCCGAGTAATCTGATTCAGGTACATTTTACAAAGGATTAACAACAACAAACTGTCACGGTGTAGCTAAACCTTTTCTCAGTGATTTTAAGGGTTTCAGACGTTTTTACTTCCACAGACATTCTCGCGTTGCTACGGAAGATTACAGACTTATAGAATCGATGTAAGTACTCATAGCGCATCACCGATTTAAGAACCAACCACGATAAACTGTATGTGGTAGGTCTACGTAACCTTCTACTGTTTGACATGTCGTGAAGATCGGAAAAAACACGGGAAAATCCAATTATTTTCGTCCATTAATTTTTAAGTCATATTATAATTTTTAAGGGTGATTAGAATGTGGATCGTCTCCCCACAGAAAGTATGCAAGGGTTTTAAGAATGTAAAAAGTACCTGAGACATCGACTGGTGTATATAAGATTCGTTAAATTGCTACTTTTTTCAGTTTCCAGGTAAAGCAACAGCGATTTGTCCGTCCAGTTCGTTTGCACTCTCAAAGGACATGACGGAAAAGTGAGCGAGGGGTTGTTGCGTATTGGTCTTTCTAGCTGGTGAGACGGAAATGATGGCTAGTCATTGATATCGACGATCAATAAACAAACAAGCACAGGAGCCGATTGAGAACCCAAGGGAATGTGTAAGTACTAAAATTAAAACGGAGCAAAATAAAGTATACTAAACAAATATTTCCACCCGCTGAAAGAAGCGAAAAAGCTAATCCTTTCATCCGACCATGTCAGACAAAAAGCATAACTTGTATTTAAAACAAAACTTCAAGCGAATAAAGTGTACAGGTTACTGTTTTGTTTTTAACCAAACAATATAAAAGTAGGAAAAAGGTAAACCTGTTTCATTGGTATGAACCGGGTTCTAGTTACACTGTAGTCAAAAGACGATAAACTATATATTTCACATATCACTTACCACGCTTCCCTCTCTTTCCTCTGTGGCCTTTCTCTCCTTTTTCTCCTTTTTCTCCTTTTTTCCTGTTTAAATGTTGCTGTGATCCTGTGGGAATTAAACCAGACAAAACGAGTAAACTAGATAGATGCAAATCTAAGGGGCCTTCAAAGAGGCTCACGGATACAAATCGTTCTGAAAAGAAAATATACTAGCTAGTACGACAGTGTTGTATTGAAAACTTCTTTCGCAGCGGCCGAATCTATGACTTGCGAAGTGGTTGAGTCGGACTTTTTAGAGGCCATTAGCAGCAATAAAAACAATCTTTTCTTTGCAACTCATACGAAAGACAACCAAGGATATAACTAATTTAAATTTGTATTTTATTGGACGACGAGTCACATCATCGCAAGACATTTTTGCGTGTTATGGATGTTATACTATATTACTAATCATAAATAAGTCAAAAAATAAAAAACACGAGGGTGCTGGTGGCACAGTGGTAGTGCACGTGTCTCTCACCACTGTGACTAGGGTTCGATTCCGGCTCCGTGCAATTATCTGATTAAAGTTATCTTGGTCACACGTGGAAAGAGTGTTGTCCAGTTTGACTCTACCAAGCATCACAGGTTTTCTCCGGGTACTCCGGTTTCCTCCCGTACTAACACTGGATCCATAAGGGTGGCCCTTACTGGAGCTCTAGGGAGAACAGCTTAGGTAGCTGATAGGGTTATCCAGTATAAATAAAGGTACTTTACCTTTACCTAAACCGGTACCTCGCTAAGAAAAAAGAGCGTTAAAAGCGATGAAGGAAGGTATCAAAAGCCATATAATAAATTCCTTATTAACTTCGCGTTCGTTTGGTGGGTTTGAGAAAGTATTGGTAATTGCTTTTTCACAAAGAGCCGGTTCCTTCGCCGTTTGCGAACTCAATAAAAATTTCAGGCAAATACTTTCCTGTGCAGACCTCACAATCGGTAAATGAGTAATCGATGTAATACAAAGCTGAAAATTGCATGCAGGCGGCATGTTGTCAATCACACCTTCACAGCGTATAGAATGAAGTAATCATGTCTTAGTTAAACCACCTAACCAAAATACATTTATACAAATTGTGTCCAGGAACATGCTCGAACACATCTTTGTTTCGCCGTGCGTTCTGATCGCTGAGCTGTACATAACTGGTTCGTGGAAGGACTGAGGATGCCCACCACTAGCCCACATAACACTGGATTGCAGATCCGGCCAGAATGTGTTCCCAAAATGACCGCGTCAGTAGAATGAAAATTATAACTTAAAGCTCATGGTAGAGATCAATGACCTAAGCAAAACTGCGGCTATAATAACTGGAACGAACGTTCGTTTGAAAAGCTGTTTTTGATCCATTTTGGGTAAAGTCGAGTTTTATGCATTTTAAACTTTGAACTGGGATTTATTATGATATTAAAATTCTTAAAACTATTTAGTAACTTTTTCAGTAAAAAGTTACAAACCTAAAATTTATTTGTCCGGCCTTCTTCACTCGCCGGTCACGTTGAAACTTCTTGACTGTTCGTTTACACAGGTATTTTCATCTTGGTGAATAAATATCCTTGAGTAAGTTCATAAGCTGAAAGAACTGTTAAACACGATATTCCAAAAGGAAAATTTACAGTTTCAAGGTCTTCAAAGTGTCCACAGATTCAAAGTAAGGAATTAAAGTGCGTGCATTGCGATAAGAAGCATAAGTGAAAGAAAAAGCATGGTCCAGTATGTGGAAAGAAAGGCAGAAAACGCCAGTAATTAAATAATTTTGCGGTACAGTGTCTTAAAGGTGAAAAAAAAAACCAAAAGAAAAGCAACGGATTAAGTCAGTGCGCGGCGAGAAATTGGAAAGCATTGAACATGAAGAGGTTACGTCATTCATACTTAAGGACTGATCATATGGAGCTAGCCTAGCTAGCCCGGTTAACATGGCTGACATTTTCTGTGCGATCATACGAGAAAATCATTTCACTTACTATGTGATCGCAGAAACTTTTTACAGTCAACTTCAGAACTAAAGCGAGATCTCGGCGAAGCGGGCCAGCCCGGTTAACTGGGCTGGCTCGCTCCATCCCTTACTCCAGATGCAGCGCACGCAAACCCAGTAACAAATAATCCATATTCCACGCAGGTATTTGCCACAGTGAAGATCTACAACAAATCTGTTCAGTTTCACCTAGATAGTGATGCCACATGTTATGTTATTACAACCAAGTACACTAGACACCCTAATGAATTATCAGTTGACGAAAACAGACCAAGAATTCTTTATATCAAATAAAACGACAGTGAGACCACTCGGAAGATGCAATGCACAGACGATAAAACCAAAGAACAATAAGCGGCGCGCTATAGAAAACTCTGTGGCAGTCGACTGTGACAGTACAGCTTTGATGAGAAGCATAGCTATGCAGCCGATGGAACTAGTATAGTGGGGTTGGAAGATAAAACCTCTATGAAACAGCAACAACAAATAATACTCACAAAAAAGGTATGCTAAAGTAATATGCCGACATCCATAAACCAGTATCTTTCAGTCCGGCTCAGTATCTTAAAATAGCGACCCATGATTAAATGAAGGCAACAGAAAGTTTAAAATAACCCTACAAACGTTTCGTTGCTACACGCAACATCTTCAAAGTGGATAAAATTCCAGAAGTGACAACAGTTATATTTCTACTTACATGTAAGTAATTAATTAGCACATAAAACACTAAAAGTGGAGACAAAAATATGATAAAGTATAAATATATGACGGTAAAAGCCTATTACAAATACGGGTAAAATACTAAGTGATTAACGACAGCAAATTTGCAGAACTAGACAGTGTATCAAGTGATGGAGCAAATGAAAAGCCATAAAAGAAAGAACTCGACGAATCAGTTAAAATAAGGAAAACTGCATTGAAGAGACGTTTTCATTTAAAGAGGGTGTGAATATCAAAAATCAGTAACTTCTGTCAGCATTTCGTCTTGAAAACAACAACTTTCCGTATAAAAATGGGAGTCCGTTAAGTGGCGTTCCGCTGTAGTGATAAACAATATGCAATCTGGAAGATAGGATTTCTATTTGTAAGAGGATCAAAAACATGCACAATACGCCCACACAGCGCAGGTGTCTTCGCAGAGGTCCACCTCCCATGAGACTATATAACCAGCCACGCTATCTCATTCACCACGCCTGAAGATGGAAGAAGTCACTTCCGAAACGTCGCGCCAAAAAAACTTTCCTTGTTCAAGACTAGAAAAACGTAGAACTATTAATATGCGATCTCATTAATATTACCGTCGCTTTTGTTTACTTATAGGTCTCCATCTTATGGGTCTCCATCTTATGGCAAATGTCATTTGGAATTGAATAAGATATACAATCAGTTGTGCGTCCGCCTAACAAGTGTCCTGTTGCTGTCAAAGAAAAGTTGAAAGAAGAGTTAGACAACTCCCACCAACAAATAGCTTACCAATCTGATGACTTGCCTGAACACATTCCTCACTCACCAATTCAATTCTCACCGATCATTACAATACGATTCGATCATAGTCTGAGGGTCAGGAAAATTTTCTGAGAACTGGATGTTGATGAACGTCAGTCAACAGTTCGACTTTCATCAATTGAAAAATATTCATCTCAACAAATCAGTGGGCAAATTCAAGGTTGTTTCACGCTACCTCCAACATTTAACCCTGCCAATACAAACTTAATTCCAACAAATTTCGAAACTTTATTAAAATCTACTAATATTTTCACGCCAAATATTTCTGGAGGTTTTGAGCTTTATGAAAGTTCGCATATCGTTTGTCATGATCTTATCCTCGCGCATTCATGTAGAAGATTCATGGTATAGATTCAGAATTACTGTCGGCACATAAGTCCATAATCGAACTAGCACGCACTTGTAACCCTCGTTCTCCAGCCTATCTCAGTCTTCGGCTATATATCTGAGTGGTCAGGGCGTCGAAGCAGCCACCAGGTTATGGTTTCAATCCCCTCTGGGACTATGGAACATTTTCTGTGAATTCGAGCTTGATAATTGTTAGCAATATTTGTCATAAGTCAAAGTTCGATGATTCATCAAACGGATAGAAAAGATGCATAAATACGATTCAGAATTCCCAACACATCGAGGGTTCTTCTACAACAGTTTTTATGTCCGTCAATCAGACCAGCAAAAGCTTGTGATCTCTGCTCTTCTTGGGTCTCGTTAACTGTGGGATTAGAGTGTTAAACCTGGCCATCAGGATGTAGCGGGTTAGATTCCTATCAGGCATTCAGGAACACTTCCAGAGAATTTGAATTGAATGAATACATACTGATCTTCTTTCATAACTTCTAGCTGGCAGAACATTTACCAAGTCGATTGGCGAAAAAGATATTCTTAGTAAACCAGTGGAATCTTCCATTTTTTATTGTCATTTACCCACTCCATTCTAACAGACACCAATTAGCTTTGAATAGCTTTCGTTTTCACCAAGTGGTTGAATCAGCCATTAAGGCTAAGTTTTTATATCTGTCCAAAATGACGTCCTGACGCAATATTTTTGGAACAGTTTGACGATTGCCTTCATGCTAAGCCTCTCTAAGTGTAATCCGTTAACGGCGATCATTTCAAGATTTAAACAGTCCTGAGTTCCCCGATGGTTCCCGATCTCACTGTGATCAGTAAAGGGTGACGACGAGTAAAAGTTTTACAAGTTCAATAACTCAAGCTGCCGTCAATTTGGAAAAACGTTCGAGCCAAAAAACTGGCACTCACAACGAATAGTAATAAAAAAATTGGATGTTAAGCATAGTGTAGTGTCTCGGTAACACGATGGTGTGACATTAAAACGGATTTAATTCAAAATAACCCACACACAAACAAGAAGAAGAAAACAAACACCTCTATATTTTTCATTTCCATGTTTATAGACCTCCTAACCAGCACCAGTCCGTTTATGCATAAAATTGCAAACATTGCAATCCCTGCTTTCTCAAAAATTATGCTTATTTAAACAGCTTTTGTTCTACTAACTTCCAAAATTAAATTCTTAAAAATAAAATTAATCTAATTAAATACATAAATTGCTCCTACTACCTAACCTTATATATATTCGAAACACAATTCCCAAATAGTCTTTTCATATGAAATATTTTCCTAATAATGTGCGTTATTATCGGACACCTAAGAACAAAAGAACAAATGAGAGAACAAAGGAAAAACAAAGAGAGAACAAAGATCAAAAGAAAAACAGTTCAGGTACTAAAGGGTTGAATATCCTTTACTTGATTATCTCCAAAATTAAATGCCTTCTCGTAATCAGATTATTTGTAAAGCAGCTGCTCGTCAAAACGTTCAGGAGGGTGACGTTCTCTCTTTGGTCGGTTCAGTCTATTATCAGTTCTATCTCGTATAACTTCGTCATCTACAGTATCAGTCTCTTCGGACATTGATTTATCTCGACGAGCATTCAGTCCACCACCCTGGATGTATTTCTTTACCTGACTTGAATTCCTCCGATAAATTACTCCATCATCAGACAGTACAGTTACTTCACAGCCTTTTTTGTTCGTTAATCTGTACAACTCATCTGACAGCTTCTTGTTTGATTTATCATTCCTCAAAAACACCACATCTCCGGTTTCTATATTACTATCCCTTGCTCCTCTCTCTTGATCGGCAGACTTTTCCTTTTCGTTTCATTATCAAGTCTCTCTTGGCTACTTCCGAGTCTTCATGCTGCTGTGTCTGGACACTAGGTAGTTTAGTATGGACTCCTTAGCTGGACTCCTTCCCGTTATACGGTTATAGTATGTGGAGTGCTTCGGTAAGCCAGAAGAAAATTATTTAGCTCTCTACGCCAATTCTTCCCAGAGGCTTGAGCAATTCCCAATACTTTAAACAGACTGCGGTTTTGTCTCTACCTCTCCATTTCATTGTGGCCATAAAATTGTGGAGGACACATGCCGAACATCAATACTTCTCAGGTAATCTTAGAATTTTTCCGAGGTAAACTGCGGTCCACTATCTGTGCGTATTGGACATGGAATTCCATGAACTGCCAAAATACGATCAAGACTCTCAGTAATGTCCTTAGATAAGACAGACCTTAATATATCCACCTCAGAAACTCTTCTATAATAATCTAGGACAACAAAGACGTGATCTCCTTCTAGCAAAGGTCCTAAGAGGTCTGCAGCTAGATCTCTCCAGGTTTGTTCAGGTAGTATTGTTCTCTTCATTGGTTCGGGGCTCGGAATATATCAGACTAACTGACACCCATGACATGTCTTACATGTTCTTTTCACGTCTCTGCCTACTCCTGGCCACCAAACCTTTGAACGAATCAGTTGTTTTGTTTTCACCACCCCCTAATGGCCTTCGAGAGCCAAATATACAAGGCGATCTCTAAAGGCCCTCGGAATAACTATTCGGGACTTGTACAGCTCCTCTAACAGATGAGAAGATAGTTCTTGGTCAATAGCAGACTCATTCTTGATTCCCTGAACAGGTATGGCTCTAGGTGCTGCTTTCTCAGCAATAAATCTGATGTACTGGTCAGACCACGTTGGGTTTTGAATTACATTTGACCTGAATCATACGTTAGAAGGTATCCGCTATGTTTTTCGGTCCTGGAAGATATTCGACTGTGAAGTCAAGGTTGAAGCCTTAAAAGCCATCTTTCGATCGTTGTTGAGGGTTTATGTGCTTTAGAATGGACAACCTGTAATGGCTTGTGATCAGTTAAAACTTGAAATTTGACTCCGTAAAAGTAAACATGGAACCATTCACACCACCAACTATACTTAAGGCTTCCTTCTCTGATTGAGAATAACGTCTTTCGACATCAGTCAGGCACCTACTAACGTACGCGACAACTTTCAGTTGCCCTTGCTGCCTTTGAAAAAGAACTGTGCCTAAACAAACCGGGCTACTACCTGCAACAATTACCGTCTCTGTATCTTTATCAAAATACGCTAACGCAATCGCACTGAACAACTTTTCTTTTACTTTAAACGATTTTTTCTGCTCTTTGCCCCAAGAGAATGATATCGAGGCTCGCTTAAGCTTTAGTACTGGCTCGGTGATTGTTGCTAGAACAGGTATGAATCGGCTACAGAGGTTCACAAACCCCAGAAAACTTCTCACTTCGGCGGCTGATTCAGGTTTCTTCACATTCACTGCAGCATGAACTTTCTCCTCAGTTGGCCCAAAAGCATATGGCGTGAAAAACTGGAAAAACTATGTTCAGCCACCTTAACGTGAGTCCACTCTCTTTCAGTTATTCCATAACTTTAATTAGCCGCACATCATGCACTTCTGTTGTTGGCCCATGTATGATAATATCATCAGTAATATTATGAGCACCTTTACATTGTTGCAAAACTTGCTGAATTATACGCCGATAAATCTCAGGAGCAGAAGTTATACCAAACATTAGACACTTGGAACGGTACAATCTGCAATGCGTAGTAACTGTTGTCATACTGCAAGAATATTCAGCTAATTCTATTTGATGTAATACCCACTTCAATATCTAACTTTGTAAACACAGTGCCTTGGTTCATGTTGAGGAGATTAGAACTTCATCAATTGTAGGGATCAGATGTCTTTCACGCGGTATGGCTTCATTAGCACGTCTCATATCAACACGTAATCTGATTTCCTCGTTTGGATTCGGGACCATGCATACAGGACTTACCCATGGCGTCGGCCCATCGACTTTCTTTATACTATCTTTCTCCGATAGTAATATTTTCTCCACTAATAATAAAATCCATTAGATGAACTCATCTAATGGATTTTATTTATGGGTACAATATTATTACCACCTCAATAATTATTGGGATTGTAAAGGAAACAATAACCCCGAACCAAACCCTACCCCGAACTTACAATCTCAGTAACTATTGGGTTACAACGACAATACTTAATGCCGCAGCGATCGAGCCTGAAGCGGGAGAGAAAGACACCAGAATCAAATCGGGTAGTGGGTCAGTTTTCAGCATTTTTAGGCGCACTGCGTTGTGGTCGTTCAATGTCCAACGTGGAGAATTCCATTGGTCGATGAGCATCGCGTCTTGAATTTGTTCAGGTGTTAGTTATTCGGCTGCGATTCGCTATTTTACCTGGTGTAATAATTTTTTTTTATTCGATTGTGGTGCACCAAGAGTCGGGAGTAGTTTGCGTGAATTAAAGTGAACCTTTTGAGAAGTAAGTTTATTCCATGGATCTAAAATGTGAGTCAATGTTTTGGTTAACTTTGTCTTAATTCAGAAGTCATTGAGCGTCACCGCTGCGAACAACCATACTTGCATAATGTATTTTTAATATTGCAGAAATATGTAAATTTTCTATTCGATCAATTCGTTTTGACTGACAAAAGAAATTGCGATTACCTGGATTGATTTACTCAGATTAACAAAAAGTTCACTTTTACTTGTCAATGAGTTGCGGTAACTTCAAAGGGAAGAAATGACAGAATCGTGAGCCAGATACAAGAACATTTATCGAGAAACAAAAGTTACATGTTCTGGGAAGCTGAAGATTAAAACGAGTTTGTTGATTTAAACCGTCCTGAAAACTTCACATAGCCACTGGCTACGGTGAAATAGTTTGGAGTTTTCTTTTAAACATCCGTATTGTCAATTTGTCATACAGGTGACCCAGCAGATAGTGTCCCCCTTCCAAAATTTCAAAACTAGTGCGGTAACTTTCCGTTCTTACTTATTTTGATAGAAAATATGAAAGGAATCTCGAAGTTTAAGTGATCAGTTTCGAGTAACACATAATTCATAAAGGAATGTAATTCATAAAAAGCAACTCCCACGGCAATTTTGGTATTCGGTTTTTGACAATAACAGATATGAACCATCAAAGCAACAATAGGCAACGGGGTTACTGAAGTCCAAGCAATTCCCAAGGTTTTCATTAACTAACAAAAGAGCAAAGGTAACGAAAGCAACCATAGGCGATAAAGCCCAGTTTCAGTGTTTAACGGAGGTTTGTATAAGGTGGTAACTTTAAAAAAACATCATTTGCATAACTCATAAGTTTTGATTTATTTTGTCACATAAACTACTTAATTTTGTAACATAAACGTTTTGTCAGGAAAGTATGTGCTTTTGTCTTTCACCTTCGAGTAGGAGACACTATCCGCGAGTTTCTAATTAAAAAGGACAGTATTCGCGGTGGGAAACTGTGAGTTGTGACACCGTCTTTTTGGTGTTGTTTTTCTTGAGACGAGCCATCCATAAATATCTATTCCATCCACCGCGTATGTTTACTAGTTTGCATTGTTTTGGGAAGTAGACGTAGATGAGTAAATGAGATGTCGTTTAATTATCAAAAACATTAATTCTCTCTTGGTATTTTTGCAATCAGTCGCTCCTACACCAAAGCGTGGCGGCCGAAATCTCACTCCCGGTTATCAAATGGTTGAACTTCGACAATTGTTTTGATAAGCGTACACTTGTGAACCATCGACATTCAAGTCCTCTTAGGATCTTATCAATGCACACAGTGTAGTGTCTTTAATTTTAATAATCTTTATTAGACACTAAGAATCACAAGCCGATGTTCCCTTCAATAAAGAATTTCACGTTCTGCATTCGAATTCTCTAAATACACGAAATAAAAAGTCAGTTGTCGGTTTGCCTTCCATGATTCCATGGTTAGTTCCGTTTTCGAACTTACTCAACTCCAATATGCACTCGGAAGGTAGTGAACACATTGTCATCAGACACACGAGACAGCTCATACAAGTCACCTAGCCGAGAAAGTTATTGTTCAAGGATAACCATAGGGGACATTTCTCGCAACTTAAACGTATGGGACCACGCAATCCAGATGTGGTGGCGAAGACAGCTGAATGATAATATGCTGGCTTTGAGGCCGCATTTGCAAGTGAATGATCATTTGTGTCAAATTTAGCTCGTGCTACATGGAAATTGATGGAATATTTATAAGGTATTCACAATAAGGCTATACTTCATTTCCTCTATGTTCCCGCAGTAGTGACGGCCAAATACTCATAACACTCAAATAAAGTGCATAAGCCCTAGTTCCAATTTAATTAATAACAGTTGCAATTCGGTTGTCGGCGACTGTTGTAATTTAGTCAATTTTTACAAGTCGGTGACAATCGCTGATTGAATTACAACAATTACTACCTCAGTGGTGGAATCAACGTCCCCGCACACACGAGATATTTCTAAACGCTGAACGAATGAACATTTATCAAGACCTCTATGAATTGGCAGTTATAAGTTCTTTCACAATGCTTACCAGTATTTCTTTTCTGTTGATGACTTGTTTCCGACGTTAAGTGTCTTCTCGGCCGTTGGCTGGAGTCATCTGTCACAGACGGTGGCTTTAAATAAAGATGAAGTCTCCTAATTAAATCTCTGTATTTATCTAGCAAATACACAGAATATCTATATCTGCTACAGTAATCTATAACTAGGTCCTGATGATATAACAATGGGCGTACGACGAATCAGATGTTTTCAACTGAGACAGCTACCTAGACAAAGCTGTGAGGCTATTAGACATGAAATTTCACGTAAAATTACCTGTTTTTTACCATTGTTGAGATCTGAATGTAGTTTTCCACGGTCACCTCTTGGACCCTTTGCAGTGGGTAGCAGTTTGTTTTCATCAGTTTGTATGTTCTTCAACATTCGCCTAAGCTCTGTGATGCTCTCCTCATGACGATGAATCGTTACCCAGGCCAGCATAAGGCCAATTGTGAGTAGAAGGGCATACAATAGACTAATGTTGACAACGTAAGCTGGTAATACGATGTATCTTGCTCCTTTGGAGCCCATCTTGTTCTAACTTGCCATTCAAAACAAGCGAATCAGGCACAGATTAAAACTTTTGGTAGCGCATGTATATTGAGATACAGAGTTGGTTCGCCCGATCAAAGTTGTTGGTTTCTTCCCGGAAGTCTATTTGTGGATCAGATACATTATTTTTAAACATCGGCATGAATATTCAGTGATTTATTACCTATTATCAAAATAAATGACTTGGATCAATGGCGAAACGTGATACGGTATAAGTGCAAGAGATAAATTTTAGCTCTTAAAACCGTCGCTACTTATTGAAAAGGAGTCAATTGCCGTCGGGTTGAGGAAGGTCAACAAAGAATTCTGACGTCCTGCACTTCTGTGGATTGGGTATACTATGCCAATTGGCAACAATAGCATCGTAATTAGGTACCCGTTAAATTGGAAATATATTTGACTTGAATAAGAGACATTTCTATAATACATTAAGCCTTGATGCTATCCTTTTGAGTTCAAACAAATTTTGCTAATTCAAATTGTGCAAAGAACATCACAAAAAAGAAAATTCAGTGGAACTTAGAAGACCCTCAGACATCCAACAGATCAACTGATTTATGGAAATTCCATAAATTCCAACAAGTAGATGTAAGCCAAAGAGTTGCACCCAAATGAATAGTATTTCATGTACAATTTGATTTAAATTTGGTGCACTTTTACATTAGGATGTTTCAAATTTGAGATCACTTAGCATATTAGTGATTGCTGTTGACAACCTTTTTCAAATGGGAGTACATAGTTGATGTGCATGTATTTATTTTCATAATATAAGTAATATGATTTATGAGTATATTTAGTCAGATTTACATATTTATTTAAATTTATGAGTGATATGAGTTATGAGTGCATATTTTATTTGGATGTATTAAAGCCCGAGCACACATGTATATAATTACATGAGCATGTGTATTAAAATCCATTTCCAACTAACAACTTGAAGAAATACAAAACAAAGCATACTCCAAATAGCAGCATCTTGGACAAGGTTTGACAATGATTTTGGAATAAAATTGAAATATCACTGTATATATTACTGTCTTGTTTATTACTCAAATCTTGAGTGCACAAGATGCTGCCATTCAGAGTATGCTTTGTTTTATGTGTATTAAACCAACATGATATACTGCAACCTGCACCTTGTCTTAACTCATTAAGGGGCAGGGCTTGTCCTTTTGACAAGTAAAATTGTCTGGCATTAGCCAGAGTAAAATACTAAAGCATGTCCTTGCCCTTTAATGGGTTAAGGACATGGCTGTTAACTCATAAAAGGCACAGGGCTCATCCTTTTAAAAAGTAAAATTGTAATGTACTAAAGAGTAAAATTACAAAGGGCATACTTGGCCCCTTGATGGGTTAATTACTGTCAGTTATCTTTGCCTTAAGTTTTTGGATGTGCTAACATACCAACAACTATTACAGTATGCTGACTACAAAACAGCTGTCCAGACTTGCTGATGCTAGCATTAATGATCATTATGTTGCTGGTTAAACTTTTCTTGAGCATCCATCCATCCATCCATCCATCCATCCATCCACCCATCCATGTATATACTGGTATGTATTTGACAACAGCATCACATCAATTTATGGTCTGATCCATTCATCGTGGCTTTAGATGTTTTGTTGACTTAATGTGTTGAATTCAGTAAAACATTTCACTGGTATATGAATGTGGGCTATGACTAGTTGGAACAATATTTCTTGAAATTGGTGAGTGGATAGCTTGACACTTATGAACAGAAAAACATGCAAGATGTTTCTTTTCACAAATGTAAAATTCAAAATGCTCCTCATTAATTCTTAGTAGTGTTGTTTTGCAGAAACTAGGAGGGGGAGAAACTCAAGAAATATTAAGTACCTAAAATGCTTCCAAAATGCCATGGAGTCTGTAATCTATCCACACTAAAACGTTTTGATCTGAGTGAAACTTAAAATTAATATGTAGTTCTTCAGACATTCATCACTTTGCCACTAGAACAGGACAATTGGGCACTCCCTCATCCACTCAAAAAATAGATTTTGGGATGTATCTTGAGTATCACATGAAAAATTATACTGATATCATGATCTCCATCTTTGACTAAAGTCGAAAAACTGTCTCGCTTCATTACGGTCGACGCGGTATTAGTATGTTTCTTGTTACATAAAAATATTTACTAGTGTTTTAAAACAACTGCTAAATTGTTTTAAACTAAACAAACAATATAAATACATGAAGATCTATTGGTAGTTTTAAGTTATTAATACTTACACAGAATTAAAGATATTTTTTTTATGGAGGTCCCTGTGATCGGGGCTTGCTGCCAGTAAGGTTTTGACAGCTAAAACTGTTCTGATTATTATTTTGAATGTGAAATTTTAATTCACGAAATTGCGGAAGTTGATACTACCGGAATTGAACTGCTCGACAATCAGTATTTTGGTGTAATTTAACTTGAACTATCACTAAGTATTGTATTGCCTTCTTACTTCTCTCTTATTTTCGAAGCAGGAAGAAAATCAGTAAGGATCAGGCTAAGTATACGCCACCCCTTGCCCTCAAGTGGCATATATTTTACCGTGTGCTTATGTATACGCCACAACCATGCCAAAAAACCATTTATTTAAACGATTAAAACAAATAGAGAATTTCTAGTGTTGATTGCTATTAACTTTCGAATTCTCTGTTCGTTCCAAAAGGAACCGGTTTTGGTGTGTATGGAAATTTACACAACATACTGCCGTGCATTTTCATCCAAGACCGCCTCCCTCAAACTTGCTGTTTCCTGCACGCTTTCACCACATTAATTCATCGAGATAGCCCGGCAGCATAACTTTCTCCACTCCTTTCATCCTCTTTAGTTTAACTTTGACTCTATTTCAAATGGATTCCACCTTCTGCGTATGAGTACCTGTGACAGGGTCAACCAAGAAAAGTGAATGGTTAACAGTTCCGTGGGTCATCCCTGGCAAAGCGCCCACTTTGTTGCATGAATGCCACTGGTCGGAATAGCAACCACTGTCCCTGCTGCGATGTGTTGTTTTATAATTGGCAGTAACGTTACGGCATGTCGTATTTCTATGTTTGGCGTGTTGTTTTGGCCGTTTGATCAGTTCGCAATATGAGTCACTTGTTCGCCGGGTTGTGATCGTGGGTGCGGGTGGAGAATTCTTTACCGCAATGAATACGCGGTAAAGAATACAACCACAGGGTGGCGTATACTTCACCTGACCCACCAGTTACATGTAAATAACAAGGAAAACATCGCGAACAATGAAAAGACCTAGGCAATAATAGTGAAATACGGAAATAAGAAAAAAATTCAAGCAATATCTCGGAACGTATCAGTGACTCAGAGTTTGGAAAGTACGATTATTACCTTTAAGCTGTAGGAAAGTTGCGCTACGCCACCCCTAGAATCCAAATAAAAACAAAGTTGTTTGGAAAATAGGATTCCCAATTCAATTACTGAATCGAGGGAACTTTCCCAATAGGTACGGGCACTGACTACAGAGCCTCTATCTTATTAATCATTTTCAGATTATGAATACAATCTCGTTTTCTGTTTTAAGTGCTAAGATAAGCTGGTCGCTCATCTCCAACTTTAGAAGGCCTTTCTATCTTGAATATAGGCCTAGTTACTATAATCATCTCGTTTCTGTGATTCCTCGAAGAACATAAAATCCTGAGAAAACAAAAACATTAAATAAAATTAGAAAAATCTACCTCGCACTTCTTACAGAATGTAACTATGATAATAAAACGATGGGAAAATACTCATGGGAGATTACGAGATCGGGGACCTGAAATATCTCAAATGGAAAGGCTTTCGCAAGTTCAACTTTCGCAATCTAAATTTCTGGGGGTTTTCAACATACATACGTAATCATAAATAAAAAAAGCACGGGACATTGGTAATTCAGGATAAAAGTGACAAGTCATTCTTTGATTAATAGTTATTAAAAGAATATCTTCACCAGTAGTTACACGCGGTTTTTATACTTGTGACTTTCAGAGCCGGTGCTGATAATTTTTTTTTGATCACAATCAGTATTTTTTTTTTTATTTTATTAAATGATAACTTTATCATATTTAAGCCACACGTTCTCGTTAATTTGAGGTAAAAAAACCCCAGAAAAATCCCCATTTTACGTCATTTTTGTCGTACAGACTGCGCTCATTTTTAAAACATTTCATACAACTAACCAAGACTTCAAACAAACCATCAATAAAACTACCATTAACTGGATACTAACGATTAAAAAGGCAGCACCCAGGACAGTAGCCTTCACTTTTACATCAAGATCCATGGGAACTATAAGAAATAATATTGTTGACAAATTCAAAATGTTATAATATAGATCTTGTTTATGGTGGCCGGGCATTGATATTTTTGGTGCGTGTACCTAAAACACATATAACTAAATGAATCACGCAGTAACCTGTTTAAAATGAGTATTTTTGTACGCTTGCTGAGAAATTCACGTATGTATTTGAGTCATATTTTTAAAATATCCAACACAAGGGTTTAGAAGAAGCATTTTTGAGTGTCATACATAAGCGACGTTGCCGAAGTACACACCAGGATTTTAAGAAAATAACTGACCATTATAGAGCAAGGACCCTGAAGTAGACGAAGAGCAGCTAGGTTCAGTTCCACAACTAGGCAGGATCACATGATAGCTTGAGAAATGGTTTCCAAAATCTGAGCACGAATCTAATATTGACAGTTTTTGCAGATCTTGCGTGAAACAAAACTTGCTAACGACACTCAAATGCTTTCCTTCCATTAAAATAAATACGTACCAGTACCAAGTACATAGTCAAGTCAGATTTACTGTAACATGTGAACAATGTCGTTAGAATTTATTCAAGCCAGTCGAAAACACAGGGGAAAACCGAAGACTCTGTTGGAAAACAACAAAGTAGTTCGATGAAACCGAGTTTTAATTAACATAGCTGAATTCAAACTAATTTGAAGAATACCCATGGCAACATGTTCAAACGCGTTCATCTGTTAGTTTGTCAATGCTCTTTCAGTTTGATGTGATAGACAGAACTGTTGCAGTTTGTATATAAGAACTGATGAGATAAACCAATAGCTTAAACAAAATATTCTGGTTTATATGTTGGCCTCGATTCAACAGGTATGATGTAACCGGCCATGCAATATTTCTACACAACCCGTAACACCAATGCGTAATAATGTTGGATATTTAACGAGCCGCAAAGCAGTGAGGTAAATATAAAGACTATTCACCGACACTGAGGTGAATAATTGTTTCAGCATATACCTCGCATAATTGCTTTCGAATACATAATGTTTTTTAATTCTTTAAAACAATGTTGCGAAAAGTCATTCTGTCAGCCACTGGTAATTTGTAAGTAAAACATTTTGAACACAACCCGAGTGTATTTACCGCAAAAAAGGTTAAAAAAAACAAACCATACCCCTGATTACTTTACTGGCAAATTTCGTTGCCTTTTTGGTATTGTCTGGAAATAGGACTTCATTTATTAATAGAATTTCTTCTTACGCAACTGAAACAAAACAGGGAGCCATTTTGTTTTGCTCGGAGGTGAATAGAGCAGGATATTCTGATACAGAAGAACCAATCAGATTGTGCAAAAACACTATTCACCTGCGAGGTATATGCTGACACATGTAACAGTAATGATTACCTCAGTTGTGGTCATGGTGACATCAAGGATCGCTACGATCTTCTGAACAGACCTGATGTCAGGACTGACGTAGAGCATGCGTTCATACCCATGTATGAACAAGATAATTCTAATAATGAAAATCAAGGCCCAGCAAAAAATTCTTAAGACAGGCATATTTGTGTCAAAAGGTTTATTAAGATCTAACGTTTCGTTGCTTAAGACGCAACATCATCAGAGAATGAGACATAATACGATGAGACAATCACTGAAATATCATTACATAGCTAATTAGCATAAATTTGAGAGGAAATAGGAAGTGATGAGATGTCAGAGGTGGCGAAGAGGGTAAAGGCAATCAGAATAAGGAGAGAGGAATTGAGCTTGATTGAGAGTTGCGGGTAGGATTGAGTTTGTGGATGAGTAAGCTTTCTCTGATGAGGAGTTCATGAGTGAAAGATGAAGAGGAGTGAGAGAGGATGGTGAAATCATCTGATGTAGTGGGATGGCCAGTGTCGTGGTGATGTGATAGAATGTTTGTTGTGGAGGGGTTAGCACGCTCTTTGCCAGTAAGGGCTGAGATACCCAAGTGATCAGCAATCCGTGTGTCGAGAAGTCGGCTTGTTTGGCCTACATA
Organism: Heliopora coerulea; assembly: GCA_030142905.1. NCBI lineage: Eukaryota > Metazoa > Cnidaria > Anthozoa > Scleralcyonacea > Helioporidae > Heliopora > Heliopora coerulea. Next base: position 726,878 of record JASJOG010000069.1, on the reverse strand, counting down.
CGAGGCATTACAGCATCGACACTTAAAAAGATACACAACACGAGATTTTAGACCGTTGGGTATCCTGTCCTTAAAAGAAAAGAAGTGTGCTAGGCGGAGCGACGGACGGAAAACAAAACGAATAGAAATATGAGGGAAGGCATGTGAGCAAAGCTTACGAATTTGTGTTCGAATTTGGAGGCTGTGTTGTCCAGTGAAGGGAAGGCAGAAGTACATGATCTTTTTAGGTGCAAGGGAAACTTTAGGTACGGGCGAAAATTGTATTCGCCATTTTTTAGACAACAAATTTTCGCCCGTACCTAACAAACATTCTATCACATCACCACGACACTGGCCATCCCACTACATCAGATGATTTCACCATCCTCTCTCACTCCTCTTCATCTTTCACTCATGAACTCTTCATCAGAGAAAGCTTACTCATCCACAAACTCAATCCTACCCGCAACTCTCAATCAAGCTCAATTCCTCTCTCCTTATTCTGATTGCCTTTACCCTCTTCGCCACCTCTGACATCTCATCACTTCCTATTTCCTCTCAAATTTATGCTAATTAGCTATGTAATGATATTTCAGTGATTGTCTCATCGTATTATGTCTCATTCTCTGATGATGTTGCGTCTTAAGCAACGAAACGTTAGATCTTAATAAACCTTTTGACACAAATATGCCTGTCTTAAGAATTTTTTGCTGGGCCTTGATTTTCATCATTAGAATACGTTTTCCGCCTGGTTCTTCAATTACAAGATAATTCTGTTTACATTCATCCCACAACGCCCTGCGAGACTAGGTTATTCAAACATAGTTTCATGGTACTAGGTCTTTCAATTTCTCTGTGCATGTTACGCTGTTAGCAATTCCGGGAAAAATTCTACGAAAGTATTTGGGCAACACTAACGCCAAAATCAAGTAATATGAAGATGTCACAAAAATTGCACCAAACGTTAGAATATCACCAAAGCTACAGCTGACTATAACGATTGAACCTACATGTAATTCCAAAATTATCAGCATCAGTGAAAGCTTCTCTGGCAATTCCTGACCACTGCTTGGCAATTTTTCCAACTTGACTGCTTCCGTCGGCGGACAAAACCTACAAATAAACACAGTCAACCATTCATGTGTGATAACTAAAATACAATGGCTTTGACACTTCTCTTCTTCACAAAGAATGATTAACTGTCACTGATAAAATCTTCCATTCTTCTTCCCTCCTCATTTAGTGGTATTATATGTAAATAAACCCAGTTCAGAGTGAAATATTGCTTGTACTGTAATGTATCAAGATTAAGACGCGGAGAACTCGATCAAGGACATGGTTTCGACAAAGGCCATTGAAGATCAGTCGGCAGAGCGCTAAACTAGATTGTCAGAGTCATGTGTTCGATTCCCGCCAGAAGGAAAGAACTCGCGCGGGTAACAATTCTTTTGTGAAAATGTTGAGTAAGAATCAACTTTTCCGCTCGACATTTTGTGTCAACAAGTATTGGCCAATCGGCTCAAAAAACGAAAACCCCGAACACTTTTTTTCACCCAGTCGAAATCGCCCTTAAAATTTCATGTAACTCACTGTCGCAGTTGGGACGTACCACAGACCTCTATCATATAAATGGACTGCGGGTCCTGCTTAAAGTGTCCGAAAAATGAAGGCGTCATTGGAGGTCTTTTTGCTCATGATGACGACCGCTGACATAGGACCTTCTACCGTATTACTACCACAGAGTTGATAATTTATTCTGTGATTACTACTAGAACGAAAGCTCGTTTGAGAAAGGATTTTTTACGCTACGTTTTTGTTACGTATTTTCTGCTTTGCAAAACGTTCAACTTTTCTCGTTTTAAAGTACACATTGAGGTCTGTTACCAAACTACCCACTCATGAACCATTTGACACTATTTTGTAAGTTTTTCCAAAGAAAAACCACAAACATGAAGCTTATTTCCGTAACTTTTTTCACTGAGCCTTCTTACAAATCTCGATATGGACACTTTTTAATCCGTTATTTACCAAGAATGTTTTAATTCGTCGAGTAAATAGCTTGAAGTGTTCCTGTCCACAAACACCTTGTTTTTTAATCTCTTTATTAGCGAGAAACAGTTATTTCGACTCATTTCATCAGAAACGGGAAAAATCAACATCTATATACTGAAAGTTAATAACGAAAATAAAACGAAATAGCGAAATGGGTTCTTGGATTTTATTAAGAAAACTTACAAAGTGGCTTCCAAACGAGTTCTTTTGTGGGTAGTTAAAAAACCACAACCAGAAGCTTGAAGAGAGAGAGAAAATCATCGATACGAAAAGTGGCCAAGCGTAAAGAAACTTTCACAAACGAGCCTTCTGTCCAGGTGTCATAGAGTAGTAACTCTCTTCCTCAAAGGTCAGTGATATCCACCACGAGTAAAAGGACCTCTAATGACACCATCGTTTTTCGGACACTCGCTGTAGCTGATATCTTAGGAGAAGCCGTAGTCCAGGTATATAATTTCCCTTCATTATCCGTTACTGAATGAAGTCACCTGACCTCGCTCCACAAAAAATTATCATTGGTGCAATAAGAGTTTTGGTTCGTGTGTTATTTTATGCCAACATCAGTCGTACTTTTAGCCGAGGACGAGGTCTGTATAGGAAAGTATTTGCCTGAAGATTTTGTATTTTTAACTGGGTTTCCGTTTTTAGGTGTTGCTATTTACCTCACCACGTAACTTGTTCATTTTGCTTCTTGTTTCCACCAGTTAAACATTCACTTATCGTACTTTTATACTCCTAGATTTACACTAAAGCAGCACTACTGTCCCAGCACATTCTATTTTCTGGACGTTTTCTATGTAGATACTTAATTCTCATTAAATTTCATTAAAATCAGTTCGAATATTTCCCCCCCCCCCCCCCTAAACTAGCTGGTCCAAAACGTATTGCATCATTTTGCAGACGGACCAAACGAGCTCAGCCGTATAATCATGGCAATTATAATAGTAATTATTATAAAGAATTAATAATAATGCGTAAAAACATCGAAAAAATCTTCTGAGGTAAGTTCTTCAGGAGAGCATTCACTTAGTTCCATTCTCTGGATGAGCGCCAGCACTTCAACCTTGAATGACTAGACCTATGTTTAAGTCAATCCTTGGAAACGAATAACTGAGTGTAACTGAAGACACAATCAAAAGTGGGCCATAATAGAATAAACCTTGGATACAATTTAGTGTCAGAAAATAACAAAATAATTATAGGTTATTTTAAGGAAAGAACAACTTATTATTTTACATGGGGGTATTTTTTTCATATATAACAATCCCATACAGCTGAGTCATAAGTGGAAGTTTGGGTGAACTTGAAATAGCTATGACAACACTCGCTCCTTAACTTTATTCCCATGGCCATCCTGATCTCTCAAGTTTTTAACTTGTATTACTTTGACTACGTAACTCATATTTGATATTAACCCTTTATTTGGCATCTTTTCAAGACCCCATTCCTCGACGAGTATAATTGTCTGACGTTGGCTAGAGTATAATAAGGCCTCCACCAAGCAAACTTTATCGCTCGAAGCGACTTTTTCTTTTCTCTCATAGACTCTCGACTATATCGAATGAGAAACCTATCCAATTTACACAAAGAATTAAATGCCGTTTCGCCCCATAAAATTTGCGGAGTGGAAGACAGCCTTAATGAAGTTGTAAAAAAGCATAATAGTGTCTAATAAAGGATTTAGTAAACATTGCATAAAAAGACAAAAACATTTTCTGTTGGCAGTAAGAAGTTAACTAATCCATTACTGATCTGCATAAAAGGAGACAAACATCAAATATACATATACCAAACACAAGTTGTGGTTCTGACGTTCAAGTATGTTCAAGACGTCAATTCAAGCATTCTAATATACATATATATATATACCTTGTATTCTACGTCTCCGCATAAATTACATTGACAACATGGACCTTCAATCTGCAATACAGTTTCATGAGTCGCCGTGTTAATGGCATACCTTGGAATGCAAAGTGACCACCTTCATAAAACAATAAAAAATATAAAATTAAATAAAAATAGGGATAATCCCAAGTAAGTCCACTAAATTAAAAGGGCAGCGTCGCGGCCAATACATACACAAAAACCGTGAAAAAGTTTCGGGCAACCTGAACTTATAAAGCTTGTATTTACGGTACAGAGTGCATGGAAAAATGCAGTCTCCTATCAAAATTAAAGAATTTCCTTGACAAATCGCCCATTGCCGCGGACGATTGAAAGATTTGTTTGCACACAAGAGGAAAAATAAGAATAGAAAAAATTATTAAATGACTTTGAAATTATCACAATTTGCGATTTCTGAAGAACACTAAGATAATTTTAGTAGGGTTAAGTTGAGTTTTCCTTTTGTTTAATTCACATTGTTTGGCATGAACCAGGACATGAAGGGTACGTAGGGATAAAATTCTTACTTACAGAAAATTAATACAGAAAATAGTTATTTACGAGTTTTTCAACGACTTTATGCTATCACATATCACAAGGCAGTGATTAACGAGTCTGGTTTGTCAAGAATTTCGCTTCTAACTACGGGCTCAGTTACAGGGTACAATGTTTTCTGCACGGAGGCATTCTATACGCCAGTAGAACTTAGTTCTACTTTTCGACAACTTGTAACAAATTTTTTCTCGACCTAAGTTGCACGAAGTAAGCGTGTAACAGGGTCGTGTGAGTGTAAAATCTTAGCGTGTAACAGGGTAGTATCAGTGTAAGACTTTTCATTTCGAGAGCTTCCAGAGAGTTCGTTCACTTGAATGTCAAACACAAAGCGCAAGTGGGAGTTTACGATATGACGGACAATATGAACCCCATACGCGGAACTCAGAAATCGCTTTTCTGTGGGTTTGAGCCTGACCGACGTCCACATATCGTACGTGAGTTCGTTTACTCTTAAAAGCTTTTCCTGAAAGAACCTTTTCGCCATTCACCCTACCATTCCTGGTTGACGGCACTTTGGAAATACAAACTCGAAAAGTTAAGACCGACTTTTACAATATTTTCGCACATGCGCGGGTCGTGACACTGACGCCTTGACACAAAAGAGTAAAATTATCTTACCGCGATATTAATATTTTCCAATTAAAAGACAACCAGACATGCAGGGTATTAATAGCAAGTGAATGATTGCGAGAAGAACATGTTAAATTATTTATTGTCGACCAATCAATTTAAGACTTCATCAAGGCATATAATTTCTACCACTTATCGCAATATACGTGTACAAGTATTGACGAAATTAATCACAAAGTTTTTTAACTTTGTAGCTAATGAAAAAAATTTTCTAATTACCGTAAAAATTCGAACAAATGCTCTCCCTCGAATAAGTGCCCACCTACGAAAAAGCGTCCATTGCTGAACGGAAATTATGAAATAAGCACCCACCCCACCATTTTTAGGAGTTTTTTAGGCAGACGTAGCCTGCCCACACTTGTAATATGAGGGATATTTCAACTTTGAGCCAATCTCCATTTAATCCTTCTACATGAAGAGTGGTATTTTACTCGAAGTTTGTACTGATATGTCCATGTGCGCACAAAGTTCTTTCAGTCGCAGCATCTCCTCGTCTAACTGCTTGGCAATGGCTCAGCTATTCTGTTTTGTTTTGTTTTGTTTAAGTGAAATAAACTCCTATATTTCGTTTTGTTATGCTCTAAAAATTGAATATGATGCAAATTGAGTCAACGCCCACCATCGAATAAGCGCCCATGCACCTTCAAGGTCGCAAAATTAAATACGCGCCCACGGTGTTCATTCGAATTTTTACGGTATACAGAAATCAATACTCAATCTGAATACTACAGAAATCAATACTCAATCTTAATAGTATAATTATTGTAAAACCAGGTGGCAATCATTCGCATTTCATAAACTTTGTCAATACTCCGAGCAAGGCGAACATTTCTCGTTAAAAATCGGCGTTTCCCGGCAAGTTGCCCTGTTTCTGATTGAAACTGTGATTATTATTGCTTATTATATGACATCTCCCCTTTTGAATGATTCACAATAACTAACCCAGGCCCCGCAATTTCAATTAACTGGCCTTTCGGCCTCTGTGGTCGGCGGTTCGCCCATTCTGCTCATATCAGCGCACGGTACCTTGCACCCCCCCCCCTCTCGTGTACAGTGTTGGTCTAGAAACTTACGCATGCAGTGGGTTATATTAATTCAGTTATTATTGCTTATTAGGAGACATCTTCTCTTTTGAAATCAATACTCAATCTGAATAGTATAATTATTGTACAACCAGGTGGCAGTCATTCGCATTTCATAAACTTCGTCAATACTCCGAGCAAGGCGAAAATTTCTTGTTAAAAATCGGCGTTTCCCGGCAAGTTGCCCTGTTTCTGATTGAAACTGTGATTATTATTGCTTATTATATGACATCTCCCCTTTTGAATGAACCTCAATAACTAACCCAAGCCCAGTAATTTCAATTAATTGGCCTTTCGGCCTTTGTGGTCGGCTGTTCGCCCATTCTGATCTTACGTTGCCTTCCTCCGAAGATACTTCCTCGCAAAGTTACTGGAGTCTATTCTCGTACATAGCAAACAAATGGTGAATCGTGTTTTCTTACTTTTGCTCCACATAACCAACCACAGTGCCAGGAGGAGACTGAACCTCTAGCTTTTGTAAACAACACGGAAAACAGCAGGCAGAACATCGCAATGGACGAGTAAGGTGAATGACCTCTCGTTTGAGATTATCTTCAATACTGATATCAAAAGGACGAGCAGGCCCACAGATATTACGCGTACAACAATCAGTGTCTAATTAAAAAGCAATGAAAAAGAACAACTTACTAGCTAGCTTAACTCACTAGTCGGTCTGGTAACCCCAAGGACCACACATACATACATAAATATACACAGAATATACATACATAATATATACATATATATATATACATATATATATATATATATATATATGGACATTTATCTATGTATATATGCATGATTGTTCAGATTGATCACTTTTGCTTACTTTGTACGCCTCGGAGGACATGAAAAGTTTTTCCAAAAAGACCTATGGTAGCTTACAGAAGGTCACGTAATCCGCAAGATGAATTACTTCGGGGCCTAGGTTAACAGGAAGAATAATATTGAAAAAGGTATGAGAAAGTATGGTAAACCACGCTGCCAAATATGTAGATTGGTTGATGAGAGCTGTACAATCCAGGGAAATCGTACATACTATATCAACCTTTCTTCTGATTGTGATTCGGCTGGAATGCATGGTTTACTTTTTATCTTGCAAGACATGTGGTAAGATTTATGTTACTGTAGTACCAGTTATGTTAAGGGACAGAGGGGTATGCCAGGTGAGCAATTATACGCACACTTTTTTTGAATAAGGTCATAATGAAATTGATAATATGCTTTGTCAAAATTTTTGACAAAACGGATGATAATGAACCACTGAACTCTAAAAAGACTGGAACGATATCTCGTTGTACCAGGTCTCATGATTGAACAAATACGACACGGCGGCAGCCATGTAGGTCAAAACACGCGTGGGAAAAAATTGTGTTTGACCTTTACTTTTCATTAACAATTAATTCTGACAAATATGCAGTCCTACAGACACTGTCCTCCACTTACCACGGATAAAAAAGAAAACTGTCAAAAAATCCGAAATTTAGGCTAAGGTTTTCGCAATAGATTGCGTGTTTTATCGCGTAGGAACTGGGCTGACCTGCAAATTGACCTATGAGTCAGCCTCCAGGTCGGCTTCAAAATACAGTTTGCAGGTATCGTTCCAGTCTTTTTAGAGTTCAGTGAAATGAACCGACTATAGAAGAGAGGGGTTTTGGACGTATAAACTGAACTCGTTTGTTCCTCAGGGATTGAATTAGAGGGATTTATACGATCAGGTTTTGGTTTTGTGATGTACTGTTTAATAATTAATTTATGTAAATAGGAACGAACACCTTACAAGCCTTTGAAGTCTTGTATACTCGTGTTTCTTGATAAAGCGGTAGGACCCCGAAACATCGAACAATAATTTTTTTTTTTCTTGATAGATCTATATATGTGTGTATGACTCCGTATATATGGATACATACGCATCTTGCGGCCGGCCCCATACCTGATTTTATATCTACTCGAGTTTTGGTACTAGTTTGAAACTCACCTTCTGAAGCAAAATAAACTTGCTGGCCCAAAGAATTTTGAACTATGTATTTGTTGTTGGTTTCAAATCCTGTGAAGGCTGTGACGCAAATGTAAAAAAATAAAAATAAGTTTTAAAGCACAAACCGGGGGAAGTAAAGGCAATGCTTAACGACAATTGCTTTGTAAAAACGAACATCTGAATGTAGACTCTAATCCACGTTTTCGAGCACATAATGATCCTAATCACATGAGAAACGTTCACGTCTGATAGCCTTTGAGATCATTTGATTACCAACTATGTTTTGTTTAATAATTTGTAGTGAGATTTACAAATAATGCAGATCGTCGGAAAACGCCATTCGGAAATTCCCAAGCCGATCGGAAATGCGAAAACGACCATTTCATACGTAGGATAGGTTTTCGCCTAAACAGGAATGCAAAACAACTTTTTCACTCTTTTGCACTTATAAAGAAAACCTCAATACAAAATTCTCAACACATACAAAATAATAAAATCACAGCACTGAGTAAAACTCTCAGTTCACTCGCACACAAGTACCCGATACACTGAATGAACACAGCTGAGGCTGTCCTGTCAAAAGTACTTTCTGAATGCAGCTTCCAGAGGTAGTAATCTACGGCAGTTAAAAATCTGTAAAGTGGAATACTCTATTTATTAATTATTGGCCTATAATGTGGACGCTTCTAGTCTAGGATTGTCAATCGAAGTTGAAGGTTGATCGTTCAGGTAATCGCTATCATGAGAAAGACTTATTAGTAAAAAAAGACTTCAGTTGCAGTCATCTGCATGTCAGTCAGGTTTACGTCTTTATCTTGTTCATTTTATCCGATCAGTCGTATACAGGAAGACTGACTACCTGGATGGCCTAATAACTTAAGTGTTCAGTGGTGACGTCCTACCGAACGTTATACAGAGATATACTGGCAGCGTTGATTGAATCAGGGTTGCTGACACATTCGTCTGATGTGGCTTGTGTTAGATCGTCAGCATCAGAATATTGTCGCATAAGATTTTTTGTCCAAGTGCATGCGATTACCTCTTGAGAGAACTAGTCATGCCTACGACTGGTGCGCAATGTTGCAATAAACTCTAACAAATCCATCGTACCATATAGATCTGGTGAGAGAAAATGTGATCATACCAGAGCCGAATCAAGGCTGTTCGGGACATAGGATAGGACCCTATCACTCAATTCCGTTCGCTTCTACACACTGATCAACCGCATGGGGTCTGTTCTTCCCGAACATCTGTAGACTTGTGGAAATGAACTCGTTTCCGTGCATTTTATCGTTACATTAACATGTTTATTTGCGCATGACTGTAACCGAGCACTATACGAGTTGTTTCATAAATGGGGGGCCTAAATTACGTGGTGTTTAACGTGAGGAACCTCGTAATGTCACGGGGAAGCTCCTTAATGTAGGGGGTTCGAAGCGCGTGCGCCGGTGGCCCCAGTCTTTATCTGCTTGATATCATGAATCACTTTACACTTTCTGAACTTGGTTATGTCTTTAGCTTTTCGTAAAACTTCAGATTCCTTTGACACCATTTTCGACAAATGATCAATATGCATTTTCCAGGTCATTTCTTCATCAATAAAGACGCCAAGAGTTTTAGGGTTAGTTACACGAATAATGTTTTTATTATTAATAAAAACATGAGGATCTTTTTCAATTCGAGATAACTTGTCTAGATCCAATAATCGCGTATTCCGTTTTGCTAAAGTTCAGAGATAACTTATTTTCAGGTGGCCAGTGATGTAAATTATTCGATTCTATATAAAATTTTGCTTCAATATCCTCTCCTGAAACGCCAGCTACAGGAACGTTAGTGTCATCATCAAATAGCGCGGCAATAGAATTATTCAAACAGTTTGGCAGGTCGTTTGTGAACTGAAAATAGATATGGCCTGTGGTACCCCAGGTTTTTTACGTGTTTCGTGGATGACAATGTTCCTCCCAACTTACAAACTTGTTCACGGTAGCTTAAATAAGAAATGAACCATCGCAACTATGTAGAAACTCTTTTTTGATGTTCATCTGATTTTCTAGAACTAGCATCTTTAGTTTACAAGACGTTAGCTTTCTGTTATTATCTCTTTACACGTGTTTCTTTAAATTGTTGGCTAGAAGTGGCTTTTGGTCCACCAAACAAATCATTTGGTGTTGGTAATTAACTTACAGTCAAAATTTGATATGTGCTTTAATGGATACTAATTATGATTTTAGAAATTTGAGAGCTTGGCTATATCTTAAGACAGATAAATGATCTTCAAACTCCGTACTCAGATAATGATTTCTGAGCCCCAGACGGGAATGGAACCCGAAACCTTCTGATGACCGTTGAGACGCTCTAACCATTGAGCTACCGAGACTCAGATGGCGAGCCAAGGTGCGAGTTCGACATATATGTGCCAAGATATATGTGCCATTAAGATATAGCCAAGCTCTCAAATTTCTAAAATCATAATTTGCCTTCATCATTATTAATATATAGCGGCTTCCGCTTAGGTTGCACATATATGTCGAACTTGCACCTTGGCTCGCCATCTGAGTCTCGGTTGCTCAATGGTTAGAGCGTCTCACCGGTCATCATCAGGTTTCGGGTTCGATCCCCGTCTGGGGCTCAGAAATCATTTTCTGAGTACGGAGCTTGAAGATCATTTATCTGTCTTAATGGATATTCCCAGCAATCCAAGAGGAATGTTGCCAAAGGTTAGGGTTTTCCCAGGCAGAAAAAAAGGAAACTTGGTATTCCATTTCTACTTTATCATGGACCCTTCTAGGTGGCTTCCTCGGTGACAAAAAATCTTAAAAGTTTGAAAATGTGCTTACCATAATACTGGATAGCATAAAAATATTCTAAGATTCATTAGGGAGTAGGAGGATAAGAACTGGTGTATTCCTCCCTTGACACCTACTTCATAAGCACAAGCAACGGCGGATTAAACCATGGGTCAAGCATGCCATGGCCCAGGGAGCCCCGGCTTGTCGGCCAGTGAGGAGACCCCACTGCCTCTTCATCTGGAACTATTTTTCTCTTTTATACATCTGCGGGCCTCGCTAATCTGCTTCATTCCTTGCAATCTGTATATTGTGTTTAACACTGTAATAGTTACTTGTACATGTGTCTTGTAGGTTCTACAACGTTCTTACAGGATACAAGAAATTTCAAATTCTGTTGTAATTTTTCAATCTAGTTAATAAATTCATGGGGCCCCGTAGGACACGTTGGCTCTCGTAGGATACATTGGCCCAGGGCCTTGCTTTACATTAGTCCACCCTTGAACACAAGTAATACTGACTCTTAATTGTTCTTAAGTGAAGGAAAATGGTCTCTTCTACCTTCTTCTAACCAAGTGAAATGAACATTTTTTACATTAATCTTCTGTTCAGAAAAACTGCTTTTTAAACTTCTAAATTTTTTGACATGGAATAATATTTACCTGGAATGTACGACTACCCATCAAACGCGACCGACGACCGCTCTTTTAGCATCGGATCCCATACGTGAAATTTACCTATTATGTGCGACCATCCGAACTTAAAACTGCCGCATTCTGGAATTCCGAGGAAGAAGTGATCGTTTACCGAAGTTAGTGGATGCACTAGAATGCGACCGGAAATACGGAAACAAATGTGACAAACCGTATGGTTCAGATTCGTGTTTCCTGTTTCAGATTCAGTGTTTCTTCGTTCTTTAAACACTCCAGAAATGTGTATAAATCTTAACTCTATACTTGGGGGGACTATACTTGAATTGATCCGAAAGGCTGATCCTACTTCCAACGTATCTAACCTGTAATATGTAAATTTTTAGTTCTCTCCTCAACAATCTACAATAACCGCGTCCTTTTATTGTGACTGTTTTAGGCTTGCTTTTAATGGTCGCGGTAAATAATATATTTTTACGAGCAAGCGTGAAGTAAGCATTGGGTATTGTTTGACTGCGCGCGTATCGCTCACCAAATTCGGTTGAAACTGTGGATTTACTTCAGCAGAAAATATTTCAAAAGTTTTTCCTCAGTTTTTTTCTGGTTTTGTTTCTTTACCAAGAAATATTTTATTGATTTTAAATCACTACAGCACGGACTTTCATACCAGTAGCGCAGTACAAAACTTAGCTGTGACTTAGCCATAAATATACCGTAGAATTCCGAAAGTAACGGCCCTCGTTACTTTCGGATTTAGCAGGCCTTGGGGGCCTCTACTTTCGGGGGGCCGCTACTTTCGGATAGTCAAAATACGTTAGAAACAAACACCTATTGAATTGACTTAGTTATCAAGCGATGAGAAGAATGAAATTTCCAACATTTTTATCACCAGATCTTATTACACTGATTGTCAAATTAGACATAAAACTACGAACATTTTGACCAGAATAAACAAAGCAAAAACAAAAAAGTCATCTTGAGGTCAATGTGTATACGGTGTCGTTTTCCTAGCTTTTTATGATGTTCTGCGTCCTCAAACAAGGCCACTAGAAAACAATGGCTTTATTATCTAAAATGTGGCATTGCATTTCCTACGTCGAGAGAAAGGGATAACTAAATAAATATCGAGGGCATTCCTGAGTACACCATCAGTCAATCGTATGATGTAGAGGACGTAATGTTTTACGACAGCAGCGATGATGAGCTTCACACGGTTGTCGGCAGCGATGGTGGCGACGTATAAGAGAGAACATGTTGTAAATATTCGAAAATTAACGATGAACACCTACTTTCTTAAGACATGTATAAGTACCTTTAAGTTGATAGTTAACTTTGAATACAAGCATTACTTTTTGTTGGATAAACATGTGTTTGAAGCATAAAAGCACCACATTCGAAAGGGCCGCTACTTTCGGGGGGCCGTTAATTTCGGGGGCGCCGCTCCTTTCGGAAAATTTTAGAAGTGTCACAAATTTGACGTTACTTTCAGGGGGTCATTACTTTCGAGGGGTCATTACTTTCGGAATTCTACGGTAACGTCTTCCAATATGGGTGCGATGACGTCACATAAATAACTTCTGTTTACGATCACCTGTCATTCACGACCACTTTCACCTGGCAAAACTGAACAGGGGTGGTCGCAAAATTCAGGTTCTACTGTACTCTCAGTTTGAGAGTTGATTATTCCTACTGTAAATTGACTTAACTAGCAGTGGGTGTTTCATCAAAAGAATTAGCGGTATTATAGAAAGTACGTTTTGCTTGAATCCAATGCCAAATAGGATGACAGTGTTCTCTGCATATTTGTAAATAGTGAAGATAGCTGATTGTAGCACCATATGTTCTAGAACCTTGAACACATGTTGTGAGCGTGTGTGCATGACCAACGTGTAAACTTCCACCAATTCTGTCTGGCAGAGTATACATGCAGGCTATTGATCAGAAGCATGTCTGAAACACACCACACATTTATTACAACTAAATCATGTCCAATCTAGAAAGATTTTAAAATGAAAATGAAAAAGCTTTATACAAATAACTGGTAGCTCATTGTCAGGACACCTTGCTAGTAAGTAAAGCAAATTTAGCCAGACATCCATGCAATGAGTCAGATATGTGTGTGCTTTCCTGAAATACCCATCAGGGCCAAAATTGGTCTTGCATTTTAAATATAATTTCATTTTATCCATGGCCATGACAATGTCTTTCATTCTGGAATGTCCTTCTTTCTAAAAGCAAAATGCACCAGGTCCCAAACCCAAACACAAGAATCCTATAGACCTTTCAAGCACTGCCCTGTATGTTTTCATTAAGTATGCTTCAGCTGTCACACTTCAAGTACCTGTTCCCTCTTTGGTACAAATTGCTTGGTATTGATTTATTACCTTCTAAAAGTTCAACTTGTTGTTTAATCAATAACTGGTCAATCTGTGTTAAATACTCTAACCCAGGTGGACAGTCTGTTGTAACACCAACAGGAGCAGGCATCCACCCACCTGGCTGGACAGAAACTGCACCTATACAAACAACAGTTACAAGAGTGAATATAAACCACAGTCAGGCAATTTTAAAACATACACCAATATAAAATGTTATGAAACTGTTGCACCTTGAATCAAAGGTGGTGGAAGCAGGGGGGGCAGTGGGGACATTTTTCCCTTCAAAACCTAAACAGTGGGGGCATAGCCTCCATGAATGGTGACCATGTCCCTAACCACAACACCACAAAGCAAGGCCTTTATTGTTCTCTCTGTAAGCATTCCAATGCAATTCGAGCTATTTTGACCAGCAGCAAAGCTGCTGAAAGCCTGAAATACAATCAACTAACAAAATGAAAATGAAATACTGTAAATTTTCACAGCTGTTTCATGCTGGACTCTTGTCACAGCGCAGACAAAAAAAAACTAACATTCTGTTTGTAAAAAAGGAATAAAAAATTTACAAAAATTTAGAAATATGAAAATTCAGTAAGAAAGATTAAAGCAACAATATGTCTCAGAACTTGGTGCTTTATAGACTATGATCCCAGAATCCCCTATCAATTCTTGAGCATTTGGACTTTGCCCCCATGAAACTCAAACTGTTCAGCCACCATTTCCTTGAATTAAAAATAGTGGCTTAAATAACAAGATGAGTGTTGAAATATTGGTTGTTATTTGTCATTGACTGAATAATTTACCTGTTGTATTTAACTGACAGACTATGGTTACAAAAGGGGTGAAAATTTTTAAATGGTTATATAGGAGCAAATAAAAATTAAGTCAGCCATTTTAAAAAATATTCCACAAAATCTATCAAACTATGATTACAGCTTATATCATACATATGGCGGATAGAGAACTGGCTGGTGGTCATTCCCTATTTTTTTTTTTTTTGAGACGTTAATTTTGGATGGCAGAAAACTTGAAATACTATGCACCACTGACATGACATGAAGAATTTTACAAGAACCTGATCTGATATTTGAGACAGCATAGCGACTAAGTAAGATCTGTCCCATTCAGTCAATTATTTTCAAAACAAATTTGTGTCTTGGCCTTTTTGCTGACATCAGGAGTATTTCACACAGACAAAAATGTCAGTTTGGAACATACATCTATTTAAAAGAACACCAGGAGCATGCATACAAAACTAACCATACAAATGTATGGGAAATTGCACAGGGAAATCCAGAATTATTACCACCAATCTTCAGTGCCATTAAAGATGTTGCCTGGAGCAAGGGCCAAATTTAAAATTTCCAGTCCAAGGACAAAAATGTCCAGGGATATTGCCCTGAAATTTGCCAATCCTTGCACATTTTTGTTTTACCTACTGGACAGGTAGGCCAAACTTTTGCAATCAAAGAGTACATACTTGATGATGTCAAACACATAAAATATGAAAGGTAGCATGTTCAATAATTTACATTAAATGTTATGGTATACAGCACTTGGTAGCAAACCTAAAGTTATTTGTACTTACTGCATGAACTACATAATATTTGAATGATTTAATACTAATAATTCACTGTATTACATGGGGTTAAGAAGTATGTTGACTACTTAACAGAATTTCTCAGCTCTGACATTTCAGCATATGTTGGCCAATCCCTGTGAACTCAGTAATCAGCCAATACTTGTCTCAGGGTGAATGAAAAAATTTTACTATGGGCAGACATTTGCATCTCATGAATAGATGACAGACCTGTGATTCTGTAATGATAAACAGGAATCTCATCCAAACAATCACCTCAGATGAAGGCAAAAGATCAGAGTTTCAAATCATTGGGTCATCTACAACTTTGTAAGCTACAGTCAAGACCATGTGCAAACCATGTCTTATTCTTCATATAGCTGCATGGAATTCATTCATTCATTGAAACTAACATACAAAAATTAAACTGGCAGGAGAAAATCAAGGAAGACACCAAAAGGGCCATCAGCCCCTCAAAACTGAAAACAGGGATGGGTCAAACTTATTTATGGCTAACCTAAACCAAACCTATGGCAGTTACTATAACTATGTTTTGGTCACTATAAATATTGAAATAAAACAAAAAACATGCTGGATTGACATAAATAATCAAGAAATGGACGACACACCAAATTTACCTCCTCAAAAATCATTTTGGATTTGTATCTCCCCCCTACAATCCATAAATTTGGAAGGCAAACTGTCAAAAAACTAGATAAGACAAATTTAATCTTTTTTACCATTACTGGTACTTATTACTGTTATCTACATACTGCTCCCTATTTGAAATAGCAATGGCTCTGGTTAACTTTTCTGCTGATTGCAGTTTCCTCGTGTGAAAAGTCTTGCATGGGTATTTTATATTGAATGAATGAATGAATGAATGTATGAATGAATGAATACATTTATTTTTGTATGAATGTTCAATAAGAGGATTGCAGGGTAAGTCTTTCATATTCAAAGTTTCAGTTTTGTCAAACTCAGTGAAATCTTAAGGCCATCAAAGAGCTGATTGACTTCACTTTTTCACCAGTAAATGAAATACCAGTACAAAGGGATTTTTTGTCAGGCTTGAACTTAACTTTTTAATTCACTGGCAAACACTGCATTTGCTAAAAATACTATTTCCTCACAAGAAAATTTGGCAAAGCCAGTAGTGATATCTACAAGCAGTGAATTTTGATGCAGTGAGCTTTGATTAAGTTTCATAGAGACTAAACCTAAGCAGTAATTAGTGCTGGTCCATGCAGTGATCATGAATTTAATTCAATGCCAAAATCATGTTCAGCTCAGACCCATAGCCAAGGGGAGAAGGGAACTGAGGCCCCCCGAATAGAATTTGAACCTCCCCAAAAAGAAATTTATCATTGATATTTATTACTGTTTGTAATAAATTATTAGAACTTGGAACTGTCTAAGAATCAATTTTTTGTAATGTTTTAAAATACATGTGGTGAAAGCATTTTGATTTATTTTGGACTGTGATCATGGTTCAACAGATCTATGGCCTG
Organism: Heliopora coerulea; assembly: GCA_030142905.1. NCBI lineage: Eukaryota > Metazoa > Cnidaria > Anthozoa > Scleralcyonacea > Helioporidae > Heliopora > Heliopora coerulea. The sequence goes on along the minus strand of JASJOG010000069.1, from coordinate 709,814 downwards.
TCAAATTATATCAACGTATTACATAGCAACAGTCACACAATGGAAATCATCAAGCTACATTAGAAACAACAGAAGAATTTCAAACTTTGCTAACATGCTATATCCAAAATATTAATGAAGAAACTAAAATATATTAACTAAAAGTAACAACTACTCAGGAAAATGTCAACATGCATGTGTACCTGTACATGTATTGAGTAATCTGTTGATAATTGTTTACTGGCCGTACAATCACTTTCATATATTCAAAAATCACTGTACAACTTGTGCATCATCTTTGTTTACCAGAGTTATTTTCAAATGTATTGAATAGAATAATTTTTCTTCTTTCACACTTGTATTACAAATATTAATAATTTAATTGTTGTCAGTGAACTTAGCTTGTGTTTATACTATTCATTATTAGCCCCCCTAATTTGTTACTCCTCCTAGCAAGACAAGCTGGCTACAGGCCTGTTTTAGTTATCAGTATGTGCATGCCCTGTAGTTTGTAACTTATTATTTTGCTTGTTTGTTGTTTCTAACCCCAAAAATTCTTTCAGGGAAATGATTGCTGACCAGTACCTGTACTTGTAAATGTTTGCCATATTTTTTGAGCCTGCGACCTTAAAGAAAACTGCTCAGATTTTACATGTTTGAAGCACTAATTTTAAGCCATGTTTTGTGCTTCATTAATGAACTAAATATTTGATTACCTCTATCAATGGCTAATGCAAGGGTAAAGGTTCTTTCAGAGGGAACAAGAAGGAGCACTTAATTACCCCCTTCAAAATAATTTGCCACTTCTTGGAAAGTTTTATGGGAATTTCAATTACCAGTCTTGCAAGGTATGTTTTGGAATTTTAAACTTTTTTCTTTTATTTCATTTCTCCTCAATTTCATATAAACAGCCAGATAAGCAGATCACAAAACACCAACTGCAGAATGAGATCTTTTTAAAGTCACCACTAACTGAAGTTTTAATAACCATGAATTGTATTATTATTATTAACAAAACAGCCAATGAGATTTACAGATTTGTGAAATAAACTTACATTAACACAGTTTAGAATAATACAAGCATTCTAGTTCTACTCAGTTTGGACTAGCTATATTTTCAGCAAATGTTCATCTGTTATAGTTTATATTAATAACACACATGGAAGTTGTATTCAACAGATAAATAAGGGGAATCAGTCATTACAGGAACAGGATATGCACCTTAATGATCCTTACATATGCTTTGATTGGATGAACCTAATTTTGTCACAGAGTGTAGACAACTACAGATGTCATATTTATTTTTCAAGTATATATGAGGATAGAAACATGGTTTACATGTCTTGAACTCAAAAACTCTTGGTATTTTATAAAACAAATAGAAAATAGTTCCTGTGACCCTCCACTATTATAGAGATGTGAATCGGTCAATTTCACCTGTCTCATGTACTCACTAAGCATTTTTCCAGTTGAAAATATGTCGCGCATGTTTCTATCACAAGACAGTTAACGAACTTCCTGCTTATCAAAAAGAAGATTTTGTACAATGAAAAAGACATGAACAACTGCGGAAACACTCCAAAACACGAAAATCATTGCAGAGACTGCACTCTAGTTCCTAACAATTTTTCCACAATAATCAAAGCATGAGTGAAGTTATTTACGTCAGTTCTGAAATTAAAGCATGAGTGGGGGTTTTTGAGCCAGGTCAGCCAGAAATTTCGAAACAAAACTAAAAGGCTAAGGAACGGTTTCAACAATTAGGAATAAAACGTCGATCAAAGTATTAGAAACAAGTCGTTCTATAATTCATCGGACGAGTGACGACGTTTACTGAAGAACTATGCAAACAAACCCTCCAACAAGATAGCAACGATATTGTATCAAACAATGTTATTGATACGGTCTAAATCGAAATTTGTCGACATGAGAACTTTATGTCAACACATTTACAGCCGCATGAATCCTTCTCACTTTACTTACCAGGTTGTTGCTGAACATAAGGAAGGCCGTGCTGTTGAGAAGCAACATTTCCAGGCTGTTGAACTTGTGGTAGACCAGGCTGTTGAAATTGTTGTTGATAGCCCGGTTGTGACGGCGGTACTGGCGGATAGTTTGGTGATTGAGGTGGATAGCCGGGTTGCTGAGGAGGATAGCCAAGTTGTTGAGGTGGGTAACCAGCTTGCTGTGCTGGATAGTTACCTTGCTGCATTATATGACGATGTATCTGACGCCTGTTTCGAACCTTACCCAACAACTTGAAACGGATATTAGCTCACTAGCTTTGTTCAAATGACGAATTTAATTAACAGCGTAAGTCGGTCATGTGATTAAATTTACGAAAATGTTGATTGGTTTATCGGCGCACGTAGGCTTTGACAGATAGTGCTAGCACAATTTTTGGTGTAATTTGCCATCATGAGCACAATTTTCACGATTTTTCCGAAAACAGCACTGCAAGCATAAGTATCATTTTCCGCTTCTTCTGAAGAATTAAAGTACTCATATTTCTATGCTGAAAGAGTTTATTATCAGAATTTACTAGTAACTAGAAATACGTGCACGCAACAACCCCTCGCCCACCCTTCCAATATATCTCTCGAGAATCCAAGTAACAATGATAAATTTTCAAAATTCTCAAAAAGACAAATGCGCCTGACTATAACTGGAAGAGGACATGCAATAAAAAAAATCCACACAGAATTTGGCCGCAAATAAACAACAATCCAAACAGACTTTCCGTCTTAAAAGTGGAGCATTCTCATAGGTTATCAAACGGATACCGGCATTACGGACAGCTCATGATTGAATATTTTTCTGACATTTTTTTGACTTAAAAAATTGATAAATTATACGTTACCTCAAAGTTGGTTACAAATGTCTTTAAGATCTGCTATAAGGGTTTATGCTAAGTATTCATCCGGAAGTACAAGACTGGTGACGAAGATGAAACGAATTACGAAATCGACGAAGTAAACAAAGAAAACATGAACGAGTTCTGCAGTTTTATCGCTGACCAAAAATCGGAAAATACAAAACATAAAACAAAATACGACAAGCAAACCTTGTGCAAGTTTTATCGAAAGAAGAACGAGAAGAGGGAAGTAAAAGACGTACTTTTTCCAAGGCAAAACATCAATAAAAAAGAAAAATGGCGTATAAACCTGCAACTCTTCCGTATTTTCAACTAAGCATTCAGTGGCGCCTCAACACAAAGGGTTCAGCGGTAAATTTACACACAGACGACTTTAAACTTTCCTGAGAGGTTTTAAAATCTCCTGAAGAAAGCATTACCGATCGAATACGGTAAAGGTCATCATACACAAATCACTTTTGAAGTGAGAAAGACTGAAGCGGACAACTGTTTTGGCGAAGGATAATTTAGTGACCAAAAACAAGTAGTTTTGCAGCGAGTTACCTGGTGGCTGTTTACCTTGCATTTTTCTTTCGAGCCAAAAATACATCCTAACGTCTTCAATGGGGTGACATTTCATAGCGAAAAAAATCCTGATTGAGGCGATCAAATCTTTGTGTGGAAAGCGGAGAAAGCATCCAAAGACTGTCATGGCCTTGACAACTCTTCTGGATGACGAGTGTTCTATCCCACTTCTCAAACAATTGACCATGAACGCTGTCCGGTTAAATACTGCAAAATGTTCAAAAGTAATCGTCGTACAGAGATGAATGAACCAGAATCTTCATTCTACTTTACCAATATACACCAGCAAAATTCAGGCGGTAATATTTCGTACAAGAAGTCTCCCTTAGGGAAGAATGAAATCGGGAAGCTACTTTTCAAAGCAGAACTTGTACTTCAAAGCTACTCGATCAGACGTACCTGTGATTGTGCAGCTCAGGTAAGTGGTTACCAGAACGTGAAAAGTCCCAAGATTTATACTAATCAACATCTATTCAACTTCAGCGAAGAATGTCGTTTTAATACAGTTAGTCGCTTAGCAAATGTCCTGACAGCAAGCGAGTTCCCTTACGTCTTTTGTTCATATAAATCAGAAAGAACCAAGACAAAGCGTTGCTGCAAAAAGTGAACAGTTGGCAAATGCATATTCCAAGGAGCTAACTTTGAGAACTGCTCTTTCAAGTCATAAATTGTCCAGTTACTGAGGTGGCGAAACCAGCCGCAGGCACCAAGAAAGCTATTTCCTTTGCCGGTCTTAAATCATTTACTGGCTTCAGTGTTCAAATAATGTAAACAACTTGCGAGAAATCCATACAAGGGAAAAAATAACGAGACCAAATCGATTTGCTTCAATACGGTACCTAAGTACGGTTTACCAGTCCCCATACGGTTTACCAGTCCCCAACAACATACCAGTCCCCGAGTTTGCACACGGCATTTTTGAGTGACCGGAACCCATGGATATATATATTTATATAAAGAAAAATACATACACAAAGCGAAAATTTTTCTCCCTAGTAATCACAACGCGTGTAACAGGACTCCACGCACGTCGAGATTAGTACCCTCGCACCGCGCTTCGCGCAGTGGGCGAGGGGATCAGTGTCAAATAACATAAGAATGTTTCTAGTTTCGTATCCAGTCTTTACTGAGAACTGACCCACTGCTCGCGGGCTCTAGCGCTGTAGTGCTGTGGCGCTGGTTTTTTTAACAATCAAGATGGCGGTTTACAGTGATTTGGAGGATGGCAGTGATTTAGAACGCGAAAACGAAGTGACATGAACAGGCAGTGGTCCAGGAACAGCTGAAATAATCCGACAACAAACTCTGAGATTAATTGGAGGGAAGTAATTATGGAAAGAGAGGAACATCTGGTGCGAAAAATGTAATTCTCATGAGCATTCTCTCTGCTATCCTCATGCTTCAGTGACCTGCAAGATCATTGTCCTTGTAGATTACCTGCAAGCTAATGTTATGCCACAGTACAACAAGCGATAAGGACAGAGTTGTTTGTTAAACAGTACAAAAAAGTACAGTATTGGCTCTGCATGAACTACTTGCAGTTACATTTTAACAGTTACAACTGCTTCAAACGAATACATGTTGTATTTCATTTAACATGTTAACGTTAAGTAACACCAACTTCACGACTGCGGTTACCATGAATACCATTTAAAGAAACAATAAAGTAGCATATATTCTTCGCACTTCTTAGTATTATCAGTACAATTTTAAAAAACTGGCACAATTCCCGGCACAATTTCAGTAATAAGGGAGCAGTGCTAGTAGCATAATGTGCTAGTTTTACGAGCACAATCTATCAAAGCCTAGGCGTACGTGATTGTTCCTCATATATTATAGAATTCCAGTAAATGCACTATTATTAACACTAACCGTAAACTCGTTAGCACAAAAATATATTCATTTTATTGAATCGGTACTCACTCTTTTGTCACGTTCACTTAAAATTTTTGCATAGAAACTATGCATTAGCATAGACACGGAACATTTACATCAAAAGGCATTCAACAAAATTTTAATTACATCCTCTGTCCAGTCTCACTCTGACCTGTTTCTGACTAATATGGAATAATTGTCGTGGGTCGTGGGTCGTAAAATACGTTAAAATCGTTTTATTTTTCACCACTATAGTACGACTGTATTTGCTTAATGAAACTCGAACACTAAGAATAACCGCTGCGCACAGCAAATTTTGAATGCTAAAGCGCCTACGTTCATCCTTACACTTAACTGTAGCTTCCAGTCCGTTGGTTGGTGGATCTCGGGTTACCAGTACTTCTTTGCGGAAATATTGAAGGAACCGAATTAGTCTTAAGTTTCCCTTTTTTTTGGAAACCAGGTACGAGTCCAGGCAAGTTTTCCTCGAAGCAATCAGGCGTGAAATGTTCTGAACAAACATACGAATTGTTGCGACTGCACGGATTAGCTCGGCGAATTCTCGCTAACCACGCTTGCCGCAGACGTTTTTCTGCAGGAACTCGATGGTAACTTATTCCCGCAGTCTTACGTCAGTTGTTTGTGCAGTTTGAAACCATGCATTGACGCATTATAATAAATTCCAAAGAAACAACAATATTTGCGAACGGGCGGACGGCTACGCTGTTCAAATTTAGAATGCGAAGTTGTTTCTATCACTCAATGACGTCACACTACCAATAGGAGCGACCATTTTCGCCCGCAAACAAGCAAAAATGGCGGCCTACGGTATTCGGTAAAACACGACAAACAAAGTCAAATTTCTCCCAAACCAAGAAGATTTCAATAAAACTAATACGCACTCTGAGGTAAGGTCACAAAGACCTTTCATCTAAATAAAACTTGTTTGAGGCTGGAGTGTCCCTTTAAGAAAAGGAAAGCGAAACTTGCTCTTCTGTCTTCGAGCGGGGTCAAATTCTTTCTGTCTTGATCTGAAACTTTTAAAGTTTTTCGGACAATGTTTGACCAATAAATAATACCCCAGACCTCGCAAAGATAGTCAGTCTAGGTAACTAAAGTGTTCTCTCCTCGCAATTCCTCGTAAACTTCAACCTCAACTGTCTTTTTACGAGAGATTCTGTAGCCTGATTTCCAATCTTTATTGAAGTTGACTAATCAATTGTCGATAATCTTCGCCGTGAACCAATGTGTTTGTTAACCATTGGCTGTATATATCATTGAATTTTTTCTTTTGTTCTTGATCCTCTCATTTGTACTCTTGTTAAAAGGTTAATGTTTGAACTTTTTTTCTTGAGTGTCCTCTCATTGCATTTGCTTTGTTCTCTCATCCGTTAATTCTGTTCCTCTGTTTTACGTGTCCTATATAATGGACAATGACCGTTAATAGAGTTCTTCGACCTTCTTCAACCGAACATTGCGCATTGCGAAACAATGTTCCGTTCCACTGATGATTAACGTCTAGAATTTGCAAGTTTTTCAAAATGATACCATTCCTTTTTTCACAATCATGTTGCGCCAGGAGGAAGGTTTTATTGGACGTGACGATGGCTTTGAAATGGTCTTCCATTGCACGTGAGGATTTACCAATGCTCACAAATGTGCAATCATTGAATTTCCTTTTCCAAGCAATACCAATTTGGGTATCTCTGTTATGAAACATGAATATGAATTGAAATCTGCACAAATAGTATTATGAAGAAGCATTAATATTTACATAGAGAGTTGTGAATCATTGTGAACTACTTCCACTTGTGCAAATGCGGCTGCACTGTATGGTTTGCAGTTGGCTTTTTGCATGGTTTAACTTTTAGATTGCATCCGTGGCACTGTTTGAACAGATACCTTCGGCCGATCTTCGTTACTTAGGGATTTCGCTAGTTATCTTGCTGAACCTCACATGTAGTTTGTTTACTCAGTTGACAAAGGCTTAATCCTTTACCGTTTATAATTTGTATCAATTAGTGTTAAAGTTTTATCTGATATCATTGTGCTGTAATAAAGAATAATACGGATCAAATTTATTCATTGTATTCAATATTGAGTGGCTTAAACTTGAGTAAATTCTTATGAGTATGTAGTCTTCTATGTAAACAGCGTGAAGCTTGGCTTTGTTCGCTCTCCACCCGCTGCCTCGTATTTCTACCTTCTATGTTGCTGAGGAGATAATAGAAAGCACTTGAAACTGTATTAATTACCTGTGTGTCATCGAAGAGTATAAAAGAAGCCTCAAACTTGGGAATTAATCAGTAGTGAAAAGAAAGGCTACGACAGAGAGAACAACGATATTTGAACACTATTTACAAACTGTTATTATCTTAAAGAACTGATATCCTTATTGTAAGGTTTTATTTCATTTCGTTGACCTGATAATAAAGATCCTGTTCCAGTGGTGGACTGACCAATAGACACTATGGGCACGTGCCTAGGGCCCACGAAGACCAGGGGCCCACGAAGATGTTTGTCTATGTGGCTATGTTTTATTTTTCATTTTAGAATGAGATAACTAAGTACAGACATATTTATCCTTGAGGAATTCGGGCTTGATAACTTGCAAGTCTTACACGTGTTTTGACCAGGGTAAACTACTAAAAGTAAAGACTATAAGAGTATTCAAACATAGCTCAAACGAATGAAAGGGTTCATAATGTATTTCCGAGAAAAATACAAAAGAAAGATTGATTTTCCACCCTCACTCCTATCTATAGAATCGGAGTTGACGCGTTCAGTCCCAGTTAATGATATGATTAGTTCTTTTGCTATAAAGAAAATACGCATGGTAAAACTGTAGAATGAACATCGTTCTGCTGTAATCCGACCTCCCTACGGGTAATTACTAATATTCACTAATGTACATGTTACTAGGGGCAGACTAGTACTGTTGTACTGTTTTGCTTGCTATGAATGTTCTTGACTTCTTGTATAACTTTACTGATTCATTTATGCAATTGCTGTTCACATTCAAGTACCTTTATTATTTATTTATTTATTTATACTGGATAATCCTATCCGCTACATAAGCTGTCCTCCCTAGAGGACCAGTAAGGGCCACCCCTCATGGGTCCATTGTCACTACAAGACGAAACCGGAGTGGCCGGAGAAAACCTGCGATGCTTGGTAGAGACAAACTGGACAACACCCTTAGTCAACAACCCTAGTCGCAGTGGTGAAAGACACGTGCACTACCAGTGTGCCACCAGCACCTCAAAATCTTATCGATGACATTTAAAGCTGAAGCCCTAAAAAGAGAGCGGTTCTAGCTGGAATCTATAGGGCCCACGAAATTGCCCTGTGCCTAGGGCCCACGAATGTTTTAATCCGCCATTGTCCAGTTCTACCTCACGTCGAGCCAATCATACCCCAGTCTAACAATTGGTGAAGGATCTGCCATGCTTACCGGGTCCCTAATGAACCAAGAATCGGATTACCATCCATTACCAAACGTAACATTTTAACCGAAAACTATACCAGTCTATTGTCAATTGGTTTGAACACCTTTGCAAGGTTACTCGTATCCATATTTATCACGTCTGCCGCAGAAAACGAGTACAGGAACTGAATCAATCCAAATCCAAAGCAAACACTTTGCATCGTAAAAGCCAAAATAATCATCAACGCAACAAGAACCTGATCACAGTTAATCCAATCCACGTCCTCAACCACCATCCGACCAAATAAAAGTGGTACCACTCTAGCACTTGATCAGAAGGACTTCACAAAAGTTTCCAAGACTCAACGAACTTTATTAAGGTTTTGTAAATTCGTAAAATAGTTATCAATTAATTGATCAGTTATTATTTTGATCAACATTTCTTTGAGAATTTCTGAGGAGAAAGAGCATAATCAATTTCCAGCACACATCTAAGCGTCATGCAATCCCGTGCCCCCAAGCCTTTAGTAACTATAGTGAGTGATTCACGAGACCAGTTAGTGGGTAGGATGTCATGGTTCTAACATATTTTCGTGATTGCCTGTTTTGTCAACACTGATTATCGACATTTGTGCTATAATAAATTTTTAGTTCAGCTATATAACAGTAATGACAAATTATGACGATTTCATCACAGTCCAACGCAAACTGAACCAAAAGTTTGAGAACATAACTACTACACTAAATATTAACATATTTGCACAACAATTATCTATTGTTCCTCTTTTACGTTATTTTTACGGGTTGCCAGGTGAAGACTTTAACGAATGGCTTGACGACTTTGATTATTACACGCGTTTTCACGGCTGGACCACCAAATTCCAACGATATGCACCTTTTCTGCATTTAAGAAATGCAGCCAAAACTTTTTACTGACAGGCCGATCTAGTTCATAAGGGTCTAAGCCTATTGAAAGCCACATTACGCGAACGTTATGCCCATAGTCCGACGTCAAACTGATATCCTTTTACCGACATCGTAAGCATTGCTATAACAATGCACAACTTCTTCATCAAAAAGATAAAAGTAGCCTTAATTCTGAACCATTCAAGTCAAATAATAAAATCAAAAACACTAAATTAAATTGCCAGTTCTGATCCCATAAACCTTTATCTTCGGTTATTGCCCAAATTTCGTGTGGTTTGGGTCTTGTCGCTAATCCGTGTCGTAGGCCAAGTTTTAGCGCATCCGGGTTGATCGGCAGACAGGTTTTTTTCCGGTAGTACCATCAGCGATTCTTTTCAGTTCAATTAAGTTGTCGAGTTTCTTACGATGACGAGAGAGGATTTTGTTTTTCTTAAGATTTAGAAGTCCATTTGGTGGAGAAGTATATAAGTTTAAATTTCATTCAGGTGGTTTAAGCAGCGAGTTGTCCCTTAAGTTCGACAGATTGTGTTCAAAGCCAGCGCAGGAAGAGAGGGGGAGCTGGGGAGCTTTAGTAACCCCCACTTTTCAGTGCAGTTAAAAGATAGGAAAGTTTGAAAAAGTTGCAGTCACTGACAGACCTTTTCTAAGCCAGAGGTATCTTCAGAGTACTCTGGATGACGTATTCAATTTTAATATGCGTTAAATAGGAACGTTGCCCGGTGCTAGTTATAGTAAGCTAGCACCTCATCTATTCTAGGATATTCCATAATAACTTATCTTATTGAATACATTCCCCGAATGTGACGATAGCTTACCGTAGGTTTCAACTGCAACATTCCTTTTGCACGCTGAGGATCTCCAGTTAGATAAATTGTCGTTGGGAAATCTGTCAGTTTGGAGTTCTCCAATGTTTTCAAAGTATTGAACTGAGGCTTGGTTTGAACTCAAGCTTGGTTTACTTTGGCAGCGTAAGAAATTCGTGAAATTTTCTCTGCTGGATAGAAAGTCAGGATCGACGACTATTGCACATGTATAACACATCAATTTTTGCGGCTCTTCGCTCGATCGTGGTTAATAATAACAAAAACGGTTGAAAGATCTTTTTGAATTGTCATGTATAAAGATAAGATGGACTAAAAATCATGATTTGACCCTGTTTATGATCTTCATGGTTTTTGTCAAAATGTCTCTCGAAATCCGGGATATAGAATCTCGTAACTTTAAAAAAGATAAAAGATTTCTCTGGGAAGTGCTTGGGACACCGCCCCTAGAGGTTTTACACCCCATCGGCACTGCTCAAACTGGGATCCATTTAGTCCTCCCCCACTTTGAAATCCATTCCGCGAGCCTTGGTGTTTAGAGCACTGCTAAATTGGAGTTATTTTCTTTAATGACATCATTTAATAAAACAAGGTGATAGCGATTTCGAATTCTCTTGAGATTTAAAAAAGATTTGACACTGGTTAAAAGCTTTATTTAAATTACGTTTCGGTCTCTTGAACGATCTTCAACAGTTTTGTACGTCAAAAGAATTTGGAAATAAAGAAGATGCAATGAAACATGAATATGAATTGAAATCTGCCTGTACAAATAATATTATGAAGAAGCATTAATATTTACATAGAGAGTTATGAATGATTGTGAACTACTTCCACTTGTGCAAATGCAGCTGCAATGTATGGCTTGCAGTTGGCTTTTTGCATGGTTTAACTTTTAGATTGCATCCGTGGCACTGTTTGAACAGATACCTTCGGCCGATCTTCGTTACTTAGGGATTTTGCTAGATTTCTTGCTGAACCTCACATGTAGTTTGTTTACTCAGTTGACAAAGGCTTAATCCTTTACCGTTTATAATTTGTATCAATTAGTGTTAAAGTTTTATCTGATATCATTGTTCTGTAATAAAGAATAATACGGATCAAATTTATTCATTGTATTCAATATTGAGTGACTGGAACTTGAGTAAATTCTTATGGGTATGGACTCATCTATGTAAACAGTGTGGAGCCTAGTTTTGCTCGCTCTCAGCCACAACCTCGTATTTCTACCTTCTATGTTGCTGAGAAGATTACAGAAAGCACTTGAAACTGTATTATTTATCTATCATTTGAAGAGAATAATAGAAGTCTCAAACTTAGGAATTAATCAGTAGTGAGCAGAAAGGCTACGGCAGAGGGAACGATACTTAAACACTATTTACAAACTGTTATTATCTCAAAGAACTGATATCCTTATTTTAAAGTTTTACGTCATTTCGTTGACCTGGTAATGAAGATCCTGTTCTACCTCGCGTCGAGCTAATGGTATCCCAGTCTTACAAAGATAAATAATTAAATATTCATAAAGTCAATAATGAGAGTCAAAGCAACATACCAAAAGACATGCAGACAAAGTAGAGATGTAAGACTGGGGTATGATTAGCTCTTTCATAACATTCCCCCCTTCTCCGTTTCAGCTGTCCTCAGCTGATTAAACGCTACAATCAATACTAACAAAAGTGCCTAATATTAAAAATCCTATTAACTATGGGTGCAACGAGGGGGAAGTCCGGTGCAACTGGTGGGGGGTAATGAGGGATTTTTTATGTTAACCCTCAGCTTTAATGTCCTGAGTTACCCTGAAGTTGCTTTTACTCTTTTTGCCGCCTTTGACGTCGGATGTTGTTAACATAAACTAAACACATACTTAACATAATTTTGTATGTGTATTGGTTTTTTTGGGGTAGGGGGGTTTTGGATCAAAAACGACCCCCCTTTTCAAATTTCTGGCTGCGTCCTTGCTATGAACTACTTAACTAAGTACACAATGAAAAGATAGCACTGTGTAGCTGTCACGGACACTCGCCAAATGTCTAATTATCGGACATTTTGAGAAAACTTCAGTGAGAAAGATGACGGTAAAGCATAGAAGCATAAGAGTGCTTGTGTTTTGCTAAACATGCATGTTTCCCAATTAAAAGGAGAAAAAGGTACCCGGGCAATTTGTCATTGAGAAAAGAACGAATATTGGTCAATAATTGCATAATCTGTGTCGTATGAGTTTGGTTTGGTGCTGCATGAGAAACAACATAGTTACGGGTGACCTTATCAACATAAAGAAACGACGGTTGTGAATTTTCTTCAATTTTAATTTGACAAACTTTTATTTTGTTGGAAGATAATACTGGTGGTCTGATTTTAGTAACAACAGGAATATCAGAAGCTTGTGATGTGGTTACATTTCAAGGCTGTTCTAAAACTATGCCAAATTTTGGGAGAATCAATTCAATTTCTGAGGCAGAGAACGCTTTGGTTTCCTTCAATATCTTTTGTTGTTTTGATTTTCTCTCTTTATCTTGTCCTAAAGCTAATAACTTACTAATCTCGACGTGCGTGGAGTTCTTTTACACACTTGGTGACTAGGGAGAAAAATTTCGCCTTGTGTATCTATGTTTCTATTTAACAAATAGGAAATTGCTTGAGTGTCTCTGTGCTGTGATAGAAACATGAATGACGTCATTTCAACTAGAAAAATGCTTAATGAAAACACTCGGCTACGCCTCGTGTTTTCACTAGATATTTTTCTGGTTAAAATGACGTCATTCATGTTTCTTTGCCAACTGTTCACTTTTTGCAGCAGTCCTTTTTTCTCGGTTGTTTCTGATTTATATTAACAAAAGACGTAATGGAACTCGCTTGTTGTCAGGACATTTGCTAAGCGACTAAGTGTAAACGACACTCTTCGCTGAAGTTGAATAGATGCTGATTTGCATAAATCTCGAGACTTTTCACGTTCTGGCAACCACTTACCTGGGCTACACAATCACAGGTACGTCTGAAACGAGTAGCTTTGAAATACAAGCTCAGTGAACAGAATTGTTTTGAGCAGCTTTTAAAAGTGGCTTCCCGACTTCATTCTTCCCTAAGGAAGACTTCTTGTACCATAAATTATCGCCTGGATTTTGCTGGTGTTTATTGGTAAAGTAGAATAAAGATTCTGGTTCATTCATCTCTGCAGGACGATGGCTTTTGAACATTTTGTAGTATGTAACCGGACAGCGTTCATGGTCAGTTGTTTGAGAAGTGGGATAAAATACTCATCGTCCCGAAGACTTGTCCAGACCGTGACAGACTTTGGATGCTCTCTCCGCTTTCCACACAAGGATTTCATTGCTTCATTCAGGATCGTCCTCCGTATGAAATGTCGCCCCACTGAAGACGTCGGGATTTATTTCTGGCTCGAAACAAAAATCCAAGGTAAACAACCACCAGGTAACACGTTGCAAAGCTACTTGTTTTTGGTGACCAAACTATCCCTCGGCGAAACAGTTGTCCACTTCAGTCTTTCTCACTTCTCTGGGGCTTGTGGATGATGACCTTTACTGTATTCAACCAGTAATGCTTCCATCAGGATTTTAAAATCTCTCAAGAAAGTTTAAAAGTTTGAAGCAGTCTTCTGTTTGCAAATTCACCGTTGAACCCTTTGGGTTGAGGTGCGCTTAATGCTTAGTTGAAAACACGTAAGAGTTGCAGGTTTGTACGCTACGCCATTTTTCTTTTTTACGAAAGTTTTACAGAAGAAAAAAGTACGTCTTTTACTTCTCTCTCCTCGTTTTTCTTTCGACCAAAACTTGCACAAGGTTTGCTTGTCGTATTTTGTTGTATGTTATCTATTTTTCCGCTTTTTGGTCAGCAATAAAGATTCAGAATTTGTTCATGTTTTCTTTGTTTGTTTCGTCAGTTTCGTAATTCGTTTCATCCTCGTCACTAAAGTTTTGTACCTCCGGATGAATACTTAGCATAAATCTTCATCAAAGCACTTCTAATAGACATTTGCAACCAACTTTGAGATAAAGTAGAATTTATCAGTTTTTTAAGACAAAAAATATCAAAAACAATTTTTCAATCATGACCTGTCTGTAATGCTGGTATTCGACCGGAAACCTTTGAGGATGTTCGAATTTTAAGACTGAAAGCCTGGCCATCTAATAAAAGATCTTTCTTTAAAGCAAAGTGAGTGAAAAGTTTGATTGGAAAACGACTCGAAATACCTCAAAATCGCAACTAATACAGGGTCTTGATACGAATATCCATTGTTTAGCAGTAGAATTGTCAGAATGGATCTCATATCATTTATTAAACTGTTAAAGGTTATTCTCACCGAACGTTTTGTTTTAATAAAACAGAATCGAAATTTTAAACGTAAATATAACGATAAGCAGTTTAAATGTAAAATAATTTCCAGGTTAGGTTGCTAATTTTTTTGGCCAAATGTTGTGTTTTCTTTGTTGCATTCCCTCTTCCAGACTCCAGTTATATTTAGGAGGATTTGTCTTTTTGACAATTTTGAAAAATTATTAATCTAACTCGGATTCCCCAGAGATATATAAGAAGGGTGGGCGAAGGTTTGTTGCGTGCACGTATTTCTAGTATTACAAAGAAAACTTACGAAGTGGCTTCCAAACAAGTTCTTTTGTGGGTAGTTAAGAAAAAAACCCACAACCAGAAGGTTAAAATGAGAGTAAATCAGAAATACGAAAAGTGACCAAACGTAAACAAGCTTTCACGAACGAGCCTTCTGTCTAGGTATCATGCTTAGTAGCGTAACGGAACTACTGTGGGCCCTTAGGAGATTTTCGTTTGGGGCCCCATTACCCTCCTTGGTATCGACATATATTTTATCTCAATTGTCTTTACAGATTCATCGGGGGCCCTATAGAGATCGGGGGCCCTTAGGAGTTGCTCTAACCCTGACCATAGTCCGTTACGCCACTGATCATACTGTAAATAGCTCTCTTTCTCAAAGGTCAGTGGCATCCATCAAGAGTAAAAGGACCTCCAGTTACGTCGTCGTTTTTCGGACACTCGCTGTGGTTGATTTCTTCGGAGCACCCGCGGTCCAGGTATATTATAGAGGTCAGTGGTTCATACACAGTATGTTTCGCAAACGTCAAAATGGCCACAGGCGAGGGGGCAGGAAATGTTGACAAAGACGCAAAAGTGAAAGAAATGACTGAGCCAAAACGTTCAAAAGATGAAAAAATGTTTACCTTAAAGAAGTGGAATGCAGTAGCAATGTGGTCTTGGGATGTGGAGTGTGATACGTGTGCCATCTGTCGTGTTCAAGTTATGGGTCAGTTTACAACTTTACTGAAACACTTTGTTGTGTGGTTTATCGCTTCTCGTTTTTCTGACTACCCGTGTAAAATTTGTAAATTAGGCTAAGAATGATATTATTTTTTACATTTTTAAGTCCTTTTTGAATACAGTTTTGGCTCGTTGGAAACACAATTTAGTCCTTAATTGCAGTACATACTGTATATTCCGAATTTGGGTAACACTGTTATTTACCAAGAAGATTTTCCTTATTGTTTAATCTTCTTAATGTTTGATTTTTGAAGTTATTACCAACATGGAACCTCCGAGATTTCTGTGATCACATGTAACGTCTTGAGTGAAATATCACCATTTGCCACTCCCAACTTATTATGTGGTCTTTACACAGATACTGTAGTGTGCAGTGTAATGTTCACCAACTTTGTTTGCTTGCTGGAGAGACAAACATAAATGCCAGAAATTACAACCTACATAAGTTTTTTGGTTTTGCTTAGTTCACAGGTAATTAATTTTCATGAAAAGGTTAAAAAGTTTGTTTTGAATATGGATTTGTTCCCCTGGCCATTTCCTACAACTTTGAATAACCCTTTATTATATAAAAACAGACCATTGCTACTTATGTAATTCTCAAAAGGGAAATGAATTTGCATTGTCACTTTGGTAGGGTATTGGTGCCACCAAATCTTTGATCCAAATGCTGGTGCTGACATGAAGCAGTATGAAACAGGAATCAACTATTAAAAGGAAGAAATTATATATAATGTGATACATACAAAAGTGCCCCAGCAAAGACAGAACTTTATGAAGGAGATGGTTTTGTGTAATCCACAGAAAGGATGCAAAATATATCAAATGATATGGTTTGGTTATCTCTTTGATAAAACAAAATTTGCACTGAACATATGCCTTCACATCATTTGCCTAGACAAATTTGACATTCAGTTTCTCAAGTTTATTTTGAATAAGACTTTCTGGCAAGTAACAGGTGTGAATTTTCTCATATAAAAGCATTAGTCTGAAAACTTAAGGCAGCACTGCCAAAAAAATGGTAGAACTTTGCAAGAAGTACATAAAATATTTAATTAATGTTAAGCATGTTGTGTCCTAAATTTTATTATAAAGCTGTTGACTTGGTCTTACTTCAGTTTAAATTTCTCAGTTTTTACCTGAAAGACTTATTTCTAATTCAAGTGATTCTGTAGTTGTTAATTTTTGCTGCCATTATGTTCATGACATTGTGGTCATTATTAAACCTTTCACAAGTCCTTTCTTTCCAAACAAACTAAACAGCATGGACAGTGATCTTAATTTTATAATTTGTATTTTTCAAGGTCCAGTTGTTCAAAAGGTGATTAGCAGAGAAAAGTTGGAATTTTCTTTAACAGATTTTGCATCTACACTGTCAAAAGGTTTTAAGCTGTGAAATTTGAACTAGATTTTTCAGCCAAAATAAATGAAACCAAAACTAATGATTAATTGGTAATCCTAGATTAGCACTAATTATGCTTTGAACAACTGACCCCAGGATGGTACAGTTCATATTCTTGATTTAAAACTCTGCAATTCTTGTATTGATGTTTTTCATAAGTATTTACAGAGTAAAGTTGAGCAATATAATGGTATTTTAGTTATTCACGGTATTTAGTTGATACCAGTATAGCAGTATTGGCTTGGATGTAATACCAGTATACCAGCATTCCTCTTAGATAAACTGGTTATCTTACAGTTACCTTTAGTTACTTATCGACAGTTTAATGAATGTTTGAAGTCCCACTTCAATATCTTTTGCCATCTGTTATAAAGTAATCACATAGGTCCTTGTTAAGTTAAGGTTCAATTTCACTCTCTTGTATTTTCAAAGTTTCACAAAACTGCCCTCATTCCTGCCCATCTCAGGCAATATTTTACAGAAAAACCTGCTGTTTTAAACTTTAAATATAGAGCTGAAATACATAATAAAGGTAAAACTCAGTTTTATCCCTCCAATTTGAGGTGATTTGATGACCTCCAATAAAATTATAATACAAGCATTTTCCTATTTTTCCTTAAAAGTTTGAGTCGTGTGGAGTCAGCTGTAGATTACACAATGACTAGAAATTGTAACAATATACCAGTATACTGTGGTATTTTTGGAGTACCGAATACCAGTATAGAAATTCCTATACCATCCAACTTTATTACAGAGGCCAATATAGAGTGTGTGCACTTGATGTCAAAATTCAACAAAATTTAGACATACCAGTTAAATTTTGATCATTACTAATGACAAAATGAAAATTCCTTTATTTTGAACAAAGACAAAATATCTGAAATTTCATAAAGCAATGTTACATGCCAAGTCATTTATTGCAGTAGCAACCATCAATATATACATAGTTAAAAACCAAGAGTTCTCTTTCAAATTGTTTTTCAGAACATTCTGATTTTTGATTTTTATAAGCAGTGCAACTTCCTAGCATTTTCTTGACCATTATGATACACAGTGCTTACTGTAACTAACTTAAATAGCTTCTTACCCAATTTCAATGACATTTCTCTCTCACAACACAGCTGTGATTTCAAGAATCTAGTATTCAATGAATTTAATGCACTTTTTATAAAATTTTGCAAACTACTGCTGAACTGTGATCTCAAAACAAGTAAAGAGCATTCATTTTTTCCTTAATTACTTCTATTATGAAAGTGAAGAAGACCTTTGTCATATGGTTCCTTTGTAATTTTTCATAGCTTCCTTGTTTGTGCCAATGATGGCATCTTTGTTGGGTATATTTATAAATAGATAACTGATTATCTGCAATTACTAGGTTTGAGAGTGACTTTGTAATAAAGTGAAAATATTACTATTTTATATTCATGTTTTCCACAACTCAAATCTTGTGTTAACAAGAGGAATTTTTTAGAGTTTGTTTCTTTGTATACATCTCAATTTTGAAGTATAGAGGACTTTTCTTAAGTTACCATTTATATTGTTTTGCTGTTTTAGATGCTTGTCTTCGTTGCCAAGCTAACAGTAAACAGGAAGAATGTGTTGGTATGTTAACTTAGTTTACTAATGTATATACAGTTGTATTGTACAGAAAATACCTAAAATGGCAGGACCAAAACAGTTTTTATCCTAGCTGAAATCCTTTCATTCCAGGAAACCAGTGTTCCATTATTTCTAGGAGTTTCTTTAGTAGAATATTCAGCAGTTTTGCACCTTAAACTGATAAGCAAATCTCTGGGAAAAATGGAGTACAGAAAGCAGTAAAATGCATCAGCTGATGAAAATATTTGTCAGGGGTTTAGCTATGTAACAAATAAAAGTAAAGATGGTGGGTGGCTATGGCTCTTGTATTTGGAAATAATACTGTATAAAGGAAGTAATGTGAGACCACAACTGCTACAAAATGACAGAAAAGAGCCCTGTTCATCAGTACAGTAGATGTTCAAACGTAGAATAGAGCCATTACGAGAAAATTTATATATACAATTCTATATATATATATATATTATCTATATATTTATCTATATACCTATATCTATATACTGTATGTTGATTGCTACATCTTAACAGATGATTGCCATTCCTCCACTTCTTACTTGCGTCGTCCGTATGCTCTGAGGTGACTCTTCAAACCGGTAGCAGATTTGCATACCAGGTTGCAGATTGAGCATTGGAAAGGTGTATTCTGATTTGTAGCGGCCGGTATCCCTCTGTTGTGCACCAAAAGATGACGTTTGAGCCCACCAGCAGACTTGCAGACCTAGGGGCACATGGTGCAAGCGTGCACAGAGGACTTATGTACAGGAGAGTTGCAGGCAGCTCTACGAGCAGCAGAACACCGTGAATTGTGCGATTTTATGTGGTTGAGATAGCCCGCTTTAGATAACAGGATGCGATTGCAAAGATTGCAAGTCCAGACATAACTTAGATCACTGGGAATGTTTGAGATATCCTGCTTACGACCCGCACGCTTGAGTTCTGCACGAGAGATTCGGTTTGCTTCATATTCCTCAAGACCCTCGTGGATATGAACTCTACACTCGTCACGCTCAATTACAAGGCTTTCCCAATTCTCGGCATTAATCTGCATGCGTCGCAGGTTGTCCTTGAAGTCATCCTTAAATCTTTTCCTTGGCTTATGTTGAGGACGCTTGCCCTCAGAGAGCTCCCCATAAAATATCCGCTAAGGAAGCCAGTCATCTCCCAGTCTTAGTAAATGACCAGTCCACCTCATCTGATTTTTCATTACACGCATGGAGATACTTGCATGCATTCTTAGCTTTCTGCAATACCTCTGTATCTGGAGTTAAATTTTTCCATTTGATACCTAAAAGGTACAGTATTTAAGGCAATGTTACTGAAACCCTTCGAGCACCTTAATTTAATGTTGATACAAGTTCCACGTCTCAGAGGCATATAAAAAAGGTCATCACACAAGTCTCATACACAGCAAGCTTGGTGTTAATTGTAATGTTCCGATCTGACCAAGCCCTGTCTTCCAGATTCCCAAACGCTACTGATGCCTTGTTGATTCGTTCTGTGATCGCAGCGTCTAAGGAACCATCGCTAGCCAGAGTGCTACAAAGATAGACAAAACTCTTCACAACTTTCAGCCTGCTTCCATAAACGTGTATGTCAGGCTCTGCGTTGGCCATTATCCAAGCTAATGGTCGATCCAAAACATTTACATGCATTCGCAAAATGCTCCATGATGTACTGCATGTCCACAACGGAATGTGCAACAAGGTCAGCATCATCCGCATAAAGAAGCTCCCTGACAAGATAGTCTGAGGTCTTTGACTTTGCGTTAAATCGCCGAAAATTAAAAACTTTCCCCGTGGTACAAAAACGAATCATCACACCAAGATTACAATCGTGAAATGCAAACAGAGGACGGCAGAAAGACAGATTGAAAAGAGAGTTGGAGCAGGGATGTCACCTTGCTTCACGCCGTTGTCGACAGATAATTGTTCAGATAGCTGGCCATTGAAGTTGACTTGAGCCTTCATATTGCGATTGAGTTGCCTAAACTGGTCGACAAAGCTTGGGGGACACCCAAATTTACCTAAGGTTTTCCATGAAGCGTCACGATTGACGGTGTCGAATGCCCTTGTAAGATCAACAAAGACTTGTTACGAAGGCATTCGCTGTTCAATACACGTTTCCTGGGGTTGTCTAGCCGTAAAGATCATATCAACAGTGCCTCTTCCCGAACGGAAACCACACTGTGCCTCCGGAATGACTTCAGGACATACAATTCTTAATATATATGTGATCTATATATTTATCTATTTATATATTTATTTATCTGTATGTTTATATATATATATATCATATGTTACATATCATATATGATTTATCTGTGATATATTACATATATGATATATCATACCTGATGTATGTATATTATATATCATATATTATGTATATATTCATCAAGAAAAACCTTTGATAAACAGCATCTCGACATTTCGGAGTCCTGCCCCTTTCTCAACAGTCTGTTTATTAAAGGTTTTTTTTAAGAATATGCTAATTTTATACTGATTAATAAAAAAATCAGTTCTGTACCATATTTTTGGACACTGCTGCAGCTTTCTGCTCGCGTTTTTACCGTAAAACTAAGTTCTTTTTACTTTTGGTCTTACCTTTAGGGACCTTTGTTCGACATTTCAAAGACGTCTTAGATCAAGTTTTTTTTTTCAAATTTCGTGACTGTTCTGTATCGGGATATAAAGACACTTGGCTTAGATCACTCGGTAATATATCCGGATACAGAACAGCCACTCATTTTGTAAATTGCTTTGCACATTTATCGCTGTATTCCCAAGAGCAGATATGAAGTTTGCAACTTCATACTCTACATTTTTATTGCATTTGAATGCAGGATTGCTAAAGCTTTTATTTTTGGGTTCTGGTCCTAGAGGATGGTTTGGCATGATTTAATCCAAATTGATGTTTGCGCTAGAAATGTCAACCAAGATCATGCAAAATACTTTCAGGGAATGTAGCAGAAACACCTGCAAGGGCCCTTGATCTTGAAGCAAGTCGTCTTGCAGCACCAAATTATTTCTGGGAACTGAATTTTTGCTTGTCTTTTTAGAGTGGACTTTGAAATACTCACGTTTTGGTTTGGCGTCAAATTTTAAAATTTTGACCGAAATATCACGAAATGTTTATGAACACTAACGAATTAATACACTTAATTCCTTCTCCTTCGAACGTTACTTATGGTGGATTTCCACTTGGTGGAAACTGTCGTGCGCGCGACTATTCCTTTTGTCTTAGGAGCTCTCGAATGGAACCAAGCAGAAATCTATTCAATTTTAACAACGCAGCTATCGCACGCGCGACATTCTGGACCAAATGGAAACCCACCTTTACTGTAGTACTGTGTTGGTAATTAATTCTTTTCTTATCTTTCAGTTGTATGGGGAGAATGCAATCACTCGTTTCATAACTGCTGTATGTCGCTTTGGGTGGTTCAAAATAATCGGTGCCCCCTATGTCAGAAGGACTGGGTTGTGCAAAGAATTGGTAGATAACATCGGTTGTGTAAACTTACAGTATCAGTAACTATTGACAGATAGCACAATATCATTACAATTCTAGACTATTAGAAATTGTTTGAACTGTATTAATGAACTTTTTGAACTGTATTAATTAACCCTCTAAGGCCAAGCCAACAGTCAACCACAGACTGTGAATAGGATGTACCGACTTAGCGGCTCTTGTCGAAAATGTCGGAACTTTGAAGCGTGAGAATTAATGTAGTATGTATTCTACGTATTAGTATAGTACGCATTAGTATAGTATGTATGAACTAATGTACTACGTGTCTACATGTCCACGTTGGGGGCGTAGATATGTCGATGACTCGAATGTTTGTCTGAAAACAGTTGAACGTAAAACCTTCCGTAAGCCCAACTCATTAAGTCCACGTGTCAATAGCAAACCAACGATTGCGTTCTTTGACATAAGCATTTCCTCTTTATCTCGTGTCGACGTAGAAGTATAGGTCCATCGCAAAAACACATACACCAACAGTGCGATTTGAGTTTCATCATTGCACGCAACACAAGAGGTCGATCTGTACAGTCAGTTTAGGTCAGAATGCTGGTAGGGATTTGGAAAGTGGAATAATTTAATAGAATAATTTGTTTATAAATTACTGAAGTATAGATGTATGCCTTTCCTTCCCAGGACCTTTTTTATCTCCCAAATAGATCTTAATTAAAAATCAACATTTCAAAAATACTATAAAAAGATGGTCATAGGTCAAAATGCAGGTTTGGTTTTTGAGAAGTTTTTATTTTAGTAAGTTAAAGAATTCTTCAAAGTGCGTTTGAACCGGTGTGTAGTTAATTTTTACACAACACAACATTGAATTTTTCACTATTATAGCTGTTTTTCAAAAATGGTTAGGTAATTGCATAGTAGTTATAGGTCAAAATGTAGATCAAATTAGAGTATACTGCCTTATGAGGAAAATGTGAATATCGATGTTAATATACTTGAAAGGTAAGAAGACACTTTTTTCTTATATTGAAACTGTTTGGGTTGTTTTTTAAAATTATTCCTCACTGACCCAGTTTTCAAACAATTTCACAAGGATGGAAAGTTTTTTTATTCATTACGCGGGTGATTTCATTAGCAATGAATTCACCCTCATGCCGTACAAATGTTGTAAAACTAGTTTACATGTATTTAACATCCCAATTTTTATTTAATATATTTGTAACGTAGTGTTTCACATTTTTTATAATGTGAGTTGGTTCGAAATACATGGTTAAGTAATACATATATTTAACTAGATGTTTATTAAATTTGCCGTGCCGTTTTGAGTGTAGTGATGTGGTATTTTTTTTTCTTTTCTATTAACACAATACTTTGTTCTGGAAACAAAATATAGTGTTGTTACCTTCATAATAATAATAATAATAATAATAATAATAATTAATAAATATTATTATAATCTCAATTACAACTTAATGAAGTTCAAAATGGCCGCCAGTTAGACCCTTGTCACTATCCCCGTAAATATACAAAATCAACAGGAGATAAGTTAGTTGGGAAAGAAAAAATAATTTATCATAAAAAACAAAATGAAAAATCAAAGCAGTAAAAATGGAGGTTTCACACACACCCTGTTACTGTCAATTTAAATTATTTTCACTTTTCCCTCCTTTCTGGAATAAACATCAAATAGTTCCTTGTAAAATGCTGGTTTTTTGTAGTCTATTTGTATACTTAAGAAGAAAAATGCGAACAAACATATTTCGTGTGACCAGCATTCTGACGTAAACTGAGTTACATTGAGAAAGCACGTGAAGACAAAATAATCCCCAGAATTAAGAATCTGAACTGACTGGGTTTGTGGTCATCTCTAATTTTCAAGGAATGTCTGTGCGCACATTAAATAGGTTTGAAGTCAAAACCACTTTGAAGCCTCATCGCAGGCTCGTTTCGATATGAAAGACCAAAGGTCTGTCTACCGAAAGAGATTGCAGCCATAGTTTAGGAAGTTAAGTGTAATGATTGTATTTCCATCTATATGGGTGACGGCAAACGATGTTGAGATTGTGATTGAACATAATCCTGCACGCGCTCTACATAAAGAATCTGCTTTCACACATCACGCTGAAACCACTACAGACTATACACATCCTATGTACATGTATGCTTCAATCCCGGAGAGAAATGAAATTATCGAAGACGTTTTTCTTTAGTCACTTCCCTCTACTTTGAAGAAAAACTCAGCTCTATCCTAGCAGAATCAGTTATCTATAATTTTACTCAGGCTAATGTTTGATGATTTTACTTGTCTAGGGGAGACAGTTATAACTATCTCAATTAGCTCTTTCCTGACGGAAGTAGTCCCATTGTTTTACTCCAGCTAACACTAGAAAATTTTACTGGAGTAGTCTTCTATTGTTTGACTCCAGCTAACGTCAGGAGATTTTACTTGTCAAGGGGAGACATCATGCTTCAAAATGGTTAATGTCTGAAAAGAATTTTTGAGGGTTTACTTCCGATTGTTCATCCTTTCACGCATGACTTTCAATCATTTGTTCTTTGTGCCCTTTTGTTTCTCGCTTTGTTTTTTTCAGCTAGAGTGCAGTTTAATGGACGCAGGCAAACCGCTGACCTGTTGGGGTTTGGTTTTGGCCTTGGGTTAGGATTAGGGTTAAAGTATGACCAGGTTTAGAGCTTGGGTCAGGGTGAAAATTAGATTTAGGGTTAAGATATGGTCAGGATTTGGGTTATAGTTAGATTTTGGTGAACAGAGCTGGGCCCGCGATTGCCTAATTAATTCACCCGCATCTGCTAAACTTCACTGGACTCGCTTTTTCATTAGTTCTTTTGTTTTAATTTGTTGTTGTACGGCAACGGTATGCTTGATTAAGATCCGTACTCAGTCTATTCATGTGTACGGCAGCCCCAAAATTTGAGAATCTTAACATTGTAGATCAGTTTTGAACTTTGACTTTCACAGTATGTGCTGGCATGATAATATTATCGTATCCGGGAAGCAGGTGATATTCAGCAACAGCTCTGCTTTTGTAATGTATTGATGTTTTTACTGGGCACCTTTTCTTCCTAATTCCTTACAAAAATAGATGTACTTATTCATGCTAGGTGGGCTATGGGTTATTTCACAAAATGTTGAGAATCGCTACTTGTTAACATGTGGTAGAGACCTTGCAAAGTTGCGGTAAACACCTCATCCCTTTCATAGTTGGGAGAATTGTGAACTAAAAATTGAGGACAAGCATTCACCATTGCGTGTTAGGAAAGTAAAAGCATTTATACGCCTTGGTTTACACCCAAAATTAGAAAACACTGTACCCATCGCGATTATCTCAAAAACAGAGATTAGAAATAATTCTGTTCTTTTTTACTTGGCATATGAAAGGGCCAAAAATAATATTAATACAATAGTCAAGTAAGCTAAGTTTCGATATTATCATGATTGTATTAATAATAATAAAGACGATCCAAAATAAGTCAATAAACCAAATTACTGGGAAAACATCCAAAAACGGAGTTTTTATCTGAAATTATAAGAAATAAAGTAAAAAACAAATTCTGAAAATGACATCTTGAGTCATTAATGTTGGCTTTGTAATCATTCACGTGTGTCTTCTGCATTCCAGTTGATGATGTCATCGTTGTAACTATATAAATCGCATTGCTTGCTTGTAATTCATTTCGATTTGACAATGACTTTGCAATAAAGTCGAAATATCATCGCAATCATTCGTCGTCTTGTTATTAACTCATATCTTAGGTTTTCAAGATGTCATTGTTTTTCGGAATTTGTTTTTTACTTTATCTGAAATTAGTTGGACGATACAACTACTGTTACTGATGATGAAGATATTGCGAATGTGTTAAACAATTACTTTATCGAAACTGGTTCTAGTCTTCCACTAAAGCTCCCAAATAATAATGTTAAAGGTGCTGGACAGATATCCAAATCAATGTATATACAACTTTTGACATTCAGAAGATATATATTGATGCTATTTACTGGTCGATAATAAATATAGAGATGTACAGTCAATCAGCGGGGATCTGACAGAATATCGGCAAAATTTATTAAGAGACTTTTCCAGATGATTGACAGCAAGTAATTGTTACCCGAACATTTAAGTCAGGTTATTCTTAAGAAAGTGATAATTATCGTCCAATTTCTGTCCTACCAATAATTGCTAAAATCTTTGAAAGCCTGGTTTCCAAAAAAATTACTAAGTTCCTAAAACACAGCAATATTTTAGAAATCAGATTTTGGAAAATCTCACTCAACTACTACATCTCTTCTATAAACCCGACAAATCATTGGTTGTTAGACATCGACAAAGGTCTTATAAATGGGGTACTATTTCCAGACATTCAGAACCCTTTTGACGCGATTAATCATGACATAGTGCTTGAGAAACTTAGATTGTGTGGAATGAACGGTGTTGAACTTCGTTGGTTTGCATCTTATATCCAGAATAAAAATCAATGATGTACAGCAAAAGTAGTGGAATAATGACGGCAGAATGTGGCGTTCTTTCTTGCTCTATCCTTGGCCCACTGCTCTTTCTTCCACATGTCAATGATCGTTTTGTCTATCTTAGTCTATTCCATAAATGTTTTCGAATAATACTTGACTGTGGAAGGGCGATCGTTGGTTGAGTGAATTAAAAGATGGCTGAGAAAGGATCCATCGCTAGCTTGTAGCGAGTGAACTCACTTTGAGTGTCAAAAAATGAGTATCTGATTGTTGCTCAAGGTACGAATTATCAAATATAGTCTATGGTCCAGATGCATAAGTCGGTCATCGGAAAATTGATCGAGTTTAGTCTATTAAAACGCTTGAGGAAAATTCCATATTAATACTATTTGCACTGAAATATCTCAGTACATGGGCTTTAGAAAACAATTACATTTGTTTCTAATGAAACTTCAGTAGCTTTGCTCAATACAATTACCAAGCCACAGTTTCATCGTTGTAGCTTAGCTTGAATAAACTGTAATAAAGTGGCACGAACTAAGATACAAAAATTATAAAATCATGTACCTAGAATAAATTCTCCCTTTGAAATATATTTTAAGGATATTTTAACCTTTCTCTTGACTGGATAACAAAAAAAATTGTGCTGGTCCACGGTCATTTTTTTGTTTTAGACAAATCAAATTTATTCCCTTCCAAATTTTGTGCCAAATAAATCTCGGGTTTATGGCTGTTTCAGAAAACGTGACGTTCTGCTTAAAGGGGGAGCAGTCTGGGAACTCATGTGTAATGAAAACAAAGATATTTTCGTCTTGAGATCTTAACGGTAACGAGGTGCATTGATACGCAAAGTTTTGCGTGATTTCGTTCAGTTCCACAGATGTACATGATTTATTACTACGATGGAACCTCCACTTAACGGACAGCATGGGAGGTGCCCCCTGTCCAGAAGTTTCCTGTTATTTCATGTGCATTTGGTACAAAAGTGGATATACATTATACGGAACAAAAAAGACGTGAAATGGAGTCTGCTAGATATTTTTATTTCTATACCCTTTCGGAAACACTGGAAATACCTTTGAAAACTAGACACTACTTTTGCGATCAAATTTTGAGAATTTAAACAATATAGAGGAGACCTCATCAAGTTACAACAGTTCAAAGGGGGATGTACTAGTGGTCGTCTTCATTCTTTCTCGCATTTTTGCGACAGAGACCTCGAAACATGACAATTCTGGATGTCAGATCTCTTGTGCAATACAGTTGTACGCCTCAACAGTCCACCTGCTACTGACCAAGTCCTAAGCCATGCGAAACCAGTCAAAGACAACCTTTTTAGTCTATTATTATTATTTAATCTTATTTAAAACACGGTAGCATTTCAGCGATGCTGATTTTCAAATGGCCGTGTATCACTAATAAAACTAACATTAACATTCTATTTTATACATAGACGTACACAATTATTCTAATTATTAACAAAATAATGTTGAAGTCTGTTTGACTTCAACAGGCCTTTTCTTTCGCTTCATATCAGTGCAATTACTTGACTCCCATAACTGTAGTGCTATCATTTCCTTGTGCTTAATCTCAACGATCCCAACAATCCACCCCCTCAACCGCGCAAATTAGGACAGTCGCTGCAGAAATGCTCCCTTCAACAGTCTATACAGCAACGTGTCGTAACAATAACTGCATTACTTGCTGTTCAAAATAAACGAAGATTGTGTTTTTTCAATGCCAAACATTACGGTAATTTGCTGGACACGACCAGCATAGTTTTAATTTCATTCTAGTATCTTATCGGCAGTTATTTTCTCTTCGAGTGTTATAATATTAATTCTATTCTTTATATAGATGGCCTACTCATCCTTAGATGATTTTCGGTGGGACTGACGAATAAATATACATCTAAAACTACAATTAAGTACTACACCTTTTGCTGTTCATTACCAGAAAATATACTCTCATTAACGTCAACCTCAAACTCGTTAACGCAAAAAGACATTCATTTTATTCAATCGACATTCATTAACGCTTCTGTCGCTTTCAATTACCATTTTTGCATAGAAAGCGACATTCATTAGCGTAGATACGCAACCACTTACATCAAGGGGCATTCTATACCGCCAACAGACGACCATTAACATCATTCTACGATACATTAGGAATACATATGCAGAAGGTAAGCATGTGTTCTAATTGCCGGTTTAAGAAATTTGCCGTCCCATAAAAATATCGTCCGGCAGGTACCACCGACCCAAGTAGAAGAATGGCCGAGGGGTTGGACAGTCAGTCCCAGAGAAGCCCGATCAAAATAAACGTTTTCATCGTAAATTTGACGAATTAATGTGATCTGCATGTAAGAAATCCATCGATAGAGTCTGTTACAAGTAAATCAACTCTGGTTTATTTTTATTTTTCAGGCAACCCCCAGTGATTTCCGCCCCCACCAGTTTGCTCTCCCTGGCAAATACACCCAGCCCCCTTCCACACTTTAATTTGGCTTTTTATGTTTTATTATAACGTTTTCCGCTCGAAGTTCGCCATATATAAAAAAAAGTTTAATACGGTAAGAGATGTGTGCAATGCCGGGTAACGCAAAATTTTCGAAACCTTACTTCAGGACACCTGTACTTCAGGTTATACCTCCTTAATGGGACGTAATATTCCGTCCTGGTAAAACGGCCATTTAATCACTGTCAGAGATACTTTTAGGGAACGACAGACACTCTTTTATTGGACCCCTTATATTGGATACCAATCTTTAATAAAAATTTCACAAGAGAAGTGACAAGATTTTATCTCGTTCTTTAATCACAAGGATGACGGGTTTACATAAATCAACCCTTTGACGGACAGACTTCTTCCAGCCCTTCACGGAGGTTCTACTGTTGTCGAAATAACCACTCTTTTCTTTTATGCAAGCTATGAAGTGGATTGGAAAGGCATCTACGACAGTACGCAGTGCGTTCTGAGAAATCCTCTCCAATTTGCTCAAAACACATTGATTTTGACCTACTTTCCATACTTTCGGCCTGTTCTCGACACTTTTCTTCATCGTTTGTCGATATTTTGATCTTTCTGTGTTCAGTGACTCAAAAAACGATTAGCTTAATCGCCGATTAGAATTTATTGCTGAAGAAAGTTTAAATTTTCAATGAGGGGATTCAAAAAGGTTTTATGTTTAGAAAATAAAACGTGACCTGTCAAAAAAACAATGAGGAACTAAACAACAGATTAACAATCCTGAATTAAAGTTAATCGTATATTGAACAGCTGTTCGATATCAACCAAGCTATCATAAAGACCTCATGCAGTATCTGCCAGCAAAATGTAGCCCAATTACTAGACAGTGCGACTCCTTTATCTCAAAAACTTTGTGGCCGTAAAATTAACGAATAACATATACCCGGCAGGTTGATCAATTCAGACATAAAATAGTCGCAGAAAATTACATTTTTCGCATCAGATGTTCCTCTCTTTCCATAATTACTTCCCTTCAATTAACCTCAGAGTTTGTTATCGGATTATTTCAGCTGTTCCTGGACCACTGCCTGTTTGTCACTTCGTTTTCTCGTTCTAAATCACTGCCATCCTCCAAATCACTGTAAGTCGCCATCTTGATTGTTAAAAAAACAGCGCTACAGCACTACAGCGCTAGAGCCCGCGGGCAGTGGGTCAGTTCTCAGTAGAGACTGGTTACGAAACTAAAAACATTCTCATGCTATTTGACGCTGATTACTAGTAGATTCTGATAATAAACTCTTTCAGCATAGAAAAATGAGTATTTTAATGCTTCAGAAGAAGCGGAAAATGATAATTATGCTTGCAGTGCTTTTTTCGGAAACATCGTGAAAATTGTGCTCATAATGGCAAATTATGCCAAAAATTGTACTAGCACAATCTATCAAAGACTAACTGCGAGTAAACGTCAACAAATTATTGTTTTTGTTGTACAAAATTCGGTTCTTATTACAATCAAGTCATAATTGAGCAGGAAGAAATAATGTTGACTTTCTTTTGTGGATGCTGCAAACTGTGTGCAGGAAAGCCGTCAAAATAGGATTTGCCAGAAGTAGCTTTCTTCTTTATGGTTAACACGGATGCTCGGACTTTTACAACATCAGTATTTAACGCATACTCAAAATAGTCACTTTTCCACTCATAGTTTTTCATAAACGTTCATGCGAGTTCTTACATACAGGAAGTTTACCTTATAGATTAATAAAATACAGATTTATTTTACAAAGCGTTGGAAAGCTACTGAAAGGCCAGGTTCTCCTGCTGACATCACACTTGTTCACCATCACACAGTGGTTGATGCCATTTCTGGTTGAGGGAAGGCTGTTATATTAACTGTCATTAACATTTTCAAACTGACGTTTGTTTGCCTTGGACGAGCGGCTTGGCAAACTCAACAAATTCATCAATTAGAACAGGCCACGCCCCTAAAGAAGATGATGATAAAAATTAACAAAACAAAGGTGTGAACACTGGTAGGACTATTATCTTGCTAAAGTCAAGTCGCTTGTCAAGAGTGAAGTTAATTATTAAAAAACTTTGATACTATATCTCATTCCTGATTAATGACAAATATGTAGCTAATTCCAAATGGCGCAAACTCATTAGGTCACATCTATAGACGTTAGTGTTTATTCATTTAAAAACCAAGTCATTCCTGCAGTCAATCTTTCACAATATTTCCCTCACATTTGTTCACAAATGAATCGTTGGGTGTTTTTACTCCTTGGTACTCTTTTGGGCAGAAGATAAAATGTTCGCATGATAGCAAGAATTGTTGACGCATCAGTTTGTGTTGTACACCTCAGTCTTCGGCTTTGACTGGTAACATAAACCTCGACCTTGATAATTCTTGCTATTGTGTTCATAGCAAGGCCACAATTGTTATACAAAATTACAGTAAAGAATGCGAAAGGAATGGAAAAATCAATAGAAAAAATTTATTAACGAAAATGGCATTCGAGCTCACAATTTTCGTGTTCCCGGGTTGTTGGACAGTGGGTTCTTTGGATGAGCGCGTAATAGGATTGTGTCTAGAATATAAACGACAATTTATGATATATCTAGGTTATAAAAAAGAGGAAAAATTCAAATTACTAATACAGTAGGAGCAAATTGCGCGTAATCGTCAAGGTAGCACAGACTTCTCGAGTTAACCTATCTTAAAAATTTTCAAGTACCGATTATATGCAGTATATCTGATAAATTATAAATATATATATATACATTCCCCACGGGTGAAACAGACTGTTGCGGCTTTGAGGTAAGCGAAATACTATTACTATTATTTATATATATATATATATATATATATATATATATATA
Organism: Heliopora coerulea; assembly: GCA_030142905.1. Lineage (NCBI taxonomy): Eukaryota > Metazoa > Cnidaria > Anthozoa > Scleralcyonacea > Helioporidae > Heliopora > Heliopora coerulea. Next base: position 677,738 of record JASJOG010000069.1, on the reverse strand, counting down.
CATAATATATATAATATATATAATATATATATAATGTATATATAATATGTATAATATATATATAATATATAATATATATATATAATATATATAATATATATACAATAATATATATAATATATACGCAAAATATTACGCAATAATATATATAATATATATATTACGCAAGTGCGCCTGAGGTTAACCGAAGATCACGAACACAAAGCGTTCACTTGTGCCTGATGAACGTTCGCGACCGGCCATATTTAATCAAAACAAAACGATTACGATAGCAATTCTAACTTATATGGAGAAAATAAACAGACGAACAAACAAATGTTAGTTTTACTGTATATCTTTCTCTTATGAATTTAAGTATTTCAAATTGACATGAATTATTTTTGTGTAGTAAAATGGAAAAACTAAGTATTATTGATTTACTGTTACAACTTATTATCATTACTTTTGTTGTTATCGCCTAACGTTTGTTGACTTGAGCCTTGTGGATTAAAGTTATGCATGTGCAAGTTTAGAGTCACGAGAAACGAACTTTCGCACATTGTCTTTCATTATTTTTTTGGATATCACCATTACTTTTGTAACATTAGTTCAATTATTGTTACTACTTTGGTTGTTATTACTACTTCACATGTTATCATTATTTTACTATTCGTTCTTCACTACCATCATTACTTGAATAGTTATTATCATTACTTTAGTGCTTATTATCATAACTTTAGTTTTTATCGTTACTTTGATTCGTCTTTTCATGACTCCGTGATCAATATTTTGCTAGTTATTATCGTTCCTACGGTTGTTTTATCGTTCCTGCGGTAGTTATTATTATTACTCTCGTTGTTCTTCAAATTATTTTGGTTGTAATTATCATTACTTCAATTGCTATCGTCAACAGTTTCATGTTCTTTAACGTAAACCTTGAGATTGCATATCTTTGTGCCAATGTGTATGCACATTCATTAGCAAGACTATACTAAATTTCACCTTTCGCATGGAATGACATCAATAACGTAACGTACTTTGAAGCGTTACGCATTGGATTCTTTGTCTAAAAACGTTTATTAGTCACCTTGGTATAAACTGCATAAGCTTCACTCGGCCTGGGCTCTCACAGCAAAATTCGAGAATTCCTTAACGCGTCTATCAAAATTTGTACAGGTAAGATTCTACTGAGTTCCCTAGATTTCTACGTCATCCCATTTCATCCGATAATGCCGCTTTTACTCATAATAATAATCTTTAATTTAATGAGGTTCATATTCATCAAAATTCCATTACGTTTATACTTTTGGAATTTTTGATGATTTTGAACTTTCCACGGTTAACCAACTATAGTTAAACCTTTTTTGCGAGAGGGTGGAGGCCGAAAAAAAATTCTGAAGATCAAGTTTTTTGAAAGAAAAGAAAAAAATAATAATTTGATTTACAAATCTTAAAAAGTTGTGTATTCATTACTTAATCCATAAGAGAAGTTTTAATGAAAAAATTGGGGATCACCGAACTCTTTGTCAAATTAAATTAGATTGAACGGAAACTGGGCACCATTTTGAAACGTTACAGTTGTTATAGCAACCGTTCGAACTCCATATTTCATTACCGTTAACATGTTTATTAAAACTTTAATAATTCATTAAAATTTGTAACTTCTATGATTATTCCTGAGAATCCCCAGTAATTCTTCGAAGGAAATTTTCTTAAACATGAGAGTCCTGTACTCCACAACTAGCGGAGACTACTCGCCAGTAAGTACTTTCTAACCAAGTTACCTTCTGCACGTGAACACGAACGTGAACCTTAAGCGCAAGTGATATGTAAACTATGCGTGGTGGCTTGAGTAGCTAGTTCTTCAACAAAATCAATAATCATAACTCATAACCGGCCCAGTACTTCAGACAAAAACCACAGTACAAATTCACATTAAAATTTTTAAACGGAACACACTCGAGGGGACCCAATATGAAATAACAACGACTCATCAAACGAGGCATTAGCATGCTTTAATAGCCGACTTTTCCTTTTTGGAGTCACATCATTTACCTCCTACGCATGAACAGGGACAGCAATTACGATAACTAAATAAATGTGCGCACCGTTTTAACACTGATGAAGACTGTACAGTCAAATATGTTTGGTCATTTCGGCAAGGACATTAGGCAAGGACATTAGGTAAAGATAAAAATATTACGTCTGGAAAATCTAATCTATCAGGTATTTGCCAACAGCACAATATTGGATTGAGGCCTGAGAGACACCAACGAACTGGAAGCATAACAGCATATTGGAGCGCGCAAGAAAATCTCCAAGACATGGAATATTGCGTGTTGAGATAATGGTACCACAGAAACAATGTCGAACTATTTTTTGCTTTTGACAACATGGTAAGGCGCAGGGTTTCTAGTCCACAGTGTTGGAACTTTTAAACCGACAGTAGAAGACAAGAGCAAATAACAGAAATAGGTGAATTATTAATTAAAAAAAGGGAGAAAAGAACCAACTTTTGTCAATTTAAATTTATTTTAAAGATTCATTCATTTCATCTTATCCTATGTTATTTTGCACCGTACTTCTAATTTTATACAAAATGTGATACGAACCTTCTTCGTCATAGTTGCTCATATCATCTGTTATCATATTACTAAAATCTAAAAGTAAATTCCACGTATCTTTTGATATTGCATGCTTGTGATGTTCCTGGAAAGAGAAAGTTCAAAATGAATGACAACTTAGCTGTAATAATCCTT